>CM057339.1:638078323-638803137 GCA_030015575.1 Agapanthus africanus | reverse complement strand
GAACCTCGGCCTCTCCGCCGATCTAGTAAGGTTCCTCACCCACCTGAGAGTTACTTCGGTTTCTCTATGACAGTGGGAGCGAGGATTGCATCATGAGATGATGACCCAACTAGTTTCGAGCTGGCCATCAGGAGTGTGACTCTGTAAGAATGGCTGGATGCTTAGTGATCTGAGATGGAATCCATGTACACCAGCAAAGTATGGACTTTGGCTGCTATATCTGAAGGGTTAAATCCCCGTCAGGAGCAAGTATATCTTGAGAAGATTACTTGGTGTAGATGGAAAAGTTGAGACTTTCAAAGCTAGACTTGTTAAAGGTTTTCGTCATTGACCAGGTGTGGATAATGATGAAACCTTTTCCAGTACCTATGCTTAAGTCCATCCAGATCCTACTTGTCACGGCTACATACCATGACTACGATATCTGGCGGTTGGGTGCCATGACTCCTTTTCTAAATGATGTTTTAGAAGAGTGTGTCTATAAGTACACAGCCAGAGGGCCTCGTAGACAGTGGGAGCAGCGGAAACGTGAGCAAGATGCTTTATCTGATAAAGCAGGCATCGCGAAGTTGGAACGTCTGTTTTGATGTGTTAGTCAAAGAGTTTGACATCATCAAAATGGTAGATGAACCTTGTATAAACAAAAAGGTAGTAGGGAGTATGGTAGTGATCCTCGTAGAGTACATGGATGACATACTCTTGATAGGGAAGGAGTTTCTTATGCTACGCTCGATCAATCTCCGCTTATCACAATGATTCTCCATATAGGATCAATGTGATACCTCCTATATCCTGATTTTGGATCTATGAGATAGATCTAATTGGATGTTAGGATACTCACTAGTAGTAGTGAGATGGTATCAATCGATCCTGGGGAGAATCACTGGAAGTGTTCCAGAGTGATAAAGACGACTGAACGTCAGTCGCAGGCATTGTCTTTACCCTCAGTAAAGGGACGGTATGTTGGAAGAGTTCCAAGCTAGATACCGTGACATACTAGACGATAAAGGCTGGATACATCGCTACTCAAGATGCTACCAAAGAGGATGTTTGGGTGTATATTAGTTCATGAGATGAACTACGTTCCTACCATTGTGAGACAATGGAGTTGTGGCTTATGCCAAGGAACGCCGGTCCCATCAGTGATCCAGACTTATTCTAAGGCAGTATCACCTGATCATGGAGATGGTTGATCTCCAGGGTGATCGAGGCAAGGAGAGCAGACTTAGAGGATAACGCAGCGGATCCACTCACGAAGGCCTATTCCCAGAGAGAGACTTTTATGGGATGGTTGAGTATGAGATACTGCAACCACTGCTACAGATGGCCCTAGTGCAAGTGGGAGATTGTTAGTTATATGTATGCCCTAGAGGCCATTACTGTACATAGGATGTATTTTGTAGTGGATGCTGGGACATATATAGGGAGGACTTTCTTGCTCGACATGATAGTATGCTATCTGGTTGATCTTTACCTTAACGTGTACACTGATTGTCTTTCTGTTACATGTTGGTAAAGCCCTTAGGATGTGTACTTGACTACCTGGACTGTGATGCGGATCATACTAGTGGGGACATGGTAGTCCATAAGTACATCCTTCAAAGTCCCTAGTCGTGGGTGTATCGAGATGGGGCATCGATATACCAGAGTAGACTAGCGTGTACCTTCTCGACCCATACGGATGGGCGATGGATGATCCCATATCCACTGGTGTTTGACATCGGAGATGATATACGGGTGCTCAGTGGAGACTGGGTACACTGGACGGACTCGCCGAGAACTCCCAGATGGTATTATACCTCACGTCAGATGGCAGTTCTCTGGTGACACTGGTACAGAGTAGTCTGTTGACCCGAGATCGTCATAGAGTCTTGTGTGGTTCCCACTGTTCTTTGATTTCCACCTTACCACATCTAAGAGGGCGTGCAAAACGGTGGTTTTTGGGTACAGTCCCGAATCACATGGAGGCAATAAGCGATAGGAGGGGATTCGTCTCTCCCGGTATAAGGGGTTGATGTTGCGCTGTGTTCGATTGGCTATAACAGGAAATCCCTGGCCAGGGTTGCTGAGATTTACTGGTAAGTGTTACCAGTAGTTTCTCGAATTGTTATAGACCTCATATCGACACGACTTATCGAGCTATTGGGGTCTGACGTTTACCACCCCTAGGCAAGATATGCGACATATCAGACGACGAGACCGGACTGTACGGTAGTGTTACTGGTTGGATTCACTGGAGTGTGAGCGGGCTTGCTCGTCGATCTTCTGATCGCTCAATACCCGGGTGGCCGTTACGTTTAGCAGACCGCTTGCGGCTTGCGGGTGTTTGATATGACCATCACCTGCTGCCGGCGTTTTGATGAGTCTTTAGAGTCCTACACAGAGGTTTCCTGGCTCAAGCGAAACGAAATAGGAGCGCATATGAGATATGTGCGGGACCGAGAATAATGCGTGTATGTGATACCGTATTCTATTCTTGCGATGAATATATTGAATGGTTGTATGCGATATAACCTAGTTATCGAATCAAAGATTGATTCGATAAGCCGATACATTGAATACTAGTCGGTTGTGTGCGACATGACCGGATCATTGAATCAAGTGTTGATTTAATGATTTAATGCATAATTATATATTTGATATATTACTTTGCATTAACTAGTATTGGTTCACTTTAAATGGATTTTCTCACTTGGATTGTGCACATTGTATATGTGATATACATTTGTACATTTGATTGTATCACGTTTGATGATACATGATAGTTTGGTGTATGGATTAAACCATGGTTGGTCAATGGTTAGGGTTTCTTTTGCTTCATTTATTCATTTATTTATCCATTTTGTTTATTTTAGCAAAAGAAAATAATGAAGAGATAATGGTGGCTTTCTTTGTTTGTTTATGAACCTTCATGAAGGTTTGACCAAAGTGACCATTTTGTCTTCATGTCTTAACCCAACCATTCACTAACCCTTGTTAATTCTCTACACCTAACTATGGTTTGATTATGATAAGAATGATTATTCTTTTCTATTCTTGAATTCTTATCATAATAATTATCATCATCTTCTTCTTCTTCTTCACATGAAGAAACCTTACTTCATCAATGGTGGATTGATGAAACAAGTGAGAAATCCAATTCTAAAGTCTACCCACTTCCTATTTCTTCATCCTCTACCTCTTGCCAAGTAGTAGAGTGTATTTCCTTCACAAGTTTTCATGGCTTGGTGAAGGTGGAGCTTGATTTAGCGATGCCTCGACGTAGATCATCTTCGGCACGTCGTCGATGACCTAGCCCGCCATTTCTCCGATGAAGCCGACGCTAGAGCCCGGGAATTCATTTGGACAGCGAAGGGACTTCGTTGCGGAGCTATGGAGGTGGAGCACCGGATCTACAAAGGTTGTATTTCCGTATTCTTTTAGTTAAGTGTTAACTAGTTAGCTTTTTCGCCTAGATTTCTAGCCAACGATCCGTAGTCGGGTTTCTCGGCACCTAGATTTTTTGAAATTGGCATGGTTGATGCCTTGTGAGACCTCTTGAGAGTGCCTAGGAACCCTACAAGGATTCTCACTAATTGTAGTGAGATGGTATCAATCGATCTTGGGGAGAATCACTGGAAGGGTTCCAGGGTGATAAGGACGACTGAATGTCAGTCGCAGGCATTGTCTTTACCCTTAGTAAAGGGACGGTATGTTGGAAGAGTTCCAAACTAGATACCGTGGCATACTAGACGATAAAGGCTAGATACATCGCTACCAAAGATGCTACCAAAGAGGATGTCTGGGTGTATATTAGTTCATAATATGAACTTCGTTCCTCCCATTGTGTGACAATGGAGTTGTGGCTTGAGCCAAGGAACGCCCGTCCCATCAATGATCCAGTCATATTCTAAGGCAGTGTCACCTGATCATGGACATGGTTGATCTCCAGGGGATCGAGGTCAGGAGAGTAGACTCAGAGGACAACACGGCGGATCCACTCACAAAGGCCTTTTCCCAGAGAGAGACTATTATGGGATGGTTGAGTATGAGATACTACAACCACTGTTATCAGATGGCCCTAGTGCAAGTGGGAGATTGTTAGTTATATGTATGCCCTAGAGGCCATTACTATACATGAGATGTATATTGTAGTGGATGCTTGGACATATATAGGGAGGACTTTCTTGCTCGACATGATAGTATGCTATCTGGTTACTCTTTACCTTAACGTGTATACTGATTGTCTCTCTGTTACATATTGGTAAAGCCCTTAGGATGTGTACTTGACTACCTGGACTATGATGCGGATCATACTAGTGGGGAAATGGTAGTCCTTAAGTACATCCTTCAAGGTCCCTAGTCGTGGGTGTATCGAGACAGGGCATCGATATACCAGAGTAGACTAGCGTATACCTTCTCGACCCATACAGATGGGCGATGGATGATCCCATATCCATTGTTGTTTGACATCAGAGATGATATACGGGTGCTCAGTGGAGACTGGGTACACTGGATGGACTCGCCGAGAACTCCCATATGGTATTATATTTTACGTCAGATGGCAGTTCTCTGGTGACACTGGTACAGGTTAGTCTGTAGACCCGAGATCGTCATAGAGTCTTGTGTGATTCCCACTGTGCTTTGATTTCCACCTTACCACGTCTAAGAGGGCATGCAAAACGGTAGTTCTTGGGTACAGACCCGAGTCACATGGAGGCAATGAGCGATAGGAGGGGTTTCTTCTCTCCCGGTATTGGGGGTTGATGTTGCGCTATGCTCGATTGGCCGTAACAGGGAAGTCCCTGGCCAGGGCTGGTTTAGAGATATGCTGGTAAGTGTTACCAGTAGTTTCTCGACCCGTTATGAGCCTCATATCGGCATGACTTATCGGTTACTGGGGTCTGACGTTTACCACCCCTAGACTTGATATGCGACAAATCAGACGAGGATACCGGACTGTACGGTAGTGTCACTGTCAGGCTTTTACAGGAGTTGGAGAGGGCTTGCTTGCTGATCTTCTGATCGCTCAATACCCAGTAGCCGTTACGTCCAGCTAGTACCGCTGACGGCTTATGGGTGCTTGATATGATCATCACCTACTTCCGGCGTATTGACGAGTCTTTAGAGTCCTACATAGAGGTTTTACTGGCTCAGGCAAAACGAAATAGGAGCGCATATGTGATATGTGCGGGACCGAGAATAATGCGTGTATGTGATACCGTATTCTATTCTTGCGATGTTTGTATCGAACGGTTATATGCGATATAACCAGGTTATCGAATCAAGGGTTGATTCGATAAGTCGATACATTGGATGTTAGTCGGTTATATGAGATATATCCGGATTATTAAGTCAAGTGTTGATTTAATAATTTAGTGTATAATTGTATATGTGATATACTAATTTACATTAACTAACATTGGTTCACTTAAGCATTTGTTTTTCTCACTTGTGCACAAGTTAATATATATGTGATATATATATTTATTAGTGTACAAATTGTATCATGGTTGTTGATACACTTGACATGGGTGTATGAGACATACACCATACTAATTATATTGGTAGGGTTTTAATATACAAAGTAAATACAAAATTAGTGGATAATAACTCACATGCATGAAGCTTCATGAAGCTTATGCTTGCATTGACTTATTCCACTAGTTTTGTTTTACTTGAGATATTAACTAACCTAACCACTATAATTAGCCATGGTAATGTCTCTACATGAGTTAGTATATGATACTCACTCACCATGGTTAGCTCATTCTCTCTCTTGATAGGTTTTCATTCTCATTTTGAGCTCATCTTCTTCCTCCTTGAAATTCTTTCTAGGGTTTGATAAAGAGAGAGATACAAAGTGAGAAAAGAAATTATAAAGTGTACCCATTTTCTATTTCATCATCCTCTACTAGACTAGCACTTTAGTTTAGGGTGTTTGCTTCACTAATTCTCTAGTTAGTGAAGTAGAAGCTTGAGTTCATATTCCCTCGACGTAGATCATCTTCGGCCTCAAAGACTTCAAGCAATACCGTTGCAACTTTCTTATGGAGCCGTCCGAGAGTCCGGGAGTTCGATGATCGTAGCGAAGGGACTACAACAAAGAGCTTTAGAAGTGAAGGACCGATCTACAAAGGTTGTATTTCGTATTCACTTAGAAATAATTGTTATTTTCTTGCATGTGAAACCCGAATTATCTAGCAAAGATCTTGTTTAGAGTTATTCGGCACGGCTAAAATTTTAATCGGGCATGGTTGATGCCTTGTAGAACCTTCTTAGAGTGCCTAGTAACCCTACATGATGTTCGGGCAGACAATACTAGTGGGCTTTGGTTTAAGCCGGATCCTATTATTGTAAAGATGGATTAGTTTTGTCTTCTGTGTATTCGGGTTCTACGGAATGCGGATGCGGATGTGTATGCACGGTTGTGAGGAGCGAAGAAGGAGATGCCTCATTAGGGTTTTGACCATTGACTTGGTCAAGACCATTATGAGGTGGAGGAAAATATTTACTAATCCTTTTACTGATAATTTTGTTATGGCTAATTGCTTTGACCATTTGACCATGTTGACCATTAGACCTAGTTGACCATTGTTGACTTGGATATTTTTTGAGCTCTAGACTCTTCTTATGGCTTGGATTTAACTTGACATGATAATGGTCAAATCAATTGTAACCATCACAATTTATCATGACAAAAGAATGGTAATTATTTTTCTTATGGATCATTATCTTCTTCTCATTCTCTCTCATCAAATGAGAGCTCCCATGGTTTGCTTCTTCTTCCTCCTCACTACAAATTCCTAATAGTCTCATGCGTTGAGCAAATTAGGCTCTAAATAGATAAACAAACCCATCTTCTTCATCTACATCACCTAGGGTATCAAGAGTAGCAAACTTGTTACCCTAGTTACCTCGACTTGAGGTGGAGCTCGGACTATAGACTCTCGGGTGGATCGTCTTCGACTCTAGGAGGCCGCGGAGGTGACCATGATCCAAATCGATCCTCGGAGCTTGCATGGACGAGGAGGACAGCGGAGGGAAGAACCGAAGGACCGTTTTCGTGAGGTATAATCTCCTAAGCATAGTAGATAGAACCTCTAGTTGTTTGTTAGAAATGGTTTGGCAAAGATCCTCAAGATAGTCTATGTTACCTTGTGATAAAAAAAAATTTATTTTTTACCTATTCCGCCTCCCCGTAAGTACCGGGGTGGGTAACATAGACTTACAGTGGTATCAGAGCCTCGCTAAACCATTACTAAATAGTTAGCAAAGTGTTAGAAATTCGATCGCCGGAAAAATCGCAAAACACGAACTAAAAATGCACTTTTCTGTCGTTTTTAAAAACTGGTCCAAATTTTTTTCCAGGGACCTTATAAATACGTACAGGCTTTTTTAGGGACACCCAAGAAAAACGACATCGTGAATCGGTCAGACCACCGCGGAAGCGCGGCGAAACCAAGCATTTCGCCGCGGATCCGCGGCCGATTCGACTCCGAGTCAACTCGTTTTTCATGCAGAGTGTCCAGTATGGTGTTTTGTGATTTCTTTGATATTTTGTTTCTGCCCAGATTTTATGAGTACTGTGTTGTGCTTGGGGTAGGTTCAAATCTGGTTATCGATCGAAATTCTAAGTATTTTAGCTAATCGGATCTTCTGTGATGTGATATATGTACTGAACATCTACTAATCGCTATACGTCGATTAGTGGGGGTTGTACATATCTGTGTTCTGTGATGTTGGATTGTGTATATGAACTTATTGGATTGTCGTGGATGAATAGCCGGGGATGTGAGATGAGTGTTTATTTATCTTTCATTCAATGTAATATTTGTAAATTGATGTAATATTATTTTTTGGCCGCACATCCAGGTTGAGGTTGTAGCCACCATTGTATATTATTCTTTTACTGTTTTTTGCTCCTAGGATAGACCCAAGGTGGGGTGCACAAACTACCGGGTACTTTGAAGTGCCGAGTGGCCTACTCACGTTATTCAGGGAGGTTGCTTCACTTCGGGTATTTGGCGGGTAGTTTGCCGCACCCATAGGGGTCTGGGGTGGGGTATGGCTATTCATCGCGACCGTGTAATCCGTCTTTCGTTGCAGGCTCAAACGAAGCGCGGATTCCTAATATATCCAATGTGTTCATCTGTGATCTGGAATGGCTATCATTGCATCTGACGAATGTATATATCTATATATGATATCTAGTAGGCGTTGCTTATGTTTTGCATCCGCGCTAGTCCAGCCTCCGCTCTGTCGTTAGTTAAGTAACTTAACGGGTGATGACGGGGCCTAGTGGCGAATGCGGATGGCATAAGCGTACGTAATATTTTCGTTGTTTTCTGCAATGGTAGGATTAATTGATGGGACGCATTAAATTAATGCAAAGAAAACAAACCAAAGCTGAATCGTTGGAACAATTTCAAAACCACTCTGTTTTTTCTAAAAACAGAAAACTTTTAAAAACGCGGAGCTTAAACCACTCCTTTTAAAAGCAATCAGGTTCTTTCGATTATATCAAGTTCACTACGTTCACGGTTTCTCCAAAACCATTCGTAGCCCTCCGTCATTTCATATGAATATTCAATAGTATTCAAGCTATGTTTGTTGACCTTCGTCAAGGCATTGGTAGCTGTTGGGTGTTCATATGTAACATGGATAGATGCGTTGGTTTGGGACAGTCGTATTACCTTGTTGACCTTCGTCAAGGGTATATACGGGTGGGTTCAAATTAACCTGGACAATGATGGGTAGAACTTGACATGTGACTTGTGATTTGTTGACCTTTGTCAAGGTCATAAGAGCATGGGGCAAAAATCCACATCGAGAGTTTCTAAAGAAACTGAAACTTGCTAGTGCTGCATACCATTTGGACTTTGATAATGTTAGTAGGATTCCTTCAGCATTATCTCACAATGATATTTGGATCCCGATCCTACTGTGAGTATCCGCTACTCCTCGGGAAACTCTTCACTTAACGATCAATGCTATAAACCAAGTGGGTGTCTAGAACTGTGTTAGCGGGGCTACGCCTTCAGGGAAAAGAGGTTATTTAATTAAGGAACTTCGCGAAAGCGTCGTAAAACCGCCCTCGAAGTACCGACACTAGCCTGGCTGAACGGTTAAGCAAGTATTGTACGGTGAGATCAGTCCTGACTAATTCTTCTTTTATGGTTTGAGGAAAGATTCGAGAAACAGTGAGAGCCATCCTGTTTAGATAAGTTAAAAACCAATCTAAACTTGCAAGTGCATCATGCTAAGCGTTTTCTTCTCTCTCTCTTAATTGCAGCGACCCAGTGACCAGACATAGGTTACATCTAGATAATAAAATGACTGAATCTGACTGTAATGACTGGAAAAGGTCTGTCCAGATGTCCATTACCCATGACAAACGACACCTCTTCACTAATCCAACCCCTGCTGTCTCAGGATCAGTTTCCATCGTCATGGATACTGATATCCGTAAGACATCGGAAAAAGACTGTGCGAATGCCAAGTGCCTCATGTTGGCCTCAGTTGATGGTACATACCAGAGGCAGCACGAGATGATGGACTTAGTTTATGTCTTCCTCCATAACAAAGATTTATATGGAGAGAAATCTCGTATCGCAAGATATGAGATCTCGAATGAATTGCTTCAAGCGAGGTTGGCTGTCGGGTTATCTGTAGGGGACAACGTCCTTACAGAGACTAGCTATTTTGATGAGCTCACGGACTTGAAGACCATATTAAAGAACAGGCCAAATACAGACTTGATTCTACAGTCTCTGCCCTCTACTTACACCCTGAAGGAAACCAGGGAAGTAGAAGGAAAGGGAAGGGCAAAAGTTTCGGGACTAGATGTGGTGAAGGAGGGACGTTCTTATTGTTACGGGAAAGGACATTGGCAGAGGGATTGCAGGGCTAGCAAAGCCAATAGCCAGGATTCGAAACATGTTGTGGCTTCGGCTTCGGGTATGTTTGTAATAGAAAACTGTATGTCAATTAGCTCTACTTCCTGGGTACTAGATACCGGATCAGGATCTCATATCTGTAATTCATTACAGGCTTTGAGAAACCGTAGAGTTATCAGGGTAGGTGATATGACTCTCAGAGTTGCGAACGGAATGAGAGTGAACGCTGAATCCGTAGGGGAATATCACCTAGGATTGACAAGTGGGCAGATATTGATTGTACGTAACTGTTTATATATACCTAGTCTAGCCTGTAATACCATATCTGTATCCTTACTTTCTAAGGAAGGATATGATTTTACTTTTGTATGCGATGTGATACACATCCACCTAAATCATGTTCTGATTGGGTCAGGTACATTAGAAAATGGAATATACGTATTAAATCAAGCTCAGGTTTTCAATGTCCAGAACACACTTAAAAGAAAGTCTCCGGAAACAAATCAGGCTTTCTTATGGCATTGTAGACTGGGTCACATCAATGAGACACGATTAACGAAGTTACATAAAGAGGGATATTTGAATCCGTTCGAGTATCGGTCTTATGCTACTTGTGAATCTTGTCTCATGGGAAAGATGACAAAGACTCCATTCACTGGACACGGAGTAAGAGCGAGCGAGCTCTTGAGACTCATACACAGTGACGTGTATGGTCCAATGTCTACACATACGCAAAGTGGTTATTCATACTTCATTACTTTTACGGATGATTTCTCTAGGTATGGACATGTCTTCCTGATGAAGCATAAATCCGAGGACTTTGAGAAATTCCGGAAATACAATAATGAAGTGGAAAACCAAACAGGCAAAAGTATCAAGACACTAAGATCTGATCGAGGTGGTGAATACTTGAGTGCCGAGTTCCTGGGCTACAGAAAAGAGGAATGGAATTCTCTCCCAGCTTACTCCTCCATACACATCGCAACACAACGGTGTATCGGAAAGGCGGAATCGAACTCTATTGGATATGGTTCGTTCCATGATGAGTAAGGCTGAGTTACCACGATCCTTCTGGGGTTATGCACTAGAAATAGCTGTATATATTTTGAACAAGGTTCCAACCAAGTCTGTGCCTACCACACCATATCAGATGTGGAGTGGGAAGAAACCCTGTCTTAAGTATCTTAAGGCATGGGAATGTCCAGCTTTTGTAAAAAGACAGCATGCGGACAAGCTCGAGGCACGCTCAGTACTGTATAAGTTTGTGGGATACCCCAAGAACTCCGGGGGTATCTTTTCTATTCCGCAGAGGAACAAAAGGTTTTTGTTTCTCAGCATCCCCACTTCTTGGAAAATGAATTTTTAGAAAATCAGATAAGTGGGAGCGCAATAGAACTGGAAGAAATTCCAGAACCACAAGCTATTACTGAAAGCTTGGTGGAACCAGAAGTTTTGGGAGAACCGGACATCCCAGCGCCACTCCGCAAGAGTAGTAGGCAGTCTCATCCGCCCGAGAGATACTACGGTTTTCTCATAGACGGTGATCGAGAGGATTGCATCATTGAAAATGATGAGCCTACTAGCTTCCAGCAAGCCATTCAGAGTGGTGACTCAGTAAGATGGCTGGATGCAATGCGGACCGAGATGGACTCCATATACACCAACAAAATTTGGACTTTGGACATTGCTCCAGAAGGGGTAAAACTCGTAGGCTGCAAATGGATCTTCAGAAAGAAGATTGGTGTAGATGGGCGGGTTGAAACCTATAAAGCTAGACTTGTTGCGAAGGGTTTTCGTCAAAGACCTGATTTGGACTATGACGAAACCTTTTCTCCAGTGGCTATGCTCAAATCCATTCTAATCCTTCTTGCCATTGCTGCCTTCCACGATTATGAGATCTGGCAGATGGACGTAAAGACGGCATTTCTAAATGGTAATTTGGAAGAGTGCGTCTATATAGATCAGCCGGAGGGTTTCATTCAGAGTGGGAGCAGCGGTAAAGTGTGCAAGTTGCTTAAGTCCATTTATGGACTAAAGCAGGCATCGCGGAGTTGGAACATCTGCTTTGATGATACTGCCAAAGAATTCAACTTTATCAAAATTCCAGATGAACCATGCATTTACAGTAAGATTGTAGGGAGAACTGTGGTATTTCTCGTCTTGTACGTAGATGACATTCTCTTAATAGGAAATGACATTCCTATGCTACAGTCATTCAAAGGATTCTTGTCACAGAGGTTCTCCATGAAGGACCTGGGCGATGCCAACTACATTCTGGGGATCCAGATCTATCGTGATAGATCTAAGAGGATGTTGGGACTTTCGCAGTCCAGGTACATCGACACCATACTGAAACAATTCAGTATGAAAGATTCAAAGCGCGGTAACCTACCGGCTTGTCACGGAATCACCCTATCTAAAGAGATGTCTCCAATGACTGATTTGGAAAGGGCTTGCATGTCATCTATACCCTACGCATCTGCGGTAGGCTGTATAATGTATGCGATGTTGTGTACCAGACCAGATGTAGCATACACACTGAGCGTTGTAAGCAGGTATCAGTCTGACCCAGGGGAAAAACACTGGGTAGCAGTAAATAACATTCTCAAGTACTTGAGAAGGACTAAGAAGATGTTCTTGGTGTATGGCGGAAAAGACCTCCAGATCGATGCCTTTGCTGACTCCAGCTTCCAGAGTGACAAGGATGACTCCAAGTCCATGTCGGGTCATGTCTTTACCCTCAATGGTGGGGCGGTCTGTTGGAAGAGCTCTAAGCAGGAAGCCGTTGCCGACTCGACGATGGAATCGAAGTACATAGCTGCTTGCGATGCCGCAAAAGAAGCTAACTGGATAAAGAAGTTCCTCACAGAACTTCAGGTGGTTCCAACCATTGTTGATCCAATACCGCTGTATTGTGACAACAACGGCGCTATAGCTTTAGTGAAGGAACCCAGGTCCTATCAGATGTCCAGACACATTTTGAGGCGGTACCACCTGATCAGGGAGATCGTAGATCACCGGGAGATCGAGGTGAAGAGAGTAGATTCGGAGAATAACACTACAGATCCATTCACGAAGGCCATACCCCAGACTCAGTTTGAGCAGCTGATCGAGATGATAGGTCTTCGATACGCCAGTATATGGCCCTAGTGCAAGTGGGAGATTGTTAGTGTATATGCCCTAGAGGCCATTACTGTATCATAATAGTTTGTATATTACTTAATGGAAGCTTGGGATATTCACAGTTGTATAGACAGTCTTTCTCAAAATGGTAGTATGCTACTTGGTTTGTTTCTACTTTAATATGTGCATGTGTTTCTTTTAGCATATCGCTTATACATATTAGTGGAGCCCTTAGCATCTTTGCTTGATTACCAGCGTTGTGATGGCAGTCACACTAGTGGGGGCTGGGTAATCTACAAGCACATCTTTATACAGGTCCCTAGTCGTAGGATTATCGAGACGGAGCATCGATACTCCAGAGTAGACTAGCGTATATGCTTCTCATCCCAGCAGGGGAGATGGTCTGTCCCACAGCCATTAGTACGTCGTACTGGAGATAGTATATGGGTACTCGTTAGGTTACGAGTACACTGGACATGACTCGTCGGGAACTGTTGGTTGGTACTATACCTATCGTCAGATAGCAGTTTCCAGGTGACAGGAGTACAGCTTAGTCTGTCAACTTGACACTGCTACTTCGCCTCAAGTGTGTTCCCACTGTACTTTGATTACTGTCCTACCACAGCTCAAAGGAGTCGTGCAAACAGGTAGTAGTTGGGTGTAGTCCTGAAGCACTTTGTCACGACCCGAGAATTCGACTCGTGACCGGCACTTAACCACGCAATGTCTACAGGCGCAACGCGGCTAAGTAAGCCGAACCCAGAAATCAAAACCAATAAATATAGAGTGATTTAAAACATTTTGTAAAAGCAATAGTAAATGTCTGAAAAACTTCCATTTATTTAGTAGAAATCCCTTTTAAGTTCAAAAGTTATGAGTTTTATAATTTTGGTAACATTTCCTTTTTAAAACATTAGCCCTGAAAGTCGGGTAAAAGTAAGGTGTAGCGGAAATAACAAGTGACATGAATAAAGCATCACAATATGATATACGACGCCGTAGCGAAGAATACACAGTAAAACAAGGACAATATCATAAAAGATGAGACTGCATAAAGTAAAGTCGGCTCACATGCGAGCTCGACACCAGAATATAAAACCATACATATCGTCCTCACAACTGTCTCTAAGTCAATACAGAAGGTAGATGGAGAGTACTAGATACATCAATATACAACTGAAATGATAACAGATACCGTACGAAACCCACCTAAACAGCAAAAGGGCTATCTCTGCTCAAAAGGGGTATCTGTGCCAAAAGATGAGGTAACAGCCAGCCGTGACTACTCCCAAGGGCAACCTGCAAACACTGTGGCACAACGGGAGTGAGTTGCCAACTCGTGAATAGAGATAACATATAAAGGTGATCGCAAGCATGCACATATAGCGTGGCTCTACTAATGCCAGCAGATGATATCAATGCATGTCAACAGTGGATACAGTAGTAATGAATGTACTCTAACAGGTAAATGCCACAGGATGAGATGTATAGTAATCAATACTGAGTATGAGATAAATAATATCTACATGGACTATGTCAACATGGAAAGCAATAATCGGTGCCTCAAACTGCACCCAAATCCCACATATACTCAGGCGCCGGCACACCCATCGGCCCTCAAATCCTGTATATCTCGGAGGAATCACGAGTGCCCAACATCGGCACCCAAAACATCATAAAATACCCGTGTCCAGCATCGACATGTAAATCCTCGAACATCGGGCGCCGTCAGTCCGGACCGGCCCCACGGGGTCCGTCTGCGGTATCGGCCCTCGGCCCCGGCAGCACGGTCATCCCGCATCCATCACTCGACTCTGGTCAGTATCCTCCGGACAACTGCCAGGTCCAACCAATCACCGGTAGGTACTCGCCCGCCTCCAGGCTCAATCGGCAAATCCCATCGATCATCTCGCCGAGGGGAACCATACCGGGCCCACCACGAACCCGCAAACGGAACATCCACTCCTCGAATCGGGTTTCAAGCACACGTCTCAGCACCGAGAAAATGCGTGGTGGACACACCAAAATATCATATCACGAGGTACCGGGTTTTTCAAAATAGCATATCTTTCCTTAAGTAATTCCACGGTCCTCAAAACAGAAATCACATGAAAATCCAATACCAATAGTAAAATCCAATGCGAGGTACAATATACATCAATCCATGGTATGGGTATAAGGGGAAAACCGCTTTTTAAGTAGTTTCATTTCCGGTTTTAAAAGATGTCATGCGGCTCCCAATATACATGAAGGTCATATCAAATCACATATGAGGCGAACTATAGCAATATAATCATGGCAGCTCTATAGTGAGTGTGGCATGGCAGTTACTAACGGTGTGTGTGTAGCATGTAATAGTGCCCGTGCAACATAAACCGTTAGTAATAGTGCGGTGTTCTATCAGTTCTAAGCAATATATATATATATCAACACAGCAGAGAATGCAGTATGCGATGATAGTCTATGGGGTGTATGCAACATATAGTAAATAAGTCCTATCAGCCCTGACGCATAACGCCATGCGGGCGATATCCCCATAGATGTGAAATCTACTCACCGTGTCTCGCGCTAAGTGTATCCAACCACTTGCTTGCCCTTCTTCGCAGCGTCCGTCTCACTGGCCTGCGAACCTAGAATCACATACACATATCACACATAAGCTTAAGTCACAAAACGCGACATTATAATCCAACAAGAAACCTGTGTCGCAAACCAATCGCGCGTGTGCGCGATACGCTAAAACGTGTACTCACGCGCCACAAAACTACCCCGACGCGCCGCGATACGCAGAACCCAAACCTACTCACGTATCACGCGTGTCGCGAAGGTTTAGAAAAACGGCAAAACGGGTAACTGGTCCCAGATTTTGCTACAGAACTAATCTTAAAAATATATATATACCAAAAGACCCTACACACAAAAATACACCTACAGAACCCAAAATTCACCAGAACACCTCCTGTCTGGCCGCAATTTGCGGCCAGAATGGCGGTTTTGGCGGCCAAAAGGGGGAGTTAGGGGGTCGGGTTTCACCTGGTGTATCATCTCCACTCCACTACACTACAGTCTTCCCAAAATCATTCTGCACTCACCGGGTCAATAGCAGTTCCAGAAAACTCAGATTTTGCCCAAATACGACATTTGCATCAAATATGAAATCTGGTGGTATTTTAGTGTAATAGGGGTTGGACTAGGTTTACATGGTCACAAAAAACCTCAAGCATCCTACTGGAACTAATCTATACCTCATTAGCACAAAGTTCACACTAAACACCCCATATCGCACTAAAACACACAAAAATCCTTTAACCGATGCAAAACTACACTAACTAGGCAAACTAGGGAATAAGTTTAGGAATTATACCTCACTCTCGACCCTAGGGAGCTGCAGGAAGGAGAAGAAGTGAAGGGGAGGGTCTGCACATGGTGCTGGAGCTGCTGCTGCTCACTGCTGCTGATGCTTCTGCTCTCTGCTGCTGATGCTGCCTCTTGCTTCAGAGATTGTTGCTGTTGTTGTGTTTGCTGCTGCTGCTGCTGCTTGTTCTGGAGCTGGGGGAAAGAGGTAAGTGTGTGGGTGTGTGAGTGTTTGAGAGAACAAGGAAATGAGAGAGGAAAACAATCAACACTCAAGGGTCAACCCCTCTCTCTCTCTCTCATTAATTGCAAGCATGGCTTGCCATGATGCACTCTCTCTCTCTCTCTCTCACTCACAAGTCAACACACAAAGAAACCAATTCAAATCAAAGAAATCTTTTAATTAGCTATTTAAAACCACTTAAAACCCAAAAGACTTTTAACCCTCAAGATTAACCCACCATGGTTAATAATTATTGCATTTACTTGATTTTAAAAACCCTAGTTTACATGCACATGTGTGTGCAAGCCTAGGAAAATTTTGGAAAAATGTTTATTAATTTAGGAAAAATATTTAAAACACAATTTGGTAAACTTTTTATTAAAAATCATTATTTAATTATAATTATTCACTAACCCTTATTCTAAGGTGTTACACACTTGGAGGCAGTAACGGTTAGACAGGATTCGTCTCTCCCCGTATTGGGGGTTGATATCGCGCTGTGTCTAGGAGAGCCATTACACAAAGTCCCTGGCCAGGGCAAGCGAGATTTGCTGGTAGTGTTTCCAGTAGTTTCTCAGGGTGTTCTGGGCTGCACTCCGACATGACTTGTACCGCTATTAGGGGTCTGACGTTTACCGCCCCCTAGGCCCGACATGCGATACTCTTAGACGAACATACCGGACTGTACGGAGATTGTCACATTCAGGCTCAGTAGGAGTTCGGATGGGGTTTACCTCGTGGGCCTTCTTATCGACATCTACCTGGGGACCGTTACGTACAACTAGTGCCGCTTGCGGTCTGTGGTTAAACCCACTGCCAGCGTAGTGTCGAGTCTTTAGAGTCCCACACAGAGAGTTTCCCTACACTGGGCAAAAGGTGTAGAGGCCGTATGGTTTTACGGCAGGGCTACGATCACTTACATGCACTTATGCATGTATGATGTTTGGGCAGACAATACTAGTGGGCTTTGGTTTAAGCCGGATCCTAGTATTGTAAAGATGGATTAGTTTTGTCTTCTGTGTATTCGTGTTCTACGGAATGCGGATGCGGGTGTGTATGCACGGTTGTGAGGAGCGAAGAAGGAGATGCCTCATTAGGGTTTTGACCATTGACTTGGTCAAGAACATTATGAGGTGGAGGAAAATATTTACTAATCCTTTTAATGATAATTGTGTTATGGCTAATTACTTTGACCATGTTGACCATTTGACCTAGTTGACCATTGTTTACTTGGATATTTTTTGAGCTCTAGACTCTTCTTATGGCTTGGATTTAACTTGACATGATAATGGTCAAATCAATTGTAACCATCACAATTTATCATGACAAAAGAATGGCAATTATTTTTCTTATGCATCATTATCTTCTTCTCATTCTCTCTCATCAAATGAGAGCTCCCATTGTTTAACAACAATTTAAGCAAAAGGGTTAGAATTTACCCAAACAAATTGAAGATCCCACAAGCACACATAGCCCTCCAAAATGCTCCCTTGTCACCAAAAATCCATGCTATACGGCTAAGCTAAAATGGGTAGGAGTCGGATCTTGATTTGGATTTTTGCTTGATTTTTAGTGGATTTTTCTTTGGATTTTCTTTGATGGAACAAAGAGAGGAGAAGAGGAAAAGGGGGATGTTGGGGGTTGCTGGTTTCGGCCAGATTGTGGAGGGGTTGGGTGAGGGAGGAGAGAGAGTGAGGTGGAGAAAGTTAGTTCAAGTCAAAGTCAACTCAACTTATATCATTTTCTACTCTTTTCTTTTCTTTTCTTTCATTTCATTTCCTTTGAAATCCAAGTGGGGACAAAAGAGGGGGCTGTAGAATTCTTCAAGGGTATAAGTGAATGGGGGTGTGTGGGTGTGGGTACGGGTGTGGGGTGATGAAAAATGATAAATACAATACCCCAAACATCCATTTACGCTAAAAAAAGCCTTTTTTCTTCAATAATTTCTAAACCGTTTTGGAAAATGATTTCGTTCCAAAATCCACATGATAAAATTTTATTTAATGTTTTATGATGCACAAAATTTGTTTCAACTCATTCCAATTTGTAATTTTCCCTAATTAAATGTATTAGTGACGGCTTAAAATAATAATAAAATAATATTTTTTTCAGAAAATTTGAAATTTCACCCGCGGCTCAATAAACACCAAATAATAGCAATTTCATAGCTAGAATATGTATATTTAATTTTTATAATAAGATATTTGTATTTTGACTTTTTACAGAAAACCCCCTTATTTTACCGTTTTTTCGAAATTTCACCGAAACGATTTTCAAAACGTTACAATCTTCCCCCCTTAAAGAAATTCGGTCCCCAAATTTAAATTAAAAATCTCCCCAAATACTAAAACATCTAAACCAAAACCATCAAGTCGTCGGGGCTCCGAAATTGTAAATACATAAAACAATTCGTAGCGCAGCGCATGCGCATGAAAAATGAGCATATAACTCAAATCACAACTCCGTCAAGTATCCCGCAATCATCGGAGTCATGGGGAAGACATCAATGCCAAATCCAAGGCAGAACTAATATGATATAACTCGAAATTATACATGTAAATATCGAACCTATATATGTAAGTATCTGAAGGAAATGCGTGCCAAATCTCTTTAAGTCGCTGTGCACGCTTATAACACTGCACAGTGGCGGACGTCTATCATAAGGAAATAACTATATACATATATACCTTTGTTTGAAATGCACGTTCCGCCGCTTTGGAAACAATTTAGAAGGGTCTCCTTGTTTTAAACATTTCGTGTCACATCAGACACGTAGGTAAATACTGAGGCTATAGCTCGCTTTTTGGAAATCCCTTCAATAATTATCAATGCATACAAAATATATTCAGGTACTGTCCTCTGACTAGTCCTGCTCAGTACGAAAACACATAGCAATATCATAAAAACGTACTGCTCTATACGAAATCAATCCCAAAAATATACACCTGAATGCTACGTGTGTCTGGTGCGCACGGAAATCAAAATCCATGAATGTGCCATACATGCGCACAGAAACAACATCTAAGTGCATCGGGTGTGCACGAAACATCTGTCGTAGGCAACGTGTGTGCCTGACAGCAAAATCAGGTGCATCTGACATGCACGAAAAATCTCGAATTAGTGCATCTGGTGTGCACCAAATCGCATCTCGTAACAGGCGCCCAACAGGCGCTAAAAATCCAATCCGGTGCATAAAATGCACAAAACAAATGTCGAGCATCACCCTCGAATTCGAAATCCAGTGTATCCAAGTGCACAAAATACATGTCACTGCACTGCCAGCATATATAAACTATACAGAGTGCAGGAACCAAATCGCGTGCGTGCATACGCACAAAATCAACTCAACTGTTTAAAACCGTAAAATCACAAACATGTGAAACTAAAGCACGAAAACGATATCAAGTGCAACTCTTTGCAAAGATCGTAAATCCTCAATCATCAAAATCAAATCATACGAATAAATCACCCCAAAACATCGAAATCAATAATGGCGGAACAGTACCGCTCAAGCGCATCCTCTAAGAATCTTGGCCAACTGTCACGGTCCCTAGTGGGACGTCTCGTCGATGATCATGAACTCTGTCCTGCTGATGTGCGTAACCATGACCACTCCTGGGTCAAGGTCTTCACTGTGAATTACCAATCTTTCGGTCCATCGGCTCATCGGCGCTGTCAGGTGTGCTAACGGGGACTATTCCATTCTGGCACTTCTCTGGTCATCTCTTGGTCAATCATCGCGACCACTCGTAAGACAGCATATTACTGGCGTCGGCCTCTGGCTCTCTGAATGTACGTGACACCTCTGATCCTGGGTGCAAGTATCATTGCAGCAGTGTCCTGGAAGGAATCCTGCTCACGGTCTCTTCCATGTCTCGTCTCTGCCAACTGTCCGGAAGTCATTGTCCTTTCCTATATCTGCATCTTGCTCTGGAACGACTGCATACTCATCGCAACTCCATCTGGAAGGTAAGTCCAAGTACCATGTCTCGGCATGCGCATCGCGTCTCTGATGTCGGCGGAGTGGAACGTCATCTCATCTAGATCCGGTGCGAACCTCTTACTCCACTTTTCTCTAATGTCGTCTGCTTTGGACTCGTCTCGTCGCGGCTGCATGGACTGAGCTCCAATAGCTATCCTCGTATCGGGAGTCTCCCAAGAAATGCATCTCACCACCTAGCATCCGAATTAAGTCGAGCCATCCGATCGAGTCGTCGAAACCTCATAATCCCCCAAGAGCTCAACATCTTGGGTACAGTATAATAGTATCGAGTACATACCACAGCATCGGTGGTCCAGCCGTAGAAGGGCAAACCCAAGCCTCACTAATGGTGCCGTAGAACCGCCGCAAACCCGAAGGTTCAAAGGCTTTCACACGGTCATTAAGTCGAATTAGGGTTTCATTCTTCTAGAGGGACCATAGAATTGCCTGCATGTCTTTCCGACTACTTTAAACTTGGAATAATAGGTTTCCGACATTCGATCGTCTCTGTCGACCATCACGTCTCTGCGTGAAGTCGTCTCTAGCTGGAATCAATCTATCTGATGACCTCGCATCGGGGTAAGCGAACGAACCACCTGTCCTAGTCATTCATCATCGGGTGACTAGCGACCTTCTATCATCCCTTAGTACAACTTATACTGCAATAGCTCCAACATCTGGTGCGATATCTCGTCGTTCGCAGCAATAACTGGCTTACTCGTCTGCATACTGAACCGTGCCTCAATCATCAGGAGTAAGCAACATACCAACGGTCATCAAAATCTGGCTGGCCTCCATCATTGGCTCAATTCTCTAGTGTCGATCAGCACTTCCGAGTAACCTCATACAGCGATCCATCCAACGCTCGTGGTGCAAAAACACAATCCAAAAGACACATCTCTACAATCATGTGTCGCCCGAATCACGCCATGGTCAGTCCTCATTCGTAACGAGCTCATGCTGACCACAACTCTAGCCGTAGCTCTCCCTGCCGTAACCGTAGCAGCAAAACCAAACCGGTACCGATGAGGCTAGATCAGGAAGGAATATAATACTGAACAAGGAAATGTACATCCTAAGGCTTCATAAGTGGAGTGGCGTGTCGTAAATATGCCGCGGAACATACCAACGGTACGTCACTCTACTTTAGTCACCTATTCCATCAACCAAGGGTCATCCTACGATCCGAAGGTTAAAACCTAACGCTCTGATACCAACTTTGTCACGTCCCGAAAGTACGGAACATGACCGGCACATAAACTACGAAACGTCTCGAGGCGTACGTAATCTAAGTAAACCGAAAACCCAGAAATCCAAACCAAGAAAAGAAGTAGAGTGAAGGAAAACCAATTTAAAACAAGTAGTTTTAATAGCATAAGCCGAATTATGCGGTTTTTAAGAACATCAAAATTTACTGAAAATTTCGGCAGAGTCTCCTTTGTAAATACTGGCTCCCAAACGGGATACAACATGAATAGTATACGAAATCAATAAAAAGGCATCCCCAAACGGGAGCTAGCTCTTCGTCAATCGACGGTCACAACCACACAAGCAATATAATATACAACGCCAACGGCGAGGATCAAAACTCAAAAGGAAACTCAAAACCACCAGAAATATAACGAGCGACTCTAAGGTCGAAAGAATAAACAACACTGGTCTCTATCTCAAAAAATACATGATTGGTTGATGGAATTTACTAGATACAACGGAATAATATTATACAAGGTAATATGATGGGTACGATACAAGAAAAAACCCACCTACTAGCAAGTCACCCGAATGAAACTGAGCCCGCAAAGCCGTAATGAAACCTGTACGGCAAACCTGCAAGAAACTGGGGCACAACGGGGGTGAGTTGCCAACTCGTGAATAGAAAAAACATCTACGCACAGAAATCGCTTAAATAACGCAACCTAGGTCCATGATCATAATATATTCTCAAATATAACCAGCAGCCTATAACAAGGCCAGGGTAAATATCTAACCCGAGTGTAATCTCATATGCCCGTGTCAGTGCCTCAGGTAGCAATATATCATATGAATGAGGTATAAATGCATGAAAACAGAATACATGTAAATGAAGAAACTGTTTTCATAAATTAGTGAGATTCCCTTCGTATTTTTAAACTGAGGTATCATAAATGAAATCAGTATCAACAGTGTCTAGCATCGACACAAAACATAAATCTCACTGTCTCGAAATATCAATGTCTCAATCTCAGTATCTAGGGCACCGTCAGTCCAGACCGGCCCCTACCATCTATCTCAAGACCACGACGGTATCCTCCGGATATCCGACGCGTCGGGTAATATCACCGGTCGGTAGTGCTCCCCTGCCGGGCTCAACGTCAACACCACATTCCTCTTGCCCCGGGGTACCGCACCGGGCCCACCATGTACCCGTGACGGTTCCTCCACTCCTCGACACGGATCTCGAAAACCACAGCAAACTCATGGTGGACGACACTTTACATCACTAGAAAACCGCAACACTTTATATTTTAAAAGATCATAAGTTGTAAATTTTTGCGGCTTTCCCCGAAATCCAGAAATATCATAAATCTCAAGAAATCATCACAAGTGCATATGTCAATGATAAAAAATGCATATGGTATCAATAACCAAGTTGCAATGTATGATTAATAAACTAGGCGTGAACAATTGAATAACAGTATGCATGAAGAGGCAGGTAATAACTACAATGTCTAATATGGCATATAAGGGAAGTACACTAATATCATGTCAAAACTACTAGCTAACAAGCTAAGTCAAGCAAATATATTCTCTAAAGTGTACGTGACATGGCAATTACCGATGAAGATGTGTGTGAGCCGGCAAGTAGGTGTACGTGGTACATACGCATCATCGGTAATGGTGCTGGTGTCCTAACAGCATGATATCAATAATGGAATATGCAGCAAAATAAGTATGCGAGGCAGAGCGAACAGCAATAATGTGCGGGAGCTGAAAACTAGACACAACGATAACTAATTTGCATTAATCTAATATAAGTCCTACAAATGGTGCCTTTTGAAATAACACGAATCATGGGGTTTTGAAAATAGGGGCCACGGTGTTTTTATGAAAAGATATATCTTTTGAAATATCCGTAGGATCCCTTGGGCTGTCTTTAAAAATGCCCACGATTCGTTAGTTTTTGAAATAGGTAAGAAGTCTAATCTAATCTACAACTACACTAAACTATACGGCTGAACTAACAAGCTGAACTACAGGTAAGGAAACCGCCTATCATCTGAGTCGATACAAATACATACCTGTATATGTATAGTCGGTGATCCCGCCTCAATAATATCATATCCGATACCATATCTATAATCAGGCATCCCAAGTCAAGAGTGCGGATCAATCATCAATATAGCTCGTACGTAAATCCGTCGTACGGCATCCCAATCTGGGTACGGGTCAATATCACATTCATCATACTATTCGCCTGGTATCCTCTTTATCAAATATTATGATCGGGGTTCTGATCTACGTCTAGTACCATACTGATACCGCCTACGTATGCATGGACGTGTGTGAAACACTACGTCAAGGACCCGCTACAACGTCATGTCGTATCTCAAATACGAACCCTGCTATATCACCGATCTCACGGCCTCAAACAAATCTCATCGACTCAGCTCAATCCCAAGTATCATCCTAAAATCCGTATGTGAACACATAGTCCCATACCCATGTGAACACATAACTATAAAGAATCCCATGAGCACATATCAATAGGAAAGTATGCAAGTATGTATGTGTGTATGTGTAGTGCAACACTACCCTAGGGTTCGCAACACTAAAGTAATCCAACACACCAATATCCATCCTAAGCATCGTTAATAATCCCAAATAACATATAATAATTATTGGTGTGTATACGCATCCGTATACACCACCACGGACTGCGGGAGTGCTATACGCCATCCACCCGACTTCTCCCCGTAGATATAAATCTACTCACCTGGTCCTCGCTCGCCGGTGCCGACGTCGCCACGCGCTTGCTTGTCGTCTCGAAGTCCGCATGGGGTACCTACATATCATAACGCACCGTATCGCATTAAAACTAAATTCGAAATCGAAACGGCATACGAAAATCAAATCGGCACGCGTATCACGCATAGGTCCAAACCTATCGCCTACGCATGCAAGAATAATCAAACCAACCCTCGATGTCGATGTACAAACGTCAAACCATCGAGAAAAATCCAATCACACTCATTTGCACATTCATGAACACTAATTTTAATATAAATTAGGTTAAAACTCACAAAAACCCCAACTTTACTTAAAAAGTCACTTTTCCGAAAATCTAGCAAGCACAATTCGCCGTTTTTGTACAAAACATGATGTTTAAATGAATGTAGCGGCCAATATATTTATTAAATATCTTAAATAAGTCATAGAAACAATTTCCGGAATTTAATCTCATTAAATTCCAAAACCCCCAATATTCTAGTTTACAAAATACCCTTTTTTTTTTACAATTTCACAGCAAAAATGCACAAACTACAATTTAGGTTGGATTTCCATGAACTAAAGTGTTAAACTACACTTAATAAAGTTAATAATATGATAAAAACCCTAACCATATTTTTAATCTCACATATAAATGCATTTCACAAAACCCTAGTTTGCACAAAAAAACTTAATTTGGACATTTTTCAAGTAACAACTTGTAATATGCAACTAGATAAATTTTAACAATTTTTTCAAGATGTTAGCTCACATCACAAACCATGCACAAGTGATCACAACCCAATTTCAAAACAAAACCCTAACTAGAATTCCTTAATCATACAATTGAACCCACATAAAAACAAATTAACACTTAATTAAGCTAACTACAAGCAATTAACAACAATTTAAGCAAAAGGGTTAGAATTTACCCAAACAAATTGAAGATCCCACAAGCACACATAGCCCTCCAAAATGCTCCCTTGTCACCAAAAATCCATGCTATACGGCTAAGCTAAAATGGGTAGGAGTCGGATCATGATTTGGATTTTTGCTTGATTTTTAGTGGATTTTTCTTTGGATTTTCTTTGATGGAACAAAGAGAGGAGAAGAGGAAAAGGGGGCTGTTGGGGGTTGCTGGTTTCGGCCAGATTGTGGAGGGGTTGGGTGAGGGAGGAGAGAGAGTGAGGTGGAGAAAGTTAATTCAAGTCAAACTCAACTCAACTTATATCATTTTCTACTCTTTTCTTTTCTTTTCTTTCATTTCATTTCCTTTGAAATCCAAGTGGGGAAAAAAGAGGGGGCTGCTGAATTCTTCAAGGGGATAAGTGAATGGGGGTGTGTGGGTGTGGGTACGGGTGTGGGGTGATGAAAAATGATAAATACAATGCCCCAAACATCCATTTACGCTAAAAAAAAGCCTTTTTTCTTCAATAATTTCTAAACCGTTTTGGCAAATGATTTCGTTCCAAAATCCACATGATAAAATTTTATTTAATGTTTTATGATGCACAAAATTTGTTTCAACTCATTCCAATTTGTAATTTTCCCTAATTAAATGTATTAGTGACGGCTTAAAATAATAATAAAATAATATTTTTTTCAGAAAATTTGAAATTTCACCCGCGGCTCAATAAACACCAAATAATAGCAATTTCATAGCAAGAATATGTATATTTAATTTTTATAATAAGATATTTGTATTTTGACTTTTTACAGAAAACCCCCTTATTTTACCGTTTTTTCGAAATTTCACCGAAACGATTTTCAAAACGTTACACTCACATAGCCATGATACAAGTCCCATCACTCTCTCTCACCTTTATCTTTTTCCTTTTCGTTTTAAAACAAAACAAAACCATTTAAATGCAAAAGAAGCCATGGTTAAAAATAATAAAAATGTAACAAGTGTTTTGCAAAATGCTATGTTTCATGACTTAAACAAGATTAATGCATAATTAGTAAGATATTGCAAAACTCTATTTGCTAGGTATCTAAGTCTCGCGTTAACATATATAATATAGCTAGTTAACCTAATCTAGGATTACGGGGGTGCTATACGCCATCCACCCGACTTCCCCCGTAGATATACATCTACTCACCTTCGATCCTCGCGTTAGCCGAAGTAGATGACGCATCGCTCTCCCATGTCGTCCCGAAGTCCACGCGAAGGTATCTACAGTACAAAAATATCGTATCGTAACGAAAATCAAAGAAAAACCGCTACAGCACACGAAGCGTACATAGGTTAGGACCTACGGACCACGCATGCAAGAATAACCAAACAACTCTCGACGTTGTCGTACAAACGTCAATCGACCGAGATAAAACCCAAATTATAAAAACTGCAAAACGAAAAATAGCAACTTGGGAAAAATAGCTCCAGATTTGCCTCAGATGAGAATTGTGACATTTAGCATATAGGATAGGTCTAAATATAGGATAAAGAAGCCATGGACCAACCATGAGATCAAAACCTCATGCCAAGGCCGCAAATTGAGGCCAAAACTATTTTGTTTGCGGCCAAAGGTTATGGTTAGGGTCTCGGGTCTTTAGGGTAACTTCTAGGTCACCTGCATATCTCACTGTAATCGTTAAATAATTTTCCAAATCTCCGGGTCATAGCAGATCTCAAAAAGTCATCACACTAAAGGGGTTGTAGTCACCAATTACACCTCCATACAGCTTCACACATCAAATTATACCCTAAAGCTCATCTAGGAATTTTCAAACATCACTAAACCACAATAATATAACTCTAAACCACTATAGAACATAAGGAAACTCAAATTCTAAACTAAAGCTGTAGGAATTAGCTCATGTAGCAACTAGGGAAAATTCTAGGGTTTTCCAAAGTGCCCAAAGTTCCAACTTGATTCATCCAAGCGGTTTGTAGTGAGGTTGTGATCATATTTAGTGAAGGGAGTGTATGGTTTTGGAAGGTTTTGGTGGTGTTTGTGGGTGGTGGTAGAGTGGTAGAGGAGGTGGGGGGATGGGGGAGTTGAAGATAAAGAAGAATGAAGAAAAGAAAGAAGGAGGAATAAAAGTGTCCATGTGTGTAGAAACTTCTCTCTCTCTCTTTCTCAAATAGCCATGTTACAAGTCCCATCACTCTCTCTCACCTTTATCTTTTTCCTTTTCTTTTTAAAACAAAACAAAACCATTTAAATGCAAAAGAAGCCATGGTTAAAAATAATAAAAATGTAACAAGTGTTTTGCAACTTGCTATGTTGCATGACTTAAACAAGATTAATGCATAATTAGTAAGATATTAATCGAGTTTAGCATATATATAATTAATTTTATAATAATTTATAAAATTTCCAAATCAACTAAACACTTTCAAAATTAATAATCATATTAATTTTCCAAATATTTTCCAAACTATACATACATTATTGATACCATATCATTAAAATCATTCCTCACATGTTTAATAATATTCATGAAATTCATTATTTTAATTATTTATATTCCAAAGATAATATTTTATTTTCCTGAAATGTTACAAACATATGAGCATTTAGGTCCAATTATTTTTGTTTAAGGACATCACGGTCCATTACCGCCATATTTGGGACGAATATTAGTTGACATTTCGGTCCATCATCGCCGTATTTGGGCGAATATTAGTTTAAGAACATTTCGGTGTAACATTCAACTTGCGCGGACGTGTATTTGTTACGTGGCAGCGTGAACGATGGTGACATGGAATGCGCCCAATTTGGGGTGCGATCTTATTTGAGATGTGCACGTCAATTTGGAAGTGCTTCAATATCGGATATATCATTCCCTATCTTGACGAAATTTTATGCCAAGTTGGGACGAGAAAGGAGTTGTTGGTTGTCAGAACCCGTCACTTCTCTGAATGCGTTGAGAAATTACGACGACATATATTACAGGTGTGAAAAGATTTACTCTTGAACCAAATTCTGTATTTGAGAGAAAAAGAGGTTGCGATGGACCTAAGAATCGTTAGTCATATTTGAGACTAAGATTATCTTAAGAGATACGAGATGAATATCATTTTGGATATCATCAATGAGAGATCATCAGTCAAGTTTGAGACTAATATCGGTTTAACAGTGTTTTTTTAAGGATCTTTTTTTTAAGGATCATTTTTACTTAAGATATGAGATGAATATCTTAGAAGACTTCTCTGTATTCATCTGTGGTGAGGTCTGCGAACTGGTTCACCCCTAGTCTGAATTTTTTGTTTCCAGCCTTGTTAAATGATTCTACGAGCTTTAAATTGCTCTGACATATGCGAAAGCGACCTTCTCTGCTTCATCTTTGTAAACTCGCCCGTGCTGGGACATTCATTGCTCATGTCTCCTACCAACTGAAATCACGCTCAGTTTGCGGGATGCTGTAGCATGAAAAGCCAAAACACTCAAGATACGCAATGGTAAACATAGGAATTTAAGTGCCATGTTGTTTTAAGCAACTTGGAAAGGATTGATGAGGTACACTAAGTTGGCATTGGTTTATATATATAGAACTTGAGATGGTATTTGTTACAATCAAATTTTGCTCAATCATTATGTTGGGTACTAAGCGCGGGCCAAATCTCCTCATGATTTTCTTGCATATGAAAAATATATATTATGACATTATACAACAAAACACGTCTCTATTTCAAATATTTTCATTGGTCTATAATAAACGTTTTCTTATGTTTTTTCTTTTATTTTTTCCTGGCAGCTAGTCTTCTTGAGTTGGAAATTTTAATAAATAAATAAATAAATTATTATAATGATTAATATATGCATTTGACTATTTGACCTCCTTCATGGAATTAATGCAATATTATGCTCATGTGACAAGTTATGATTATTAATCTTTGGCCTATATAATTACTTTGAGAATGAGGCTTGAATGGCATTTATTTTGCCATCAAATTAACCTATGGGTATTAAAGTTGTTTTACTATCTTGGAATTGAACCATTTGCGTTGATGTCAATTAACTATTGATCAATTATCTTATGGTATTTTTACTGTAAAGCCTCTTATTTTTCGCTAATTACTAAGAAGCCTTCCAAACTTCATACTTAAAAGAACTTTCATATATTTAATTTCACTAAAAAATCTCCCAAAAGGCGAAAAAGATAATTTTTTGGCCTCTTGCATTA
Organism: Agapanthus africanus; assembly: GCA_030015575.1. Classification (NCBI taxonomy): domain Eukaryota; kingdom Viridiplantae; phylum Streptophyta; class Magnoliopsida; order Asparagales; family Amaryllidaceae; genus Agapanthus; species Agapanthus africanus. Next base: position 638,773,478 of record CM057339.1, on the reverse strand, counting down.
CTCTGATAGGAGGTTAACGGGAAGTATCGGTTTGGATTTTAAAATCTTTCCAACCCTTTATCTTTTCCAAAAATTCCTAAATTTTCCAAAAAATTGGCTTTACCATTAGGGTTTCAATCAAAGGCTTATCAAATTAAAACCGGTTCGTTTGTCACAACCTTATCCAGCAAGGAGCTTGTCAAATGTCATCGTCCTTTCAAATGCAATCTTTGAGTTCATGGGCAACTTCATTTGAAATGAGTGTGATATTTTAGTTACGTTAAATCCTAATTTTCAACTAAGCGAAAATATGAATTTTTTTTTGGGTGAAACACCTACTTAAATACCAAGAAGATAAGATAACAACTCAAACATAAGCTCCAGTTCTATCTTTCTAACACGACGCTAAATTTTGATGGAAAACTCGTTTAGAGAGGCTTTTAGTGCAATTTACATGTTTTAGGGGTTTTAAGTAGACATAAAGTATGGGGCGCTTTTTAGTAATTAACAAAATATAAGGGTTTTCTTAGTAAATAAAAAATCTTATCTTATTGATTTGGTCATTCATTTGCCATAAATTGGAGTATATTAATCTTACTCTTACTCTTATTGCTAAATGATATCTCTCACGTATATGTAGCTATGTTTTCTTGCTGTTCAAAAAAGCAACGGAGATACAACTCTAGTATTATTTCATATATATAATATATTTTATATATACGCACTACTACAATAATCACTTGCCCCTATGAATTTAGCCGTAGGGGAAAACCACTACCCCTATTGATATATCCGTAGGGATATAAGATTCCTTCGTAGGTCCAAAGAACGCAAGGGAAAGTCTTTGCCTTGAACATACCTCTACGGACTAATAATTGACAATACTCCTTAATCCGTGGGGACATTTATCACTACGGATTATTCCGTATGGACATAATCTTTATTTAATTTATCTATTTATAAACTAAAAAACTTGCCCCTACGGATTTATCCGTAGGGCCTGATAAATGCCCCTACGGATTAATCCGTAGGGGCAAATTTTGCTCATATTACTGAGTCCGCAGGGACAAAATATCAGATCCTCTATTACTGAGTCCATAGGAATAAAATATCATATTATCTTATGTTTTGTCCTTACGGAAAAATGTGTATGGGAAAAACCTGCCTCTACGGATTAATCCGTAGGTGCAACAGTTGCTCCTACGGAGTAATTCGTAGACATTATATCAGTTTTTTTTTACAAAGGGGCTTCCCATTTTTCCCCCGCCCTGTGCCCAATATATATATATATATATATATATATATATACACCAAGTAAAGAAATATTCATAGTCAACATCTCACACATAATATATAAAAGAAATAAAGAAATAGAATACAGAATCAATCTAAAATCATCGTGAACATACAAACAACCATCAATATCGTCCAAAATATATACAATATGTATCAGATAAGTACATACATCCTCAAAAATATAAATAAAGCTACCCTAGCTCGGTCCAGCTCCTCCATCTCTGATAATCGCCGTAATCTGGTGCATCTGCTCTTCGGTGCAACCCTGAGTCGTCAAAAACTGGACTAATGAAGGAGCGGACTGTGCGGGAGTCTGAACGGGCTGTGGAGCTGTAGGAGTGGTCTGCGCAACCACAGCTGAGGCAGTGGCTTGCGGAGCCGCAGCCGAAGGAGATGCACGTGGAGTCGCAACCGAAGTAGCCTGCCGAATCTGTAAAATTTTGTGTTTGTGTAATAAACAAGTAAGAACGGTGTATTAGATTCTAGTTGAAGTCGTATCATTATCAGATTATTGACAAACCGCGAATTTATATATACTTTGTTGAGATTCCATACGTTCTGTTGAAATTCATATGTTATGTATGAGAATTTATACATCTTGAAATTCCACACATTCAGGGCTATGCTTTTATATCCCAATCTAAGAATACTTAGGGACTTAGGTCTAGGTTGGGTATCTAGTTTGGAAAACCGTTGTTTATTTTAAGTGGGAGTAGAAATGTTGTTTACTCTAATTTGTAAGCCCGTATCTCTCCTTAATTGTTTAGTTTTGATTGGATGCTTGGTTTTGGAGTTATCTAATTTATAAAGAAATATTTTCTTCTCAAGTTTTGAATTTGGATAATCATAACTTTTTAAACTCCAAAATGAAGAAAGATATGGTGTGGTTATGATTATAGAGTCGGTTTAATTAGATAGTTTTATGTAAGTCTGATTAATCAAAGCTAAGTCTAAAACCAAATAAACTCAGGCTACTAATATTGCATATGTTACTATCTATAATGTGATATAATATTTTTACTATTAAGTAATATACGTACCAACATCTCCTTCAACTCCTCGATGGTGGTCTTCAAGGCGGCAACATCATGCTCCAGACATCGCTCATGGGGGTAGGGGAAGTAACTGCCGGAGTGGAGACTAACTTCATATGGACCATGTTAGGGCCCAGTCCCCGTCCTTTCTCCCAACCTTCGTGGTGCCCTCCGTGTGTGGCGTTTAGGACTAGGGTCAATAGCATCGGATCGGCCTGTCCACTAAAATCGATCCCCAATGCCTCCACCTGCTCCACCGCCCGCTCCTACACCCATATTAACTATTAAAATATAAGTATATCATTTAAATTTGAACTTATCAAAACAAAAATTTCATTCGAATTAAAATAAATATTAACACTTACGCAATACTTCTGGGTAGCGGTGTCGGGGAATCGAAGTTTGCCCGTGGTGGGATCTGTCGAGATGCCGTGGACGGCAAGATACGCGGTCAAACCCTGCGTCATGGTGACCCTGAGCTCTCTGCAATTTGCCAAAAATTTACATATATTAAAAAATAACTCTTAATATTGCATTATCTCAAAATAGATATATTGTAATTTACCGATACCTCCATGGCACGAGTAATGTTTCTTGAGCCACCTGTGTAAGTGGGGCGACGCCTCTTTACCGACTTTATATTCTCTTTATTTTGATTGGCCTATTTCTGCACAATACAATCAGATTTAGTTTTTTAATTAAGCAACACAAAAAAATAAATTATATATTAAACAATGAATTACATTTAAATTACAAACCTGTTTGTGCTCAGAGTCATAATATTTGCACAAGAGAGGCCATGTATCTACGTCAACTCTGGCAAAGACTGGAGAATGAAGGAGAGCCGCTCTCTCCGCCTCGGGGGTCGCCAGCCATACCAAATAGAAATCGATTTTCATCTCGTTCCTATTATATCGGACCTTAGATTGCATGTTCTTCATGAGGCCCAGATAAAGTGTCACGCCCTGCTTCCCAGTGTACGAGAAAGGAGACGCGGCGAGGCCGCAGCGTATTTACTCAGAAGTAAACACGTTAAGCGTAAATAAGCAATATAAGTGAATAACATAAGAATAACAAGAGATGTAATAAAACAACAACTTTTTATTGATAATCATTCTTTACATACAACTGAAAAGTAAAGTAAAATGATGGAAAGCGATGCCTAAACAGTGGTATATGAGCTGAAAAGAAATAAGTACAAGTAAAAGCATAGAAGTCGTGCTGCTCGGTGATCTGCTCCAAATCGTCCTGGCTGGGCTCGGTCTCCTGAGGGTTGGGTCCTCCTGACGAACATTCCAAAGAAAGAAGAGAAATAAATGTCGTCAGCGAACCAGCACTCGGTAAGTCCCACAAGATGAAATAGATATGTAAAAAGAATAGAACTGGTAAATTATCTGTTTGTTATGTTAACGTAGTTGTTTGTAACTTGGTACAGAAGGTATCAGTGTATACGAGAGGAGTCCAACTTATCCTTTGGACTATGGTAACCTGTAGTATAAGGCCCCGTCGACAAAACCACGGGACAATGGCACGGATGTTCATGTAGTGTCTTTTAGTGACTATCTCGTTCCACTTCTAATACATTCCGTACCTGTCTACCCCGTTAAACCCCGTAATATATATTGTATTGATTTGTAGTTATCATACTTGCCGAGATCATGGTATAAGTTGTTCATGTAAACGGATTCAGGAGGTAAACGGTAGTCATGTAGTCAAGTCTAGATATATCCATGGTTCGGTCAAGTCAAGTTGCATGTTTGTATTGTTCGGTATTCATGTTCAGCTTCAAGTGTTCATGTTTGGTATATTGGATTCATGTTGTATTGGAGTTAAGTTGGATTGGATTCATATTAGACCGAGACTCAAATTGAGTCAGACACTTAAACAGATTTGGATCCTGAATTAGATTTTGGTGTTATTGGTAACTATTGCATATGGATGGCAGGATTTGTGTTTTTTTCTAAGACAATTACCATTGAGAACCCTATTTTAGTTTTCTACCATAAATAGGCAAACACCCACTTTCTCCGGTTTCCTTAGACTCAAGAGAATTGGTCCCGCTTAAACCTATATTTACTAGGGTCCTTAATGTAATTTTATATAATTTGAGGGGGTTTTATGAAATTTTTTTCCATATACTTTCAAAATAATTCTCAAGTATTTATTTATATTCTTTAGAGTTTTCATGGATGTGAATTTTATAGAATGAGGTATGTTAGTGAATATATATATATAACTTGAATAGTTCAAGGTATTTTAATGTAAAGTTTGACTTGTATTGATTCTTGATAGTATTTTCATGAAACTTGTAATTCTTTATATTATAGAAAACATAGAATTTTTATTATATATTAAAAATAGATGATTTGATAATATTTATTTAATTATAAAAATTAATTTTAATTATTAAATAGAAATCCTCGTTTTTGTTAAAAATTGTATTAAAATTTTATCTAGATCGTATGTGTAACACCTTAGGATAAGGGTTAGAGAATAATTATAATTGAATAATGATTTTAAATAAAAAGTTTACCAAATTGTGTTTTAAATATTTTTCCTAATTTAATAAACATTTTTCCAAAATTTTCCTAGGCTTGCACACACATGTGCATGTAAACTAGGGTTTTTAAATCAAGTAAATACCATAATTATTAACCATGGTGGGTTAATTGTAGGATTAATTCTTTTGGGTTATAAGCAAGTTTAATTAATTAGCTAATTAAAAGGGTTGCTTTAATTTGAATTATGGGTTTAGTGTTGACTTGTGTGAGAGAGAGCGAATGCATCATGGCTTTAGGCCATGCTTGCATTAAATAAGGTGAGAGAGAGAGAGGGGTGACTTTTGTTTGAATGATTGTGGTGGCTTCATTTCTCTTTTGGTTTTCTCTCAAGTCTCACACCAACACACACACACTTACCTCATCCCAGCACCAGCAGCAGAAGCAAGCAACTGAAGAAAAATCCCAGCAGCAGCAGCAGCAGCAAACACAGCACCAGCAGCAGAAGCAAGAGGCAGCATCAGCAGCAGTGAGCTGCAGCAGCCCCATCACCCAGTGCAGCCCCTTCCCTTCAATTCTTCTGCTTTCTCAAGCTCCCTAGGGTTAAGTATGAGGTATATTTCCTATCTTGCTTCCCTAGTTTGCCTAGTTAGTGTAGTTTTGCATCGGTTAAAGGATTTTTGTGTGTTTTAGTGCGATATGGGGTGTTTAGTGTGAACTTTGTGCTAATGAGGTGTAGATTAGTTCCAGTAGGATGCTTGAGGTTTGTTGTGATCATGTAAACCTAGTCCAACCCCTATTACACTAAAATACCACCAGATTTCATATTTGATGCAAATGTCGTATTTGGGCAAAATCTGAGTTTTCTGGAACTGCTATTGACCCGGTGAGTGCAGAATGATTTTGGGAAGACTGTAGTGTAGTGGAGTGGAGATGATACACCAGGTGAAACCCGACCCCCTAACTCCCTTCTACGGCCGCCAAAACCCCCATTCTGGCCGCAATTTGCGGCCAGACAGGTGGTGTTTTGGAGGTTTTTGGGTTCTGTAGGTGTGTTTTTGTGTGTTAGGTCCTTTGATACATATATTTTTGTAAGATCAATTCTGTAGGAAAATCTGGGACCAGTTACCCGTTTTGCCGTTTTTCTAAACCTTCGCGACGCGCGCGATACGTGAGTAGGTTTGGGTTCTGCGTATCGCGGCGCGTCGGGGTAGTTTTGTGGCGCGTGAGTACACGTTTTAGCGTATCGCGCACACGCGCGATTTGTTTGCGACACAGGTTTCTCGTTGGATTATAATGTCGCGTTTTGTGACTTAAGCTTATGTGTGATATGTGTATGTGATTCTAGGTTCGCAGGCCAGTGAGACGGACGCTGCGAAGAAGGGCAAGCAAGTGGTTGGATACACTTAGCGCGAGACACGGTGAGTAGATTTCACATCTACGGGGATATCGCCCGCATGGCGTTATGCGTCAGGGCTGATAGGACTTATTTACTATATGTTGCATGCACCCCATAGACTATCATCGCATATTTCATTCTCTGCTGTGTTGATATATATATTGCTTAGAACTGATAGAACACCGCACTATTACTAACGGTTTATGTTGCACGGGCACTATTACATGCTACAAACACACCGTTAGTAACTGCCATGCCACACTCACTATAGAGCTGCCATGATTATATTGCTATAGTTCGCCTCATATGTGATTTGATATGACCTTCATGTATATTGGGAGCCGCATGACATCTTTTAAAACCGGAAATGAAACTACTTTAAAAAGCGGTTTTCCCCTTTTATACCCATACCATGGATTGATGTATATTGTACCTCGCAGTGGATTTTACTATTGGTATTGGATTTTCATGTGATTTCTGTTTTGAGGACCGTGGAATTATTTAAGGAAAGATATGCTATTTTGAAAAACCCGGTACCTCGTGGTATGATATTTTGGTGTGTCCACCACGCGTTTTCTCGGTGCTGAGACGTGTGCTTGAAACCCGATTCGAGGAGTGGATGTTCCGTTTGCGGGTTCGTGGTGGGCCCGGTATGGTTCCCCTCGGCGAGATGATCGATGGGATTTGCCGATTGAGCCTGGAGGCGGGCGAGTACCTACCGGTGATTGGTTGGACCTGACAGTTGTCCGGAGGATACTGACCAGAGTCGAGTGATGGATGCGGGATGACCGTGCTGCCGGGGCCGAGGGCCGATACCGCAGACGGACCCCGTGGGGCCGGTCCGGACTGACGGCGCCCGATGTTCGAGGATTTACGTGTCGATGCTGGACACGGGTATTTTATGTTGTTTTGGGTGCCGATGTTGGGCACTCGTGATTCCTCCGAGATATACAGGATTTGAGGGCCGATGGGTGTGCCGGCACCTGAGTATATGTGGGATTTGGGTGCAGTTTGAGGCACCGATCATTGCTTTCCATGTTGACATAGTCCATGTAGATATTATTTATCCCATACTCAGTATTGATTACTATACATCTCATCCTGTGGCATTTACCTGTTAAAGTACATGCATTACTATTGTATCCACTGTTGACATGCATTGATATCATCTGCTGGCATTAGTAGAGCCACGCTATATGTGCATGCTTGCGATCACCTTTATATGTTATCTCTATTCACGAGTTGGCAACTCACCCCCGTTGTGCCACAGTGTTTGCAGGTTGCCCTTGGGAGTAGTCACTGCTGGCTGTTATCGCATCTTTTGGCACAGATACCCCTTTTGAGCAGAGATAGCCCTTTGGCTGTTTAGGTGGGTTTTGTACGGTATCGGTTATCTTTCAGTTGTATATTGATGTATCTAGTACTCTCCATCTACCTTCTGTATTGACTTAGAGACAGTTGTGAGGACGATATGTATGATTTTATATTCTGGTGTCGAGCTCGCATGTGAGCCGACGTTACTTTATGCAGTCTTATCTTTTATGATATCGTCCTTGTTTTACTGTGTATTCTTCGCTATGGCGTCGTATATCATATTGAGATGCTTCATTCAGTTTATTTGTTATTCCTGCTACCTCTTGCTTTTACCCGACTCTCGGGGCTAATGTTTTAAAAAAGGAAATGTTACCAAAATTATAAAACTCATAACTTGCGAACTTAAAAAGGGATTTCTACTAAATAAATGCAAGTTTTTCAGACATTTACTATTGCCTTTACAAAATGTTTTAAATCACTCTATTTATTGGTTTTGATTTCTGGGTTCGGCTTACTTAGCCGCGTTGCGCCTGTAGACGTTGCGTGGTTAAGTGCCGGTCACGAGTCGAATTCTCGGGTCGTGACAGTATGCTCCGTGCGGAGGTCTGCATATCGCTCTACTAGTCCCGAGGATGTGCTATAATCCACAACATCTAAACCGGGTTCCCAAAAATGGGTTGTAGAGGCATAATCACATGGAATTAAGTAACACAATTTAAAGAAATCCTGGTTTTTAATAGTTTAAGGTATTTTAATGAAAAGTCATATTTTGTCACATGATATTGGTTTCAAGAGAATCGTGTTATATCAAGGTGTGTGTATGTGAGAGGTAGGTCATTACCTCGTGAGGTTTTCTAAAGGTATACTAAGCAAAAGTAGTAAAGGATGTCGTATGTAAACTTTATGGTATTTAAACGTAAAGGCTTAACTAAAAATGTTTTACATAGAGTTTTAAAGTGAAACTTGTTTCAAAATATACGTTAATGATTAACAAGCAAAGTATAGTGATATGGATGAGTGGTTATTAAGAAAAAAAATGTAGTTTTTAAAGTTTTAGAAACAAAAGCCGGTATAACTCCACTTACTGACATGTTTTGAAAAGAGATCATTTTAAGGTAGGAAGAGAGGAAAAGAGATGGGAAATACAAGTTGTGTGGGTTATGAATAGAGGGAGGAAGGGATTGAGATCATCGTGGTGTCGCGGAGTCGCCGTAAACGTCTCGAATTCTCGCCGGAAATGGAACTAGGGCTAACTCCACTTGTACTCTTCTTTGACTTAGAAAATTTTGAGGATTTTTGACAAGAGATTTTAGAATGAAGAGGGTTAGGGTATGGGGTTGTATTTATAGGGTAAAATTAGGTTTTTTAAATTGAAGAGTGAATTAAAAATAGGATTAAAGGGTGAATTTAAACTCTCTGGATAAATGCAGGAAAAACAAACGGTACTGGGGTAGTGGGGGTAGGCCAAGAGACTGATGTGCAGAGAATGATGATCATCCCCTACGGACGGCCCGGCGGTGCCGGCCATATGGCTAATCTCGCTGGCCATCTCGTTAAGGTGGGGTGTTAGATTGATGCCACGTGTCCTCGGCTGTTCATACAACATTATGCACATGTTTGTTTTATCCGATTTTTTATTTTTACGTGTATTGCACGTATAAACTTTTGGGCTTCCAAAATGTTTAAAAGAAAAATCAGTAAAACTATATGTGGCTGATAGGATTCGAACACATGGGCTATGCCATAGTAGTGCAAGGGCTTTACCAGTGAGCTACAAGCTATTTCTTGCTGTTCTTAAACAAGAATAACTTTTAAATTATGCTCAGACTTTTAAACTCCTTTCTGTATTTTAAGAAGAAAAATTTTGTACAGAAAATTCAGGGTCGTTACATTCTTCCTTCCTTATAAAAATTTCGTTCTTGAAATTTATAGAAGGAAGTTGTAACAGATTCAAGAAAAAATTGATGATAGTGGTGGTGAAAAGAACTACTGAAAGTGCATAAAAAATATATTTGAAAGAACGAAAGGATGCAAGGGTTTTGAAAAGGCTGAACTGTCACGACCTGAAATTATGGAACGTGACTGGCACTTAGATTACGAGACGTCTAAAGGCGTAACGTAACCTAAGTCAGCTAAAGCCCAGAAAAATCTAAACCAAAATCAAAAGAGAGTGAAGGAAAACCTTACATGAAAACGATTTTAAATCAATTAAGTTGCATAGAATCCCTTTTTAAAAACATAAAAAATTCCCGAAAATTTCGGCAGAGTCTCCCCTGTATTTTCTATCCCCCAAAATGGGTACAACAAGATATATATATAACCTGTAATAAACAAATGGCATCCCCAAGCGGGAGCTAGCTCTTCGCCCAAGGCGGATCACAACCACACGCAATATAAGTAATATCAAGAGAAAGAGCATAAAAGAAATGCAAAATATCAGAAAACACAACGTCGGCTCAAGTGAGCTCGACCCAAAAGAAACCACATATATATAAATCTCTCAATCTCATCACTAGGTCGCATATACAAATAGAAAGTGGTAGATGGAGAATACTAGATACAATGATGGAGCAAAAAGAAATAAAGTGTGCTCGCAACCCACCTACGGGCGATGTCGCGAGTCTGAGCAAAAGGAGCTGATGATAAGATAGCTCGCCGCTATAAGGGTGACGGGTCCGACCTGCAAGACACTGTGGCACAACGGGGGTGAGTTGCCAGCTCGTGAGTAGAATATAACATCTAATAAGGCAATCGTAAGAATGCACGCAAATGTGTCACAGCATGTATGTTCAGAATGTGAAATAATACCTCTAGTATGCATGCACATGTATGCGATGTCATTACTAAATCTTTAAGTGTTTAAATGTTAAGAGTTCTGCATTCTTAACTTTAGAAAATGAATATCTGTATAATAGCTAAGTACCATCAAGAAATCATCTGAAAACCCGTGTCAAGCATCGACACCAAATATGAAATCATATCTGTCTCAATATCTCACTGTATCAATGTCTCAAATATCGGGCTCCGTCAGTCCGGATCGGCCCATATCATCAATCTCACGACAACGGTCGGTATCCTCTGGATATCCGCCGCGCCAGACATCACCGGTAGGTAGTCTTCCCCTGCCAGGCTCATCGTCTACAACTCGATCTTCTTGCCCCGGGGTACCATACCGGGCCCACCATGTACCTGAGACGGTTCATCCACTCCTCGAATCGGGTCTCGAAATCCAACAGAAAACATGAAAACTCATGGTGGACGACACATACATCACGAGAAAACCGCAACTTTGTTTAAAAAAAAGATAAATATAAGCTTTTGTTAAATTCTTGCGGTTTTCCCCAAAAATCCAGAAATCGCAACAATACTGAAATCCTCAAGAAAATCATAATGTTCACATGTTATATATGATAAATGTCTATGATATCAATGTATACGATGTGAATTTTGGCTAGAAATCTATGTAAATATGATGATAATGCGAGGTATATGCATGCTATGCAATTTCATATATCATGTATGAATGCAAGTGGCGATTCTAAGTTAAACAGGTTCTATAGTGCACGTGGCATGGCAATTACCAAAGGCGTGTGTGTCACATGAATAGTGCGCATGCAACAGATGCCCATGGTAATGGTGTTCGTGTCCTACGAAGTGATATCGCATATTTGTAAATGAATGTCCATGCAATCTAGTATACGGTTAGCTGTGAGGGTATGCAATGTAAATAAAGGGGTAAGCTAACTGGCAATACAAGTCTTGCAAAATATAAGGTAATCCTAACTAGGGGCGCCTCACACCATCCAGACGATTCCCCCATAGATGAATACATCTACTCACCTGAAAGCCTCGCTATTCCAATCCGACCACCGCCTTGCCTTTACGCGCCGTGTCCGATGTTTCCCCGACCGATCCTATATTTGCACAACACCAAGCATAAAATTACATATCCTAAAACGATGCAAGTCACAATATACAAATATCGACTCTCTCGAATTAAACATAACGTGCACTCGGTGCGCGGGAAAACACACGAAAATTGCTAAATCTTAACTAGAATCGTTATTTCGGGGCAATCGACAAAACTAAAACCCGACTAGACAAAACCCCGTGTTCGCGCACTCTAATAGTCGTTTATGAAGCTAATTATATCGCTAATATAACGCAATTAGATCACATCCTAATTTTAATAAAAATCTAGTAAGCAAAAAGCATACTGATTCGATGCAAACATCGCAATTTATCGATTTAGCGAGCGTAACATTGCACAATTAACCACTCTAACCAATTAGATAACCAAACCCTAACTTAACCCTATCAACCATGCTACAAACCCTAATTTGAAATCAAATCCCTCTCTTGATTTTCCTAAACAAACAATTTCTACTAAATTAATACTTCAAATTTCAATTTTAGCACATTTAAACTACAAGTTAACAAATAGATTAGAATCTTCACCTCACAAGCTTGAACCCTAGCTTGCACAAACCACCAAATATGCCTTCTTTCTTCAAGTTTTAAGCTAAATTGGCTTGAGGAGAGAGAGGATTAGGGTTTTGCTTTGAATTGGAGAATGAATTTGTGGATTTTTAATGAATTTTGACATGAAAATGTAGCAAAAAAGTGAGGAAAATGAGAGGATTTGCTTCAGGTTTGGCTCGGCCAACAGGTGGGGGAGGCAAGTGGGGGTTTATTGTAGAAGTTTCTAGGTCAAATAACCCCTTATGTTCTCATTAAATGCTTTTCACATCAACTTTTTACAAAAAAAACCCCATTTTACATCATTTTTTTCATAAATTTCACACCATAAAACCAAAATCTTGCAAGTCATGATACAATTTTATTAACACCATATTTTATCTTATAAAGATTCCTAATTATGAAATTTACCTAATTAAATTTGTATTTATCACTAATTTAATGTATTTTTAAAAGCTTAAAATAAAAAAAATAATTAGTTTCGAATTTTTTTTATTTAACTAGAAAATTATAAGTGACATTTTAGTGAAAAAATTATAGTAATATCTTATCTAAATTTTATATAATTAGGTCTACAATGAAAAATACCTATTTTGACTTTTTACGGAAAAAGTCGAAAAATGAGCCGATTACCGAAAAACTGCCTAAATGATTTTCGAAGGGTTACATGAACAGATGGGAAGGGATATAAGTTGACAAAGAAAATATGGTACAATAATATACGTAAAACTAAATTAAGAAAAAAGCGAATCAAAGGGAGAATTCTAAGTCACTCAAGTAGAGTACCGTATTGTAATTATGCTGCAGTTCATAGTTACAATCACATAACTCCATTTAAATCACCCAAATTCTACCATCAGAGTCAAGGTGATAAGGTTTAAGAGACAATAAAAAATCAAAGGAAGATCAAGAGTTTGTAGTTTCGTGTTACGTCGAGACAAGAAAAGATTCAAAGAAATGCAATCATATTGCAGGCGTTACAGTATACCCTTCTTAAAAGAATTTCGTCCGTGAAATTCTCTCAAGTTGCGACATGAAGCATGGTGATGCTCTAGTGTCGAACAGTGCAAGTGCAGGAATAGTGGTTTAATTCGTGTGGGGTTAATTTTAGATACAAGGAAAAATATAGAGGTATACAAGGATTTGAAAAGATGAAAGGATTGGGAATTACCAGTGATAACTTGGCCAGTGATTTCGGCTTCTCCAACCGGTATCGTGGATGTCTGGCCTCCTGGCACTTTTCTCTGTGCCTGCAGGTATATTTCGGACTGACGAGGTAAAGGTGGTTCTCGCGAAGGTGGTGCAGGAGCTGGGGTGTGACGATGTGGGCAAGCTCCAATGGCGTGAGTGGATGTGCCACAAGCTAAGCACAGGCCATTCGCACGCCTGCAGTCCTTTAGTTCATGTCCAAGTTTCATACAGTAATAGCAAGTGTCACGACCCGAATGTGGAAACGTGACTGGCACATAAATCACGCAACGTCTAGAGGCATAACATAATTCAAGTAAGCCAAAACCCAGAATCTAAACTGTGAAATGAATAGAGCGATAAATACTTGTTTTTAAAAGGTTTATTTTAACAAATGGAGTTACATCAAAAACCATTTAAAAGCATCAAGTTTTCTGAAAATTTCGGCAGAGTTTCCTTTATAAAAACTAGTCTTAAACCGATACATACATGAGTATATATAAGCAATGATAAAAAGGCATCTCCAAGCGGGAGTTAGCTCTTCGCCAAATGGCGGAACACAACCACATGCAAGAAATATCATAATAATGTGAAAAACCATATAAAAGCAAGAATCAGAAAAGCATAAAGTCGGCTCACATGAGCTCTACACCAGATATCAAATAATACAAGTCTCACAGTCTCGTAGTCTAGGTCAATATACAAATGGTCGATGGGGTGTACTAGATACAAAAGTAAATATACATGGTGGGAACAAAAGAATTGTAATTCAATGTCGTGCACCCCACGGATTTGCGGGGAGGCAGAATATTTAAAAAATGATTTTCAAAGATCGCAACACCGACTTGAACTCCAGGATTTTGGCTAAACCTTAACATGCTAAGCTTGTTAAGAGGTTAACTACTCGGAAAGGAATTTATACCTCATGATACAAGTCCTTCGGGTCTTCTTTGATTTCCTCCTCGTCATCGTAGGCTCTGAGGATCGTAACGGATCGTAGCTTCATCATTGGCTTCCTTGAGTCAATGACGATCCACCCGAGAGTCTATAGTCCGAGCTCCAACCTCAAATCCGAGGTAACTAAGGCAACTAGCTTGCTAAACTAGAAGGCCTAGGTGATGTAGAGAAAGAAGATGGGTTGGTTTGTCTCTTGGAACCCTAGGTTTCTCAACTTATGAGGCAATTAGGGTTCATGAGAAGGATATGAAGAAAGCTTGAAGAGGGAGAATCTATTTGTGATAATGATAAATGAATATGGTTCATATCAAGACTATAAGGCAAATGAAAATATCTCACACAAATATCTCAAAATAGCTAAGTCTTCATTTGCCTCATAAGAGTCCAAGAAAGTCAACATGAAGCCATGTTAAGTTTCACTAAAATACCATATAGTTCTCCACCTCATAACTCCATCTCATTAAGCATTTAACTTAAATGCTAATACATGTAAAGAGGTGTAATCATCTAGAAGCAAACTTGAGTAATTTACAAGAATGCCCCTCTCATCCGTATATACATACCCGTATTCGTATTCCGAGAAACACGAATACAATAAGACGAAAACAATCCATCAATATAATACTAGGATTCGGCTTAAACCAAAGCCCATTAGTATTATCCGCCCGATCATCATACGCGCATAAGTGCACATACATGATCGAAGCCTTTCCGTAAAACCATATGGCCTCTACATCTTTTGCCTGATGCAGGGAAACTCCTTGTATGGGACTCTAAAGACTCGACAGTACGCTGGCAGTGGATTTAACAACAACCCAAAAGCGGTACTAGCTGCACGTAATGGCTATCCAGGTATCTGTCGATGAGAAGGCCGATGAGCAAACTCATCCGAACTCCTACTGAGCCTGTATGTGACAATCTCCATACAGTCCGGTCTGTTCATCTAATAGTATCGCATATCGGGCCTAGGGGGGCGGTAATCGTCAGATCCCTAATAGCGCAATAAGTCGTGCCGGAGTGTAGCCCAAAACACTCTGAGAAACTACTGGAGTACCTACCAGTAAATCTCGCTTGCTCTAGCCAGGGACTTTGTGTAGTGGCTCTCAAAACACAGCGCGATATTAACTCCCAAAACCGGGAGAGATGAATCCTATCTAACCGCCACTTCCTCCAAGTGGTTCGGGACTGCACCAAACTACTACCTGTTTCAATGACTCCTTTGAGCCGTGGTAGGGTAGTAATCAAAGTACAGTGGGAAACACTCGAGGAGAGGTAGCATTGTCAAGTCGACGTACTAAGCTGTACTCATGTCACCTGGGAACTGCTACCCGACGATAGGTATAATACCCACCAACAGTTCCCGACGAGTCCTGTCTAGTGTACTCATAACGTAATAAGCACCTGCATACTATCTCCAGTACGATATACTAATGGCTGTGGGACAGACCATCTCCCCTGCTGGGATGAGAAGCATATACACTACTCTACTCTTGAGTATCGATGCCCCGTCTCGATAATCCCATGACTAAGGACCTGTATAAGGATGTGCTTATGGACTACCCAGCCCCCACTAGTGTGACTGCCATCACAACGCTGGTAATCAAGCAAAGATCCTAAGGGCTCTACCAATATGTATAAGTGATATGTTAAAAGAAACACATGCACATATTGAGGTAGAAACAAACCAGGTAGCATACTACCATTTCGGGCAAGACTGTTACTATATTCGGGTATATCCCAAGCTTCCATTAAGTAATATACAAACCAGTATGATACAATAATGGCTTCTAGGGCATATATCACTAACAATCTCCCACTTGCACTAAGGCCATATATTGGCATATCACAGAGCGAAGATCTCGAATAGGCTCTCGAACTGTGTCTGAGGGATGGCCTCTGTGAGTGGATCTGCAGTGTCGTTCTCCGTATCTACTCTCCGCACCTCGATCTCCTGGGGATCAACGATCTCCCTGATCAGGTGGTACCGCCTCAAGATATGTCCGGATCTCTGATGGGACCTGGGATCCTTCCCTAAAACTATAGCGCCGTTTGTTGTCACAATACTAAAGTATTGGACCAACAATGGAAGGAACTACCTGAAGTGCAGTTAAGAACTTTCTCATCCAGACTGCCTCTTTTGTGGCGTCTCATGCAGCGAACTACTCCATTTCCATCGTCGAGTCTGCAATTGTGTCCTACTTGGAGCTTTTCCAACAGACCGCCCCTCCACTGAGGGTAAATACATAACCCAACATAGACTTGGAGTCATCCTTATCACTATGGAAGCTGGAGTTAGCAAAGGCCTCGATCGGGAGGTCCTTTTCCGCCATACACCAAGAACATCTTCTTATACCTTCTTAGGTACTTGAGAACGTTCTTTACTGCTATCCAGTGGTTCTCCCATGAGTTTGACTGATACTGGCTTATCATATTAGTGTGTAAGAAACATCTGGTCTGGTACACAACATTGCATACATTATAGATCCTACCGCAGAAGCGCAGGGTATAATCTACATGCGAGCCCTATCCAAATCAGTCTTTGGGAGACATCTCTTTGGAGAGGGTGATTCCGTGACAAGCCGGTAGACTACCATGCTTAGAATCTTCCATACTAAATATTTTAAGTATTGTGTTGATGTACCTTGACTGTGTAAGTCCCACCATCCTCTTTGATCTATCACGATAGATCTGAATCCCCAGAATGTAGTTGGCATCACCTAGGTCAATCAGGGAGAACCTCTATGATAAGAATCCTTTGACTGATTGTAGTATAGGAGTGTCATTTCCTATCAAGAGAAAGTCATTCATGTACTAGACAAGGAATCCCACAGTTCTCCCTACAATCTTACTATAAATGCATAGTTCATCTAGATTTTTGATAAAGTCGAATTCTTTGATCGTCTCATCAAAACAGAAGTTCTAACTCTGCGATGCCTGTTTTAGTCCATAAATGGACTTAAGCAACTAGCACACTTTCCCCTGCTCCCACTTTGATTGAAAACCCTCTTGCTGATCCATATAGACGCACTCTTCCAAATAACCATTTAGAAAAGCCGTCTCTACGTCCATCTGTCGAATCTCAAAATCTTGGAACGCAGCAATGGCAAGAAGGATCCGAATGGATTTGAGTATAGCCACTGGAGAAAAGGTTTCATCATAGTCCAAACCTGGTCTTTGACGAAAACCTTTTGCAACAAGTCTAGCCTTATAGGTTTCAGCCTGTCCATCTACTCCAATCTTCTTTCTGAAGATCCATTTGCAGCCTACGGGTTTTACCCTGGAGCAATGTTCAAAGTGCATACTTTGTTGGTATATATGGACTCCATCTCGGTTCGCATTGCATCCTGCCATTTTACCGAGTCCTCGCTCTGAATGGCTTGCTGGAAACTAGTTGGCTCATCATTGTCAATGATCCAATCCTCTCTATCCCCGTCTATGAGAAAACCGTAGTATCTTTCGGGCGGATGAGACTGCCTACTAGTCCTGCGGATAGGCGCAGGGATGTCATGTTCTTTTGAAATCTTTGGTTCTACCATACTTTCAGCAATAGTTTGGGGTTATGGAATTTCTTCCAGTTCTATTGTGCTCTAACTAGTCCTTTTTCAAAAAATTGATTTTCTAAAAAAGTGGGCATGACGAGGAACAAAAATCCATTTGTTCATCTGCGTAATAGAAAAGATACCCCCTGGAGTTCTTTGGGTATCCCACAAACATACACAGTACTGAGCGTGCCTCGAACTTGTCCGCATACTGCTTTTTGACAAAAGATGGACATCCCTATATTTTCAGATACTGAAGATAGGGTTTCTTCCCACTCCACATCTGATATGGTGTGGTAGGCACATTCTTGGTAGAAACCTTATTCAAAATACATACAGCTGATTCTAGTGCATAACCTCAGAAGGATCGTGGTAACTCAGCGTTACTCATCATGGAACGTACCATATCCAATAGGGTTCCGTTCCACTTTTCCGATAGACCGTTGTGTTGTGGTGTGTATGGAGGAGTAATCTGAGAGAGAATTCCATTCTCTTTTAGGTAACCCAGGAACTCGGCAATTAAGTATTCACCACATCGATCAGATCTCAGTGTCTTTATACTTTTGCCTGTTTGTTTTTCCACTTCATTCTTTTACTCCCGGAATTTCTCAAAAGGCCTCGAATTTATGCTTCATCAAGAAGACATGTCCTTACCAAGAGAAATTATCCGTGAAAAGTAATGAAATAGGAATAACACTTCATGCAACTGTAGATATTAGACCACACACGTTACTGTGTATGAGTCCTAAGAGCTCGCTCACTCTTGCTGCGTGTCCAGTGAACGGAGTCTTTGTCATGTTTCCTATGAGACAAGATTGACAAATTGCATAAGATTGATATTCGAACGGATCCGAATATCCCTCTCTATGTAACTTCGACAACCGTGTTTCATTGATGTGAGCCGGTCTACAATGCCATAAGAAAGCCTTATTTAATTCTGGAGACTTTCTTTTAAGTGTGTTCTGGACGTTAAAAACCTGAGCTTGATTTAACATGTATATACTGTCCTCTAGTGTACTTGACCCAATCAAACTTTGATTTAGGTGGATGTGGACCACATCGCTTACAAACTAAACTAGGTACACACAAACAGTTACATAGAATCAATATCTACCCACTTGTCAATCCTAGGTGATATACCTTATGGATACAGCGTCCACGCTCATTCCGTTAGCAACCCTGAGAGTCTATCACCTGCCCTAATAACTCTATGGTTTCTCAAAGCCTGTAATGAATTACAGATATGAGATCCTGATCCGGTATCTTGTACCCAGGAAGTAGAGTTAATTGACAGACTGTTTTTAATCACAAACACACCCGAAGTCGAAGCCACAACGTGCTTCAGATCCTGGATTCTGGCTTTCCAAGCCCTGCATCCTTTCTGCCAATGCCCTTTCCCGTGACAATAGGAACATCCCTCCTTCCCTACTGTTAACCCCGAAACTTTTGCCTTGCCCTTTCCTTCTACTTTACTGACACTGCCTATCGGCTTTATGGAGGTCTTCATCTTCTAACCCTTGGCTTTCTCCTTGGATCCATAAGAAGATGATTCCCCAATAAGTAGGGCGGGTTTCACCCTGGTTTCCTTCAGGGTGCCCTCAACTGGAAGTATAACTTTCTTCCCCTGGGTGTAAGTAGAAGATAGGGACTGTATAATCAAGTCAGCACATGAATCGTTCTCCAACGTGGTCTCCAGGTCCGTGAGCTGTTTAATATAGTTGATCATTGTAGGGACGTGGTCACCTATAGATGACCCGACGACCAACCTCGCTTAAACAATTCCTTCAAGGTCTCATATCTTGCGATACGAGATTGCTTTCCATATAAATCTTTGTTATGGAGGAAGATGGAAAATAAGCCCATCTTCTCGTGCTGCCTCTAGTATACACCATCAACTGAGGCCAACACGAGGCACTTGGCATTCGCACAGTCCTTTTTCCCTTGTCTTATGGATATCAACATCCGTGTCGGTGGAAACTTGACCTGGGATGGAGGGGGCTTGAATAGTAATGAGGTGGTCCAGCTTGTCATAGGTAATGGACATCTGGACAAACCTTTGCCAGTCAGTATAGTATAACTCAGTCATTTTATTATCTAACTATAACCTAATCTAGTTACCTGGTAGCTGCAATTAGGAGAGAGAGAAGAAAACACTCAGCATGATGCTCTTGCAAGTTTAGACTAGTTTTTAATTTATCTAAACAGGATGGCTCCCACTGTTTCTCGAATCCTTCCTCAAACCATAAAAGAAGAATTAATCAGGATTAATCTCGCCGTACAGTACTTGCTTAACCTTTCGTCCAGGCTAGTGTCGGTACTTTGAGGGATGTTTTACGACGCTTTCACGAAATTCCTTAATTAAATAATCTTTTTTCCCTGGAGGCGTAGACCCGCTAACACTATTCTAAACACCTACTTGGTTTATGGCATTGATCGTTAAGTGAAAAATCTCCCGAGGAGTAGCATATACTCACAGTTGGAACGAGATCCAAATATTATTGTGTGATAATCCTGAAGTAATCCTACCAACATTATCACACTCCAAATGGTATGCAGCATTAGCAAGTTTCAGTTTCCTTAGAAACTCCCGATGTGGAATTTTTCCCCATGCTCTTATGACCTTGACGAAGGCCAACAAATCATAAGCCACATGTCAAGTTCTACCCATCATTGTCCACGTTAATTTGAACCCACCCGTATATACCCTTTATTAGGTCCACGTTAACTCTCCCGGTACTTTCGGGGTTGCGGAAACGGTAAAACAAAAAATTTTCTAGACTTGGTAACATGGATCGTAAAAGCCGGATCTTTACTAAACAACACACTAGCATCCTAACTAGAGATTTATCTACTCGGTTAGGGGTTATACCTCAACTTGAACTCCTTCTCTTCTTGTTGTTCTTCTCTTTGCTTGCTCCGATGGTTGATCCGGACTTTGGTCACCTCCGCAGCCTCCATGAGTCGAAGACGATCCACCCGAGAGATGTACACCAAGCTCCACCTCGAGCCGAGGTAACTAGGGCAAAGAGATTGCTAATCTAGAAGCCCTAGGTTGTGTAGAAGTGATAAAGGGGTGGTTTTGTCTTTGTGGGATCTTTATCTCTCAACACATGAGATCAAAAGATGAATCAAGAGGAGGAAGAAGAAGGATGATCTAGCAACCATGGTTCATTTCTTTTTCTTCTCACTAGAAAAAGCAAGAGAGGGAATGAGAAAGAAATTGTGAACTAAAGAAATTAACCATGATTGCAATAATGCACTAAAACATCATTACCAATCCTATCAAGATAAAGTTTGATGGCACCATTGAAATGACTATTATCATAATCAAAATAGAAAAAGAAAAAGAAAAAGAAAAGAAGAGTGTAGATCCCTCTTGAAAGTCAATGGTCAACACGGTCAACAAAGTCAAGAGGGGTCAACGGGGTCAAATGGTCAATGCAATTAGCCATCATAAAATTATCACTAAAAGGATTAGTAAATGATGTCCGCGGCTCATAATGGTTTTGACCAAACGAACTGTCAAAACCCTAATGAGTCCGCCTAAAAATGGTTTTGACCGAATCAACTGTCAAAACCCTAATGAGCCTGCCACATAACGGTTTTGGCCGAACCAACTGCCAAAACCCAGATGAGGCACCTCCTCCTTCATCGCTCCGGAAAACTGTGCATACACACCTGCATCCGCATTCCGTAGAATGCGGATGCACAGAAGACAAATCCATCCGTGCAATACTAGGATCCGGCTTAAACCAAAGCCCACTAGTACTGCCTGCCCGAACACCATACGCACACAAGTGTTAGTGAGTGATCGCAGCCCTGCCGTAAAACCATACGGCCTCTACACGTTTTGCTCAGTGTAGGGAAACTCTCTGTGTGGGACTCTAAAGACTCGACACTACGCTGGTAGTGGGTTCAACCACAGACCGCAAGCGGCACTAGCTGTACGTAACGGTCCCCAGGTAGGTGTCGATAAGAAGGCCGATGAGGTAAACCCATCCGAACTCCTACCGAGCCTGTATGTGACAATCTCCGTACAGTCCGGTCTGTTCGTCTGATACATCGCATGGCGGGCCTAGGGGGGCGGTAAACGTCAGTCCCCTAATAGCGGTACAAGTCGTGTCGGAGTGAAGCCCAGTACACCCTGAGATAACACTGGAAACCTACCAGTATATCTCGCTTTCCCTGGCCAGGGACTACTCATGTAATGGCTCTCCTAGACACAGCGCGATGTCAATCCCCAATACCGGGAGAGACGAATCCTGTCTAACCGTCACTGCCTCCAAGTGCTTCGGGACTGCACCCAACTACTACCTGTTTGCACGACTCAGTAGAATCGTGGTAGGGCAGTAATCAAAGAACAGTGGGAACACACTTGAGGCGAAGTGACAGTGTCAAGTCAGCGGACTAAGCTGTACTCATGTCACCTGGGAACTGATAACTGACGATAGGTACAATACCAACCATCAGTTCCCGACGAGTCCTGTCCAGTGTACTCGTAACCTAACGAGCACCCGCATACTATCTCAAGTACGACGTACTGACGGCTGTGGGACAGACCGTCTCCTGTGCTGGGATAAGAAGCGCATACGCTAGTCTACTCCGGAGTATCGATGCCCTGTTTCGATAATTCCATGACTAGGGACGTGTATAAGGATGTGCTTGTGGATTACTCAGCCCCCACGAGTGTGATCGCCATCACAACGCCGGTAATCAAGCAAAGATCCTAAGGGCTCTACTAATGCGTAATGGTGATATAATAAAGAAACACACATGTACATATTAAAGTAGAGACCAAGTAGCATACTACTATTTCGAGCAAGATTGTCTGTACAACTGTGAATATCCCAAGCTTCCATCAAGTAATATACATACTAGTATGATACAGTAATGGCCTCTAGGGCATATACACTAACAATCTCCTACTTGCACTAAGGCCATGTACTGGCGTATCGAAGACCTATCATCTCGATCAGCCGCTCGAACTGAGTCTGGGGTAAGGCCTTCGTGAATGGGTCCGCTGTGTTGTCCTTTGTGTCCACTCTCCGCACCTCGATCTCCTGGCGATCAATGATTTCCCTGATCAGGTGATACCGCCTTAAGATGTGCCTGGATTTCTGATGGGACCTTGGTTCCTTCGCTAAAGCTATAACCCCATTGTTATCGCAATACAAAGGTATTGGGTCAACAATGGACGGAACCACCTGAAGTTCACTAATGAACTTCTTCATTCAGACCGCCTCTTTTGCGGCATCGCTTGCAGCAATGTATTCAGCCTCCATCGTCGAGTCTGCGACGGTATCCTGTTTGGAACTCCTCCAACATACCGCCCCTCCGTTGATGGTAAACACAAAACCCGAGACAGACTTGCTGTCATCTTTGTCACTCTGGAAGCTTGAATCGGTAAAGGACTCGACCCTGAGGTCTCCATTACCGTAAACCAGGAACATCTCCTTAGTCCTTCTCAGGTACTTGAGAATGTTCTTCACTGCTGTCCAGTGGTCCTCACCTGGGTCTGACTGATACCGGCTTACCGCGCTCAGCGCGTAAGCTACATCTGGTCTTGTACATAGCATCACATACATTATAGATCTTACCGCCGAAGTTTAGGGTATAATGCTCATGCGAACCCTCTCCTCGTCAGTCTTAGGAGACATCTTCTTGGAGAGGGTAATTCCGTGCAATGCGGGTATGTTACCGTGCTTGGAACCCTCTATACTAAATCTCTTTAGTACGGTCTCTATGTACCTGGACTGCGAAAGTCCCAGTAGTCTCTTGGATCTATCTCTGTAGATCTTGATCCCCAGAATGTACGAGGCATCACCCAGGTCCTTCATGGAGAACCGTTGAGACAAAAATAGCTTGACCGATTGTAGCATAGGAATGTCATTTCCTATCAAAAGAATGTCGTCCACGTACAAGACTAGGAATACGACAGTTCGTCCTACAATCTTCTTATAGACACAAGGTTCATCCTCGTTTTTGATGAAATCAAATTCCTTGATTGCCTCATCAAAACAGATGTTCCAGCTCCGCGATGCCTGCTTTAATCCATAAATGGATTTAAGCAACTTGCACACCTTCCCGCTGCTCCCACTGTCTACGAAACCTTCTGGCTGATCCATGTAAACACACTCTTCCAAACAACCGTTTAGGAAAGCCGTTTTAACATCCATCTGCCAGATTTCATAGTCAAGGAAGGCAGCAATGGCAAGTAGGATCCGAATGGATTTGAGCATAGCCACCGGAGAAAAAGTTTCGTCATAGTCCAAACCAGGTCTTTGAAGAAAACCTTTTGCAACGAGTCTAGCCTTATAGGTTTCCACCTGCCCATCTACACCAAGTTTCCTTTTGTAGATCCATTTGCATCCAACGGGTTTTACCCCAGGTGGAGCACTATCCAAGGTCCACACTCTATTGGCGTACATGGACTCCATTTCGGATTGCATTGCTTCCTGCCACTTATCAGAGTCCCTACTGATAATGGCCTGCCTGAAACTGGTAGGGTCATCTTCTTCCAAGATGCAATCCTCTCGATCCCCGTCTATGAGAAAACCGTAGTATCTCTCGGGCGGATGAGAAATCCTACCAGATCTGCGGAGTGGCTGAGGTTCGTTGGGTGTAACTGAATCTAGCGGTTCCTCCAAATCTTTAGTTAAAGTTCGTGTTTCTGGAATTTCATCCAGTTCTACCATGCTGCCACTAATGTTTTTAACAAGAAATTCTTTTTCCAAAAATGTGGCATTCCTGGAAACAATTATCTTCTGTTCCTCTGCATGGTAGAATAGATACCCACTTGAATCTTTTGGGTATCCCACAAACTTACATAAAACTGCCCGTGCCTCAAGTTTGTCTGGGTTCTGCTTTTTGACCTAAGCTGGGCAACCCCAAATCTTAATACGTTTAAGATACAAACTCTTACCACTCCATATTTCATACGGAGTTTTAGGCACGGATTTGGATGGAACTTGATTCAATAGATGCGCTGCAGTTTGAAGTGCATATCCCCAAAATGAAAGAGGTAACTCGGCATTACTCATCATGGAGCGAACCATATCCAGTAGGGTACGATTCCTCCGCTCCGATACACCGTTGTGCTGTGGTGTATAAGGAGGAGTAAGCTGAGAGAGAATACCATTCTCTTTTAAGTAATCTAGGAATTCCGTGCTTAAGTACTCCCCTCCTCTATTAGACCGGAGGATCTTGATACTTTTGCCAGTCTAGTTCTCTACTTCGTTTCTGAATTCCTTGAATTTCTCAAAAGCTTCAGATTTGTGTTTCATCAGATACACATATCCGAACCTAGAGAGATCGTCAGTGAATGTGATGAAGTACGAGAACCCACCCCTTGCATGTATAGACATCGGACCACATACATCACTATGTACGAGTCCCAAGAGCTCTGCTGCTCTTTCTCCATGTCCGATGAACGGAGATTTGGTCATCTTCCCTTTGAGACAAGACTGACAAGTTTCATAAGATGAAAACTCGAACGCATCCAAGAGTCCATCTTTATGCAACTTACTCAGTCTTTTCTCTTCGATATGACCAAGTCTACAATGCCACAAGTAGGATTCATTCGTATCTGAATTCTTTCTCTTGCATGTGTTTTGTATATTGAGAACTGTATTCTGATTTAGAACGTAGATACCATTACACAGTGTACCCTCTGCAACCAGTACCTTATGAAGGTAAATGTTCACGATATTTCTATCAAGAACAAAGGTATATCCATCTTTATCGAGTAAAGAAACTGATATGATGTTCCAAACCATGGAGGGTATATAGTAGCAATCGTTCAAAATCATAGTCTTGCCATTTGGCAATACTAGGTGATATTCACCGACGGCTGCCGCATTAACTTGTGCTCCGTTCGCTACTCTGAGCGACGTATCACCCGGTGCAACTTTCCTACTTTTCCTCAGTCCCTGCAATAAATTACAGATATGAGATCCTGATCCGGTATCAAGTACCCAGGAGGTAGGGCTGACCGTAAAACAGTTCTCAATTACAAGAACACCTGAAGTAGATGCAAAACCATGCTTTTTCTTCAACTGGGTATCCTGGGAATCCATGCAGTCCCCTTTCCCTTGCTCATACTTATGACTGTTGTCACAAGTTAGAGCTGAACCAACGTTCCCCAGCCCCGAATAAGAATTCTGATCGGTCAAGCGATACATTTTATTATCTTGATTAGGGCGTGAAAAGGTTGCTACCTGGAGTGAGAGAAAAGAAACACTTAGCGGGCGCTCTTGCAAGATTAGATTGGTTTATTAATTTATCTAACCAGGATGTCTCCCATTGTTTCCTCAAATTCTTTCTTAAAACCTTTTAAAAGAAGAACTAGCCGGGATTTAATTCACGTCACAATACTTGCTTAACCTTTCAGCCAGGCTAGTGTCGGTACTTCGAGGGAGGTTTTCCAACGCTTTCGCGAAGTTCCTTAATTTAAGAACCTCTTTTCCCTGGGGGCGAAGCCCCGCTAATACCTTTCTAGACACCTACTAGGTTTATAGCATTGATTGTTAAGTGAAATAATCTCCCGAGAGTAATCCAACTCATCAGTGGGATCGGGATCCAACTATCATTATGTGATGACCTAGATGGAATCCACTCTAATCACCACACTCCAGAAGGTATGCTAAATCTGCAAGTTTCAGTACTTTTGAAACTCCCGATGTGGTTTTTGCCCCTAGGACCCAAGTGACCTTGACACAGTCAACAAATCAAAGGGTCCTACTCAAGTTCAACCCGTCATTTTCTTGATTGCATTAAACCCACCCGCATAACCTTTGACACAGTCAACAAGGTCACACGACTGTCCTAACCAATCACATTGTATCCAGCAGATAAGCAATACTCAGCTACCGTTCACTGCATCTTGACACAGTCAACAAATGCAGCACGAATACTAAGTATAACTTATAAGAAATGACGGAGGGCTACGGCTGGGTTTTGGCGAAACCCGTCGACGTAATGAACTTGATATCGTTGAAGGAACGTGATACACTTTTTGAAAATATAGTGGCGAAAACTTTTGCTAAAGAGGTCACTCCCTGTGAAGGGATCTCGCCTCTTTCCTCGTCGAATGAGGTGCAGGATATTCCAAACTGAATACTTCGATGCAAAGCAAGAATAATCGACTATAGTGAAGTTATTACCGTGACGCAAAATTTTGTCCAAGGGGTCACTCCCGATGAAGGGATCTCGACCCTTGCCTCGTCGACTGAGGTGCTGGGCATTCATAACCGAATACCTCTGTGCAAAACAAAAGTGAACGTCCTTGCAATAACAGCTTTTTGAAAATTGTTCCAACAACGTCTTATAGATTTATTTTCTTGCATTAGTTATTTTAATGCGTCCCATCATTTAAATCCTACCATTGCAGAAAACAACCAAAATATGATGTACGCTTATGCCATTTGCATTCGCCACGGGGCCCCGTCATCACCCGTTAGGTTACTTAACTAACGACAGAGCGGGGGCTGGGCTAGCGCGGCTGAAAAACATAAGCAACGCCTAAATAGCTATTATATATAAATATATAGCAATGATAGCCAATTCAGATCATAGATGAACACTTTGGATATACTAGGAACCCGCGATTCGTTCGAGCCTGCAACGAAAAGCGGATTACACGGTCGCGATGAATAGCCAAAACCCCACCCAAGACCCCTACGGGTGCGGCAAACTACCCGCCAAGTACCCGAAGCGAAGCAACCTCCCTCAACGCCGTGAGTAGGCCACTCGGCACTTCGAGATACCCGGTAGTTTGTGCACCCCCTCCATGGGTCTATCCTAGGAGCAAAACAGTAAAAAGAATTATACAATGACGGCTACAACCCCGACCCGGTTGTGCGGCCATACAAATAATATTACATCAATTTACAAATTTATTACATGAATGAAAGAAAAAGAAACTCTCATCTCACATCCATCCCGGCTATTCATCCGCGACAATCTAATGAGTTCATATACACAAACCATCAACAACACAGATCACAGATATGTATAACCCCCACTAATCGACGTATAGCGATTAGTAGACGTTCAATACACATATAACATTACAGATATAACCATTAGCCAAAGTTTACAGAACATCGACCAAAGATACGGATTTTTGAGCCCCAAAAACAAATTTTGCTTTCTGGAAAATCTGGGCAGAAAAGTCATATATCAAAAATCCCAAAATACCCATATAAGAATACCGCAGAAAAGAAAATCGCCAACCGACTTATGCCGCGGAACCGCGGCGCTTTAACCGAGTTAGGTGAACATTTTTCTTCAGTATTCTATAAAAAGCCTGAGCCGATTTTTAGTGTATGATTTATTGATTTTGGAACAGATCTGAAAATCGGCAGGAACTGAATTTTTCGGGGTGATTTTGCGGTTTTTCGTCCGGTCGAAATTCTAAACACTTTGCTAACATGGTAGGGTGTGTTTAGTTAGGCTCTGATACCACTGTTAGGTCCGCGTTAACTCTCCCGGTACTTTCGGGGTTGCGGAAATGGTAAAACAAAATTTTTTCTGGACTTGGTAACATGGACCGTAAAAGCCGGATCTTTACTAAACAATACACTAGCATCCTAACTAGAGATTTATCTACTCGGTTAGGGGTTATACCTCATCTTGAACTCCTTCTCTTCTTGTTGTTCTTCTCTTTGCTTGCTCCGATGGTTGATCCGAACTTTGGTCACCTCCGCAGCCTCCTTGAGTCGAAGACGATCCACCCGAGAGATGTACACCGAGCTCCACCTCGAGTCGAGGTAACTAGGCCAAAGAGATTGCTAATCTAGAAGCCCTAGGATGTGTAGAAGTGATAAAGGGATGGTTTTGTCTTTGTGGGATCTTTATCTCTCAACACATGAGATCAAAAGATGAATCAAGAGGAGGAAGAAGAAGGAGGATCTAGCAACCATGGTTCATTTCTTTTTCTTCTCACTTGAAAAAGCAAGAGAGAGAATGAGAAAGAAATTGTGAACTAAAGAAATTAACCATGGTTGCAATAATGCACTAAAACATCATTACCAATCCTATCAAGATAAAGTTTGATGGCACCATTGAAATGACCATTATCATAATCAAAATAGAAAAAGAAAAAGAAAAGAAGAGTGTAGATCCTTCTTAAAAGTCAATGGTCAACACGGTCAACCGGCCAACAAAGTCAAGAGGGGTCAACGGGGTCAAATGGTCAATGCAATTAGCCATCATAAAATTACCACTAAAAGGATTAGTAAATGATGTCCGTGGCTCATAATGGTTTTGACCAAACGAACTGTCAAAACCCTAATGAGTCCGCCTCAAAATGGTTTTGACCGAATCAACTGTCAAAACCCTAATGAGCCTGCCACATAACGGTTTTGGCCGAACCAACTGCCAAAACCCTGATGAGGCACCTCCTCCTTCATCACTCCGGAAAACTGTGCATACACACCTGCATCCGCATTCCGTAGAATGCGGATGCACAGAAGACAAATCCATCCGTGCAATACTCGGATCCGGCTTAAACCAAAGCCCACTAGTACTGCCTGCCCGAACACCACACGCACACAAGTGTACGTGAGTGATCGCAGCCCTGCCGTAAAACCATACGGCCTCTACACATTTCGCTCAGTGCAGGGAAACTCTCTGTGTGGGACTCTAAAGACTCGACACTACGCTGGCAGTGGGTTCAACCACAGACCGTAAGCGGCACTAGCTGTACGTAACGGTCCCCAGGTAGGTGTCGATAAGAAGGCCGATGAGGTACACCCATCCGAACTCCTACTGAGCCTGTATGTGACAATCTCCGTACAGTCCGGTCTGTTCGTCTGATACATCGCATGGCGGGCCTAGGGGGGCGGTAAACGTCAGTCCCCTAATAGCTGTACAAGTCGTGTCGGAGTGAAGCCTAGTACACCCTGAGATAACACTGGAAACCTACCAGTATATCTCGCTTGCCCTGGCCAGGGACTACTCGTGTAATGGCTCTCCTAGACACAGCGCGATGTCAACCCCCAATACCGGGAGAGACGAATCCTGTCTAACCGTCACTGCCTCCAAGTGCTTCGGGACTGCACCTAACAACTACCTGTTTGCACGACTCAGTAGAATCGTGGTAGGGCAGTAATCAAAGAACAGTGGGAACACACTTGAGGCGAAGTGACAGTGTCAAGTCAGCGGACTAAGCTGTACTCATGTCACCTGGGAACTGGTAACTGACGATAGGTACAATACCAAGCATCAGTTCCTGACGAGTCCTGTCCAGTGTACTCGTAACCTAACGAGCACCCGCATACTATCTCAAGTACGACGTACTGACGGCTGTGGGACAGACCGTCTCCCGTGCTGGGATGAGAAGCGCATACGCTAGTCTACTCCGGAGTATCAATGCCCTGTCTCGATAATCCCACGACTAGGGACGTGTATAAGGATGTGCTTGTGGATTACCCTGCCCCCACGAGTGTGATCGCCATCACAACGCCGGTAATCAAGCAATGATCCTAAGGGCTCTACTAATGCGTAAAGATGATATAATAAAGAAACACACATGTACACATTAAAGTAGAGACAAACCAAGTAGCATACTACTATTTCGAGCAAGATTGTCTGTACAACTGTGAATATCCCAAGCTTCCATCAAGTAATATACATACTAGTATGATACAGTAATGGCCTCTAGGGCATATACACTAACACCCTTGACGAAGGCCAACAAAGTAATATGACTGTCCCAAACCAACGCATCTATCTATGCTACATATGAATACCTAGTAGCTACCAAACTCTATGCCTAGGCGAAGGTCAACAAACATAGCTTGAATACTACTGAATATTCATATGAAACGACGGAGGGCTACGAATGGTTTTGGAGAAACCGTGAACGTAGTGAACTTGATATAATCGAAGGAACCTGATAGCTTTTAAAAAGAGTGGTTTAAGTTCCACATTTAAAAGTTTTATGTTTTAAAATAACCGAGTGGTTTTAAAATTTGTTCCAACGATTCAGCTTTGGATTGTTTGCTTTGCATTAATGTAATGTTATCCCATCATTTACACCTATCATCACAGAAAAATACGAAAATACCACATCCACTTATGCTATCCGCATTCGCCACTGGGCCCCGTCTAACACCGTTAGGTTACTTAACTAACACTAGAGTGGGGACTGGACTAGTGTTCATATCAGATTTTTGCATTTTTATACCGCCCAATTTTTATCGCATTGCTTATCGGTAGGTACTCTTGAGCCGTGTTTGCTAGTCAATTGCAGGATACAGGTTCTTAGCTCTAAACAGTGAAATTCATGGAAAAGCACGACAAAATCCGGATTACTTCCAACCACAGATAAAACACGGGTCTCCGCTCTCTATCCGTATGTTGCCGCACACCAGTTTAAGGGGCAAAATGGCAAATCGATGTCATTTTCATGCACAAAGCTCAATGTCAACATAAGATCCAACATATCTACGCGGAGCTCAAGGAAATCATGGCAAAAGATCCACATCACATCACCTTTTGATCTACTGAAATTCTGGAAGAATTTTGAAGAGCTTGTGAGAAAAGTACTATACCAAACTGAAGATAACAGCAAACAAGGGAATCCGTCCTAACCTAAGGGCCCAACTCCCCAAAAAGGCCGCGGAACAGCGGCATAAGCATGCTTAGGCCACGGAACCGCGGCCGTACGGCCTCGGCAGAAGGTCATCTTTTGGGGGCAGATTGGTCATTTCATTTTTATTCTGAATGTTACCCTAGAGTTTCTGTTGCCTGCCTATAAATAGTCCAGATCTTGCCAAAGCCAAGGGTGCTTATTCTTGTATTTAGATTTTAGAATACATGTTGTTGTTCTTCTTCCTCTTCTCATCTCTTCTCCATTAAAACCTTGTAGTGAGCTTTTGTGAGTGAAGTGATGAATAAAGAGTTCTTTTTGTTACCATGCTTGTCTTGTTATGATTGTTAATTATAATTGCTTGTATTTTTCATTTTCTAATTTAGTTGTTGTTATTTGTTGTTTGTTTCTTTCTTGTTCTCTTTTTCTTTATCCTTAAACAACAATGATGCTTAAGCTTGATCCTTGCCAAAGTGAGGTCTCAAATAGCTAGTTGTAATCTTCTAACCTCTTTCTTTCTATCTTCCTCCTTTGTTTTATTTTCCTTTTTCTTGTAATGGGTGAGTAGTTTTCTCACTTGTTAGGGTAGGATAAGGAAAGTTTGATAGAAGGAAATCTCTCTCACTCTATTCTTGCCCAACATCTTAATTCGGACTCCCGTTGATTGAACCACAATCCGCTTCCTACGGCACCCCATCCTACATGATAGCGGTGATTCCTTAGTTAGACCGGTTGTGGTTGAATTAACCGGAGATTAAGGCTAAGAGCCAAGAACGGACGGACAAGCACCAAAAGGAAGAACTTAAGCGTTGGAAAGCCTAGCTTATACTCGCAAGTTCCTTCCTAGTCGTGCTAATCCCCGTTGTTGCCGATTACCATAACACCGATATTAAGAGTGGCAATGAAAGAAGTGAGCGACTCCTAACTCAAACTAACCTAATCCTTGTTAGTGTATATGCCCTAGAGGTCATTATTGTATCATACTAGGTTGTATATTACTTAATGGAAGCTTGGGATATTCACAGTTGTATATAACAGTCTTGCTAAACATGGTAGTATGCTACATGGTTTGAGTCTACTTTAATATATGCATATGTTTCTTGTAACATATCACTTATACATATTAGTAGAGCCCATAGGATCTTTTCTTGATCACCAGCGTAGTGATGGCAGTCACACTAGGGTTGGGTAGTCTGTAAGCAACATCCTATACATGTCCCTGGTCGTTGGATTATCGAGATAGGGCATCGATATTCCGGAGTAGACTAAGTGTATACTCTTCTCATCCCAGTCGGGGAGATGGTCTATCCCACAGCCATCAGTACGTCGTACTAGAGATAGTATACAGGTGCTCGTTAGGTTATGGGTACACCGGACCGGACTCGCCAGGGAACTGATTGGTTGGTATTATACCCATCGTCAGTTAACAGTTCCCAGGTGACATGAGTACAGCATAGTCCGTAGATTTGACACTGCTACTTCGCCTCGAGTGTGTCCCACTATTCTTAGATTGCTACCCTACCACGGCTCAAAGGAGTCATGCAAACAGGTAGCAGTTGGGTGCAGTCCCGGGCACTTGGAGGCAGTGGCGGTTAGATAGGATTCGTCTCTCCCGGTATTGGGAGTTGATATCGCGCTGTGTCAGATAGCCATTACACAAAGTCCCTGGCCAGGGCAAGCGAGATATACTGGTAGGTTCCAGTAGCTTCTCAGGGTGTAATGGGCTTCGCTCCGACACGACTTATACAGCTATTAGGGGACTGACGCTTGCCGCCCCCTAGGCTTGATATGCGATAGTCTTAGAAGAACAGATCGGACTGTACGGAGATTATCACATCAGGCTCAGAAGGTGTTCGGATGGTTTTCCTCATCGGCCTTCTTATCGACATCTACCTGGGGACCGTTACGTACAGCTAGTGCCACTTGCGGTCTGTGGTTAAACCCACTGCCAGCGTAGTGTCGAGTCTTTAGAGTCCCACACAAAGAGTTTCCCTGCTCCAGGCGAAACGATATAGAGGTCGTATGGTTTTACGACAAGGGTTCGGATGCGTACGTGTGTTTACGCACGTATGACTTTTCGGACATTTTTTACTAGCCGGTTTTGGTTTAAGCCAGATTCTAGTATCAGGTTATTGGATTTATACAGTCTAAAGTTTTTCCGTGTTTTCACGGATTGGAGGGGCATTCTCGTAATTTGTCGAGAAGCTTCTAGAAGAGTGGTGACTTGGGGGGTATGGTGGCATTGGTTTAAATGAGATTAGTGACTCATTTGTGTAATTCATCCATGTCATTAATGCATCATAAATGCTTAATGACTCATGGTGATGAATCACTCATAGATATTTATGAAGCATGGTTGTTAATTCTATTATTTCTTTTTTGGATAAATAATTTATGCTTCATATATATTATGATATATCATTATCTCATTTCATGATCATTCTCACCTTCTCTCTCCTTAATCTCACTCTCTCTTCAAACCCTAACCCTAACCTCTCATGAGTTGAGATCAAGGGTTAGCTAGACTAATACATCCATAACCTCACTCTATATCCCCTAGGTAGCTTAGATTAGCACTTTAAGCAACCTAGTTATCTCAAGTTTGAGATTAAGCTTGGCGTAGGAGCTTTCGGGTGGATCGTCTTTGATTCGAGGAGGCCGTTGAGGTGCCGATGTTCCAAGGAGCCTACGAGGAGTGGAGGACCGCTATGAAGACCCGAAGGACAAGTAACGTGAGGTATAACTTCATATCTGAGTAGTTAAACCTCTAGTAGTTAGTTAGCAATGGTTTAGAAACAATTTATGCGCTCAAGTCCGTGTTACGAAGCTTTGATAATCGTTTTTCATATATTCCGCCTCCCCGCAAAAGCGTGGAGTGCGTGACATGGACTTACAGTGGTATCAGAGCCAACTAAACCATTACTAGCTTGTTAGCAACTAATTAGAAGTTCGATCGACGGAAAACACGAAAACAAAACCCTAAAAATTCCTAGTTTCTGTTAATTTTAAACCTGTCTGAAAAATTATTTGATATGTCTGAAAAATCACAGCAGGGAATTTTATGAATTCTGGGAAAATACGAGTGCACAAAACGACAAGACAGCCGCGGATCCGCGGCCAAACAGTGCTTTCTGCCGCGGATCCGCCGCCGAGTCAACTCTGTTTTGATTCGTATTTTCACTGTTATTCATTTTTTGTGGTGTTTTGTCTTTCTGTATATACTGTTTCTTCCCAGGTTACTTCAGTGCTGGTTTGCTTTTGGGGTAGACACGGAATATGGTATTTGATCGATGTTCTAAGATATTTGCTAACTGGGTCTTTATCTGTAATGTTTAAATTGTTCGTAAACCTCCCCTAACTGCTAGTATGTCGGTTGGCAGGGGGTTGCACATTTCTGAAATGTTTACTGTTTGTGTATATGAACTGTATTGGACTGTTATGATGATTAGCCGGGGTTTTAAGATGAGTTTAATATTCATTCATTCGATGTAAATGTAATATGATGTAATATTCTTTTGCGGGGCATATCCAGGTTGCGGTTGTAGCCACCGTTGTATTATTTCTTTTTACTGTTTTTGCTCCTAGGATAGACCTAAGGTGGGGTACACAAACTACCGGGTACGTCGAAGTATTTAGTGGCCTACTCACGTTGTTGAGGGAGACCGCTTCACTTCGGGTACTTGGCGGGTAGTTTGCCGTACCCGTAGTGTCTAGGGTGGGGTAATGGCTATTCATCGCAACTGTGTAATCCGTCTTTTATTGCAGGCTCAAAGGAAATGCGGATTGCTAATAAATCCAATAAAGTTCATCTGTGATCTGGAATGCTTATTATTGCGTCTGACGAATGTACAATATCTATATATGATAGCTATTAGACGGCACTTATGTTTTACACCCGCGCTAGCCCAGCCCCCGCTCTGTCGTTAGTTAAGTAACCTAACGGGTGATGACGGGACCCCTTGGCGAATGCGGATGGCATAAGAGGACTTGGTATTTTCGTTGTTTTCTGCAATGATAGGATAAATGATGGGATGCATTATTATAATGCAAAGAAAATAAACCAAAGTTAAGTCGTTGGAACGAATTTAAAAGAAACCACTCGGTTATTTTAAAAGAGCAGAATTTTTAATTGCGGAACTTTAACCACTCCTTTTAAAAAGCATCAGCTGTTGGATATATGTATGCCGTAGAGGCCATTATGTGATAGTGGATGTATTTATACATGTATATATATATATATATATATATATATATATATATATATTTAGTGTACATTCTTGCTCGACATGATAGTATGCTATCTGGTTCTTCTTTATCTGACATGTTGATTTGATCATGCTTTTATTCATTCATACATGCTGATAAAGCCTTGAGGATATCGGCTTGACTACAGTGATTATGATAGAGATCATACTAGTGGGACATCTGTAGTCTATAA
This sequence comes from Agapanthus africanus, assembly GCA_030015575.1. Classification (NCBI taxonomy): domain Eukaryota; kingdom Viridiplantae; phylum Streptophyta; class Magnoliopsida; order Asparagales; family Amaryllidaceae; genus Agapanthus; species Agapanthus africanus. Next base: position 638,737,763 of record CM057339.1, on the reverse strand, counting down.
GCATATCCTGGAAAGTCCCTAGTCGTAGGTATATCGAGACAGGGCATTGATATACCAGAGTAGACTAGCGTATATGATACTAGACCCATACGATGGGCGATGAATGTTCCTACGTTCATCGATGTTTGACATCAAGATCATATACGGGTGCTCAGTGGTGACTGGGTACACTGGACGGACTTACCAAGAACTCCTATATGGAATTATATCTATCGTCGAATAGCAGTTCTCCGGTGACACTGGTACAGGTTAGTTTGTAGACTCGAGATCGTCATAGAGTCTTGTGTGTTCTCCTACTGTACTTTGATTGCCACCCTACCACGGCTCTACTGAGTTATGCAAAAAGGTGGCCGTTGGGTACAGTCCCGAGACACACGAAGGCAATGAGCGATAGGAGAGGTTTCGTCTCTCTCGGTATTGGGAGTTGATGCTGTGCTGTGCCCGAATGGTTATATCAGCAAGTCCCTGGCCAGGGCTGCTGAGATTTGCTGATAAGTGTTATCAGTAGTTTCTCGATTTGTTATAGACCATTCACCGGCACGACTTATTGAGTTATTGGGGTCGACGTGACCATCCCTAGGCTCGATATGCAGCATATTTGACGAAGAGACCGGACTGTACGGTAGTGTTGCCGGTTGGCTCGACGGGAGTTGTAGCAGGTTCGCTTGTTTTATTCTGATCGCTCAATACCCGGGTGGCCGTTACGTTTAGCTGACCGCTTGCGGCTTGGGGGTGCTTGATATGATCATCACCCACTGCCGGCGTATTGACGAGTCTTAGAGTCCCACAAAGGAGTTACCTAGCCCAGGCGAAACGTTGTGGTGCGCGTATGCGATATGCGCATGGACCCGATTAAAATGCGCGTATAGGATACCGTATATTGATCGGGCGGCTTGCTTTTGGTGGGGTCATATGTGATATGGCCGGATTGATAAATCAAGTGTTGATTTATCATTTAACCGTTAGTTTTCTCACTTGAAATCTTTTCTTGTATATGATGGATGTATGCATGCATGTATGTTTTTCTTTCTTTCTAGTTTCATGCACATTTGGATGTGCATACATACATACATACATACATACATACATACATCATCTATCATGGTTGATTACACATGGAAAATGGTGGTAATATAAGACTCACACCATGGATTAAATATATGGATAATTATTTAATTTGTGTTAAAAACAAAATGGAAAAAGAAAGGATAATTCATGGCTAGTTTCTACATCCTTCTTAAACCTAACCATGCTCACCTACTCCTAACCATGAGTTAACCTTCTCTTTGTGTTTTAAACTCAAGTTAAATAATATCTTTATCATCTAACCATGGTTTGAGATGAGGATAAGAAAATATATATAGATATATTTTTCTTTTCTTCACATGAGTCATCTTTTTAATCTTGACAAAAGAAAGCCATCATCTTCTTCCTCCTTGACCATTTGCTCTCAAGACTTTTGTAGTGAGCAATATACTCATCAAGTTAGGTTTTTGAAGTGAGAAAAGCCACCGCAACATCATTCTACACAAGTTTAGCACACTTGTTTAGAGTGTTCTCTTCATTTCTTCTCTTGAAAAGTGAAGTTACAAGCTTGGACTAGGAGCTTCGGGTGGATCGTCGTGGACACTAAAAGACTTCAAGAGAACCTTCCTCCAACTCTCAAGTGGCCAAGGAGTCAAGCAAAAGGGAGCTACAAAGGTTGTACTCTCAAAACCCTAGTCTTTGCTACTTGTTATGTATTGAAACCCTAATATTCTAGGATAGATCCTTTGTATGCTTACATAGCACCATAAAAATTTGAACTTTGTGACATGTGATGCTTCCAAACTCTACATAGGGTGGTAGGTAATCCTAACATCAGGTTCCTTCGATTATATCAAGTTCACTACGTTCACGGTTTTGCCAAAACCAGTCGTAGCCCTCTGGCATTTCATATGGATAGTCAATAGTATTCATGCTGTGTTTGTTGGCCAAAGTCAAGGCACAGTGTTTGGTAGCTATTGAATATTCGTATGCAGCATAGATAGATGCGTTGGTTTGGGACAGTCATACTGCTTTGTTGGCCAAAGTCAAGGGTATGTACGGATGGGTTCAAATTAACCTGGATATTGACGGGTAGAACTTGACATGTGACTTATGATTTGTTGGCCAAAGTCAAGGTCATAAGAGCATGGGGCAAAAATCCATATCGGGTGTTTCTAAAGAAAGTGAAATTTGCAGAGAGAGCATACCATTTTGGAGTTTGATGAATGTTGGTAGGATTCCTTCAACATTATCATACGATGATATTTTGGATCCCGATCCTACTGTGAGTATATACTACTTATCAGGAGATTCATCACTTAACGATCAATGCTATAAACCAAGTAGGTGCCTAGAAAGGTGTCAGCGGGGTTACGCCCCCAGAGAAAAGAGGTTATTTAATTAAGGAACTTCGTGAAAGCGTTGGAAAACCTCCCTCGAAGTATCGACACTGACATGGCTGAACGGTTAAGCAAGAATTGTACGGTGAGAATAGTCCTGGCTAATTCTTCTTTTATGGTTTGAGGAGGGATTCGAGAAACAGTAGGAGCCATCCTGTTTAGATAAATTAAGCCACTCTAAACTTTCAAGAGCATCATGCTAATAGTATTTTCTTCTCTCTCTTAAAATTGCAGCGACCTTGTGACCACACATAGGTTACATCTAGATAACAAATTGACTGATTCTGACTTATATGAATAGCAAAGGTCTGTCCAGATGTCCATTGCCTATGACAAGCTAGACCACCCTATTACTACTCAAGATCCCGCCGTCCCAGGTCCAGTTTCTACTGTCACGGATATGAATATCCGTCAGACAAGGGAAAAAGATAAAGCGAAAGCTAAGTGCCTCGTGTTAGCTTCAGTTGATGGTGTATACCAGAAGCAGCATGAGAAGATGGACTTAGTTTCCATCTTTCTCCATAAAGATTTAAATGGAGAGTAATCTCATATCGCAAGATATGAGACCTCGAACGAATTAATTCAAACGAGGTTGGCTGACGGGTCATTTGTAGGGGACAACGCCCTTACAATGACTAGCTGTATTGATGAGCTCCAGGACCTGGAGACCGCGTTGGGAACCGAGTCAGATACTGACTTGATTCTACAGTCTCTGCCTCCTACCCTGAAGGAAACCGGGGAAGTTAAAGGAAAGAGAAGGGCAAAAGTTTCGGGACTGGATATAGTAAAAGAGGGACGTTCCTATTGTTACAGGAATGAATATTGGCAGAATGATTGCAGGGCTTTTGAAGCCAGTAGCCAGGATACGAAGCATGTTGTGGCTTCAACTTCAAGTGTGTTTGTAATAGAGAACTGTATGTCAGTTAACTCTACTTCCTGGGTATTGGATACCGGGTCAGGAACTCACATCTGTAATTCTTTACAGGCTCTGAGAAACTGTAGGGTTATTAGGATAGGTGACATGACCCTCACGGTTGCTAACGGAATGAGCATGAATGCTGAATCCGTAGGGGAATATCATCTTGGACTGACAACTGGGCAGATATTGATTCTGCGTAACTGTTTTTATGTACCAGGTATAACTTGTAATATCATATATGTATCCTTACTTTCTAAAGAAGGATTTGATTTTACTTTCGTAAGCGATGTGGTTCACATCCACCTAAATCAAGTTATGATTGGGTCAGGTACATTAATAAACGGGATATGTAAGTCCACTTTGCCACCCCCGGTTCTTGCGGGGAGGCGGAAACGGTATAAAAATCAAATTTTTAGCGCATGGGGCAACATGGACTAACAAAGTCGGGATCTTTTCTAAACTAAACTAGCAAGAAAGCTAAAGAGAGTTAGCTACTCGGATAAAAGGTTATACCTAACTTGAACTCCTTCTTCTTGAAACCTTTGCAGGGATTGATGGTGCTTTCCTCGTCGCCTTCTTCCGTCAAAGATGGATCCACCTGAGGGTTCAACCTTCGGGCTCTTTCTCGAACTTTGAGAGAACTAGGATCTTCGGCTTGCTAAACCTCTAACCCTAGAGTGAGTAGAGAGTGGCTTTGGGGTGTTTTTATCTCAAGGAGATGGATTCTCAACACATGAGAAGGGAGCTCCTTGAACTAGAGGAGGAGGAAGAAGAAGAGAGGAGAGAGAAGTGTTATGATAGAAATGAGCTATTCTTTTCATTTTACAACCATAACTCAAATGAAAAGAATTATCCAATTAACAATAATAATAAAAATGAAATAGTTGATGGATGGTTTGGAATGACCACTATCATCACATTCATTAAATGAATTTTGCTAGAATCAAAGAGCATCTTTGTAATGTAATGATGATGGTCAAACTTTCAACCATGGTCAACAAGTCAACCATGGTCAACAAGTCAACAAACTCAACCATGTAACAATTTCATTTAATTAATATTATTAATTGATATATCATGAATTCATTAGGGTTTGGAAAAAGACGACTGTCAACTGTGTATACGCACCCGTTCCGAAACCCTAATGAAAATCCTCTTCCTCCGCCTCAATCAACTGTGCATACACACCCGCATTCTTGTTCCGAGGAACATGAATACAATGAGATAAAATCAACCCCAAAACATATACCAGTATCTGGCTCAAACCAGAGCCTGCTAGTAACATCTGTCCGGACTCCAAACGTGCACAAGTGCGCGGATGAGAACGAACCCTGTCGCAAAACCATGCGACCTCTACTCTGTTTTGCCCAATGGCGAATAGCCCTCTGTGTGGGACTCTAAAGACTCGACACTACGATGGCAGTGGGTTTAACCACAGACCGCAAGCGGCACTAGCTGTGCGTAACGGTCCCCAGGTAGATGCCGACAAGAAGACTGACGAGGTGAACCCCATCTGAACTCCTACTGAGTCTGAGTGTGACAGTCTCCGTACAGTCCGGTCTGTTCGTCTGATACATCGCATGGCGGGCCTAGGGGGCGGTAAACGTTAGTCCCCTAATAGCAGTACAAGTCGTGTCGGAGTGAAGCCCAATACACCCTGAGATAACACTGGAAGCCTACCAGTATATCTCGCTTGCCCTGGCCAGGGACTACTCGTGTAATGGCTCTCCCAGACACAGCGCGATGTCAACCCCCAATACCGGGAGAGACGAATCCTGTCTAACCGTCACTGCCTCCAAGTGCTTCGGGACTGCACCCAACTACTACCTGTTTGCACGACTCCTTTGAGCCGTGGTAGGGTAGTGATCAAAGTACAGTGGGAACACACTTGAGGCGAAGTGACAGTGTCAAGTCAGCGGACTAAGCTGTACTCATGTCACCTGGGAACTGATAACTGACGATAGGTATAATACCAACCTGTCAGTTCCCGACGAGTCCTGTCTAGTGTACTCGTAACCTAACGAGCACCCGTATACTATCTCCAGTACGACGTACTGATGGCTGTGGGACAGACCATCTCCCACACTGGGATGAGAAGCGCATATGCTAGTCTACTCCGGAGTATCGATGCCCTGTCTCGATAGTCCTGCGACTAGGGACCTGTATAAGGATGTGCTTATAGATTACCCAGCCCCCACTAGTGTGACTGCCATCACAACGCCGGTAATCAAGCAAAGATCCTAAGGGCTCCACTAATGTGTATAGGTGATATACAAAAATAAACACATGTACACATTGAAGTAGAAACAAACCAAGTAGCATACTACTATATTGAGCAAGATTGTTTATATAAGGTGAATATCCCAAGCTTCCATTAAGTAATATACAAACTAGTATGATACAGTAATGGCCTCTAGGGCATATACACTAACAAGATATACGTATTAAATCAAGCTCAGATTTACAGTGTCCAGAACACACTTAAAAGAAAGTCTCCAGAAATAAATCAGGCTTTCTTATGGCATTGTAGACTAGGTCACATCAATGAGAGAAGGTTGACTAAGTTACATAGAGAAGGATATTTGAATCCGTTCGATTATCAATCTTATGCTACTTGTGAATCTTGTCTCAAAGGAAAGATGATAAAGACTCCGTTCACTGGACACGGAGTAAGAGCAAGCGAGCTCTTGGGACTCGTACATAGTGACGTGTGCGGTCCAATGTCTACACATGCACGAAGTGGTTATTCCTACTTCATTACTTTTACGGATGATTTCTCTAGGTATAGATATGTCTTCTTAATGAGGCATAAATCCGAGGCCTTTGAGAAATTCCAAGAATACAAGAATGAAGTGGAAAAACAAACAGGAAAGAGTATAAAGACACTGAGATCTGATCGAGGTGGTGAATACTTAAGTGCCGAGTTCCTGGGTTACTTAAAAGAGAATGGAATTCTCTCTCAGCTTACTCCTTTATACACACCACAACACAACGGTGTATCGGAAAGGAAGAATTGAACCCTATTGGATATGGTTCGTTCCATGATGAGTAACGCTGAGTTACCGCGATCATTCTGGGGATATGCACTAGAATCAGCTGCATATCTTTTGAACCGAGTTCCAACCAAAACTGTGCCTACCACACCATATCAGATGTGGAGTGGGAAGAAACCTTGTCTTAAGTATCTTAAGACATGGGGAAGTCCAGCTTTTGTAAAGAAGCAGCATGCGGACAAGCTCGAGGCACGCTCAGTAAAATGCAAATTTGTGGGATATCCAAAGAACTCCAAGGGATATTATTTCTATTACGCAGAGGAACAAAAAGTCTTTGTTTCTCTTCATGCCTGCTTCTTGGAAACCGAGTTTTTAGAAAATCAGAAGAGTGGGGACGCAATAGAACTGGAAGAAATTCCAGAGCCACAAGCTATTACTGAAACCTTGGTAGAACAAGAAGGTTCAGGATAACAGGACATCCCGACGCCACTCCGTAGGAGTAGTAGGCAATCTCATCTGCCCGAGAGATACTATGGTTTTCTCATAGACGGGGATAGAGAGGATTGCACTATTGACTATGATGAGCCTACTAGCTTCCAGCAAGCCATTCAGAGCGGCGACTCGGTAAAATGGATGGATGCAATGCGGACCGAAATGGATTCCATGTACACTAACAAAGTATGGACTTTGGACGTTGCTCCAGATGGGGTAAAACCCGTAGGATGCAAATGGATCTTCAAAAAGAAGATTGGTGTAGATAGACAGGTTGAAACCTATAAGGCTAGACTTGTTGCAAAGGGTTTCCGTCAAAGACCTGGTTTGGACTATGACGAAACCTATTCTCCAGTGGCTATGCTTAAATCTATTCGGGTCCTTCTTGCTATTGCTGCCTTCCACGATTATGAAATCTGGCAGATGGACGTAAAGACGGCCTTTCTAAATTGTAATTTGAAAGAGAGCGTCTATATGGATCAGCCAGAGGGATTCATTCAGAGTGGGCGCAGCAGTAAAGTATGCAAGCTGCTTAAGTCCATTTATGGACTAAAGCAAGCATCGCGGAGTTGGAATATCTGTTTTGATGATGCTATCAAAGAATTCGACTTCATAAAAAATCGAGATGAACCTTGCATATACAGTAAGATTGTAGGGAGAGCTGTAGTATTCCTCGTCTTGTATGTGGATGACATTCTCCTAATAGGAAATGATATTCCTATGTTACAGTCAGTCAAAAGATTCTTGTCACATAAATTCTCCATGAAAGACCTGGGTGATGCCACCTACATTCTGGGGATCCGGATCTATCGTGATAGATCAAAAAGGATGTTGGGACTTTCGCAGTCCAGGTACATAGACACCATAGTGAAGAGATTCAGTATGGATGATTCTAAGCGCGGTAACCTACCGGCTTGTCACGGAATCACACTCTCCAAAGAGATGTCTCCCAAGACTGATTTGGAAAGAGATCGCATGTCGATTATACCCTACGCTTCTGCGGTAGGCTCTATAATGTATGCAATGTTATGTACCAGACCAGATGTAGCATACGCATTGAGCGTAGTAAGCCGGTATCAAGCAAACCCAGGGGAGAAGCACTGGATAGCAGTAAAGAACATTCTCAAGTACCTGAGGAGGACTAAGGAGATGTTCTTGGTATATGGTGGAAAAGACCTCCAGTTGGAGGCCTTTGCCGACTCCAGCTTCCAGAGTGACAAAGATGACTCCAAATCCATGTCGGGTTATGTCTTTACCCTCAATGGAGGGACGGTCTGTTGGAAGAGTTTCAAACAGGAGACCGTTGCTGACTCAACGATGGAAGCAGAGTACATAGCTGCTTGCGATGCCGCAAAAGAAGCAGTCTGGATGAAGAAGTTCCTCACAGAACTTCAGGTGGTTCCTACCAGTGTTGGTCCAATACCTCTGTATTGTGACAACAATGACGCTATAGCTTTAGCGAAGGAACCCAGGTCCCATCAGAAGTCCAGACACATCTTAAGGCGGTATGACCTGATCAGGGAGATCGTATATCGTCGGGAGATCGAAGTAAAGAGAGTAGAGACGGAGAATAACATTGCTGATCCATTCACAAAGGCCGTTCCTCAGACGCAGTTCGAGAGGCTATTCGAGATGATAGGTCTACGATATGCCAGCTTATGGCCCTAGTGCAAGTGGGAGATTGTTAGTGTATATACCCTAGAGGCCATTATTGTATCATACTAGGTTGTATATTACTTAATGGAAGCTTGGGATATTCACAGTTGTATATAACGGTCTTGCTAAACATTGTAGTATGCTACTTGGTTTGAGTCTACTTTAATATATGCATATGTTTCTTGTAACATATCACTTATACATATTAGTAGAGCCCATAGGATCTTTTCTTGATCACCAGCATCGTGATGGCAGTCACACTAGTGGGGGCTGGGTAGTCTGTAAGCAACATCCTATACAGGTCCCTGGTCGTTGGATTATCGAGATAGGGCATCGATATTCCGGAGTAGACTAAGTGTATACGCTTCTCATCCCAGTCGGGGAGATGGTCTGTCCCACAGCCATCAGTACGTCGTACTAGAGATAGTATACGGGTGCTCGTTAGGTTACGGGTACACCGGACAGGACTCGCCAGGGAACTGATTGGTTGGTATTATACCCATCGTCAGTTAACCGTTCCCAGGTGACATGAGTACAGCATAGTCCGTAGACTTGACACTGCTACTTCGCCTCGAGTGTGTCCCACTGTTCTTAGATTGCTACCCTACCACGGCTCAAAGGAGTCGTGCAAACAGGTAGCAGTTGGGTGCAGTCCCGAGCACTTGGAGGCAGTGGCGGTTAGATAGGATTCGTCTCTCCCGGTATTGGGAGTTGATATCGCGCTGTGTCAGAGAGCCATTACGCAAAGTCCCTGGCCAGGGCAAGCGAGTTATACTGGTAGGTTCCAGTAGCTTCTCAGGGTGTAATGGGCTTCGCTCCAACACGACTTATACAGCTATTAGGGGACTAACGCTTGCCGCCCCCTAGGCTTGATATGCGATAGTCTTAGACGAACAGACCGGACTGTACGGAGATTGTCACATCAGGCTCAGAAGGGGTTCGGATGGTTTTCCTCATCGGCCTTCTTATCGACATCTACCTGGGGACCGTTACGTACAGCTAGTACCGCTTGCGGTCTGTGGTTAAATCCACTGCCAGCGTAGTGTCGAGTATTTAGAGTCCCACACAGAGAGTTTTCCTATCCAGGCGAAATGATATAGAGGTCGTATGGTTTTACGACAAGGGTTCGGATGCGTACGTGTGTTTACGCACGTACGACTTTTCGGACAGTTTTTACTAGCCGGTTTTGGTTTAAGCCAGATTCTAGTATCAGGTTATTGGATTTATACAGTCTAAAGTTTTTCCGTGTTTTCACGGATTGGAGGGGCGTTCTCGTAATTTGTCGAGAAGCTTCTAGAAGAGTGGTGACTTGGGGGGTAAGGTGACATTGCTTAAAATGAGATTAGCGACTCATTTGTGTGATTCATCCATGCCATTAATGCATCATAAATGCTTAATGACTCATGGTGATGAATCACTCATAGATATTTATGAAGCATGATTGTTAATTCTATTATTTCTTTTTTGGATAAATAAATTATGCTTCATAAATATTATGATATATCATTATCTCATTTCATGATCATTCTCACCTTCTCTCTCCTCAAGCTCACTCTCACTTCAAACCCTAACCCTAACCTCTCATGAGTTGAGATCAAGGGTTAGCTAGACTAATACATCCATAAGCTCACTCTATATCCCCTAGGTAGCTTAGATTAGCACTTTAAGCAACCTAGTTATCTCAAGTTTGAGATTAAGCTTGACGCAGGAGCTTTCGGGTGGATCGTCTTTGATTCGAGGAGGCCGTTGAGGCGCTGATGTTCTAAGGAGCCTACGAGGAGTGGAGGACCGCTATGAAGACCCGAAGGACAAGTAACGTGAGGTATAACTTCGTATTCGAGTAGTTAAACCTCTAGTAGTTAGTTAGCAATGGTTTAGAAACGATTCATGCGCTCAAGTCCGTGTTACGAAGCTTTGATAATCGTTTTTCATATATTCCGCCTCCCCGCAAAAGCGTGGGGTGCGTGACATGGACTTACAATCCTAACCCTAACAAGCTTTCTTTATATACCATTTTAGCACATAAGTAATCTAAAAACAAACCTGTACATTTAGACTTAACTCGTTAAAGCACATAGAAAAAGATTCCCATCTCCCTGCGGACGACCCGTACTCAACCGGCTAGCTACAAGCGAAACCGTCTTGATTGCGGTAATTAACTAAGCATGCAAAAACTCTACCAATCAAATGGCGTCGTTGCCTAGGAGACGGTAGTTTATTTCTTTGTGTAATTTCGGGTTAATTTGTGAATATAAATATAACCGAAAAACAAACAAAAAAATATACATTTTAAAAAAACCATCTTGTTATTTTTGATTAGTTTTTGTGCAAGTGTGTAGGATAAAAAGACGGTCGAGTTCAGTGCCAAAGACGTGGGAAGTTAGACCCATATCTCGTGGCTACACCGCGACGGATCAAGATGGAGCCAGCGGTCTACTGTAAAAATCTGGAGCAGATACAGTGAGCAAATCAAGATTCAGGAAATCCAGACAAGAAGAGGACAACCAAGGAAGGACCTAAATTTTTTGAAGCCCCACATCACCCTTACCGCCGCGGAACCGCGGCATAAGCAGGCTTAGGCCGCGGAACCGCGACCACTTGGTGCCTTCTGCATCTCAAAACTTCTGTGAGTATCTCTCTCCTCTTCCCCACTCCTCTGAACTCCACTGAACTGTGTTTTCTGCAACATTATTTGCGCAAATTCTCTTCCCCTTCCAATAAATTGTTTTTGTGCAGGATTCTTTGCGCCGCGCTAAAAAATAAAAAATTGATTGCAGTTGATTGTTACTGCTTCGCATATATTAATACGGACTTTAAGGGGCTTGAAACCAATCCAGATTGGGTGGGGATTTTATCACCCTTTCCAGGACCCCAGAAATCACAAAAAGCATATGCATTGACAATTGTTTAATTAAAAAATACTAGACTTAGCCTTAAGGACTTCGTGCTCAATAGGACAGAGTACTAGTTACAGGCATCGGCCGTTTATCCTATCCTGACTTTGCGGTGTCTAGGCAAGTGTGTCCAAGGCAAGTGGTTACTTAATTAGGACCACTACTTACGTAGTGGGGAGCCTCCCACTTACCTGGCACTTACCTGGCCGCAATTGGCGGAGAAGAGGCGGTTTGAGGTCCTATTTCTAGCCCTTTAGAACAGTTAGGAGCTGTCTAGCTGACCTAGGTGACCCTAGATCTAGGTGTGATTGTGCATATCTTGTTTGTGATTGCTTGAAGCCGTAAGTCCGTACATATTTCTGTAAAGCTCTTTCTAAAAAGAAAAAAAGAAAAAAAAACACAAAACCAAAATCTTTTATAAAAACTTGCCTTTGTCGCCAGAATCCATTTTTTCACCCACCTCCCATCTTATTTCTCCATTGACGTTTTCTTACCCTCACCTTCTCCGCTTTGACTATGCTAAACTCGTTTAGTGTATGTCCGCTTGGACTCGGGACACTAGCGCCCGCCTAGTCCACGTTACTTTAGTCGCTACCGACTACGCGATCGACTCAGATGTCGAAACTCCTTCCACGCCTCTTTCACCCTTACCTTTGCCGGCCAACTCCGACGTTGACCGGAATTCTGTTCATACATCCTCACCTTCACCATCACCAATCTCTTCTTCTGTGATGTCAGGATTTAATCCAAACATCTCTTTGACTCCCCCGGGATTGATTCCACCTCTTATGGATGCGAATAACCCACCACCACCGCCTGTTGTAGCGCCGCAGCGAATCGCGATCCAGGATCATTTCTATCCCACCCGTTCTGCACTTCCCACCTGTCTTTCCCTTCCACCGGCCAATGGGGATAATTTTGAAATTAAGCCCCACTTCATTAACATGCTTCCGAAATTTTATGGGCTTGAATATGAAGATGCCTATATCTTCATCAACAAGTTCCAAAATGTTTGTGCCATGATGAAAACTACCCGGCTGTCGGACGATGCTATACGGCTACGGGTCATTCCGTTCACTTTGTGCGATCTTGCTGAAAAATGGCTGTATAGCACCGCTTCCCACTCCATAACCAGTTGGGACGAGTTTGTGAAAGCGTTTCTCAAGAAATTCTATCCGAATCATAAAACCGCAAGGATCCGTAACGAAATCAACCAATTCTCTCAGCTTCCTACTGAACCCTTCCGGAAGTGCTTTGACCGGTATAAAGACCTTCTTGTTCAGTGCCCTCACCATGGTATCGAGAAATGGAAACTTTTCCAAACCTTATACGAGGGCCTGAACCCAACAACCAAGCAGTTGTTGGAAACCATTTTTCAGGGCCACTTCCTATCGAAATCTGACGAGGAAGCGTGGCAATTCTTCGGCGACCTTGCGGAACAAACGCTTCAATGGGAGAGCACCATACCAACTTCTTCTTCTTCTTCCTCCACTTCTGCTGGTCGATCTAGGGTAGGAATTCACCAACTTGATGTCTCTATTGCGATGAAAGCTGAAATGGCTGCAATAATGAGAAAACTTGAAGCAATAGAAAGCAAATTTTCATCTCCTGCTCCTGCCCCTGTTCTTCCCCTTCGTACCATTTATGCTTGTTGTTCCGATCCTTCTCACTTAACTGAAGAGTGTCCTTACAATCCACCATCTCAAGGACAAGATCAGGTTAATGCTGCATTTCAGCAAAGACCGAGAAATGATCCATACTCTTCCACCTACAATCCCGGTTGGAGGAACCACCCCAATTTCGCCTGGAATCAGAATCAGCATCAATTCCAAGGCAACAATTTCCAGATGCCCCCTTCTCCGCAACAACAAGCGCAACAACAAACTCAACATCAGTTTCAGCAGCCCTTCCAACCCCAACCTTTTCAAAATCAGACGAACAACTTTGCACCCAACAATTCTTTTCCGCAAAACAACTTTGTTCCGTCAAACAACGATAATGTTTCCTCGCTAGAACGAAGTCTGGAGGCGTTCGTTAAACAATCGACACAATCCACCGCCAACATCCAGTTGTCTATTCAGTCTTTGGTGCAACACACTGCTGCATACGGGCAAAGCATCAAGACCATCGAAGCCCAGATTGCACAGCTGAATGCGGCGTTAAGCGAGCGAGAAAAGGGGAAGCTTCCATCTCAACCACTCCCAAATCCCGGTCACCCACATAATGTACATGTTACTCTTGAACAACAGAACCATAATATGAGTGCCGTGACTACATTGAGATCGGGAAGGATGCTGCACAACAACATCGGCACAACAATTGAGGATAATGACACCCCGGCCGCTTCTTCTTCTTCTTCTTCGTCTTCTGAACCTATTCTCCAATCGTCAAAAGGCTCTTCTTCTTCTTCTTCTGCTCTGAACGGACCCACTTCTCACTCCACGAAAACACCAGCTCTGGGTTCCGTTCCAACTCCACAATCTCCTACACAAGCATTGGACTCAACCAATTTTAAAAACGTTCTATTTCCAAACCGGTTGAGGTCCAATAAACAAAATCCACAAATGGAGAAAATTCTGGAGTTGTTTAAGCAGGTTAACATCAACATTCCCCTTTTAGATGCTGTCCAACAAGCCCCGTCCTACGCGAAAATCTTAAAGGACTTGTGCACGAAAAAGAGGAAATCTCAGGTACCCAAGAAAGTTTCCCTAGCTAGTGCTGTGAGTGATGCTCTTACCCAATCTTTACCTCAAAAACGGAAGGACCCTGGCTGTCCTATGATTTCTATTACCATTGGGGACAAGAACATCAACCGCGCACTATTAGATCTTGGTGCCAGTGTTAATCTGCTTTCGTACTCAGTATATAAGCAACTAGGTGTAGGAGAGCTGAAACCCACACACTGCACTCTCCAAATGGCCGATCAATTGATCACCCATCCTAGGGGTGAGCTAGAAGATGTGTTAATCAAGGTTGGGGACTTCATATTCCCCGTTGACTTCATTGTTTTGGACACACAGCCTGTAGTTAACCCCCGGAATAAAATTCCGGTGATACTCGGTCGCCCATTCCTTGCAACCTCAAATGCTGTGATCAATTGTCGAAATGATTCGATGAACCTAACTTTTGGAAACATGACAATTGAACTCAACATTTTTAGGTTGGGGAATTAGCCCACCGAACCTAATGCTCATATACTAGATGTTTGCTCAATCTAGGAGATCACCCCAGAAGAGTGTGAATTCGAGGAGTTTTTGTTCGATCACGATAACCCTAACACCACTAGTGCGTTCCTCTTCGAACCTGCTGCTGTTTCTGCGCACAACAATGACTACGAGTGTTTCACTTTCTCGAACAATCTTAGCCACTCACCACCCGAGTTTGAATCCTTCGAATTTCCGGAGGAGTTACCTGAACCATCCAACTCGGTCGCTTACACTCGTTTTGAACCTTTGCTGGAATCCTTTGAGTTCGAGACCGTTTCACCAATCTTGCCTTCAATCGTTTCACTTCCAACGCTCGAACTCAAGCCTTTGCCGTCTCACCTTAAGTACGCTTACTTGGGTGAGAACGAGACCCTCCCTGTTATCATCTCGTCTTCTCTAGCTCCAGAGCAAGAGAAAGCCCTTCTTGCGGTCTTGCACAGCAATAGGAAAGCTTTTGGCTGGTCCACGGCGGACATCAAGGGGATTAGTCCCCTGATCGTTGAACATCACATTCATCTGATGGATGATGCCAAACCAGCCAGGGCGACTCAATCCAGTCATGAAGGAGGCTGTGAAAAAGGAAATCGTAAAGTGTCTGGATAGTGGTATCATTTACCCTATCTCTGATAGCCAGTGGGTTAGCCCCATTCACGTTGTCCCCAAGAAATCAAGCATAACGGTCATCACTAACAAGGCGAACGAGTTAATCCCTACTCGCACCCAAACAGGGCGGCGAGTATGCATCGATTACAGAAAACTCAACGCCGCAACGCGGAAGGACCACTTTCTGCTATCTTTCAATGACCAAATGCTTGAACGATTGGCCGGACACGAGTACTACTGCTTTCTTGAAGGCTACTCCGGCTATAATCAGATTCCCATCGCCGAAAAAGACCAGGACAAGACTACATTCACTTGTCCTTTCGGCACGTTCGCATATCGTCGCATGCCCTTTGGGTTATGCAATGCGCCCGCTACCTTCCAGCGGTGTATGATGGGAATCTTCTCAGACATGGTGGAGAAATTCCTGGAGATCTTCATGGACGATTTCTCCATCTTCGGCGATTCCTTCAATGAGTGCTTGCTGCATCTCGACGCTGTCCTTACCCGATGTAAGGATAAGAACCTCATTTTGAATTGGGAGAAGTGCCACTTCATGGTGCACGAAGGTATTGTCTTAGGACATATCATTTCGCAAAATGGCATAGAGGTTGAAAAAGCGAAGATTGAGGTCATTTCCAATCTCCCTCCTCCCAGATGCGTCAGAGACATCCGAGCCTTCCTTGGCCATGCCGGTTTCTATAGACGGTTCATCAAGGACTTTAGCAAGATTGCTAGGCCCTTGACTCTACTACTGGCCAAGGATACGCCATTCGACTTCAACTCGAGCTGTGTGACTGCGTTCGAGTCATTAAAAAGCTCACTCACTTCTGCTCCCGTTCTTACTTCACCTGACTGGACGCACCCATTTGAGATTATGTGCGATGCATCCGACTTTGCCATTGGTGCTGTCCTTGGACAACACATCAACAAGATGCCGCACGTAATCTATTATGCTAGCCAAACCCTGAACGACGCCCAACTTAATTATACAACAACTGAGAAGGAATTCTTAGCTGTTGTATTTGCTTTAGAAAAGTTCAGGCCCTACCTCATCGGCTCTCCAGTCATTGTCTACACAGACCATTCTGCTCTGCGCCATCTTTTTGCGAAGAAAGATGCAAAATCTCGGCTAATACGTTGGATCCTCTTGCTTCAAGAGTTTGACCTTGTCATCAAGGACAAAAGAGGATATGAAAACGTAGTCGCCGACCATCTCTCACGACTTCCTTCTTCTCCTTCGCCTCAACTTCCGATCAACGACGTTTTTCCGGATGAACAACTCTTGACAGTATCTTGCGAACTGTGGTTCGCAGATATTGTGAACTATTTGGCCACAGGGTTACTACCGACTGAATGGTCAAGTCAGGACAGACTTCGATTCTTATCCCAAGTAAAACACTTTTACTGGGACGAACCCTATCTGTTCAAGTACTGTCCCGACCAGATTATTCGTCGGTGTGTCCCTGACATTGAATTCAAGAGTGTGCTGTCATTTTGCTATGATCAAGCAAGTGGAGGGCAATTTGGCCCTAGAAAGACAGCTGAGAAGATCTTGCAATGTGGTTTCTACTGGCCACAACTCTTCAAAGACGCTCATGACTATTGCAAGACTTGCTCCCGGTGCCAACACTTGGGCCAGATATCCCGGAGGAATGAGATGCCGCTCCAACCAATCTTGGTTGTGGAGATTTTCGACGTTTGGGGGATAGATTTCATGGGGCCGTTTCCCAGCTCTTTCGGGGACTTGTACATCTTTCTCGCTGTTGATTACGTCTCTAAGTGGGTCGAGGCTGTGCCCAGCCGGACTAACGACAACAAGGTTGTCGTTAGGTTTCTTAAAGAAAACATTTTCTCCCGTTTTGGGCACCCCCGAGCGATCATTAGCGACAATGGAACTCATTTCTGCAATAAGACTTTCGAGGCCTTGATGCGGAAATATTCCATTAATCATAAGCTATCTACGCCCTACCACCCCCAAACCTGTGGCAAGCCGAAGTTTCAAATCGGCAAATCAAGCAGATACTGGAGAAGACGGTTTCCAAGAACCGTAAGGATTGGTCGCTGAAACTCACCGATGCCCTTTGGGCATTTCGAACTGCTTATAAGACCGATCTTGGCATGTCTCCCTATCGGCTTGTGTACGGAAAATCTTTCCACCACCCTGTGGAAATAGAGCATCGTGCATTTTGGGCGATAAAAGAGCTGAATCTGTCTCTCGAAGATACGGGCAGCCATCGGAAGCTGCAGTTGAACCAATTGAGCGAGCTTAGGGATGAGGCTTACGAAAACGCGATTGTCGTTAAGAACCGAACGAAGGTGTTTCACGATAAACACCTTTTGCGCAAAACTAGTTGGGTTTACCTAGCACCTCAAGAAGGGTTTGGAAGCATCACATGTACCAAAGATTAAAATTTTATGGTGCTAAGTAAGCATACAAAGAATCATTCCTAGAAAAATTAGGGTTTCAAAAACAACACTTGATCACAAGTAGATTGAGCTAGGGTTTTGAGAGTACAACCTTTGTAGCTCCCTACGCTAGACTCCTCGGCTACTTGGGGTTTGGAAAAAGTCCGCTTGAACTCCTTTAGGTCCACGATGATCCACCCGGAGTCCGCTTTGTCCAAGCTTGCAACTTCACTTTATCAAGAGAATGAGATGAAGCTAACACTCTAAACAAGTGGGCAAGACTTGTGTAGAATGGTGTTGTGGTTCTTTTTCTCACTTCAAAATCCTATCTTGTTAAGTATTTTGCTCACTTGAAAGATCTAGTGAGCAAAAGAGCAAGGTTGAAGAAGATGATGGCTTTTTTAAGAAGAAGAGAAAAGATAATCTCTTTAAAGAAAATAGAAAATATATGTATATATGTTTTCCTCTTCTCATCTCAAACCATGGTTAAATCATATGGATATTATTTCACTTGAGTTAAAACATAAAAGAAAAGATTAACTCATGGTTAGAAGGTAGGTGAGCATGGTTAGGTCAAGAAGAGTGTAGAACTCATCCATGAATTATCCTTTTCTTTTTCCTTTATTTTAAAACAAATGAAATAATAGCACATATATTTAAAATCATGGTGTGAGTCTTATATTGCCACCATTTTCCATGTATATGCAACCATGAAGGATGATGTATATATGTATGTGTGCATGCACATCCATATGTGCATGAATCTAGAAAGAAAGCATACATGCATGCATACATCCAAAAAATACAAGAAATGATTTTTAGTGAGAATCTAATGGTTAAATGATAAATCAACACTTGATTTATAAATCCGGCCATATCACATATGACCCTAACCAAAAGCAAGCCGCCCGATTAATATACGGTATCTCATACTCGCATCTTAACCGGGCCCAAGCGCATATCGCATACGCGCTCCACAACGTTTCGCCTGGACTAGGTAACTCCTTTGTGGGACTCTAAGACTCGTCAATATGCCGGCAGTAGGTGATGATCATATCAAGAACCCCCAAGCCGCAAGCGGTCAGCTAAACGTAAAGGTCACCCGGGTATTGAGCGATCAGAAGAAAACAAGCGAACCTGCTACAACTCCCGTCGAGCCAACCGCCAACACTACCCACGCAGTCCGGTCTCCTCGTCTGATATGTCGCATATCTTGTCTAGGGGTGGTAAACGTCAGACCCTAATAACCGATAAGTCGTGCCGATGTGAGGCTCATAACGGGTCGAGAAACTACTGGTAACACTTACCAGCAAATCTCTAATCAGCCCTGGCCAGGGACTTCCCTGTTACGGCCAATCAAGCACAGTGCAACATCAACCCCCAATACCGGGAGAGACGAAACCCCTCCTATCGCTCATTGCCTCCATGTGACTGGGGACTGTACCCAAAAACCACCGTTTTGCATGCCCTCATGGACGTGGTAAGGTGGAAATCAAAGCAAAGTGGGAATCACACAAGACTCTATGATGATCTCGGGTCTACAGAATAACCTGCATAAGTGTAACCTGAGAACTGCCATCTGACGTGAGGTATAATACCATCTGGGAGTTCTCGGCGAGTCCGTCCAGTGTACCCAGTTTCCACTGAGCACCCATATACCATCTTTGATGTCAAACACTAATGGATATGGGATCATCCATCGCCCATCTCATGAGTCGAGAATCGTATACGCTAGTCTACTCTGGTATATCGATGTCCCGTCTCGATACACCCATGACTTGGAACCTTGAAGGATGTACTTATGGACTACCATATTCCCACTAGTATGATCCATATCATAGTCTAGGTAGTCAAGTACACATCCTAAGGGCTTTACCAACATGTAACTATAAGACAGTATAAAGAGACAAGTATACATGTTAAGATAAAGAGCAACCAGATAGCATATTATCATATCGAGAAAGAAAGTCATCTCTATATATGTCCAAGCATCCAATATAATATACATAATCTGTACAATACTGGCCTCTAGGGCATACATATAACTAACAATCTCCCACTTGCACTAGGGCCGGCTGCTGTAGTATCGCATACCAAGCATCCCGAAGAGTCTCTCAAACTGTATCTGGGGAATGGCCTTCGTGAGTGGATCCGCTGTGTTATTCTTCGTGTCAACCCTCCCGACCTCGATCTCCCGGATCAGGTGATACCACCTCAGAATATGCCTGGATCGCTGATGGGACCTGGGTTCCTTGGCCAAAGCCACCGCTCCATTGTTATCACAATACAAAGGTATTGGATGCTCAATGGATGGAACCACTCCAAGTTCAGTAATGAACTTCTTGATCTAGACAGCCTCTTTGGCAGCATCGTTGGCAGCGATGTATTCAGCCTCCATCGTCGAGTCTGCCACGGTTTCCTTCTTGAAACTCTTCCAGCTAACCGCCGCTCCGTAAAGGGTAAAGACAAATCCCGACTGCGACTTAGAGTCGTCCTTATCACTCTGGAAGCTCGAATCGGTAAAGGACTCCACTTGGAGTTCTCCGTTACCATACACCAAGAGCATCTCTTTAGTCCTTCGTAAGTACTTGAGAATGCTCTTCACAGCTGTCCAGTGACTCTCTCCAGGATCAGCTTGATACCTGCTCACTACATTTAGTGAGTATGCTACATCGGGTCTGGTACATAGCATCACATACATGATAGAGCCTACAGCCGAAGCATAGGGTATCCCTTGCATGCGAGATCTCTCCAAATCAGTCTTGGGAGACATCTCTTTGGAGAGAGTGACTCTAGAGATCGTGGGTAAGTTCCCACGCTTGGATTCTTACATACTAAACCTCTTTAGTATGGTGTCAATGTACCTGGATTGGGACAATCCCAATATCCGTTTGGATCTATCTCTATAGATCCCAATTCCTAATATGCAGGAGGCATCACCAAGATCTTTTATTGAGAATCTTTGTGATAAGAAGAGCTTAACCGATTGCAGCATAGGAATGTCATTTCCTATCAAGAGTATGTCGTCCACGTACAATACGAGGAAGACAACCTTACTCTCTGCTACCTTCTTGTAGATACAAGGTTCATCTACGTTTTTGACGAAATCAAACTCTTTGATAATAACGTCAAAGCAGATGTTCCAACTCCGCGACGCTTGCTTTAATCCATAAATGGATTTAAGCAGCTTGCACACCTTCCCGCTGCTCCCACTATTTACGAAGCCCTCTGGCTGAGTCATGTACACGCACTCTTCTAAATCACCGTTTAGAAAGGCGGTCTTAACATCCATTTGCCAGATTTCGTAATCATGATATGCAGCGATGGCAAGCATGATCCGGATGGATTTAAGCATAGCCACTGGAGAAAAGGTCTCGTCATAGTCCACACCTGGTCTTTGACGAAAACCGTTTGCAACAAGTCTAGCTTTGAAAGTCTCCATTTGCTCCCAATGGGTTTTACCCCTTCAGGAGCAACTTCCAAAGTCCATACTTTGTTGGTGTACATGGATTCCATCTCGGACCGCATAGCATCCAGCCATTTCACTGAGTCCCCACTAGTGATGGCCTGCTCGAAGCTAGTTGGGTCATCATCCTCCATGATGCAGTCCTCACTCCCACCATCCATGAGAAAACCGTAGTATCTCTCAGGTGGGTAAGAAACCCTACTAGATCGGCGGAGAGGCTGAGGTTCGTTGGGAACTACCGAATCCTCCGGTTCAACCAAATCTTCTGTCGTAGTCTGTATTGCTGGAACCTCTTCCAGTTCTACCTCCTTGCTACTAATCTCTTTTTCAAGAAATTCCTTTTCTAAAAAGGTGGCATGTCGAGAAACAAACACCTTTTGTTCCTCGGTGTGGTAGAAGATATACCCGAGCGAATGTTTGGGATATCAAATAAACTTACACAGAATGGACCTTGACGTGAGTTTGTCCGGATTCTGTGTTTTTACATATGCCGGACAACCCCATATCTTAACATAATTAAGATATGGTCTCTTACCTTTCCATATCTCATATGGAGTGGTTGGCACGGATTTGGTGGGAACCATATTCAATAGGTCTGCAGCTGTTTCCAGTGCATACCCCCAGAAGGAAATAGGTAACTCAGCTGTGCTCATCATAGAGAGCACCATATCTAATAGGGTGCGGTTCCTCCGTTCCGATACACCGTTGTGCTGTGGTGTATATGGAGGAGTCAGCTGAGAGAGAATCCCATTCTCTTTTAGGAAGTCCAGGAATTCATTGCTCAAGTATTCACCTCCTCGATCAGATCGAAGGATTTTAATACTTTTTCCGGTTTGGTTCTCGACTTCTTGTTTATATTCTCTAGATTTCTCAAAAGCTTCTGATTTGTGTTTCATCAGGAACACATATTCGAATCTAGAGAGATCGTGAATGTAATGAAGTACGCAGAACCATTCCTGGCATGTGTAGATATTGGACCGCATACATCACTATGCACCAGTGCCAAGAGTTCCGTAACTCTTTCTCCGTGTCCCGTAAATGGAGTTTTGGTCATCTTGCCTTTGAGACATGACTGGCAAGTGTCATAAGATGAAAATTCAAACGGATTCAAATATCCATCCTTATGCAACTTAGCTAGTCGTGTCGCATTGATGTGACCCAGTCTACAATGCCACAAGAAGGATTCGTTCAGTTCTGAACACTTCCTCTTATGTGTGTTTGTTATACTCAGAACTGTTGATTGATTTAGAACATAAATGCCATTGCACAACGTGCCTGATCCAACCAACTTCTGGTTAAGAAAAATGTTCATAACATTATCCTGTAATACAAAATTATATCCTTCTTTACTCAATAAAGAAACTGATATTATGTTGCATATCAGGTTCAGCATGTAATAGCATTCGTTCAGAATCAATGTATTACCAGTTGGTAATACAAGGTGATATTCCCCGACGGTCTTAGCTGCAACAATTGCACCATTTCCAACCCTTATGTATTTATCACCTTCTCTAAGTTCTCTACCTTTCTTAAGCCCATGTAACTGATTACATATATGGGATCCTGACCCGGTATCTAATACCCAGGACGTAGGGCAAATGGAGAAACAGTTCTCTGTAACGAACACACCCGAAGAAAATGCAACATCATGTACTTTCTTCATTCGGGTGGCATGGGAATCCTGGTATTCCCCTATGTCCTGTTCAGTCCTATAACTCTTATAAGATAGAACGGAACCAACGTTTCCCAGCACAGTATAACATGCGGGTTCGGTTAATACATCCATATTATTATCTTGATTAAGGCATGACATGGTCGCTACCTGGAGAGAGAGAGAAGAAAATACTTTAGCGTATGCTCTTGCAAGATCAGATTGATTATTATCTTATCTAATCAGGATGGCTCCCACTGTTTTTATCAAATCTTCCTTCAAACCCTAAAAGGAAAGACTAGCCGGGATTAATTACACCCTACAACTTCGCCGATCTTTCAGCCAGGTTAGTGTCGGTACTTTGAGGGAGGTTCCCCGTGCTTTCGCACGGACCAAATTAAAGTAAACTTCGTTTTCCCAGAGGCGTAACCCCGTTGACACCTTTCTAGACACCTACTTGATTGACTAATTGTCCTGTGTAAAACTCTCCCGGGAGTAACAATTACTCGCAATGGGTATCGGGATCCAACTATCTAATAGAAGGTATGCAATCTCATTGCAAATTTCAACACTTGAAATTCCCGATAATATTTTGCCCCTAGCATCCCATGACCTTGATGCATGCCAACAAACCATAGTACGCTAGTCAAGTTCAACCCGTCATTTCTTGATTGAATTAAACCCACCCGTACGACCCTTGACGCAGGCCAACAAAGTCGCACGACTGGCCTAATCCAATCTGCATCCTATGCACAAACAGATAAATACTAGTTAGCTACCGCTCACTACGCCTTGACGCAGGCCAACAAACGTAGCGCGAATACTAAGTAGGACTTATCTGAAATAACGGAGGGCTACGACAGGTTTTTCTGAAAACCTATTGCGTAATGAACTTGATATCGTTGTAGAATCAAGTGAATTTTGAAATGGAGTGATTTTGAGGCTTTCATTAGTTTTGCTAAAGAGGTCACTCCCGGTGAAGGGATCTCGGCTCTTTCCTCATCGAATAAGGTGCGGGATATATCATATATATCACTGTGCAAAGCAAAACTCCAAAAGCAATCAAAAACCAAACCGAGTTTTGTAGCATCTGCCAGTTTTGCTAAAGAGGTCACTCCTGGTGAAGGGATCTCGGCTCTTTCTCCATCGAATAAGGTGAAGGGTATATCATATATACCGCTATGCAAAGCAAAACTGTAGCTACCCCTTTTTTTATTTATTAAAATTTGATTCTACAACATCTTTTAGGTTTCTTTTCTTTCATTAATCACATTAATGAAGTCCCATCATTTAAGTCACCTAAACATCACAGATAAATACGACGCACACTTATGCCATCCGCATTCGCCTCGATGTCCCCTCGTGCACCGTTAGGTTAGGTAACTAACGGCAGAGCAGGGCAGGGCTAGCGCGGGTGTTAAACATAAGTAACGCCGATATAATATATCATATATACTATATACAATATTTATCACAGAATATATCTAATGATCACATCACAGATATCGCAGCAGAAACATAGATATAATGTGGGATATACTAGGACGTCCGTATTTAGTATTTAGCCAACAATAGAAAATACGGATTCCACAGTCGCGATGAATAGACAAGCCCACACCCTGGACCCCTATGAGAGCGGCAAGCAACCCTACCAATTCTTGAGTTTAGGAGACCTGGTCTCGACTCCTCGAGATGGCCTCCCACTGAACCCCAGAACCCGGTCACTTGTGCTCCCCTCCTTGGGTCCATCCTAATGCGGAAAAGTAAATAATATACAACACTGGTGGCATCGACCTCAACCCGGAAGTGCCCCAAATAAAAGAATATTACATTACATTTGAATTTACATGAATGAAAATATAAAACTCTCATCTCACATAAAACCCCCCGGCTATTCAATCGCGACAATCCTGCACATCATATCTCAGCAACACATAATATCATATATCATCAACGCAAGTAAGTATGTGTACCCCAATTGTCATTGATGTATAGCAACGAAACCGGCGATATCGACATACTACACTTACGGTCACAGAAAAGAAAGTGTAAAACTGCAATATCTGGAATCCACATTCTCTTTAGACATCGTAAATGCGAAATATCACATATTTCGTATTTCATATCTAGCTATATGAATTCCACACATTGCATAACTTTCCAGATAAATAGACGGTATTAAAGTTTTCGAACGAATGATCAAATACTCAAAATTCCCTAAAGCTCAACACTTGAGCGGAGTTCAAAAACCCGGAGTGTGACACAGTAGTAGCGGTCCAGCCGTAGAATGGTCAAGCCAACGCCTCACATGTGGCACGCCGTACTGCCCCAAACCCTAAGGTTCAAAAGGCAGTTCAAGACGGTCACATAATCGAGTTAAGGTTTGTTGTCTTCTAGAGGGTCCACCACAAACAAACTTGCACGTATTTCCAAAAGATTTAAACCCCGTGAAAGAGTGAGTAAATGATACTCGTTCGAACAATTCAATACTTTCTAAATATCCGCGAAAAAAAGCACGAAATTAAAATTCCGATCGAATCGCCGAGTCCAAAACCATCCCCAGAATATGCAGTATTATATTCAGATTAAACATACCCAAAAATGTACACAAGCAGGTAGGAGAAAAACCACATAAAAACGAGGCAGTGAATCACCTGTACGGCCGCGGAACCGCGGCCTAAGCATGCTATTGCCGCGGTTCCGCGCTAGGGTTTACTGTTCACTGCTTTGTATTTCACAGTTTGTCTTAGATTTGCCTGCTGAATTTTTTAAGTATTTTTAATTCCGAAAAATAACAGATTTGAAAAAATTTCCAGAGAGGGTCCCGAAAAGCCGTATTATGTTTCGATCGGGGTTTTAACTTCGCTAAAGTGTCGCCTAATGTTCTAGGTCGGCTCTGATACCAATGTTGGGTTTACCTAGCACCTCATGAAGGGTTTAGAAGCATCATATGTACCAAAGATTAAAATTTTAGGGTGCTAAGTAAGCATAAAAAGAATCATTCCAAGAAAAATTAGGGTTTCAAAAACAACACTTGATCACAAGTAGATTGAGCTAGGGTTTTGAGAGTACAACCTTTGTAGCTCCCTAAGCTAGACTCCTCGGCTACTTGGGGTTTGGAAAAAGTCCGCTTGAACTCCTCTAGGTCCACGAGGATCCACCCGGAGTCCGCTTTGTCCAAGCTTGCAACATCACTTTATCAAGAGAATGAGATGAAGCTAACACTCTAAAGAAGTGGGCAAGACTTGTGTAGAATGGTGTTGTGGTTCTTTTTCTCACTTCAAAATCTTATCTTGTTGAGTATTTTGCTCACTTGAATGGTCTAGAGAGCAAAGGAGCAAGGTTGAAGAAGATGATGGTTTTTTTTAAGAAGAAGAGAAAAGATAATCTCTTTAAAGAAAATAGAAAATATATGTATATATATTTTCCTCTTCTCATCTCAAATCATGGTTAAATCATATGGATATTATTTCACTTGAGTTAAAACATAAAAGAAAAGATTAACTCATGGTTAGAAGGTAGGTGAGCATGGTTAGGTCAAGAAGAGTGTAGAACTCATCCATGAATTATCCTTTTCTTTTTCCTTTGTTTTAAAACAAATGAAATAATAGCACATATATTTAAAATCATGGTGTGAGTCTTATACTGCCACCATTTTCCATGTATATGCAACTATGAAGGATGATGTATGTATGTATGTGTGCATGCACATCCATATGTGCATGAATCTAGAAAGAAAGCATACATGCATGCATACATCCAAAAAATACAAGAAATGATTTCTAGTGAGAATCTAATGGTTAAATGATAAATCAACACTTGATTTATAAATCCAGCCATATCACATACGACCCTAACCAAAAGCAAGCCGCCCGATTAATATACGGTATCTCATACTTGCATCTTAACCAGGCCCAAGAGCATATCGCATACGCGCTCCACAACGTTTCGCCTGGACTAGGTAACTCCTTTGTGTGACTCTAAGACTCGTCAATACGCCGGCAGTGGGTGATGATCATATCAAGAAACCCCAAGCCGCAAGCGGTCAGCTAAACGTAACGGCCACCTGGGTATTGAGCGATCAGAAGAAAACAAGCGAACCTGCTACAACTCCCGTCGAGCCAACCGGCAACACTACCCACGCAGTCCGGTCTCCTCATCTGATATGTTGCATATCAAGTCTAGGGGTGGTAAACGTCAGACCCCAATAACCGATAAGTCGTGCCGATGTGAGGATCATAATGGGTCGAGAAACTACTGGTAAAACTTACCAGTAAATCTCTAATCAGCCCTGGCCAGGGACTTCCCTGTTACGGCCAATCGAGCACAGTGCAACATCAACCCCTAATACCGGGAGAGACTAAACCCCTCATATCGCTCATTGCCTCCATGTGACTCGGGACTGTACCCAAAAACCATCGTTTTGCACGCCCTCATGGACGTGGTAAGGTGGAAATCAAAGCACAGTGGGAATCACACAAGACTCTATGACGATCTCGGGTCTACAGACTAACCTGCACAAGTGTCACCTGAGAACTGCCATCTGACGTGAGGTATAATACCATCTGGGAGTTCTCGGCGAGTCCGTCCAGTGTACCCAGTCTCCACTGAGCACCCATATACCATCTCTGATGTCAAACACCAATGGATATGGGATCATCCATCGCCCATCTCATGAGTCGAGAAGCGTATACGCTAGTCTACTCTGGTATATCGATGCCCCGTCTCGATACACCCATGACTAGGGACCTTGAAGGATGTACTTATGGACTACCATGTCCCCACTAGTATGATCCGTATCATAGTCCAGGTAGTCAAGTACACATCCTAAGGGCTTTACCAACATGTAACTATAAGACAGTATAAAGAGACAAGTATACATGTTAAGATAAAGAGCAACCGGATAACATACTATCATATCAAGTAAGAAAGTCATCTCTATATATGTCCAAGCATCCAATATAATATACATAATTTGTATAATACTGGCCTCTAGGGCATACATATAACTAACAAAACTTTCATACCTGGTCAACACGTACTGCTTTACGACACCCGGCTACACTTCCATCCAGGTAAGCTCAGATCTCGCTGGAAAGGGCCGTATTTTGTGCGGAATGTGTATCCGCATTGCGCTGTGGATTTGGAGAATCCAAAGGACGGTTCATTTTTTAAAGTAAACGGACACCGAATTAAACGGTACCTTAGCGCCGAACCAACAAAGGAGCTCCTGGTCTTACAGGAGCCGGTTTACCCTGTATAATCTTCCTCTGCCTTCCACCAAACTTCGGTTATCCAGCCAAGAACAGTGGACACTGTTCCAAATAAGTTTGGGGGTATGTATATACCATTTTGTATATATTTGTGGATATTCTTTTCCATTTTTACTATTCTTTAAAAAACAAAAAAAAATTGTGTATATCTAACCGACAATTTTGACCCTTCAATGATCTCTTCATGCAATGACAGTGAGGACACTGTCCAGTTTAAGTTTGGGGGTACGCTCGGTACGCATTTCTAACCTTCGCATTCATATGTATATTTTGCATCTGCATTTTAAAATCCATAAAATCTATAAAAATCAGAAAATTTTCTAAAAACATAAAAACTTTTCTGTCAAGTTAGCTAGTAGGAGAACTCTGATTCAACATTTCGACGGTTTTGTTTGATAAGATAAGAATAACTAAATCTTATTTTTAGATTTTGAAAACCTGAAAGATAACTCTCCTTTGAAGTTAACTATAGCTGA
Organism: Agapanthus africanus; assembly: GCA_030015575.1. Taxonomy (NCBI): domain Eukaryota; kingdom Viridiplantae; phylum Streptophyta; class Magnoliopsida; order Asparagales; family Amaryllidaceae; genus Agapanthus; species Agapanthus africanus. The sequence goes on along the minus strand of CM057339.1, from coordinate 638,709,302 downwards.
TATACGTCTTTACATCACACTACACATGTCGTGAGTTTTGGAAATTAGATGACAAGTCTATTATGTCTAAAAACTTTTAAATGGATAAATGATTTTCTAAGGATCAAATAGGTTTGTTCTGAAATAAGTAATATCAAGAATAGTTTATGAAGTGAAATGAATATGAAGGAATGTTATTGATGCCTTAATTGGAACTAAGTCTGAAAAATAACCTATCTGGAACTTGATTGGAATGATTACACACCGAACCCACTAAACACGTCTTTTATCCAAAAAAATAATTGAACTGCCGGTTATATCTCCGTTCGCATTGAATCATCATGATTTTCACGCAAAATTGTCTTTTGTTTTTGGGCCTAGGTAACTTGAGTAATTAAGTCTGCTGGGGTGTCTCTACACCTAATGCCCTAAAGCCAACTGGTTTGGGTGCATTGGCCCAAAGCTCGTTAAGAAGCCTAAAAAGTCCAGATTAAAACAAAGTCAAGCAAGTGTTCTCTCCGAGTTAAAATTCCTAACGGTTCTTTGTGTGAGAATAATCTTGAAAAAAGACAGGTTTTTATAAAAAATATTTCTAGCGGAGATATGAAGGTTTTATTCTATGATAAAGACTATTGCACGTTCACAGAGGTGTGTATGAAATGAAAACAAGAAAAAGGTGGAGTGAAAAATAAGACCTAGTTTCCTGTTTGGGAAGATAGAAATTCTGAAGTTGAAACTTTACTGGAAAACGAAACTTGAAAAATGCTTAACTCTTTATAAAACTTATGTGATCCTTTTAAAAATTTTATCTGGGCTTTATTGTGTGACATGATGACTTTAATCGATCCTTCTGGAACTTAACGACACTATTTGCACTGCACGTAAAGACATATAAAATCTTAAGTTAAATAAGAAGCGAGGTGTGAAAAATAAAGGTTCGATAGTCTAGACTTAGGATAATAGAATTGTTATTTTCTGAAACAAAACTTTAGGGTTTGAATCATAGTTATTTTGTTAAACGAGCTTGACCGGATTTTGTGGGTAGTATCCGCTGAAAACCCTCAGGAGACAACACTCCTCCTACTAGGGACACCAAGAGGTTTAACGGCTTGTTGCACATGCTCAGTGCAATCGCGTTCCCTGCGAAAGTGAGGTTAGGAATTTTGTGTGAATAAATTGGCTTTGCTCGGGACGAGCAAATGATAAGTTTGGGGGTATTTGTTCATATCAGATTTTTGCATTTTTATACCGCCCAATTTTTATCACATTACTTATCGGTAGGTACTCTTGAGCCGTGTTTGCTAATCAATTGCAGGATACAGGTTCTCAGCTCTAAACAGTGAAATTCATGAAAAAGCACGACAAAATCCAGATTACTGCCAACCACAGATAAAACACGGGTCTCCGCTCTCTATCCGTATGTTGCCGCACACCAGTTTAAGGGACAAAATGGCAAATCGATGTCATTTTCATGCACAAAGCTCAATGTCAACACAAGATCCAACATATCTACACGGAGCTCAAGGAAATCATGGCAAAAGATCCACACCACATCACCTTTTGGTCTACTGAAATTCTGGAAGAATTTTGAAGAGCTTCTGAGAAAAGTACTATACCAAACTGAAGATAACAACAAACAAGGGAATCCGTCCAAACCTAAGGGCCTAACTCCCCAAAAAGGCCGCGGAACCGCGGAATAAGCATGCTTAGGCCGCGGAACAGCGGCCATACGGCCTTGGCAGAAGGTCATCTTTTGGGGGCAGATTGGTCATTTCATTTTTGTTCTGAATGTTGCCCTAGAGTTTCTGTTTCCTGCCTATAAATAGTCCAGATCTTGCCAAAGCCAAGGGTGCTTATTCTTGTATTTAGATTTTAGAATACATGTTGTTGTTCTTCTTCCTCTTTTCATCTCTTCTCCATTAAAACCTTGTTGTGAGCTTTTGTGAGTGAAGTGATGAATAAAGAGTTCTTTTTGTTACCATGCTTGTCTTGTTATGATTGTTAATTATAATTTCTTGCATTTTTCATTTTCTAATTTAGTTGTTGTTATTTGTTGTTTGTTTCTTTCTTGTTCTCTTTTTCTTTATCCTTAAACAACAATGATACTTAAGCTTGATCCTTGCCAAAATGAGGTCTCAAATAGCTAGTTGTAATCTTCTAACCTCTTTCTTTCTATCTTCCTCCTTTGTTTTATTTTCCTTTTTTTTTGTAATGGGTGAGTAGTTTTCTTACTTGTTAGGGTAGGATAAGGAACGTTTGAGAGAAGGAAATATCTCTCACTCTTTTCTTGCCCAACATCTTAATTCGGAATCCCGTTGATTGAACCACAATCCGCTCCCTACGGCACCCTATCCTACATGATAGCGGTGATTCCTTAGTGAGACCGGTTGTGGTTGAAATAACCGGTCTCACTAAAGCCCTTAGGATATGTACTTGACTACTGGGACTATGATGAGATCATACTAATGGGGCTAGGGTAGTCAACGAGTACATCCTATAACTGTTCCTAGTCGAGGGTTTATCGAGACAAGGCATCGATACACCAGAGTAGACTAGCGTATACGCATCTTGACCCATTTGATGGGTGATGGATGATCCATATCCATCGGTGTTTGACATCAAAGATGGTGTACGGGTGCTCGGTAGAGACTGGGTACACTGAACGGACTCGCCGAGAACTCCTAAATGGTATTATACCTATCATCAGATAGCAGTTCTCCGGAGACACTGGTACAGGTTAGTCTGTAGACCAGAGATCGTCATAGAGTCTGGTGTGATTCCCACTGCGCTTTGATTTCCACCTTAACACGTCCAAGAGGGCGTGCAAAATGGTGGCTTTTAGGTACAGTACCGAATCACATGGAGGTAATGAGCGATAGGAGGGGTTTCGTCTCTCCCGGTATTGGGGGTTAATATTGTGCTGTGTTCGATTGGCTATAACTGGAAGTCCTTGTCCAGGGCTGATATGGAGTGCTACCGGTAAGAGTTATCAGTAGTTTCTCGACCTGTTATGAGCCTCACATCGACATGACTTATCGGTTACTGGGGTCTGACGTTTACCACCCTTAGACTGGATATGCGACATATGAGACGAAGAGACCGGACTGTACGGTAGTGTTATCGATTGGATTCGCAGGAGAATGTACAGGATTTCTTGTTGATCTTCTGATCGCTCAATACCTGTGTGGCAGTTACGTTTAGTTGACCGTTTGCAGCTTGTAGGTGTTTGATATGATCATCACCTACTGCCGGCGTCTTGACGATTGTTTAGAGTCCTACACAGAGGTTTCTTGGCTCAGGCAAAACGGAGTAGGAGCACATATGTGATATGTGCTGCACTGAGAATAATATGATATGAGATACCGTATTCTATTCTCGCGATATGAGATATTGGCCGGATATATGTGATATAGCCGGGTCATCGGATCAAGTGTTGATTCGATGAAATGGTACATGTTATATTAGTCGGTTATATGCAATATAGCCGGATTGTCGGATCAAGTGTTGATTCGATAATTTAATGTATAATTATATATGTGATATATTACATTATGTTAACTAATATAAGCTCGCTTTATTGATTCATTTTCTCACTGGATAATACATTGATGTATATATGATATATGTTAATTGTATTATTTTCTTTTGTTACAAAATATATTGTATATGTGATAAATAATATTGTAACATGTTAGGGTTACAAATACAACATGGATTTTGAGTTTAAACCAAGTTAGGGTTTGGATTAGGGTTAGCTATTTGGATGAGGTTTAAGGAAGCTTCAAGAAGATTTGACTTTGTCATCTTGCTTTGATATTTTGTGAAGATATTTGTTAACCCAACCCAACCCCTTAATCTATGGCTTATTCTCTACAAAGGTTAAGCCTTTCATTCTTAACCCATGGTTTCAATTGTAACCATAATAATAATTCATTATTCATCACAAAAGGATTAGCTTCATCTTCTTCTTCTCTTGCTCTTGAAAACGCTTCACTAGCTTTTGTGTTTGTGATGAAAAATAGTGAGAAATTGAAAACAAAAGAGAGCAAAATTCCTACTTCATCATCCTCATCTATTCTAGCCACTTAGATTAAGGTGTTCACTTATCTAATTATTTCATTAGTGAAGTGTAAGCTTGGATTATAGATTCTTCAGGGTAGATCATCTTAGATCAAGAAGACTTCAAGCAAGATGCATCATTCACCTCTTGGAGCCTTACGAGAGTCGGAGTTCTTGATGATCACAGCGAAGGGACCTCAACACGGAGATTTTGAAGCGAAGGAACAGACTACAAAGGTTGTAATCCTAATCTCTTTACTTCTTTGTATGTGATACAAACTTGTTACCCTAGAAATTCTAGCATGATTCATGGTTAGCTTGCTTAGCACCTCTCTAAATTTTAAAGTGGCATGAGTGGTGCTACAAAATCCTAGACTAGGTGCAAGGGAAGCCCAACAGTGGTATCAGAGCCAAACTAGAATTCTAGATACGGTGTTAAAACAATTACGAAAACAAAATCGACTCCGAAATACGATATTATGAAAACCCCATTTTGCTCTCTGTAAATTTTCAAAAAGATCCTTCAAAATTTTTTCAAACAGGTGCAGAATGATCTATGGGCCAAAATATGAACATGGGTGAAATACCGGGGGGGGGGGGGTGCTCGGATTTGGACCGAGCACCAAGGCCTAAATTCTGGCCTGGCTGGCCCCAGTGCTTCCTCTGCCCTCTGTATTCCATTTGTGCTCTTTTGGGTTCATTTTGGGTTTCCTAGTATTGTTTAATTAGCCCAATTTTCATGTGATGATTTGTTTGACCTGAGGCTAATTCGTAGTGCTTCGTAGTCATATAACTTAACACTGTAATGGTAACCTTGACTATATTTAGCAGTTCGATCGAACTTCAAACACCACATTTTGTACCCCACTGAAATTTCCAAGTGTTGTAATTTTCCGAAGTTGATTATATTCGTAAAATCGTGCAAGTACCCCTATGGACCTCCTAGAAGACTATAATAACCTTAACTCGATTCTATGCCCATGGAACCGTGTTCGAACCTTCTGGTTTGCCATAGTTCCGTGGTGTCATAGGTGAGGCGTTGGTTAACTCCTTCTACGACTGGTCCATGGACACTGTGACACGGTTTTTGAGTGTTTTGACTTTGCTCAAGTGTTGAGCTCACGGGGGTAATTTGTGTGTATGTTGATTCGATCGAAACGTTAAACATCGTCATGATATTCTGTGATTGTGATACAATATGTGGAATTCATATAGTTAGGCATGAAATCCGTAATATGTGATATTTTGGGTTTACGATGTCTAAGGCGATTGTGGATTCCAAATGTTGTAGTTTTACACTTTCTTTTCTGCGACCGTAAGCGTAGTATGTGGTGTATCGCCGGCTTCGTTGCTATACATCAACGACAATCGGGATACACATACTTGCTTACGTTGATGATATGAGATATTATGTGTTGCTGTGATATGTTATATTGGATCGTCGTGTTCTGAATAGCCGGGGTTTTTATGTGAGATGAGGGTTTTTATTTTCATTCATGTAAAATTCATTGTATGTAATATTCTTTTATTGGGGCACTTCCGGGTTGAGGTTGATGTCACCATTGTATATTATTTACTTTTCCGCATTAGGATAGACCCAAGGAGGGGAGCACAAGAAACTGGGTTTTAGGGTCCAGTGGGAGGCCATCTCGAGGAGTCGAGACCGGGTCTCCTAACCCTAGAATTGGCAGTGTTACTTGTTGCTCTCATAGGGGTCTAGGGATGCGGGTTTGGCTATTCATCGCGACCGTAGAATCTGTGTTTTATACTGGCTCGATATAAAATACGGACGTCTTAGTATATCCAATATTTCATATGTTATCTTCTGCTGGAATGTTCTCTGATGAGATCATATTACTGCCTGAGACGAATGCTTATACTATATATATATGATATATAAATATTACTACTTTCGTTTCTTCTGTGATGCTTAGGAAGCATAAATGATGGGATTTATTAATGAGATTAATAAAAGAAAAGAAACCTAAAAGATGTTGTAGAATCAAATTTATAAAATGGGTAGCTACAGTTTTTTGCTCTGCATAGTGGTATATGTGATATACCCTGCACCTTATTCGATGAGGAAAGAGCCGAGATCCCTTCACCGGGAGTGACCTCTTTAGCAAAACTGGAAGATGCTACAAACTCACGGTTTAGTTTTTGATTACTTCTATAGTTCTTGCTTTGCATAACGGTATTTATGAAATATCCCGCACCTTATTCGATAAGGAAAGAGCCGAGATCACTTCACCGGGAGTGACCTCTTTAGCGAAACTAGAAAAGCCTAAAAAACACTCCTTTTCAAAATCACCTGTTTCTACAACGATATCAAGTTCATGACGCTCATGGTTTTCAGAAAAACCTGCGTAGCCCTCCGACATTTCAGATAAATAATATTTAGTATTCGTGCTACGTTTGTTGGCTTTCGTCAAGGCGTAGTGTGCGGTAGCTATTTACTTCTTATCTGCAGCATATGATGCGATTAGGTTAGGGTAGTCGTATGGCTTTGTTGGCTTTCGTCAAGGGTCGTGCGGGTGGGTTTAATTCAATCAAGAAATGTACGGGTTGAACTTGACTAGAGGACTATGGTTTGTTGGCATTCGTCAAGGTCATAGCACCTTAGGGTAAAAGTATTATCAGGAATTTCAAGTGTTGAAATTTCCAATGAGATTGCATACCTTCTATGAGATAGATGGATCCTGATACCCACTGCGAGTAAGAGTTACTCTTGGGAGAGTTTTACACATGACAATTAGCCGATCAAGTCGGTGTCTAGAAAGGTGTTTACGGGGTTATGCATCTGGGAAAACGAGGTTTACTTTAATTAGGTCTGTGTGAGAGCACGGGGAACCTCCCTCAAAGTACCAACACTGGCCTGGCCGAAAGATTGGCGAACTTGTAAAGTGTAATTAATCCCGGCTAGTCTTACCTTTTAGGGTTTGAAGGAGGATTTGATTAAAATAGTGGGAGCCATCCTGATTAGATAAGATAATAACCAATCTAATCTTGCAAGTGCATACGCTAAAGTGTTTTCTTCTCTCTCTCTCTCCAGGTAGTGACCATGTCAGGCCTTAATCAAGATAATAATATGGATGTATTGACCGAACCCGCTTATTCTACTGTGCAGGGGAACGTAGGTCCCGCTCCCACTTATAATTGTTATAAGTCTGGGCAGGGAATAGGAGAATATCTGGATTCTCACGCCGCCCAAATGAAGAATAAGAATGATGATGCATCTTCTTCAGGTGTGTTAGTTATCGAGAACTGTTTCTCAGTTCACTCTACGTCTTGGGTATTAGATACCGGATCGGGATCCCATATATGTAATATGTTACATGGGCTACGGAAAGGTAGGGAACAGGGAGAGGGTGATCATTCCGTAAGAGTAGGGAAGGGTGCAAATGTTTCAGCCAAAGCAGTTGGTGAATATCACCTTATGTTACCAAATAGTAATACATTGGTTCTGAATGAATGCTATTACATTCCGACCCTGATTGTAATCTTATATCAGTTTCTTTATTGAGCAAAGATGGATATAATTTTGTAGTACAGGATAATGTTATGAACATATTCCTGAATCAAAAGTTGATTTGATCAGGATCGTTAAATAATAGCATATACGTTCTCAACCAAACTACAATACTTAATATACAAAACACACACAAGAGGAAGAGTTCAGAAATGAACGAATCATTTTTGTGGTATTGTAGACTAGGTCATATCAATGTGACACGGCTAACTAAGTTACATAACGATGGATATTTGAATCCGTTCGAATTTTCATCTTATGATACTTGCCAGTCATGTCTCAAAGGCAAGATGACCAAAACTCCGTTTAGTGGACACGGAGAAAGAGTTAAAGAACTCTTGGGACTGATACATAGTGATGTATGTGGTCCCATGTCTACACATGCTAGGAACGGTTCTTCATACTTCATTACATTCACTGACGATCTCTCAAGATACGGACATGTGTTCCTGTTGAAACACAAGTCTGAAGCTTTTGAGAAATTCAGAGAATATAAGACCGAAGTAGAAAAGCAAAAGGGCAAAAGTATTAAAATCCTACGATCTGATCGAGGAGGAGAATACTTGAGCAATGAGTTCCTAGATTATCTAAAAGAGAATGGGATTCTCTCTCAGCTTACTCCTCCCTATACACCACAGCACAATGGTGTATCGGAGCGGAGGAATCACACCCTATTAGATATGGTGCGCTCTATGATGAGCATTGCTGAGTTGCCTATTTCCTTCTGGGGGTATGCGCTTGAGACAACCATACACCTATTGAATATGGTTCCTACCAAATCAGTGCCTACTACTCCATATGAGATATGGAAGGGGAAGAGACCATCTTTTAAGTATGTTAAGATATGGGGTTGTCCAGCCTATGTCAAAAGGCACAATCCGAACAAACTCGAGGCAAGGTCTGTCCTGTGCAAGTTTGTAGGATATCCCAAGAACTCACAAGGTTATATCTTCTACCACACTGAGGAACAAAAGGTGTTTGTTTCTCGACATGCCACCTTTTTAGAAAAGGAATTTCTTGCAAAGGAAATTAGTGGCGAGGAGGTAGAACTGGAAGAAGTTCCAGCAACACAAACCACGACAAAAGATTTGGTGGAACCAGATGATTCAGTAGTCCCCGACGAACCCCAGCCTCTCCGCCGATCTAGCAGGGTTCTTCATCCACCTGAGAGATACTATAGTTTTCTCGTAGATGGTGGGAGCGAGGATTGCATCATGGAAGATGATGACCCAACTAGCTTCGAGCAGGCCATCACGAGTGGGGACTCTGTTAAGTAGCTAGATGCAATGCGATCTGAGATGGAATCCATGTACACCAACAATGTATGCACTTTAGAAGTTTCTCCTGAACGGGTAAAACCCATTGGGAGCAAGTGGATATTTAAGAAGAAACTCGGTGAAGATGGAAAAGTAGAGACTTTCAAAGCTAGACTTGTTGCAAAGGGTTTTCGTCAACGACCAGGTGTGTATTATGACGAAACCTTTTCTCCAGTGGCTATGCTTAAGTCCATCTGGATCTTACTTGCCATTGCTGCATACCAGGACTACGAAATCCGACAGATGGATGTTAAGCCCGCCTTTCTAAATGGTGATTTAGAGGAGTGCGTGTACATGACTCAGCCAGAGGGCTTCATAGATAGTGGGAGCAGCAGAAAGGTGTGCAAGCTGCTTAAATCCATCTACGGGTGAAAGCAGGTATCGCGGAATTGGAACATCTGCTTTGATGTTGCAGTCAAAGAGTTTGACTTCATCAAGAACGTAGATGAACCTTGTATTTACAAGAAGGTTGCAGAGAGTAAGGTTGTCTTCCTCGTATTGTACGTGGATGACATACTCTTGATAGGAAATTATGTTCCTATGCTGCACTCGGTCAAGCTTTTCTTATCATATAGATTCTCAATGAAAGATCTAGGTGATGCCTCCTGCATTTTGGGCATTAAGATCTATAGAGATAGATCCAAACGGATACTGGGATTGTCCCAATCCAGGTACATTGACACCATACTAAAGAGGTTTAGTATGTAGGAATCCAAGCGTGGGAACCAACCCATGATCTCTGGACCCACTCTCTCCAAAGAGATGTCTCCCAAGACTGATTTGGAGAGAGCTCGCATGCAAGGGATACCCTATGCTTCGGCAGTAGGCTCTATTATGTACACGATGCTATGTACCAGACCCGATGTAGAATACTCACTAAGTGTAGTGAGTAGGTATCAAGCGGATGCTGGAGAGAGTCACTGGACAGCTGTGAAGAACATTCTCAAGTACTTAAGAAGGACTAAGGAGATGTTCTTGGTGTATGGTAACGGAGTGGAAGTGCACGGCGGCGCCCCGGCCTCCATCCCGAGGCCAAATGCGGAAGCGATGGTTAACTTTAATTTTCTAAACCGGCACCACCGCGCACTAAAACCCGGATCGGGCCATTAAATAGTCCTAGCTAACTACAAAATGGGGAAGAGAGATATACCGAGCGATCCGTGCCCTTCGGTCTTCTCGCCGCCGTCGCGATCTCCCGCGGAATGTCCGATCTCCATCTCCTCGCCGGAAGGGCACCATGTCGCCTGCTTCTTTTACGGGCTCCCACCTCTATACCGAGGCAACTAGGGCACGAAGTTGGCGAGTCGACGTGCCCAAGATTTGCTGTAGAATGCGTGTAGAACCATGTCTCATTTTAGGGTTCATGGAGGTTGCCATTTTGTGGAGGAGAATGAACTATCCTTTGGAGGTGGAACAATGGGATTTTGTGAAGCCAAATGAGTGGAATTCCCTTGCCCAAAAATTGGGACAGCCCCACACAATGTGGCCGGCCATATGAGGTGAAGGAGAGGGGGGAGAAAATCCTTGTGGGGTTGTATCAATAATACAAGGAAAAAGAATGATAGATCACCAAGTCAAAGAGCAAACCACACTCCCTCATCATGACCAACCATCATCATCAAGCATGATAATGAACTAAGACCAACACTCCACCACAACCATTATGAAAACAAAAGTCAAGCCATCATGGTCAAAAGAAGTCAAATGATGGTGCAAGTATCATGATACAATAAAATGCAAAGAACACCCTCCACAAATGCTTATTTGCACAAATGCAAATAAGCTCTCCTCCACCAATCTTCGGCCAATGAAGGATACAAAGAAATATGGCCGAAACGGAAAGCAAACTGGCAACTCTAGAAAACTGGTCCCGTAATAAATTACAGGAAAACCCCGATACTGTGCATACACACCCGCATCTGTATTCCGACCGAAATACAAATGCAATGAGACAAAATCTACACTGTACTATACTAGGATCCGACTTAAACCAAAGCCGGCTAGTATTATCTGTCCGATCCTGATCCGTGCAATACCGCACGTATCTGATCGAACCCTGCCATATACCCATACGGCCTCTAGTACAAACCGTCCGATCCTGATCCGTGCAATACCGCACGTATCTGATCGAACCCTGCCATATCTCCATACGGCCTCTACAGCGTTTCGCCCGAATGCTTGAGTAACTGATTGTGGGGGACTCTAAAGACTCGTCAATACTATGGCTGTGGATTTAACCACTAGCACGTCAGAGGTATTAGCCATACGTGACGGGCTACCAGCTATTGACCAAAAGGGACGTCGATGAGCGAACTCATCCTGACACCCTACTGAGCCTGTCAGTGACAATATCCGTACAGTCCGGTCCGTTCATCTATGAGCATCGCATGGCCGGCCTAGGGGGTTGGTAAAAGTCAGACCCCCAAAAGCGGTACAAGTCGTGTCGGAGTGTAGCCCAGAACACCCTGAGATACTACTGGAATACCTACCAGTAAATCTCCTGCCTCGGCCGAGGGCTTCGTGTAATGGCTCTCCTAGACACAGCGCGACCTCACCCCCAATACTGGGAGAGACGAACCCCTGAAGATCCGCTCACTGCCTCCATGTGGCTCGGGACTGTACCCAACTAAAACCTGTTTGCACGTCTCCTTTGAGCGTGGTAGGGTAGTAATCAAAGTACAGTGGGAACTCACACGAGACAAATGACGATCCCCAGGTCGATGAACTAACCTGTAAACATGTCACCAGGGAACTGCTATCTGACGTCAGGTATAAGACCAACTAGCATGTTCCCGGCGAGTCCTGTCCGGTGTACTCATAACCCAATGAGCACCTACATACATCTTAGGTGAACCAACTGACACTAGTGGCTTGTGAGACCGGCCACCGCCCCTCGTCGGGGTCTTGACTGTATACACTGGTCTACTCTAGAGAATCGATGCCCTGTCTTGAAACTCCCACGACTAGGGACCATTTAAGGATGTGCTTATAGACCGCCAGCTCTTACTTATATGATCGCCCTCATACTGCTGGTGGTCAAGCAGGAATCCTAGGGGCTCTATCAACGTGCAATAGTGACATGTATGGTCAGCTAAAGCAGTACACGATGATAAAGATAAACCAGATAGCATACTATCATCTCGAGTAAGTCTGTCCTACCGGGATAGGTCCTCCCTCAATCATTGCAATCACGTTCCTGTGATCCAATAATTGACTCTGAGGGCACTATCTCCAAGAATCTCCCACTTTCACTCAAGGCTAATTATTGCGATGTCGCATACTCACAGCCCGTGTGATACCGAACACCCAACTCCTCTACTAGTCAGTCTCACAAAGCCCGTTTGCGAAACTATTGCGTTCGAGGAATAGCCTCAGCGAGTGGATCCGCTATGATGTTTCTTTCTATGTCTCTCTTTATCTCAAGTTCGCGGAGAAAGCCATCTCCCGAAATGTGCAATACCTGTCTTAGAATGTGTCTGGATGTCTGATGGGACCTAGCTCATAAATGAACTCCAAATCCAAACTTCTTAGACTGTATCGTTAACTGAACTTAATCAGTATTCTGCGCCATGCCTCCCTCAGTATTGCCTTGGACCACCTGTCCAAAACACTGCCCCTCGTCGGAAGGAAAAATATAACTCTGACAACCTCCTTGTCGTCCAGGTCACCTTGGAAGCCTGGAATGATAACTGTCTCCCGAATGAGGCTGTCGTTATCATATCCCTAGAACATCCACTTATGTTCTAAAACTGCTTCCGACTGTTTCTCTAGGATTGGATCAATATCAACTTATTGCATCTAGAGCAAGAACAACATCTGGTGTGGTACTTGACATATCATGATCGGCTCAATTGCTTGAGCAAGTGATCTGCCAATCATGCATATCCCTCTCCCCTTTAGTCTGTAAGACACCTTTAGAGAGGGTGACTCCATCACCTGCAGGTACACTACCGTACCAGGAGTCGTCCATTCTAAATACTTTTAGAATGCTGTCTAAGTACCCTTAATTGGGAAACCACCCAAATCTAGATCTAAAACCATTGATCTAGTAACCGGTATGTCTGATATAATTTCCAAGTCCCATGTGGAGAAACCACTGTGTGACGACCAAAGTAAAACCGATCGTAGTATAGGAGTTTCTTTTCCTACTCTGTGTATGTCATTCAAATACCATGACATCACACCCTACTACCTTCTCAACAGGTCCATCCCCTATTCTGATGAAGTCAAACTATGACTGTTACATCAGAAATAGATGATCTATCTCCGCTACTATGCTTTAGTCTATAAATAGACATAGGCTACCTGTCCACCTATGCTTCCGCTGCTCCCACTGACTACGACAACCCTCTGGCAGAGTCATATACATGTACACTTCTAAAGCTAGTTTAGAACGACGCTATACTCATCCTCCTGCCGGGTCTCACAGTCTGGAACAACAGCAATGGCAAGTCTGGGTAAACAAGAACTTCCCTGTCACCGTCCTTGAGGCTACCGGAGTACCTCTCGGGTGCCTGAAGTTACCCACCTTATCTGCGGAGTGGCCAATAGAATGTCAAAACAGATTGAATCTTTAGGTTCCTTATCAAATCTTCAGTAATCGTTTGCAGTTCTGGAATCACTTCCAGTTCTACCATACTCCCACTTCTGTTTTCTGAAAAAATCCATTTTTATTAAAACTGTGGCGAGTCTAGAACAATATCACTATTGATCTTCCGGATGGTAGAAAGTCAACCCACGTCATAGTCTGGGTCAACCCACAAACAGCCATTACAGAAACGTGCCTTGAGTTATCAAGAGTCTGGTTTTAATCATAAGCCGGACAACTCTCCGTACCTTAACAATGTTAAGATATGAACTGTACTATATCTAATATAGAACCAGAGGCACTGATTTAATTGAACCAGATTCAAATCATGCAGCTGTCTCCAGTGCATGTCTACTAAATGGAAAGAAGTCGATCAGCGTTACTCAACTTAGGAATGCTTCCAATTATGAGTAACCTGAAAGAGAAGCAAGTTCTCTTAACCATTACTATCAACTGAATACCATACTCAAGTATCTGCATCTTCGATAATCTTGAAGAATCCCGATACTTGCAACACCTGGTTCTCTACTTTATCCAAATACCTATAACTTCTCAAAATTCGGACCCTGTGTTTCCACGAAACACCTGTCTAAAAACTAGAGAAGTCATAAGTACACTGAATATAGTACGAGGACCAACCCCTCTGTCCTGATGGACCCTGGACAACATACAATACTCTGTATAAGTCCCTTGAGTCTGATAACTCATTCACTGTGTGTCATAGGTTGAAAACTGTACTTATGGTTAAGAAGAATTACACCGCTGTTTAATGCTCCTTACCTAACCATCCACTGATATAGGTAAATGTCACTGACATAATTTCAAAAAGATATATCTCACTCTATAAAAATAGGCGTACAGATGTATCAATTTGAAATTGGTGCATAACAGCGGATATTCAAAACCAAATATTTGCCGTCCGGCAACCAACCTAGGTGACTTCCTCAAATATCACCGATTACAACGAATCCCGATATAATGAGGATGATCACCCAATTCCCAATAGCTTACTCCCACTCATCATCTGTAAAACCATACAGATGTGAGAATCATACCTGGTAAATACATACCCTGGAGAAAGGGTCTAACTGGGAAATCAGTTTTCCTTTAACAATACACAGTGAAACTGAAACATTGAAATGTTTCGATGGGGTATCCCGGTATTCATAGTAATGCCTCTTCCAGATTCACGACTGTAACCGTGTAATTCTTTGCCACCTCTCTAAATCCCTTTATATGTCTTTAGTCATTACCTTCTGTACACCCCTTCAGGCCAAATGGTTTTCTTCCTTCCCTACCGTTCGGCACCAGCCTATGGTTTGGAAGAAGACTATCCAATAAGCATAATGGGTGTACTGTCCTAATCCTAGGAACACTCGCAAAGCGAGAGAAGGTGAAGATAAAAGACAACCGAATAAACCTTATTCGTATTTCTCCTGGACCAGAATCCATCCCCGAACTGGAACAAGTTCCTTTTGTGTTCGTATATAACCATACGATGGAGTATCCAATAAACTGTGGATCTTCGTAGTGATACGGAGTGTCTTGGAGAAAATACAAAGGTAATTTAGGATTGGCGAAGAAATACTTGGTTTGGTCGTGAATAGCAGTCGCAGTTTACTTTGCCCTCTTACTAATCCCTTGCTTTGTGTTAACTTAATACCTTCTGCACACCATCGTTATGCTAATTGGTTTTCTTCATTCCCCACCGTTCGGCACCAGCCTAAGGTTTTGAAGAAGACTATCCAATTTGCGTAATAGGTGTACTACTCCTAAACCAAGGAGTACTCGCAACCTGAGAGAAGTTAAAAGGAAAAGACAACTGAATAATCCTATCCGTTTTCTCCAGAACCGGAAACCATCCTCGAATTCCTTCGAGTTCGTATCTAACCATACTATGGTTTTTTCCAATGGAAGTGGACGTTAGTAGTAATACGGGGTGTCCTGGAGAAAAGGGTAAAAGTAGGAGTGGCAATGAGGTATGCAACTTTGACAATCCAAAAGCCAGTGTTTAAGAAGGTTCGGTTAATTTTGGTTACTGAGTCATAGTCTTAGGGTCGGGTCAATGGTCACAGCCAAAGAGAGACAGAAAAGAAACACTCAGCGTGCACTCTAACCTAGATCAGAATGGTTACCAATTTATCTAATCTGGAAACCTCCCACTGTACCGTCAAATTCTCCTCCAAACCTGAAATAAGAATTAGTCAGGATCACACGAGGAGTAAACCAACTCATCAGTGGGAATCAGGATCCAACTATCATCGCATGATAACGTGACGGAATCCGCTCACGGTGTCACACTCCAGAAGGTATGCACATATCTGGCAAGTTTCAGTTTCTTAGAAACTCCCGATGTGATTTTTACCCCATGCTCTTATGACCTTGACTTTGGCCAACATATCATAAGTCACATGTCAAGTTCTACCCGTCATTCTCCAGGTTAATTTGAACCCACCCGTACCTACCCTTGACTTTGGCCAAAATGGCAGTACGACTGTCCCAAACCAACGCATCTATCTATGCTGCATATGAATACCCCAATAGCTACCAATCACTGTGCCTTGACTATGGCCAACATACACAGCTTGAATACTATTGACCACCCATATTAAACGACGGAGGGCTACGAATGGTTTCTGGCGAAAACTTTTAACGTAATGAACTTGATATCGTTGAAGGAACTGATAGTTTTATAAAAATATAGTGACGAAAACTTTCGCTAAAGAGGTCACTCCCGGTGAAGGGATCTCGGCTCTTTCCCCGTAGAATGAGGTGCAGGATATTCCAACTGAATATCACGATGCAAAGCAAAAGTAATCGGCTATAGTGAAGTCATTGCCCTGACGCAATCTTTTTGTCCAAGGGGTCACTCCCGGTGAAGGGATCTCGGCCCTTGCCTCGTCGACTGAGGAGCAGGATATTATAACCGAATACCACGATGCTAAACAAAAGTGAACGTCCTTGCAATAACAGCTTTTTGAAAAGTGTTCCAATAATATCAGATAAGGTTTGTTTTTTAACTTGCATTGATCCGAATCAACGCAGTCCCATCAATTGATCACACCACAAAGAATGAAAATAATATGACGTACGTATATGCCATCCGCATTCGCCACTGGGTCCCGTCATTACCCGTTAGGTTAGCTAACTAACGACAGAGCGGGGACTGGACTAGCGCGGATGCAAAACATATACAACATCTACTAATATATATACCAATATATAATATTTCGCGCAAGGCGTGATAAAAATGCAACATCACAGAAATGTACAGCATCACAGAACAATACAGATATCTGGGATCCCCGGGTTTCACAGAGCCACTACTGAAACCCGACATACTCCTGGTCGTGTGGATAGCCTGTGCAATGAAATCCTAGACCCCTACGGGCGCGGCAAGTTACCCGCCAAAACCTGAAGCGAGGCAGCCCCCTTCAGCACCGTGAATGGACCACCCAGCGCTTCACGGAATCCGGTAACTTGGTCACCCCTCCTGGGTCAACCTGTACCCCCTACGAGTACGGCGAATAGCCCGCCAATTCTAGAGTGAAGCCCCCTCCGTCTCAATGCCATGAGATGCGGGCCCGTTTCCCTCTAGAACCCGGCTATTCGTGCACCCCTCCTTGGGGTAATCCTAGTGCAGAAAGTAAAATATACATACAACGGGTACATCGACCGCAACCTGGTCGTGCCCCAAAATAATAATACAAACAGGCAGTGACGGCAATCCACATGTCGGACGCTCGCCCCACAATATCAAATGTATATAATACAATAGAACTATACTAGCATTGTATCCAGGCTATCCCCACGACCGATCCGCAACATCACAGCATAACACAGAACATCAACGTGAAAGTCATGTTCGCAAATCCGTCTAACCGGGCTATAGTAGTTAGACAGGATTTACCGATCAAGTGACATTCACAGTCGCAGATATAATGTAAATACGGTGAACTAATGTGTTTAAAATATCTGATCGATCAAAATTTACCAAATGGGCCCCAATCATGTAGGGTTGCTAGGCACGCGCACAAGGGTCTACGAGGCATCAACCATGCCCGATTTAAAATTTAGCCATGCCGAACAACCCGAATACGGAACTTTAAACTAGAGATTAGGCGAAAACAAGCATGCTAAACACTTTAACACTAAGTGAGAGGGATTACAACCTTTGTAGATCCGGTCCTTCATTTCATATGCTCCGTGTTGTGGTCCCTTCGCTGCGATCATCGGGATCCGGACTCTCGAGAGGTTCCACGAAGAGAAAGACAAAACCTTTGCTTCCGATCTTCGATACTAAGATGATCTACCTTGAAGTTTCTTTAACACAAGCTAACACTCATGAAATTATGTGAACACCCTCATCTAAATGGCAAGGGAAGATGAGGATGATGAAGTAGGATTTTTGCTCTCTTTATTTATCTTTTTCTCATATTTATCCATCACAAAAATCAAAGCAAGAAAGCATTTCAAGCAAAGAAGAAGAAGGAAGAAGGTGAACAATAATAATAATCCTTTTGTGATGAATAGGAAATGAAATGATATGATGAATATTGTAACCATGGTCAAGTAAACCTTTGTAGAGAATTAACTAGGGTTAGGGTTTGGGTTGGGTTAAAGCATGAGTCACTTGTAAATATCTTTACCAAAACAAAAAGAAAACCTTCTAGAAACATCTAGAAAGTTTAACCCTAATCCAAACCCTAATCATGTTTAAACTCCACTAAACAAGTTGCATTAGTTATCATATCATGTTACAATATTATATATCACATATATAATATTTATCGTAACAAAATAAAATAATACATTTAACATATATCGCATATATATCAATGTATTATCCGAGCGAGAAAAAGAATCTTTTAGTGAGCAAATATTAGTTAATGTAATTTAATATATCATATATATTATTATACATTAAATTATTGAATCAACACTTGATCCGACAATCCGGCTATATCGCATATAACCGACTAATATTTATCCGTACCGATTCATCGAAACAACACTTGATCCGATGACCCGGCTGATATCAAATATCGCGAGAATACAATACGATATCACATACCGCATTATCCTCGGTCCCGCACATATCACATATGTGCTCCTACTCCGTTTTGCCTGAGCCAAGAAACCTCTGTGTAGGACTCTAAAGAATTGTCAATACGCCGGCAGTAGGTGATGATCATATCAAACACCCACAAGCTGCAAGCGGTCAGCTAAACGTAACAGCTACCCAGGTATTGAGCGCTCAGAAGATCAACAAGCAAGCCTGTACATTCTCCTGTGAATCCAAACAGTAACACTCCCGTACAGTCCGGTCTCGTCGTCTGATATGTTGCATATCTCGCCTAGGGATGGTAAACTCCAGACCCCAGTAGCTCGATAAGTCGTGTCGATTTGAGGTCTATAACAGTTCGAGAAACTACTGATAACACTTACCAGTAAATCTCAGCAACCCTGGCCAGGGATTTCCGGTTATAGCCAATCGAACACAGCACAACATCAACTCCCTATACCGGGAGAGACGAATCCCCTCCTATCGCTCATTGCCTCCATATGATTCGGGACTGTACCCAAAAGCCACCTTTTTGCACGCCCTCTTGGACGTGGTATGATGGAAATCAAAGCACAGTGGGAACCACACAAGACTCTATGACGATCTCGGGTCAACAGACTACTCTGTACCAGTGTCACCGGAGAACTGCCATCTGACGTATGGTATAATACCATCTGGGAGTTCTCGGCGAGTCCGTCCAGTGTACCCAGTCTCCACTGAGCACCCGTACACCATCCTTGATGTCAAACACCGATGGATATGGGATCATCCATCGCCCATCATATGGGTCAAGATGCGTATACGCTAGTCTACTCTGGTGTATCGATGCCCTGTCTCGATACACCCTCGACTAGGAACAGTTATAGGATGTACTCGTCGACTACCGTGGCCCCACTAGTATGATCTCATCGTAGTCCCAGTAGTCGAGTACATATCCTAAGGGCTTTATCAACAAGTAACAAAGAGACAATCAGAGTACATGTTAAGATAAAGTACAACCAGATAGCATACTATCATGTCGAGCAAGAAAGTCCTCCCTATATATGTCCAAGCATCCATTACAATATACATCGTATGTACAGTAATGGCCTCTAGGGAATACATATAACTAACAATCTCCCACTTGCACTAGGGCCATCTGTTGTGGTATCGCATACCCAACAATTAGCTGCGGTTGAAGTATCTCATACTCAACCATCCCATAAAAGTCTCTACTGGGAAAAAGGCCTTTGTGAGTGGATTCGCGCTGTTGTCCTCTGTGTCTACTCTCCTAACCTCGATCTCCCTGGAGATCAACCATCTCCATTATCAGGTGATACTGCCTAAGAATTATATCTGGATTTCTGATGGGACGGTAGTTCCTTGGCTAAAGCCACAACTCCATTGTCACACAATGGTAGGAACGAAGTTCATCTTATGAACTTATATATATCCAGACTGCCTCTTTGGTAGCATCCTTGGTAACGATGTATCTTACCTTTAATCGTCTAGTAAGTCACGGTATCTAGCTTGGAACTCTTCCAACATACCGTCCCTCCACTGAGGGTATAGACAATGCCTGCGACTGACATTCAGTCGTCCTTATCACCCTGGAACCTTTCCAGTGATTCTCCTCAGGATCTGTTGATACCATCTCACTACAACTAGTGAGAATCCTAACATCCAATTAGATATATCTCATAGATCCAAAACCCAGGATTTAGGAGGTATCACTTTGATCCTATATGGAGAATCCTTGTGATAAGCGGAGATTGACCGAGCGTAGCATAGGAAACTCTTTCCCTATCAAGAGTATGTTATCCACGTACTCTACGAGGATCACCACCATACTCTCTACTACCTTTTTTTGTATATACAAGGTTCATCTACCATTTTGATGAGGTCAAACTCTTTGACTACCAAATCAAAACAGATGTTCCAACTCCGCGATGCCTGTTTTATCATATAAAACATCTTGCACACGTTTCCGCTGCTCCCACTGTCTACGAAGCCCTCTGGCTTTGTACCTACAGACGCTCTTTTCTAAAACATCATTTAGAAAAGCAGTCATGACACCCAACCACCAGATATCGTAGTCATGGTATGTAGCCGTGGCAAGTAGGATCTGGATGGACTTAAGCATAGATCCTTAGAAAAGGTTTCAACATAATCCATACCTTGTCTATGATGCAAACCTTTAACAAGTCTAGCTTTGAAAGTCTCAACTTTTCCATGTACACCAAGTAATCTTCTCAAGATATACTTGCTCCTGATGGGGATTTAACCCTTCAGATAAAGCAACCAAAGTCCATACTTTGTTGGTGTATAAGGATTCTATCTCAGATCGATAAGCATCCATCCATTCTTACAGAGTCCCACTCCTGATGGCCAGCTCGAAACCAGTTGGGTCATCATCTCATGATGCAATCCTCGCTCCCACTATCATAGAGAAACCGAAGTGTCTCTTAGGTGAGTGAGGAACCCTACTAGATCGGCGGAGAGGCTGAGGTTCGTTGGAAACTATTGAATCCTTTGGTTCTACCAAATCATCAGCTGCATTTTGTATAGCTGAAACATTTCCAGTTCTACATAACAGACCATGCCTCGAGCTTGTCCGGATTTTGCTTTTAGACATAGGCCGGACAACCCCAAATCTTAACAAACTTAAGATATGGGCTCTTCCCATTCCATATCACATATGAAGTGGTAGGTTACTGATTTGATTTGAACCCTATTCAATAGGTATGCAGCTTCTCAAGCGCATAACTCCCAAAAGGAAATAGGAAACTCAGTAGTACTCATCATGGAGCACACCATATCTAACAGGGTGAGTTTGCTCCGCCCCGATATACTATCGTGCTATGGTGTATACGGAGGAGTAATGTTGAGAGAGAATCTCATTCTCCTTTAGAATAGTCCAGGAATTCCGTGCTCAAGTATTCTCCTCCTTGATCTCATCAAAGGACATAATAATTATACCCGTATTTTGGTTCTCTACTTCTAACTTATATTCTGTGAATATCTCAAAAGCTTCGGACTTGTGTTTCAGTAGGAACATATGTCTGAATCTTGAGAGATTATCAGAGAATGTAATGAAGTACAAAGAACCGATCTTGGCATATGTAGACAGGGGACTTTCATACATCAGCATGTATCAATCCCAAAAGTTCACTAACTCTTTCTCTGTTTCCAACAAACAGAGCTGTGGTCATCTTATCTTTGTGACATGACCGGCAAGTTTCACAAGATGTAAATTCAAACTAATTTAAATATGCATCTATATGTAACTTCAGCCAGTCGGGTCGCATTGATATGACCTAGTCTACAATGCCTCAAGAAGGATTCGTTCATTTCTGAACTCTTCCTCTTGTGTGTGTTCCGTATACTAAGAACTGTAATTTGATTTAGAACGTCAATGCTTTTAGATAACGTGCCTGAACCGATCAACTCTTGATATAGGAAATGTTCAAAACATTATCCAACAATACAAAATTATATCCTTTCTTTACTAATAAAGAGACTGATATGATTTTGTATATCAGGTTCGGTATCTAATAACATTTGTTCAGAATCAATGTATTCTGGTAATACAGGGTGATAGTGACCAACAGACTTGGCTGCAACACTTGCACCGTTTTCTATCTCATGAAACTTATCACCCGTTCTCAGTTCTTTACCTATCTGTAGCCCATGTAACAGATTACATATGCGGGATCCTGATCCGGTATCATATACCCAGAACGTAAAGGATACTGAGAAACAGTTCTCTGTAATGAACACACCCGAAGATGATGCATCAGCATGCACTTTCTTCGTTTGGGCGGCACGGGAAATCTGGTATTCCCCAATTTCCTGTTCTGTCTTATAACAATTATAAGTTGGAGCGGGACCAACGTTCCCCAGCTCAGTATAACAAGCGGGTTCGGTCAATATATCCGTTTTATTATCTTGATTAAGGCGTGATATAGTCGCTTCCTGGAGAGAGAGAGAAGAAAACACTCAGCGTATGCTCTTGCAAGATTAGATTGGTTATCTAATATATCTAATCAGGATGTCTCCCACTGTTTTAATCAAATCTTCCATCAAACCCTAAAAGAAAAGACTAGCCGGGATTAATTACACGCTACAAGTTCGCCAATCTTTCAGCCAGGCCAGTGTTGGTACTTTGAGGGAGGTCCCCCGTGCTTTCGCATGAACCTAATTAAAGTAAACCTCGTTTTCCCAGGGGCGTAACCCCGTTAACACCTTTCTAGACACCTACTTGATCGGCTAATTGTAATGTGTAAAACTCTCCCAGGAGTAACTCTTACTCGCAGTGGGTATCGGGATCCAACTATCTTATAGAAGGTATGCAATCTCATTGCAAAGTTCAACACTTGAAATTCCCAATAATATTTTACCCTTAGCGTCCTATGACCTTGACGGAGGCCAAACTACCCATAGTCCGCTAGTCAAGTTCGACCCGTCATTTCCTGATTGAATTAAACCCACCCGCACGACCCTTGACGGAGGCCAAACAACGCCATACGAATACCCTAATCCAATCGCATCATATGCTAGCAGATAAGCACTAGTCAGCTACCGTACACTACGCCTTGACGGAGGCCAAACTACCGCAGCACGAATACTAACTAGTACTTATCTTATCTGAAATGACGGAGGGCTACGACAGGTTTTTAAGAAAACCTTTTGCGTAATGAACTTGATATCGTTGTAGAATCGAGTGATTTTAAATGGAATGTTTTTGAGGCTTTTCTAGTTTTGCTAAAGGGGTCACTCCCGGTGAATGGATCGTCGGCCCTTTTCTCATCGAATAAGGTGCAGGATATATCATATATACCGCTGTGCAAAGCAAGAACTATAGAAGCAATCAAAAGACAGACCGAGTTTGTAGCATCTGCCAGTTATTGCTAAAGGAGTCACTCCCGATGAAGGGATCTCGGTCCTTTCCTTATCGAATAAGGTGCTGGATATTCTACAAGGAACACCGCTATGCAAAGCAAGAACTAGAGCTACCAGTTTTTATAAACAAGTTTCTACAACATCTTAGGTTTCTTTTATTTCATTAATCTCATTAATGAAGTCCCATTTTATTATGCTTCACAAGCATCTCTTTTGAAACGAAATCTACAATATAACATATATCTCATATATATAATATAAACATTCGTCACAGGCAGTAATATGATCTCATCACAGAACATTGCAGCAGAAGAACATATATGAAATATTGGATATACTAGGACATCCGTGTTTTCAATACGAGCCTGTATAAAACACGGATTCCACGGTCGCGATGAATAGCCAAACCCACATCCCTAGACCCCTACGAGAGCGGCAAGTAACACTGCTAATTCTAGGGTTAGGAGACCCGGTCTCGACTCTTCGAGATGGTCTCCCACTGGACCCTAGAACCCGGTTACTTGTGCTCCCCGCCTTGGGTCTACCTAATGCGAAAAAGTAAATAATATACAACGGTGACATCTTCCGCTACCTGGAAGTGCCCCAATAAAAGAATATTACATACAAATGAATTTTACATGAATGAAAAAGAAAAAACTCTCATCTCACATAAAACCCCCGGCTATTCAAACGCGACGATCCAATATAACATATCACAGCAACACATAATATCACATATCATCAACGTAAGCAAGTATGCGTATCCCGATTATCGTTGATGTATAGCAACGAAGCTGGCGATATACCACATACTACGCTTATGGTCACAGAAAAGAAAGTGTAAAACTACAACAGTTGGAATCCCCAACCTTCTTAGACATCGCATGCCTAACCAAATGAATTCCTTAGACATCGCATGCCTAACAATTATAAACTCCGCATTTTAGTCTCATTATCGAAAACTATTTTCAATATCAAGTCGGGCAATTCAACAAGATTCCCGACGTCCTGATCGAATGCTCGTCGCAAACTTTAGTAGACGGCCGCACCCCCGATACCGTCGACGAAGTGCACCAAGGCGGAACACCGCTACCGGGAGCACCCGAACGGATGCTTTCGGCGACGGGGTTCTCCTACAGTCACTTGGTCGGGGCTATGGAGTGAGGCTGTCTATTAAGTTTATCCGGCGAGTATCCGCGTACGCTACGTGATTGCGACGGACTTTTGATCACATCAAAATTCCGTGGCAACCGATCATCTGAGACTAAACTGCTATGTTTATAATATTCAAATTAGTTATCTCATAACTACCTGTGGATTCTAAATATTGTATCACATTCCAGATAAATAGAAAAAGTTAAACTTTCCGATCGAATCATCAAACACCCAAGATTTCCCCAATGTATCTCAACACTTGAAATCAGTTTAAAAACATCCATCACATGCCACAGTACCAATGGTCCAGCCGTAGAAGGGTCAAGCCACCGCCGTACTGCCCCAAACCCTAAGGTTCAAAAGGCAGTTCAAGACGGTCACATAATCGAGTTAAGGTTTGTTGTCTTCTAGAGGGTCCACCGAGTTACATGCACGACTTAGAACATTCTTAAACACGAGAAAAAATCCAACATTTGAAAAATTTTCCGATAGGGGAAAAATTGAGTTATTGATATCCGTTCGAACTTTTTAACAGTTTCTAAAAATTATCCGGAAAACCACACATAGACAAAATGTTATAATCCGATCGAATCATCGAATCCCCAAAACAACCCCAGAAAATTCAACTCTTGAATAAATATTAAAAATTCCCAGAAATTCCAGCATAATAAAATAGGAGTTACTGTGCAAACAGAAATTGATGACGTCATCATTGCGCCGCGGAACCGCCGCATAAGGCATGCTTCTGCCGCGGTTCCGCCGCGTGGTGTACTGTTCATCAAATAATTTTTGTACCGTAATTCTTAGAATTCCCTGCTGAACTTTTTAAGCATTTTTAATGTGGAAAAATCCCAGTTTTTAGAAAAAGTCCAGAGAGCGGGTTTTATCGGGGTTTCGGGTTTCGATCGGACTTTAAACTTCGTCTAGACTTCGCCTAAAGCTCTAGCTTGGCTCTGATACCACTGTAGGGTTGCTAGGCACACGCACAAGGGTCTACGAGGCATCAACCATGCCCGATTTAAAATTTAGCCGTGCCGAACAACCCGAATACGGAACTTTAAACTAGAGATTAGGCGAAAACAAGCATGCTAAACACTTTAACACTAAGTGAGAGGGATTACAACCTTTGTAGATCCGGTCCTTCACTTCATATGCTCCGTGTTGTGGTCCCTTCGCTGCGATCATCGGGATCCGGACTCTCGAGAGGTTCCACGAAGAGAAAGACACAACCTTTGCTTCCGATCTTCGATACTAAGATGATCTACCTTGAAGTTTCTTTAACACAAGCTAAGACTCATGAAATGACGTGAACACCCTCATCGAAATGGCAAGGGAAGATGAGGATGATGAAGTAGGATTTTTGCTCTCTTTATTTATCTTTTTCTCATATTTCTCCATCACAAAAATTAAAGCAAGAAAGCATTTCAAGCAAAGAAGAAGAAGGAAGAAGATGAACAATAATAATAATCCTTTTGTGATGAATAGGAAATGAAATGATATGATGAATAATGTAACCATGGTCAAGTAAACCTTTGTAGAGAATTATCTAGGGTTAGGGTTTGGGTTGGGTTAAAGCATGAGTCACTTGTAAATATCTTTACCAAAACAAAAAGAAAACCTTCTAGAAACATCTAGAAAGTTTAACCCTAATCCAAACCCTAATCATGTTTAAACTCCACTAAACAAGTTGCATTAATTATCATATCATGTTACAATATTATATATCACATATATAATATTTATCGTAACAAAATAAAATAATACATTTAACATATATCGCATATATATCAATGTATTATCCGAGCGAGAAAAAGAATCTTTTAGTGAGCAAATATTAGTTAATGTAATTTAATATATCATATATATTATTATACATTAAATTATCGAATCAACACTTAATCCGACAATCCGGCTATATCGCATATAACCGACTAATATTTATCCGTACCGATTCATCGAAACAACACTTGATCCGATGACCCGGCTGATATCAAATATCGCGAGAATACAATACGATATCACATACCGCATTATCCTCGGTCCCGCACATATCACATATGTGCTCCTACTCCGTTTTGCCTGAGCCAAGAAACCTCTGTGTAGGACTCTAAAGAATCGTCAATACGCCGGCAGTAGCTGATGATCATATCAAACACCCACAAGCTGCAAGCGGTCAGCTAAACGTAACAGCTACCCAGGTATTGAGCGCTCAGAAGATCAACAAGCAAGCCTGTACATTCTCCTGTGAATCCAAACAGTAACACTCCCGTACAGTCCGGTCTCGTCGTCTGATATGTTGCATATCTCGCCTAGGGGTGGTAAATGCCAGACCCCAGTAGCTCGATAAGTCATGTCGATTTGAGGTCTATAACAGTTCGAGAAACTACTGATAACACTTACCAGTAAATCTCAGCAACCCTGGCCAGGGATTTCCGGTTATAGCCAATCGAACACAGCACAACATCAACTCCCTATACCGGGAGAGACGAATCCCCTCCTATCGCTCATTGCCTCCATGTGATTCGGGACTGTACCCAAAAGCCACCTTTTTGCACGCCCTCTTGGACGTGGTATGATGGAAATCAAAGCACAGTGGGAACCACACAAGACTCTATGACGATCTCGGGTCAACAGACTACTCTGTACCAGTGTCACCGGAGAACTGCCATCTGACGTATGGTATAATACCATCTGGGAGTTCTCGGCGAGTCCGTCCTGTGTACCCAGTCTCCACTGAGCACCCGTACACCATCCTTGATGTCAAACACCGATGGATATGGGATCATCCATCGCCCATCATATGGGTCAAGATGCGTATACGCTAGTCTACTCTGGTGTATCGATGCCCTGTCTCGATACACCCTCGACTAGGAACAGTTATAGGATGTACTCGTCGACTACCGTGGCCCCACTAGTATGATCTCATCATAGTCCCAGTAGTCGAGTACATATCCTAAGGGCTTTATCAACAAGTAACAAAGAGACAATTAGAGTACATGTTAAGATAAAGTACAACCAGATAGCATACTATCATGTCGAGCAAGAAATTCCTCCCTATATATGTCCAAGCATCCATTACAATATACATCGTATGTACAGTAATGGCCTCTAGGGCATACATATAACTAACAAATCATTACTGTAGCGCATAAAGAAATTCTGGGCCCAAAAATAATATTTCAAAACCCCTATTTTCAAGTCTGGAGGCCTCTGTAAAAAATTGGTGCACTGATCAGTCAAAAGAGCGGCGGAACCGCGGCCCAAGCATGGGTTTGGCCGCGGTTCCGCGGTGGAATAAAGAGACCTCGCGACCAAATTTTTACAGGAGGCTTATGTTTCCATGCACAGTGTTTTGAGAAAACCTGAAAAATTTTTGGACTCCAAAAATTTCGACAGAAACTAATGCTCTTGGATAATGCGGTTTTGGAATTTTGTTCGTTCGGAAATGTAAAACACATTATACAAAGCTAGACTATGTTAGTGACGAGTCTCTGATACCACTGGAAGTGCACGGCGGCGCCCCGGCCTCCATCCCGAGGCCAAATACGGAAGCGATGGTTAACTTTAATTTTCTAAACCGGCACCACCGCGCACTAAAACCCGGATCGGGCCATTAAATAGTCCTGGCTAACAACAAGATGGGGAAGAGAGATATACCGAGCGATCCGTGTCCTTCGGTCTTCTCGCCGTCGTCCCGATCTCCCGCGGAATGTCCGGTCTCCATCTCCTCGCCGGAAGGGCACTACGTCTTTCTTTTACGGGCTCCCACCTCTATACCGAGGCAACTCGGGCACAAAGTTGGCGAGTCGACGTGCCCAAGATTTGCTGTAGAATGCGTGTAGAACCATGTCTCGTTTTGGAGTTCATGGAGGTTGCCATTTTGTGGAGGAGAATGAACTATCCTTTGGAGGTGGAACAATGGGATTTTGTGAAGCCAAATGAGTGGAATTCCCTTGCCCAAAAATTGGGACAGCCCCACACAATGTGGCCGGCCATATGAGGTAAAGGAGAGGGGGGAGAAAATCCTTGTGGGGTTGTATCAATAATACAAGGAAAAAGAATGATAGATCACCAAGTCAAAGAGCAAACCACACTCCCTCATCAGGACCAACCATCATCATCAAGCATGATAATGAACTAAGACCAACACTCCACCACAACCATCATGAAAACAAAAGTCAAGCCATCATGGTCAAAAGAAGTCAAATGATGGTGAAAGTATCATGATACAATAAAATGAAAAGAACACCCTCCACAAATGCTTATTTGCACAAATGCAAATAAGCCCTCCTCCACCAATCTTCGGCCAATGAAGGATACAAAGAAATATGGCCGAAACGGAAAGCAAACTGACAACTCCAGAAAACTGGTCCCGTAATAAATTACAGGAAAACCCCGATACTGTGCATACACACCCGCATATATATTCCGACCGAAATACAAATGCAATGAGACAAGATCTACACTGTACTATACTAGGATCCGGCTTAAACCAAAGCCGGCTAGTATTATCTATCCGATCCTGATCTGTGCAATACCGCACGTATCTGATCGAACCCTGCCATATACCCATACGACCTCTAGTACAAACCGTCCGATCCTGATCCATGCAATACCGCACGTATCTGATCAAACCCTGCCATATCTCCATTCGGCCTCTACAGCGTTTCGCCCGAAAGCTTGAGTAACTGAATGTGGAGGACTCTAAAGACTCGTCAATACTATGGCTGTGGATTTAACCACTAGCACGTCAGAGGTATTAGCCATACGTGACGGGCTACTAGCTATTGACCAAAAGGGACGTCGATGAGCGAACTCATCCTGACACCCTACTGAGCCTGTCAGTGACAATATCCGTACAGTCCGGTCCGTTCGTCTATGAGCATCGCATGGCGGGCCTAGGGGGTTGGTAAAAGTCAGACCCCCAAAAGCGGTACAAGTCGTGTCGGAGTGTAGCCCAGAACACCCTGAGATACTACTGGAATACCTACCAGTAAATCTCCTTCCTCGGCCGAGGGCTTCGTGTAATGGCTCTCCTAGACACAGCGCGACCTCACTCCCAATACCGGGAGAGACGAACCCCTGAAGATCCGCTCACTGCCTCCATGTGGCTCGGGACTGTACCCAACTAAAACCTGTTTGCACGTCTCCTTTGAGCGTGGTAGGGTAGTAATCAAAGTACAGTGGGAACTCACACGAGACAAATGATGATCCCCAGGTCGATGAACTAACCTGTACACATGTCACCAGGGAACTGCTATCTGACGTCAGGTATAAGACCAACTAGCATGTTCCCGGCGAGTCCTGTCCGGTGTACTCATAACCCAATGAGCACCTGCATACATCTTAGGTGAACCAACTGACACTAGTGGCTTGTGAGACCGGCCACCGCCCCTCGTCGGGGTCTCGACTGTATACACTAGTCTACTCTAGAGAATCGATGCCCTGTCTCGAAACTCCCACGACTAGGGACCATTTAAGGATGTACTTATAGACTGCCAGCTTTCTCTTATATGATCGCCCTCATACTGCTGGTGGTCAACCAGGAATCCTAGGGGCTCTATCAAC
The DNA here is from genome assembly GCA_030015575.1 of Agapanthus africanus. Lineage (NCBI taxonomy): Eukaryota > Viridiplantae > Streptophyta > Magnoliopsida > Asparagales > Amaryllidaceae > Agapanthus > Agapanthus africanus. Next base: position 638,679,162 of record CM057339.1, on the reverse strand, counting down.
GTGCAATAGTGACATGTAAGGTCACCTAAAGCAGAATACGATGATAAAGATAAACCAGATAGCATACTATCATCTCGAGTAAGACTGTCCTACCGGGATAGGTCCTCCCTCAATCATTGCAATCACGTGACTGTGATCCAATAATTGACTCTAAGGGCACTATCTCCAACACGGAGAACTCCAAGTGGAGTCCTTTACCGATTAAAGCTTCCAAAGTGATAAGGACGACTCTAAGTCGCACTTGGGATTTGTCTTTACCCTAAATTGAGGGGCGGTTTGTTTGAAGAGTTCCAAGCAAGAAACCGTGGCAGACTCGACGATGGAGGCTGAATACATCGCTGCCAATGATGCTGCCAAAGAGGCTGTCTGGATGAAGAAGTTCATCACTGAACTTAGTGTGGTTCCGTCCATTGAGCATCCAATACCTTTATATTATGATAACAATTGAGCTGTGGCTTTGGCCAAGGAACCCAGGTCCCATCAGAAGTCCAGACATATTCTGAGGCGGTATCACCTGATCCATGAGATAGTTGATCGCCGAGAGATCGAGATCAGGAGAGTTGACACGAAGGACAACACTGCGGATCCACTCACGAAGGCCATACCCCAGATACAATTTGAGAGACTCTTCGGGATGTTGGGTATGAGATACTACAACAGCTGGACTTAGTGCAAGTGGGAGATTGTTAGTTATGTATATGCCCTAGAGGCCATTGTTGTACATATGATGTATATTATGATGGATGCTTGGATATATATAGAGAGGACTTTCTTGCTCGATATGATAGTATGCTATCTTGTTACACTTTGTCTTAACATGTTGACTTGTATTGGTTTACTGTCTTACTCTCACATGTTGATAAAGCCCTTAGGATATGTACCTGACTACTGGGACTATGATGAGATCATACTAGTGGGGCCAGGGTAGTCAACGAGTACATCCTATAACTGTTCCTAGTCGAGGGTGTATCGAGACAGGGCATCGATACAACAGACTAGACTAGCGTATACGCATCTTGACCCATTTGATGGGTGTTGGATGATCCCATATCCATCGGTGTTTGACATCAAAGATGGTGTACGGGTGCTCGGTAGAGACTGGGTACACTGAACGGACTCTCCAAGAACTCCTAGATGGTATTATACCTATTGTCAGATAACAGTTCTCCGGTGACACTGGTACAGGTTAGTCTGTAGAGCAGAGATCGTCATAGAGTCTTGTGTGATTCCCACTGTGCTTTGATTTCCACCTTACCACGTCCAAGAGGGCGTGCAAAACGGTGGCTTTTGGGGATAGTCCCGAATCACATGGAGGAATGAGCGATAGGAGGGGTTTCCTCTCTCCCGGTAATGGGGGTTGATGTTGTGCTTGTTCGATTGGCTATAACTGGAAGTCCCTGGCCAGGGCTGATATGGAGTGTCTAAGGTTTGTCTAGCACCCTATGAAGAGTTTTGAAGCATCACATGTCTCAAAGTATGTATTTTGATGGTGCTAAACAAACACTCAAAGGAATCGATCCTAGAAAATTAGGGTTACTAAACTTTAAGCTAATAAAAATTAGGGTTTCGAGACTACAACCTTTGTAGCTCCCCTTTTGCTTGACTCCTTAGTCACTTGGGTGTTGGAAGAAGGTCCACTTGTAGTCCTCTCACGCCCACGACGATCCACCAGGAGTTTCCCGTCCAAGCTTGCAACTTTGGAAAAACAAAGATAACACTCTAATCAAGTTGGCTAAACTTGAGTAGAATGATGTTGTGGCTAAGGATCTCACTTCAAAAACCTTTCTTTAAGTGTGTTAAACTCACTAGAAAAACCTAGAGAGCAAAATGGTGAGAAGGAGGATGAAGGTGGTGGCTTTTCTTTTTAGCAAGTGTAAAAAGATAGAAGGATGACCCTTGAAAAAGAAATGAAATATAACCTTTATATTTTATTCCTTCATACATCCAACCATGGTTAAGTGATGGAGAGTTTATTTAACCTTGAGTTTAAATGATAAAGAGAAGGATAACCCAAGGTTAGTAGTAGGTGAGCTTGGTTAGGTTAGAAGAAGAATGTAGAAAGCTAGTAAAGATTATCCTTCTTTTTTCAATTTTGTTTTAAATACATAAACAAATAAAAATCCATTACTTAATCCATGGTGTGAGTCTTATATTGCCACCATTTCCATGTGCTAACAACCATGATAGATGGGTGTATGTATGTATGCATGTATGCACATCCACATGTGCATGAAACTAGAATGAAAGAAAGAAACACATGCATGCATGTATACATCCATCAAATACTAGAAAGGTTTCAAGTGAGAAAACTAATGGATAGATGATAAATAAACACTTAATTTATCAATCCGGTCATATCTCATATGACCCCACCAAAAGCAGGCCACCCGATCAATGTTCGGTATCATATACGCACATTTTAATCGGGTGCATGCGCATATCGCATACGCGCACCACAACGTTTCGCCTGGACTGGGTAACTCCTTTGTGGGACTCTAAGACTTGTCAATACACCGACAGAGGGTGATGATCATATCAGGTACCCCAAGCCGCAAGCGGTCAGCTAAACGTAACGGCCACCCGGGCATTGAGCGATCAGAAGACAACAAGCGAACCTGCTACAACTCTCGTCGAGCCAACCGGCAACACTATCGTACAGTCCGGTCTCTTCGTCAGATATGCTGCGTATCGAGCCTAGGGATGGACAGGTCGACCCCAATAACTCAATAAGTCGTTCCGGTGAATGGTCTATAACAGATCGAGAAACTACTGATAACACTTATCAGCAATTCTCAGCAGCCCTGACCAGGGACTTGCTGATATAACCAGTCGGGCACAGCACAGCACCAACTCCCAATACCGGGAGAGACGAAACCCCTCCTATTGCTCATCGCCTTCATGTGTCTCGGGACTGTACCCAACGGCCACCTGTTTGCACGACTCGGTAGAGCCGTGGTAGGGTGGCAATCAAAATACAGTGGGAGAATACACAAGACTCTATGACAATCTCGGGTCTACAGACTAACCTGTACCAGTGTCACCTGAGAACTGCTATCCGACGATAGATATAATTCCATATAGGAGTTCTCGGTGAGTCCGTCCAGTGTACCCAGTCACCACTGAGCATCCGTATATGATCTTGATGTCAAACATCGATGAATGTGGGAACATCTATCGTCCATCACATGGGTCTAGTATCATATACGCTAGTCTACTCTGGTATATCGATGCCCCGTCTCGATACACCTCCGACTAGGGACATTTCAGGATATGCTTATATACTACAGATGTCCCACTAGTATGATCTCTATCATAATCACTGTAGTCAAGCCGATATCCTCAGGGCTTTATCAGCATGTATGAATGAATAAAAGCATGATCAAATCAACATGTCAGATAAAGAAGAACCAGATAGCATACTATTATGTCGAGCAAGAGTGCATACTGAATATATATATACATGTATAAATACATCCACTATCACATAATGGCCTCTAGGGCATACATATATCCAACAATCTCCCATTTGCACTAAGTCCAGTTATTGGCGTATCTCATACCCAACATCTCAAAAAGTCGCTCATGCTGTGGCGAGGGCTTTGGTGAGTGGATCTGCGGCTTTATTCTTTGTGTCTACTCTCTTAATCTCGATCTCGCGGCGATCTATAATCTCCCGGATCAAATGAAAACGCCTCAGGATGTGTCTGGACCGCTGATGGGACCTGGGCTCCTTGGCTAACGCCATAGCTCCATTATTATCACAATACAAAGGTATTGGATCAATAATGGTTGGAACTACTCCTAGCTCCGAGACGAACTTCTTCATCCAGACGGCTTCCTTGGCGGCATCATTTGCAGCAATGTACTCAGCCTCCATCGTAGAGTCTGCAACGGTATCCTGTTTGGAACTCTTCCAACTTACCGCCCCTCCATTGAGGGTAAATACAAACCCTGAGATAGATTTGCTGTCATCCTTATCGCTCTGGAAGCTCGAATCGGTAAAGGCCTCCATTTGGAGATCTTTATTACCATACACCAAGAACAATTCTTTAGTCCTTCGTAAGTACTTAAGAATGTTCTTCACAGCTGTCATGTGGTTCTCCCCTGGGTTGGATTGATACCTGCTTACAACACTAAGTGCATAAGTAACATCTGGGCGTGTACATAACATCGCATACATTATAGATCCTACTGCCGAAGCATAAGGTATAATGCTCATGCGAGCTCTCTCTTCATCGGTCTTTAGACAAGAATCCTTGGAGAGAGTGACTCCATGGCAAGCGGGTAAGGCACCCCGCTTGGAGTCTTCCATACTAAACCTTTTTAGGATGGTGTTGATGTACCTGGTTTGGGACAATCCCAATAACTTTTTGGATCTATCCCTATAGATCCTTATGCCCAGGATGTATGTGGCATCACCCAGGTCCTTCATGGAGAACCTTAGTGATAAGAATGATTTGACCGACTGTAGCATAGGAATATCATTTCCTATCAGAAGAATGTCATCCACGTACAATACGAGGAATGTGACAGCTCTTCCTACAGCCTTCTTATAAACACAAGGTTCATCTGGATTTTTGATGAAATCAAACTCTTTGATAACATCATCGAAACAGATGTTCCAACACCGAGATGCCTGCTTTAACCCATATATGGATTTAAGCAATCTACATGCTTTCTCGCTGCTCCCACTGTCAATGAAGCCCTCTGGCTGATCCATATAAACGCATTCTTCTAAATCTCCATTTAGAAATGTTGTTTTAACGTCCATCTGCCAGATTTCATAGTCGTAGTGAGCAGCAATAGCAAGTAGGATCCGAATGGATTTAAGCATGGCTACGGGCGAAAAAGTTTCGTCATAGTCCAAACCTGGTCTTTGACGAAAACCTTTTGCCACAAGTCTTGCCTTATAGGTCTCTACATGCCTATCCACACCAATCTTTCTTTTAAAGATCCATTTGCACCCTACAGGTTTTACCCCAGGGGGTACAACGTCCAATGTCCATACTTTGTTGGTGTACATAGACTCCATTTCGGATCTCATGGCATCCAGCCACTTCACAGAGTCACCACTCGTGATAGCTTGCTGAAAACTGGTAGGATCATCATCATCCATGATGCAATCTTCTCCGTCACCATCAATGAGGAAACCGTAGTGCCTCTCCGGTGGGCGAGAAGTCCTACCAGACCTACGGAGTGGCCGAGGTTCTTCAGTTTCTGTTGCAACAGCCGGTTCAACCAAATCGTCATTTGTAGTTTGTGTCTCCCGAACCTCTTCTAGATCCACTACCTTGCCATCATCTTTATCTGTGAAATACTCTTTTTCCAAGAATGTGGCATACTGAGAAACAAACACCTTTTGTTCCTCTTTGTGGTAGAATAGACATCCATAAGAATTCTTTGGATATCCCACAAAGTTACACATGACTGACCGTGTCTCGAGTTTGTCCGGATTTTGCATTTTAACATAGGCCGGGCAACCCCAAATCTTAATTCTCTTAAGAGATGGTCTCTTCCCATTCCATATCTCATATGGCGTGGTAGACACGGCTTTGGTTGGAACCCTGTTTAGCAGAAACGCTGCAGTCTCCAATGCATGCCCCCAAAACGAGACTGGTAACTCAGCGTCACTCATCATGGACCGGACCATATCTAATAGGGTCCTATTGCGTCGTTCTGACACACCGTAAGGAGGAGTGAGCAGAGAGAGAATCCCATTCTCTTTTAGGAAGTTTGCAAATTCTGTACTGAGATACTCACCACCTCGATCTGATCGAAGCATCTTCATACTCAAGCCGGTTTGTTTTTCTACTTCTTGTTTATATTCAATAAATTTCTCGAAAGCTTCGGACTTGTGCTTTAATAAAAATACTTGACCGAATCTTGAGAAATCGTCGGTGAATGCAATGAAGTATGAAAAACCGCCTCTAGCATGTGTAGACATTGGCCCACATACATCACTATGTATGAGGCCAAGGAGCCGAGTAGCTCTTTCTCCGTGTCTGGTAAACGGAGTTTTGGTCATTTTACCCTTGATACAAGACTGGCAGGTCGCATAAGATTTATATTCAAAAGAGTTTAAATATCCATCTTTGTGTAACTTGTTTAGTCTTGTTTCGTTTATATGACCAAGTCTACAATGCCAAAGAAAAGCTTCATTTAATTCTGAAAGTTTTCTTTTATTAGTGTGTTGTATACTGAAAACTGTGTGTTGATTTAGGACATATATTCCGTTATTAAGCGTACCATACCCAACCAACATTTGATTCAGGTGAATGTTCATAACATTGTTTTGCAATACAAAATTATATCCTTCATTGTCCAACAAAGAAACAGATTTTATATTACATAGCATACTTGGTACAAAATAACATGGATTCAAAATCAAAATACATCCAGATGGCAACCCCAAGTGATACTCTCCCACTGCGACTGTATGCACATTGGAACCATTTCCAACGCAGAGAGTATGGTCACCTGTCTTCAAAACCTTGCTATTTCTCAGCCCCTGCATAGAATTGCAAATGTGAGAACCTGAACCGGTATCCAATACCCAGGAAGCAGAGTTTATTGAAAAACAGTTTTCTGTCACAAACGCACCTGAAACAGAAGCACCACCATGCTTCTTCTTGAGATTTAAGTACTCCGTGCAGTTGCGCTTCCAATGTCCTGTCTTGTGGCAATGAAAACATTCGCCTTTCCCCGAGTCTCCAGCCTTGGACTTTTCCTTTCCCTTCACCTTCTTAACTCCACCCTTAAGATTAATGGGCTTCTTCTTTTTCTTTCCCTTGGCCTTAGCTTTCGGGCGAGAAGAGGAAGACTGTCCAATAGTCATAACGGGAGTTTTTGCTGACTTCATAGTGCTCTCTGCATTCCTTAACATGTTAAGGAGTTCAGGGAGTTCCTTCTCCATGCCGTGCATGTTGAAGTTCACTATGAATTGAGCAAAGGTGGAGGGGAGGGACTGCAGAATAATATCTATATATTGTTCATTGTCCATTGTCCATCCTAGGTCCTCAAGCTCTTCTATAAAAGCTATCATCTTCAGAACATGGTCTCCTACTGGTGTGCCAGGGGCCATACGCATCTGAAACAGTTTCTTTGATGCTTCGTATCGTAATACGCGGGATTGCTCTCCATACAACTCCTTTGTATGGAGAAATATGGTTTGAATGTCCATATTCTCGTGCTGCTTTTGATGTGTATTGTCCATCGATGCAAGCGCGAGGCATTTGGCCGTGGCACAGTCAGCGTCCCATGACTTGCAGACTTCAACGTCCGCATCTGAGGATTTTGGACCTGGGACGGGCGGGGCTGAAGCCGTGAGGACATATGATACTTTATCATAAGTCAAGGCGATTTTCAGATTCCTCAGCCAGTCTTTATAGTTGGTCCCATTCAGTTTGTTTTTATCTAGTAAAAGCTTGAGTCCAGTCATGGGTATCTGCCATTAAGAGAGAGAAAAGAATACACTCAGCGAAAGCTCTTGCATAGATCAGATTGGTTATTATCTTGTCTAATCGATGTTTCCCACTGCTTTAATCAAGTTTTTCTTTCAAACCTTAAAAAGAAAACTAGCCAGGATTAATTACAGTCTACAACTTTGCTAACCGTTCAGCCAGGCCAGTGTCGGTACTTGAGGGGAGGTTCCCCGTGCTTTCGCACGGACCTAATTAAAGTAAACCTCGTTTTCCCAGAGGCGTAGCCCCGTTAACACCTTTCTAGACACCTAATGAGTTAGCTAATTGTAAACTGCAAAACTCTCCTAGGAGCAACTATTGCCCACAGTGGGATCGGGATCCAACCATCACATGGAAGGTATGCAATCTCATTGCAAATTTCAACACTTGAAATTCCCGATGTAATTTTTACCCCCAGTACTTATGACCTTAACTATGGTCAACAAATCATAAGTACCAGTCAAGTTCTACCCGTCATTTCTTGATCAATTAGACCCACCCATATGACCCTTAACTATGGTCAACAAAGTCGCATGAATGTCCTAATTAATCTGCATCATATGCAGTGTAGGAAGACATCACTTAGCTACCGTACACTACGCCTTAACTAAAGTCAACAAACGTAGCACGAATACTAAGTACTCTACTTCCTAAAATGACGGAGGGCTGCGGATGATTTTTAAAAAAATCTTTAATGCTTTGAACTTGATATCGTTGTAGAATCAAATGGTTTTCAAAAAAGAGTGGCTTAAGCTCCGCAGTTTTGAAATGTAGCTTTTTCATAAATAGCCGAGTGGTTTTCAAATCCGATTCTACAACATCTTTTTAGGTTTATTTTCTTTACATTAATCACATTAATGTAATCCCATCATTTAAGTCCTAAAGCCAATCACAGAAAAGAAACGAAAATAACACGTACGCTTATGCCATCCGCATTCGCCGCAATGTTCCGTTATGCACCGTTAGGGTACTTAACTAACGGCATACCGGGACGGGACTAGCGCGGGCGTAAAACATAAGCAACGTCTACTATATATCATATATATAATATGTCATTCGTCTCAGATATCACAGAACACAGGCAGCAGAAACATAGATATAAAGTAGGATATACTAGGACGTCCGTATTTAGTATTTAGCCAGAATAGAAAATACGGATTCAACAGTCGCGATGAATAGCCAATCCCACACCCTGGACCCCTACGAGAGCGGCAAGTGACCCTCCCAATTCTGGAGTTTAGGAGACCCGGTCTCGACTCCTCGAGATGGTCTCCCACTGAACCCCAGAACCCGGTCACCTGTGCTCCCCTCCTTGGGTCCATCCTAATGCGGAAAAGTAAATAATATACAACACTGGTGACACAACCTCAACCTGGAAGTGCCCCAATTAAAAAAATATTACATTACATTTGAATTTACATGAATGAAAATATAAAACTCTCATCTCACATAAAAACCCCCCGGCTATTCAATCGCGACAATCCTGCACATCATATCTCAGCAACACATAATATCTCATATCATCAACGTAAGTAAGTATGCATACCCCAATTGTCGTTGATGTATAGCAACGAAACCGGCGATATCGTACATACTACACTTACGGTCACAGAAAAGAAAGTGTAAAACTACAATATTTGGAATCCACATTCTCTTTAGACATCATAAATGCGAAATATCACATATTTCGTATTTCATTGCCTAAACTATATGAATTCCACATATTGTATCACATTCCAGATAAACACACAGTATTAAAGTTTTCGAACGAACGATCAAGTACCCAAGATTCACTAAAGCTCAACACTTGAGCAGGGTTCAAAAATCCGGAGTGTGACACAGTAGTAGCGGTCCAGCCGTAGAAGGGTCAAGCCAACGCCTCACATGTGGGACGCCGTACTCCCCCAAACCCTAAGGTTCAAAGGGCAGTTCGAGACGGTCACATAATCGAGTTAAGGTTTGTTGTCTTCTAGAGGGACCACCACAAAAAGACTTGCACGTATCTCCAAAGTATTTAAACCCCGTGAATAGTGAGCAAATGATACTCGTTCAAACACTTCAATACTTTCTAATTTACCTGGAAAAACCACGAAATCAAAATTCCGATCGAATCGACGAGTCCAAAACCATCTCCAGAATTTTTCAAAACTGAATACAGATTAAAAATACCCTAAACAATATACAAGCAGATTCCAGAATTACTGAAAAAAATTATTCATGAATTGATGTATACGGCCGCGGAACCGCGACCTAAGCAAGCTTAGGCCGCGTTTCCGCGGCAATAATTACTGTTCATTGAATAATTTTTGAACCATAATCCTTATTTTTACCTGCTGAATTTTTTACATATTTTTAATTCTGAAAAAAGTCAAAATTTAGAAAATTTCCAGAGAGCACTCTAAAAGGCCGTATTTCGGTTCGATCGGAGTTTTAACTTCGTAAAAAGGTCGCCTAATGTTCTAGGTCGGCTCTGATACCAGTGTAAGGTTTGTCTAGCACCCTATGAAGAGTTTTGAAGCATCACATGTCTCAAAGTATGTATTTTGATGGTGCTAAACAAACACTCAAAGGAATCGATCCTAGAAAATTAGGGTTACTAAACTTTAAGCTAATAAAAATTAGGGTTTCGAGACTACAACCTTTGTAGCTCCCCTTTTGCTTGACTCCTTAGTCTCTTGGGTGTTGGAAGAAGGTCCACTTGTAGTCCTCTCACGTCCACGACGATCCACCCGGAGTTTCCCGTCCAAGCTTGCAACTTTGGAAAAACAAAGATAACACTCTAATCAAGTTGGCTAAACTTGAGTAGAATGATGTTGTGGCTAAGGATCTCACTTCAAAAACCTTTCTTTAAGTGTGTTAAACTCACTAGAAAAACCTAGAGAGGAAAATGGTGAAGGAGGATGAAGATGGTGGCTTTTCTTTTTAGCAAGTGTAAAAGATAAAGGATGACCCTTGAAAAAGAAATGAAATATAACCTTTTATATTTTATTCCTTCTTACATCCAACCATGGTTAAGTGATGGAGAGTTTATTTAACTTGAGTTTTAAATGATAAAGAGAAGGATAACCCAAGGTTAGTGGTAGGTGAGCTTGGTTAGGTTAGAAGAAGAATGTAGAAGCTAGTAAAGATTATCCTTCTTTTTTCAATTTTGTTTTAAATACAAAAACAAATAAAAATCCATTACTTAATCCATTGTGTGAGTATTATATTGCCACCATTTCCATGTGCTAACAACCATGATAGATGGGTGTATGTATGCATGCATATATGCACATCCACATGTGCATGAAACTAGAATGAAAGAAAGAAACACATGCATGCATGCATACATCCATCAAATACTAGAAAGGTTTCAAGTGAGAAAACTAATGGTTAGATGATAAATCAACACTTAATTTATCAATCCGGTCATATCTCATATGACCCCATCAAAAGCAGGCCACCCGATCAATGTTCGGTATCATATACGCACATTTTAATCGGGTGCATGCGCATATCGCATACGCGTACCACAACGTTTCGGCTGGACTGGGTAACTCCTTTGTGGGACTCTAAGACTTGTCAATACGCCGACAGAGGGTGATGATCATATCAGGTACCCCCAAGCCGCAAGCGGTCAGCTAAACGTAACGGCCACCCGGGCATTGAGCGATCAGAAGACAACAAGCGAACCTGCTACAACTCTCGTCGAGCCAACCGGCAACACTATCGTACAGTCCGGTCTCTTCGTCAGATATGCTGCGTATCGAGCCTAGGGATGGTCAGGTCGACCCCAATAACTCAATAAGTCGTGCCGGTGAATGGTCTATAACAGATCGAGAAACTACTGATAACACTTATCAGCAATTCTCAGCAGCCCTGACCAGGGACTTGCTGATATAACCAGTCGGGCACAGCACAGCACCAACTCCCAATACCGGGAGAGACGAAACCCCTCCTATCGCTCATCGCCTTCATGTGTCTCGGGACTGTACCCAACGGCCACCAGTTTGCACGACTCGGTAGAGCCGTGGTAGGGTGGCAATCAAAATACAGTGGGAGAATACACAAGACTCTATGACAATCTCGGGTCTACAGACTAACCTGTACCAGTGTCACCTGAGAACTGCTATCCGACGATAGATATAATTCCATATAGGAGTTCTCGGTGAGTCCGTCCAGTGTATCCAGTCACCACTGAGCACCCGTATATGATCTTGATGTCAAACATCGATGAATGTGGGAACATCTATCGTCCATCACATGGGTCTAGTATCATATACGCTAGTCTACTCTGGTATATCGATGCCCCGTCTCGATACACCTCCGACTAGGGACATTTCAGGATATGCTTATAAACTACAGATGTCCCACTAGTATGATCTCTATCATAATCACTGTATTCAAGCCGATATCCTCAGGGCTTTATCAGCATGTATGAATGAATAAAAGCATGATCAAATCAACATGTCAGATAAAGAAGAACCAGATAGCATACTATCATGTCGAGCAAGAATGCATACTGAATATATATATACATGTATAAATACATCCACTATCACATAATGGCCTCTAGGGCATACATATATCCAACAATCTCCCATTTGCACTAAGGCCAGTTATTGGCGTATCTCATACCCAACATCTCAAAAAGTCGCTCATGCTGTGGCTGATGGAGGGCTTTGGTGAGTGGATCCGCGGCGTTATTCTTTGTGTCTACTCTCTTAATCTCGATCTCGCGGCGATCTACAATCTCCCGGATCAAATGAAAACGCCTCAGGATGTGTCTGGACCGCTGATGGGACCTGGGCTCCTTGGCTAACGCCATAGCCCCATTATTATCACAATACAAGGGTATTGGATCAATAATGGTTGGAACTACTCCTAGCTCCGAGACGAACTTCTTCATCCAGACGGCTTCCTTGGCGGCATCATTTGCAGCAATGTACTCAGCCTCCATCGTAGAGTCTGCAACGGTATCCTGTTTGGAACTCTTCCAACTTACCGCCCCTCCATTGAGGGTAAATACAAACCCTGAGATAGATTTGCTGTCATCCTTATCGCTCTGGAAGCTCGAATCGGTAAAGGTCTCCATTTGGAGATCTTTATTACCATACACCAAGAACAATTCTTTAGTCCTTCGTAAGTACTTAAGAATGTTCTTCACAGCTGTCCAGTGGTTCTCCCCTGGGTTGGATTGATACCTGCTTACAACACTAAGTGCATAAGCTACATCTGGGCGTGTACATAACATCGCATACATTATAGATCCTACTGCCGAAGCATAAGGTATAATGCTCATGCGAGCTCTCTCTTCATCGGTCTTTAGACAAGAATCCTTGGAGAGAGTGACTCCATGGCAAGCGGGTAAGGCACCCCGCTTGGAGTCTTCCATACTAAACCTTTTTAGGATGGTGTTGATGTACCTGGTTTGGGACAATCCCAATAACTTTTTGGATCTATCCCTATAGATCCTTATGCCCAGGATGTATGTGGCATCACCCAGGTCCTTCATGGAGAACCTTAGTGATAAGAATGATTTGACCGACTGTAGCATAGGAATATCATTTCCTATCAGAAGAATGTCATCCACGTACAATACGAGGAATGTGACAGCTCTTCCTACAGCCTTCTTATAAACACAAGGTTCATCTGGATTTTTGATGAAATCAAACTCTTTGATAACATCATCGAAACAGATGTTCCAACTCCGAGATGCCTGCTTTAACCCATATATGGATTTAAGCAATCTACATGCTTTCTCGCTGCTCCCACTGTCAATGAAGCCCTCTGGCTGATCCATATAAACGCATTCTTCTAAATCTCCATTTAGAAATGCTGTTTTAACGTCCATCTGCCAGATTTTATAGTCGTAGTGAGCAGCAATAGCAAGTAGGATCCGAATGGATTTAAGCATGGCTACGGGCGAAAAAGTTTCGTCATAGTCCAAACCTGGTCTTTGACGAAAACCTTTTGCCACAAGTCTTGTCTTATAGGTCTCTACCTGCCCATCCACACCAATCTTTCTTTTAAAGATCCATTTGCACCCTACAGGTTTTACCCCGGGGGGTACAACGTCCAATGTCCATACTTTGTTGGTGTACATAGACTCCATTTCGGATCTCATGGCATCCAGCCACTTCACAGAGTCACCACTCGTGATAGCTTGCTGAAAACTGGTAGGATCATCATCATCCATGATGCAATCTTCTCCGTCACCATCAATGAGGAAACCGTAGTACCTCTCCGGTGGGCGAGAAGTCCTACCAGACCTACGGAGTGGCCGAGGTTCTTCAGTTTCTGTTGCAACAGCCGGTTCAACCAAATCGTCATTTGTAGTTTGTGTCTCCCGAACCTCTTCTAGATCCACTACCTTGTCATCATCTTTATCTGTGAAATACTCTTTTTCCAAGAATGTGGCATACTGAGAAACAAACACCTTTTGTTCCTCTTTGTGGTAGAATAGACATCCATAAGAATTCTTTGGATATCCCACAAAGTTACACATGACTGACCGTGTCTCGAGTTTGTCCGGATTTTGCATTTTAACATAGGCCGGGCAACCCCAAATCTTAATTCTCTTAAGAGATGGTCTCTTCCCATTCCATATCTCATATGGCGTGGTAGACACGGCTTTGGTTGGAACCCTGTTTAGCAGAAACGCTGCAGTCTCCAATGCATGCCCCCAAAACGAGACTGGTAACTCAGCGTCACTCATCATGGACCGGACCATATCTAATAGGGTCCTATTGCGTCGTTCTGACACATCGTTGTGCTGTGGTGTGTAAGGAGGAGTGAGCAGAGAGAGAATCCCATTCTCTTTTAGGAAGTTTGCAAATTCTGTACTGAGATACTCACCACCTCGATCTGATCGAAGCATCTTCATACTCAAGCCGGTTTGTTTTCTACTTCTTGTTTATATTCAATAAATTTCTCGAAAGCTTCGGACTTGTGCTTTAATAAAAATACATGACCGAATCTTGAGAAATCGTCGGTGAATGCAATGAAGTATGAAAAACCGCCTCTAGCATGTGTAGACATTGGCCCACATACATCACTATGTATGAGGCCAAGGAGCCGAATAGCTCTTTCTCCGTGTCTGGTAAACGGAGTTTTGGTCATTTTACCCTTGATACAAGACTGGCAGGTCGCATAAGATTTATATTCAAAAGAGTTTAAATATCCATCTTTGTGTTACTTGTTTAGTCTTGTTTCGTTTATATGACCAAGTCTACAATGCCAAAGAAAAGCTTCATTTAATTCTGAAAGTTTTCTTTTATTAGTGTGTTGTATACTGAAAACTGTGTGTTGATTTAGGACATATATTCCGTTATTAAGCGTACCATACCCAACCAACATTTGATTCAGGTGAATGTTCATAACATTGTTTTGCAATACAAAATTATATCCTTCATTGTCCAACAAAGAAACAGATTTTATATTACATAGCATACTTGGTACAAAATAACATGGATTCAAAATCAAAATACATCCAGATGGCAACCCCAAGTGATACTCTCCCACTGCGACTGTATGCACATTGGAACCATTTCCAACGCGGAGAGTATGGTCACCTGTCTTCAAAACCTTGCTATATCTCAGCCCCTGCATAGAATTGCAAATGTGAGAACCTGAACCGGTATCCAATACCCCGGAAGCAGAGTTTATTGAAAAACAGTTTTCTGTCACAAACGCACCTGAAGCAGAAGCACCACCATGCTTCTTCTTGAGATTTAAGTACTCCGTGCAGTTGCGCTTCCAATGTCCTGTCTTGTGGCAATGAAAACATTCGCCTTTCCCCGAGTCTCCAGCCTTGGACTTTTCCTTTCCCTTCACCTTCTTAACTCCACCCTTAAGATTAATGGGCTTCTTCTTTTTCTTTCCCTTGGCTTTCCCTTGGCCTTAGCTTTCGGGCGAGAAGAGGAAGACTGTCCAATAGTCATAACGGGAGTTTTTGCTGACTTCATAGTGCTCTCTGCATTCCTTAACATGTTAAGGAGTTCAGGGAGTTCCTTCTCCATGCCGTGCATGTTGAAGTTCACTATGAATTGAGCAAAGGTGGAGGGGAGGGACTGCAGAATAATATCTATATATTGTTCATTGTCCATTGTCCATCCTAGGTCCTCAAGCTCTTCTATAAAAGCTATCATCTTCAGAACATGGTCTCCTACTGGTGTGCCAGGGGCCATACGCATCTGAAACAGTTTCTTTGATGCTTCATATCGTAATACGCGGGATTGCTCTCCATACAACTCCTTTGTATGGAGAAATATGGTTTGAATGTCCATATTCTCGTGCTGCTTTTGATGTGTATTGTCCATCGATGCAAGCGCGAGGCATTTGGCCGTGGCACAGTCAGCGTCCCATGTCTTGCAGACTTCAACGTCCGCATCTGAGGATTTTGGACCTGGGACGGGCGGGGCTGAAGCCGTGAGGACATATGATACTTTATCATAAGTCAAGGCGATTTTCAGATTCCTCAGCCAGTCTTTATAGTTGGTCCCATTCAGTTTGTTTTTATCTAGTAAAAGCTTGAGTCCAGTCATGGGTATCTGCCATTAAGAGAGAGAAAAGAATACACTCAGCGAAAGCTCTTGTGTAGATCAGATTGGTTATTATCTTGTCTAATCGATGTTTCCCACTGCTTTAATCAAGTTTTTCTTTCAAACCTTAAAAAGAAAACTAGCCAGGATTAATTACAGTCTACAACTTCGCTAACCGTTCAGCCAGGCCAGTGTCGGTACTTGAGGGAGGTTCCCCGTGCTTTCGCACGGACCTAATTAAAGTAAACCTCGTTTTCCCAGAGGCGTAGCCCCGTTAACACCTTTCTAGACACCTAATGAGTTAGCTAATTGTAAACTGCAAAACTCTCCTAGGAGCAACTATTGCCCACAGTGGGATCGGGATCCAACCATCACATGGAAGGTATGCAATCTCATTGCAAATTTCAACACTTGAAATTCCCGATGTAATTTTTACCCCCAGTACTTATGACCTTAACTATGGTCAACAAATCATAAGTACCAGTCAAGTTCTACCCGTCATTTCTTGATCAATTAGACCCACCCATATGACCCTTAACTATGGTCAACAAAGTCGCATGAATGTCCTAATTAATCTGCATCATATGCAGTGTAGGAAGACATCACTTAGCTACCGTACACTACGCCTTAACTAAAGTCAACAAACGTAGCACGAATACTAAGTACTCTACTTCCTAAAATGACGGAGGGTTGCGGATGATTTTTAAAAAAATCTTTAATGCTTTGAACTTGATATCGTTGTAGAATCAAATGGTTTTCAAAAAAGAGTGGCTTAAGCTCCGCAGTTTTGAAATGTAGCTTTTTCATAAATAGCCGAGTGGTTTTCAAATCCGATTCTACAACATCTTTTTAGGTTTATTTTCTTTACATTAATCACATTAATGTAATCCCATCATTTAAGTCCTAAAGCCAATCACAGAAAAGAAACGAAAATAACACGTACGCTTATGCCATCCGCATTCGCCGCAATGTTCCGTTATGCACCGTTAGGGTACTTAACTAACGGCATACCGGGACGGGACTAGCGCGGGCGTAAAACATAAGCAACGTCTACTATATATCATATATATAATATGTCATTCGTCTCAGATATCACAGAACACAGGCAGCAGAAACATAGATATAAAGTAGGATATACTAGGACGTCCGTATTTAGTATTTAGCCAGAATAGAAAATACGGATTCAACAGTCGCGATGAATAGCCAATCCCACACCCTGGACCCCTACGAGAGCGGCAAGTGACCCTCCCAATTCTGGAGTTTAGGAGACCCGGTCTCGACTCCTCGAGATGGCCTCCCACTGAACCCCAGAACCCGGTCACCTGTGCTCCCCTCCTTGGGTCCATCCTAATGCGGAAAAGTAAATAATATACAACACTGGTGACACAACCTCAACCTGGAAGTGCCCCAAATAAAAAAATATTACATTACATTTGAATTTACATGAATGAAAATATAAAACTCTCATCTCACATAAAAACCCCCCGGCTATTCAATCGCGACAATCCTGCACATCATATCTCAGCAACACATAATATCTCATATCATCAACTTAAGTAAGTATGCATACCCCAATTGTCGTTGATGTATAGCAACGAAACCGGCGATATCGTACATACTACACTTACGGTCACAGAAAAGAAAGTGTAAAACTACAATATTTGGAATCCACATTCTCTTTAGACATCATAAATGCGAAATATCACATATTTCGTATTTCATTGCCTAAACTATATGAATTCCACATATTGTATCACATTCCAGATAAACACACAGTATTAAAGTTTTCGAACGAACGATCAAGTACCCAAGATTCACTAAAGCTCAACACTTGAGCAGGGTTCAAAAATCCGGAGTGTGACACAGTAGTAGCGGTCCAGCCGTAGAAGGGTTAAGCCAACGCCTCACATGTGGCACGCCGTACTCCCCCAAACCCTAAGGTTCAAAGGGCAGTTCGAGACGGTCACATAATCGAGTTAAGGTTTGTTGTCTTCTAGAAGGACCACCACAAAAAGACTTGCACGTATCTCCAAAGTATTTAAACCCCGTGAATAGTGAGCAAATGATACTCGTTCAAACACTTCAATACTTTCTAATTTACCTGGAAAAACCACGAAATCAAAATTCCGATCGAATCGACGAGTCCAAAACCATCTCCAGAATTTTTCAAAACTGAATACAGATTAAAAATACCCTAAACAATATACAAGCAGATTCCAGAATTACTGAAAAAAATTATTCATGAATTGATGTATACGGCCGCGGAACCGCGACCTAAGCAAGCTTAGGCCGCGTTTCCGCGGCAATAATTACTGTTCATTGAATAATTTTTGAACCGTAATCCTTATTTTTACCTGCTGAATTTTTTACATATTTTTAATTCTGAAAAAAGTCAAAATTTAGAAAATTTCCAGAGAGCACTCTAAAAGGCCGTATTTCGGTTCGATCGGAGTTTTAACTTCGTAAAAAGGTCGCCTAATGTTCTAGGTCGGCTCTGATACCAGTGTAAGGTTTGTCTAGCACCCTATGAAGAGTTTTGAAGCATCACATGTCTCAAAGTATGTATTTTGATGGTGCTAAACAAACACTCAAAGGAATCGATCCTAGAAAATTAGGGTTACTAAACTTTAAGCTAATAAAAATTAGGGTTTCGAGACTACAACCTTTGTAGCTCCCCTTTTGCTTGACTCCTTAGTCTCTTGGGTGTTGGAAGAAGGTCCACTTGTAGTCCTCTCACGTCCACGACGATCCACCCGGAGTTTCCCGTCCAAGCTTGCAACTTTGGAAAAACAAAGATAACACTCTAATCAAGTTGGCTAAACTTGAGTAGAATGATGTTGTGGCTAAGGATCTCACTTCAAAAACCTTTCTTTAAGTGTGTTAAACTCACTAGAAAAACCTAGAGAGGAAAATGGTGAAGGAGGATGAAGATGGTGGCTTTTCTTTTTAGCAAGTGTAAAAGATAAAGGATGACCCTTGAAAAAGAAATGAAATATAACCTTTTATATTTTATTCCTTCTTACATCCAACCATGGTTAAGTGATGGAGAGTTTATTTAACTTGAGTTTTAAATGATAAAGAGAAGGATAACCCAAGGTTAGTGGTAGGTGAGCTTGGTTAGGTTAGAAGAAGAATGTAGAAGCTAGTAAAGATTATCCTTCTTTTTTCAATTTTGTTTTAAATACAAAAACAAATAAAAATCCATTACTTAATCCATGGTGTGAGTATTATATTGCCACCATTTCCATGTGCTAACAACCATGATAGATGGGTGTATGTATGCATGCATGTATGCACATCCACATGTGCATGAAACTAGAATGAAAGAAAGAAACACATGCATGCATGCATACATCCATCAAATACTAGAAAGGTTTCAAGTGAGAAAACTAATGGTTAGATGATAAATCAACACTTAATTTATCAATCCGGTCATATCTCATATGACTCCACCAAAAGCAGGCCACCCGATCAATGTTCGGTATCATATATGCACATTTTTATCGGGTGCATGCGCATATCGCATACGCGTACCACAACGTTTCGGCTGGACTGGGTAACTCCTTTGTGGGAATCTAAGACTCGTGAATACGCCGGCAGAGGGTGATGATCATATCAGGTACCCCCAAGCCACAAGCGGTCAGCTAAACGTAACGGCCACCCGGGCATTAAGCGATTAGAAGACAACAAGCGAACCTGCTACAACTCCCGTCGAGCCAACCGGCAACACTACCGTACAGTCCGGTCTCTTCGTCAGATATGCTGCGTATCGAGCCTAGGGATGGTCATGTCGACCCCAATAACTCAATAAGTCATGCCGGTGAATGGTCTATAACAGATCGAGAAACTACTGATAACACTTATCAGCAATTCTCAGCAGCCCTGGCCAGGGACTTGCTGATATAACCAGTCGGGCACAGCACAACATCAACTCCTAATACCAGGAGAGACGAAACCCCTCCTATCGCTCATTGCCTTCGTGTGTCTCGGGACTGTACCCAACGGCCACCAGTTTGCATGACTCGGTAGAGCCGTGGTAGGGTGGCAATCAAAATACAGTGGGAGAATACACAAGACTTTATGACGATCTCAGGTCTACAGACTAACCT
Organism: Agapanthus africanus; assembly: GCA_030015575.1. Lineage (NCBI taxonomy): Eukaryota > Viridiplantae > Streptophyta > Magnoliopsida > Asparagales > Amaryllidaceae > Agapanthus > Agapanthus africanus. Next base: position 638,659,071 of record CM057339.1, on the reverse strand, counting down.
GTACCAGTGTCACCTGAGAACTGCTATCCGACGATAGATATAATTCCATATAGGAGTTCTCGGTGAGTCCGTCCAGTGTACCCAGTCACCACTGAGCACCCGTATATGATCTTGATGTCAAACATCGATGAATGTGGGAACATCCATCGCCCATCGTATGGGTCTAGTATCATATACGCTAGTCTACTCTGGTATATCAATGCCCCGTCTCGATATACCTACGACTAGGGACGTTCCAGGATATGCTTATAGACTACAGATGTCCCACTAGTATGATCTCCATCATAATCAGAGTAGTCAAGCCGATATCCTCAGGGCTTTATCAGCATGTATGAATGAATAGAAGCATGATCAAATAAACATGTCAGATAAAGAAGAACCAGATAGCATACTATCATGTCGAGCAAGAATGCAAACTGAATATATATACATGTATAGATACATCCACCATCACATAATGGCCTCTAGGGCATACATATATCCAACAAAGTGCTACTGGTAAGAGTTATTAGTAGTTTCTCGACCTGTTATGAGCCTCACATCGACACGACTTATCGGTTACTGGGGTCTGACGTTTACCACCCCTAGACTTGATATGCGACATATGAGACGAAGAGACCGGACTGTACGGTAGTGTTACTGATTGGATTCACAGGAGAATGTACAGGCTTGCTTATTGATCTTCTGATCGCTCAATACCTGGGTGGCTGTTATGTTTAGCTGACCGCTAGTAGCCTGTGGGTGTTTGATATGATCATCACCTACTGCCGGCGTATTGACGATTCTTTGGAGTCCTACACAGAGGTTTCCTGGTTCATGCAAAACGGAGTAGGAGCACATATGTGATATGTGCGGGACCGAGAATAATACAATATGGGATACCGTATTCTATTCTCGCGATATGAGATATCGTCCGGATATATGTCATATAGCCGGGTCATCGGATCAAGTGTTGATTCGATGAAATGGCACATGTTATATTAGTCGGTTATACGCAATATAGCCGGATTGTCGAATCAAGTGTTGATTCGATAATTTAATGTATAATTATATATGTGATATATTATATTAAGTTAACTAATATAAGCTCGCTTTATTGATTCATTTTCTCACTGGATAATACATTGATGTATATGCGATATATGTTAATTGTATTATTTTCTTTTGTTACAAAATATATTGTATATGTGATATATAATATTGTAATATGTTAGGGTTACAAATGCAACATGGATTTTTAGTTTAAACCAAGTTAGGGTTTGGATTAGGGTTAGCTATTTGGATGAGGGTTAAGGAAGCTTCATGAAGCTTTGACTTTGCCATCTTGCTTTGATATTTTGTGAAGATATTTGTTAACCCAACCCAAACCCTTAATCTATGGTTTATTCTCTACAAGGGTTAAGCCTTTCATTCTTAACCCATGGTTGCAATTGTAACCATAACAATAATTCATTATTCATCACAAAAGGATTAGCTTCATCTTCTTCTTCTTCTTGCTCTTTAAAAAGCTTCACTAGATTTTGTGTTTGTGATGAAAAATGGTGAGAAATTGAAAACAAAAGAGAGCAAAATTCCTACTTCATCATCCTCATCTATTCTAGCCACTTAGATTAGGGTATTCACTTCTCTAATTACTTTATTAGTGAAGTGTAAGCTTGGATTAGAGATTCTTCAAGGTAGATCATCTTAGATCAAGAAGACTTCAAGGAAGATGCATCATTCACCTCTTGGAGTCTCACGAGAGTCGGAGTTCTTGATGATCGCAGCGAAGGGACCTCAACACAGAGCTTATGAAGCGAAGGAACGGACTACAAAGGTTGTAATCCTAATCTCTTGACTTCTTTGTATGTGACACAAACTTGTTACCCTAGAAATTCTAGCATGATTCATGGTTAGCTTGCTTTGCACCTCTCTAAATTTTAAAGTGGCATGAGTGATGCTACCAAACCCTAGACTAGGTGCAAGGGAAGCCCAACACCACGGTCGTGATGAATAGCCAAACCCCACCCCAAACCCCTACGGATGCGGCAAACTACCCGCCAAATACCCGTAGTGAAGCAACCTCCCTCATCAAAGTGAGTAGGCCACTCGGTGTTGGATATATGTATGCCCTAGAGGCCATTATGTGATGGTGGATGTATCTATACATGTATATATATTCAGTTTGCATTCTTGCTCGACATGATAGTATGCTATCTGGTTCTTCTTTATCTGACATGTTTATTTGATCATGTTTCTATTCATTCATACATGCTGATAAAGCCCTGAGGATATCGGCTTGACTACTCTGATTATGATGGAGATCATACTAGTGGGACATCTGTAGTCTATAAGCATATCCTGGAACGTCCCTAGTCATAGGTATATCGAGACGGGGCATTGATATACCAGAGTAGACTAGCGTATATGATACTAGACCCATACGATGGGCGATGGATGTTCCCACATTCATCGATGTTTGACATCAAGATCATATACGGGTGCTCAGTGGTGACTGGGTACACTGGACGGACTCACCGAGAACTCCAATATGGAATTATATCTATCGTCGGATAGCAGTTCTCAGGTGACACTGGTACAGGTTAGTCTGTAGACCCGAGATCGTCATGGAGTCTTGTGTGTTCTCCCACTGCACTTTGATTGCCACCCTACCACGGCTCTACTGAGTCGTGCAAACAGGTGGCCGTTGGGTACAGTCCCGAGACGCACGAAGACGATGAGCGATAGGAGGGGTTTTGTCTCTCCCGGTATTGGGAGTTGATGCTGTGCTGTGCCCGACTGGTTATAACAGCAAGTCCCTGGCCAGGGCTGCTGAGATTTGCTGATAAGTGTTATCAGTAGTTTCTCGATCTGTTATAGACCATTCACCGACACGACTTATTGAGTTATTGGGGTCGACGTGACCATCCCTAGGCTCGATATGCAGCATATCTGACGAAGAGACCGGACTGTACGGTAGTGTTGCCGGATGGCTCGACGGGAGTTGTAACAGGTTCGCTTGTTCTCTTCTAATCGCTCAATACCCGGGTGGCCGTTACGTTTAGCTGACCGCTTGCGGCTTGGGGGTGCTTGATATGATCATCACCCACTGCCGGCGTATTGACGAGTCTTAGAGTCCCACATAGGAGTTACCTAGTCCAGGCGAAAAGTTGTGGTGCACATATGCGATATGCGCTTGGACCCGATTAAAATGCGTGTATAGGATACCGTATATTAATTGGGTGGCTTGGTAATGGTCGGGTCATATGTGATACGACCGGATTAGTGAATCAAGTGTTGATTCATCATTATTTTCTCACTACAAATCCTATCTTGCTTATTTTGGATGTATGCATGCATGTATGCATTCATACTTGTTCATGCACATATTGATGTGCAAGCATACATGCATACATACATCATTTTTTATCATGGTTGTTTATACAATGAGAATGGTGGATGTATAAGAATTACACCATGGTTATTTTTTGATTATTATTGGATTTAAATTAAAGCAAAAGAAAATGAAAAATGGGTTAAATCATTTAAGAGTTTCTACACTCTTCTAAACTCTACCATGCTCACCTAACTTTTAACCCATGGTTTATTTTATTATTATGCTTTTAACTTAAATCAAATGATACCTTTGAATCTAACCATGGTTGGTTATGAGAAAGAAAAATATATATAGTCATTTTTTCTTTTCTCTTTGTTAAGATAATTCATTCTCTTCTTCCACCATCTTCATCAACCTCCATGCTTTGCTCTCTAGTTCTTATAAGAGAGTAAAATACTCATAAAAATAGGATTTTGAAGTGAGATCCATAGCCACAACATCATTCTAATCGAGTTTAGCCGACTTGATTAGAGTGTTCTCTTGGTTTTTCCAAATTTGCTAGCTTGGACGGGAAACTCCGGGTGGATCGTCGTGGACGGAAGAGGACAACAAGAGGGCCTTCTTCCAACACCCAAAGAGCCTAAGGAGTGAAGCAAAAACGGGAGCTACAAAGGTTGTAGCCTTCAAACCCTAATCTTTACTTGCTTATAGTTTTATAACCCTAATTTCTAGGATCGATCCCCTTGCATGTTAGTTTAGCACCTTAAAAATTAAAACTTTGGGTCATGTGATGCTTCAAAACTCTTCATAGGGTGCTATACTAACCTTACATTGGTATCAGAGCTGACCTAGAACATTAGGCGACCTTTTTGCGAAGTAAAAAGTCCGATCGAACCAAAATACGCATTTACGGGACACTCTCTGGAAATTTTTTAAAAACTGACTTTTTTCAGAATTAAAAATTCTCAAAAAATAGAGCAGGTAAAAATAAGACAATCTGGAAAATTCGTGGCCATGAACAGTACTTTTGACCGCGGAAACGCGGCCTAAGCACGCTTAGGCCGCGGTTCCGCGGCCATAAGAGGGGGTCGTTTACTCCATTTTGCACAGTATTTTTCCTGACCTGCTATAGTGTATTTTGAGTATGTTTAATCTGAATCTGCTGTTGGAAAATTCTGGAGATGGTTCTGAACTCGTGGTTTCGATCGGAATTTTCATTTCGTTTTCTTTTCCGGGTAAACTAGAAAGTATTGAAGTGTTTGAATGAATATCATTTACTCAATATTCACGGGGTTTAAATAGTTTGGAGATACGTGCAAGTCTTTTTGCGGTGGTCCCTCTAGAAGACAACAAACCTTAACTCGATTATGTGACCGTCTCGAACTGCCCTTTGAACCCTAGGGTTTGGGGCAGTACGGCGTGCCACATGTGAGGCGTTGGCTTGACCCTTCTACGGCTGGACCGCCACTACTGTGTCACACTCCGGATCTTTTGAACCCTGCTCAAGTGTTGAGCTTTAGTGAATCTTGGGTGCTTGATTGTTCATTCGAAAACTTTGATACTGTCTGTTTGTCTGGAATGTGATACAATATATGGAATTCATATGGTTTAGGCATGAAGTACGAAATATGTGATATTTCGCATTTATGATGTCTAAAGAGAATCTGGATTCCAAATATTGTAGTTTTACACTTTCTTTTCTGTGACCGTAAGTGTAGTATGTTAGATATCGCCGGTTTCGTTGCTATACATCAACGACAATTGGGGTATGCATACTTACTTACGTTGATGATATGTGATATTATGTGTTGCTGAGATATGATGTGTAGGATTGTCGCGATCGAATAGCCGGGTTTTTTTTGTGAGATGAGTGTTTTATATTTTCATTCATGTAAATTCAAATGTAATGTAATATTCTTTTATTTGGGGCACTTCCAGGTTGCGGTTGTGTCACCAGTGTTGTATATTATTTACTTTTCCGCATTAGGATGGACCCAAGGAGGGGAGCACAGGTGACCGGGTTCTGGGGTTCAGTGGGAGGCCATCTCGAGGAGTCGAGACCGGGTCTCCTAAACTCCAGGATTGGTAGGGTCACTTGCCTCTCTCGTAGGGGTCCAGGGTGTGGGCTTGGCTATTCATCGCGACTGTGGAATCCGTATTTTCTATTCTGGCTAAGTACTAAATACGGACGTCCTAGGATATCCCACATTATATCTATGTTTCTGCTGCCTGTGTTCTGTGATATCTGAGACGAATGACATATTATATATATGATATATAGTAGACGTTGCTTATGTTTTACACCCGCGCTAGTCCCGTCCCGGTATGCCGTTAGTTAAGTAACCTAACGGTGCATAACGGAACATTGCGGCGAATGCGGATGGCATAAGCGTACGTGTTATTTTCGTTTCTTTTCTGTGATTGGCTTAAGGACTTAAATGATGGGATTACATTAATGTGATTAATGTAAAGAAAATAAACCTAAAAAGATGTTGTAGAATTGGATTTAAAAACTACTCGGCTATTTATGCAAAAGATACATTTCAAAACTGCGGAGCTTAAGCCACTCCTTTTGAAAACTGTTTGATTCTACAACGATATCAAGTTCAAAGCGTTAAAGATTTTCTTAAAAATCATTCGCAACCCTCCGTCATTTTAGGAAGTAGAGTACTTAGTATTCGTGCTACGTTTGTTGACTTTAGTTAAGGCGTAGTGTACGGTAGCTAAGTGATGTCTTCCTACACTGCATATGATGCAGATTAATTAGGACATTCATGCGACTTTGTTGACCATAGTTAAGGGTCATATGGGTGGGTCTAATTGATCAAGAAATGACGGGTAGAACTTGACTGGTACTTATGATTTGTTGACCATAGTTAAGGTCATAAGTACTAGGGGTAAAAATTACATCGGGAATTTCAAGTATTGAAATTTGCAATGAGATTGCATACCTTCCATATGATGGTTGGATCCCGATCCCACTGTGGGCAATAGTTGCTACTAGGAGAGTTTTACAGTTTACAATTAGCTAACTCATTAGGTGTCTAGAAAGGTGTTAACGGGGCTCCGCCTCTGGGAAAATGAGGTTTACTCTAATTAGGTCCGCGCGAAAGCACGGGGAACCTCCCTCAAAGTACCGACACTGGCCTGGCTGAACGGTTAGCGAAGTTGTAGACTGTAATTAATCCTGGCTAGTTTTTCTTTTTAAGGTTTGAAAGAAAACTTGATAAAAAGCAGTGGGAAACATCGATTAGACAAGATAATAAACCAATCTAATCTGTGCAAGAGCTTTCGCTGAGTGTGTTCTTTTCTCTCTCTTAATGGAAAATACCAATGACTGGACTTAAGCTTCTACTAGATAAGAACAAACTGAATGGGACCAACTATAAAGACTGGCTGAGGAATCTAAAGATCGCCTTGACTTATGATAAAGTATCATATGTCCTCACGGCTTCAGCCCCGCCCGTCCCAGGCCCAAAGTCCTCAGTTGCGGACATTGAAGTCCACAAGACATGGGACGCTGACTGTGCCACGGCAAAATGCCTCGCGCTTGCATCGATGGACAACACACATCAAAAGCAGCACGAGGACATGGACATTCACGGGATATTGCTCCATACAAAGGAGTTGTATGGGGAGCAGTCCGGCGTATTACGATACGAAGCATCAAAGAAACTGTTTCAGATGCGGATGGCCCCTGGCACACCAGTAGCAGACTATGTTTTGAAGATGATAGCTCTTATAGAAGAGCTTGAGGGCCTCGGATGGACAATGGACAATGAACAATATATAGATATTATTCTGCAGTCCCTCCCCTCCACCTTTGGTCAGTTCATAGTGAACTTTAACATGCATGGCATGGAGAAGGAACTCCCTGAACTCCTTAATATGTTAAGGAGTGCAGAGAGCACTATGAAGTCAGCAAAGACTCCCGTTATGACTATTGGACAGTCTTCTTCTTCTCGCCCGAAAGCTAAGGCCAAGGGAAAGAAAAAGAAGAAACCCACTAATCCTAAGGGCGGAGTCAAAAAGGTGAAGGGAAAGGGAAAGTCCACAGCTGGAGACCCGGGGAAGGGCGAGTGTTTTCATTGCCACAAGACAGGACATTGGAAGCGCAACTGCACAGAGTACCTAAGTCTCAAGAAGAAGCTTGGTGATGCTTCTGCTTCGGGTGCATTTGTGACTGAAAACTGTTTTTCTATAAACTCTGCTTCCTGGGTATTGGATACCGGTTAAGGTTCTCACATTTGCAATTCTATGCAGGGGCTGAGAAATAGCAAGGTTTTGAAGACAGGTGACCATACTCTCCGCGTTGGAAATGGTTCCAATGTACATACAGTCGCAGTGAGAGAGTATCACTTGGGGTTGCCATCTGGATGTATTTTGATTTTGAATCCATGTTATTTTGTACCTAGTATGCTATGTAATATAATATCCGTTTCTTTGTTGGACAATGAAGGGTATAATTTTGTATTGCAAAACAATGTTATGAACATTCACCTTAATCAAATGTTGGTTGGGTATGGTACACTTAATAACGGAATATATGTCCTAAATCAACACACAGTTTTCAGTATACAACACACTAATAAAAGAAAACTTTCAGAATTAAATGAAGCTTTTCTTTGGCACTGTAGACTTGGTCATATTAACGAAACAAGACTAAACACGTTACACAAAGATGGATATTTAAATTCTTTTGAATATAAATCTTATGCGACTTGCTAGTCTTGTATCAAGGGTCAAATGACCAAATCTCTGTTTACCGGACACGGAGAAAGAGCTACTCAGCTCCTGGGCCTCATACATAGTGATGTATGTGGGCCTATGTCTACACAGGCTAGAGGCGGTTTTTCATACTTCATTACATTCACTGACGATTTCTCAAGATTCGGTCATGTATTTTTATTAAAGCACAAGTCCGACGCTTTCGAGAAATTCATTGAATATAAACAAGAAGTAGAAAAACAAACCGGCTTGAGTATTAAGATGCTTCGATCAGATCGAGGTGGAGAGTATCTCAGTACAGAATTTGCAAACTTCCTAAAAGAGAATGGGATTCTCTCTCAGCTCACTCCTCCTTACACACCACAGCACAACAGTGTGTCAGAACGACGGAATAGGACCCTATTAGATATGGTCCGGTCCATGATGAGTGACGCTGAGTTACCAGTCTCGTTTTGGGGACATGCATTGGAGACTGCAGCGTTTCTGCTAAACAGGGTTCCAACCAAAGCCGTGTCTACCACGCCATATGAGATATGGAATGGGAAGAGATCATCTCTTAAAAGAATTAAGATTTGGGGTTGCCTGGCCTATGTTAAAAAGCAGAATCCGGACAAACTCGAGACACAGTCAGTCATGTGTAACTTTGTGGGATATCCAAAGAATTCTTATGGATATCTGTTCTACCACAAAGAGGAACAAAAGGTGTTTGTTTCTCAGTATGCCACATTCTTGGAAAAAGAGTTTTTCTCAGATAAAGATGATGGCAAGGTAGTAGATCTGGAAGAGGTTCTGGAGACACAAACTACAAATGACGATTTGGTTGAACCGGCTGTTGCAACAGAAACTGAAGAACCTCGGCCACTCCGTAGGTCTGGTAGGACTTCTCGCCCACCGGAGAGGTACTACGGTTTCCTCATTGATGGTGACAGAGAAGATTGCATCATGGATGATGATGATCCTACCAGTTTTCAGCAAGCTATCACGAGTGGTGACTCTGTGAAGTGGCTGGATGCCATGAGATCCGAAATGGAGTCTATGTACACCAACAAAGTATGGAATTTGGACGTTGTACCCCCTGGGGTAAAACCTGTAGGGTGCAAATGGATCTTTAAAAGAAAGATTGGTGTGGATGGGCAGGTAGAGACCTATAAGGCAAGACTTGTGGCGAAAGGTTTTCGTCAAAGACCAGGTTTGGACTATGGCGAAACTTTTTCGCCCGTAGCCATGCTTAAATCCATTCGGATCCTACTTGCTATTGCTGCTCACTACTACTATGAAATCTGGCAGATGGACGTTAAAACAACATTTCTAAATGGAGATTTAGAAGAATGCGTTTATATGGATCAGCCAGAGGGCTTCATTGACAGTGGGAGCAGCGAGAAAGCATGTAGATTGCTTAAATCCATATATGGGTTAAAGCAGGCATCTCGGAGCTGGAACATCTGTTTCGATGATGTTATCAAAGAGTTTGATTTCATCAAAAATCCAGATAAACCTTGTGTTTATAAGAAGGCTGTAGGAAGAGCTGTCACATTCCTCGTATTGTACGTGGATGACATTCTTCTGATAGGAAATAATATTCCTATGCTACAGTCGGTCAAATCATTCTTATCACTACGGTTCTCCATGAAAGACCTGGGTGATGCCACATACATCCTGGGGATAAGGATCTATAGGGATAGATCCAAAAAGTTGTTGGGATTGTCCCAAACCAGGTATATCAACACCATCCTAAAAAGGTTTAGTATGGAAGACTCCAAGCGGGGTGCCTTACCCGCTTGCCATGGAGTCACTCTCTCCAAGGATTCTTGTCCAAAGACCGATGAAGAGAGAGCTCGGATGAGCATTATACCTTATGCTTCGGCAGTAGGATCTATAATGTATGCGATGTTATGTACACGCCCAGATGTAGCTTATGCGCTTAGTGTTGTAAGCAGGTATCAATCCAACCCAGGGGAGAACCACTGGACAGCTGTGAAGAACATTCTTAAGTACTTACGAAAGACTAAAGAATTGTTCTTGGTGTATGGTAATACAGACCTCCAAATGGAGGCCTTTACCGATTCGAGCTTCCAGAGCGATAAGGATGACAGCAAATCTATCTCAGGGTTTGTATTTACCTTCAATGGAGGGGCGGTAAGTTGGAAGAGTTCCAAACAAGATACCGTTGCAGACTCTACGATGGAAGCTGAGTACATTGCTGCAAATGATGCCGCCAAGGAAGCCGTCTGGATGAAGAAGTTCGTCTCGGAGCTAGGAGTAGTTCCAACCATTATTGATCCAATACCTTTGTATTGTGACAATAATGGGGTAATGGCGTTAGCCAAGGAGCCCAGATCCCATCAGCGGTCCAGATATATCCTGAGGCGCTTTCATTTGATCCGGGAGATTGTAGATCGCCGCGAGATCGAGATTAAGAGAGTAGACACAAAGAACAACGCCGCGGATCCACTCACCAAGGCCCTCCCTCAGCCACAGCATGAGCGACTTTTTGAGATGTTGGGTATGAGATACGCCAATAACTGGCCTTAGTGCAAGTGGGAGATTGTTGGATATATGTATGCCCTAGAGGCCATTATGTGATAGTGGATGTATCTATACATGTATATATATTCAGTTTGCATTCTTGCTCGACATGATAGTATGCTATCTGGTTCTTCTTTATCTGACATGTTTATTTGATCATGCTTCTATTCATTCATACATGCTGATAAAGCCCTGAGGATATCGGCTTGACTACTCTGATTATGATGGAGATCATACTAGTGGGACATCTGTAGTCTATAAGCATATCCTGGAACGTCCCTAGTCGTAGGTATATCGAGACGGGGCATTGATATACCAGAGTAGACTAGCGTATATGATACTAGACCCATACGATGGGCGATGGATGTTCCCACATTCATCGATGTTTGACATCAAGATCATATACGGGTGCTCAGTGGTGACTGGGTACACTGGACGGACTCACTGAGAACTCCTATATGGAATTATATCTATCGTCGGATAGCAGTTCTCAGGTGACACTGGTACAGGTTAGTCCGTAGACCCGAGATCGTCATGGAGTCTTGTGTGTTCTCCCACTGCACTTTGATTGCCACCCTACCACGGCTCTACTGAGTCGTGCAAACAGGTGGCCGTTGGGTACAGTCCCGAGACGCACGAAGACGATGAGCGATAGGAGGGGTTTCGTCTCTCCCGGTATTGGGATTTGATGCTGTGCTGTGCCCGACTGGTTATAACAGCAAGTCCCTGGCCAGGGCTGCTGAGATTTGCTGATAAGTGTTATCAGTAGTTTCTCGATCTGTTATAGACCATTCACCGGCACGACTTATTGAGTTATTGGGGTCGACGTGACCATCCCTAGGCTCGATATGCAGCATATCTGAAGAAGAGACCGGACTGTACGGTAGTTTTGCCGGATGGCTCGACGGGAGTTGTAACAGGTTCGCTTGTTCTCTTCTAATCGCTCAATACCTGGGTGGCCGTTACGTTTAGCCGATCGCTTGCGGCTTGGGGGTGCTTGATATGATCATCACCCACTGCTGGCGTATTGACGAGTCTTAGAGTCCCACATAGGAGTTACCTAGTCCAGGCGAAAAGTTGTGGTGCGCATATGCGATATGCGCTTGGACCCGATTAAAATGCGTGTATAGGATACCGTATATTAATTGGGCGGCTTGCTAATGGTCGGGTCATATGTGATATGACCGGATTAGTGAATCAAGTGTTGATTCATCATTATTTTCTCACTACAAATCCTATCTTGCTTATTTTGGATGTATGCATGCATGTATGCATTCATACTTGTTCATGCACATATTGATGTGCAAGCACATATTGATGTGCAAGCACACATGCATACATACATCATTTTTTATCATGGTTGTTTATACAATGAGAATGGTGGATGTATAAGAATTACACCATGGTTATTTTTGGATTATTATTGGATTTAAATTAAAGCAAAAGAAAATGAAAAATGGGTTAAATCATTTAAGAGTTTCTACACTCTTCTAAACTCTACCATGCTCACCTAACTTTTAACCCATGGTTTATTTTCTTATTATGCTTTTAACTTAAATCAAATGATACCTTTAAATCTAACCATGGTTGGTTATGAGAAAGAAAAATATATATAGTCATTTTTTCTTTTCTGTTTGTTAAGATAATTCATTCTCTTCTTCCACCATCTTCATCAACCTCCATGCTTTGCTCTCTAGTTCTTATAAGAGAGTAAAATACTCATAAAAATAGGATTTTGAAGTGAGATCCATAGCCACAACATCATTCTAATCGATTTTAGCCGACTTGATTAGAGTGTTCTCTTAGTTTTTCCAAATTTGCTAGCTTGGACGGGAAATTCCGGGTGGATCGTCGTGGACGGAAGAGGACAACAAGAGGGCCTTCTTCCAACACCCAAAGAGCCTAAGGAGTGAAGCAAAAACGGGAGCTACAAAGGTTGTAGCCTTCAAACCCTAATCTTTACTTGCTTATAGTTTTATAACCCTAATTTCTAGGATCGATCCCCTTGCATGTTAGTTTAGCACCTTAAAAATTAAAACTTTGGGTCATGTGATACTTCAAAACTCTTCATAGGGTGCTATACTAACCTTACACTCGGCACATCGAAGTATCCAGTAGTTTATGCACCGCACCTTGGGTCTATCCTAGAAGAAGAAAACAGTAAAAGAAAATAATACAATGGTGGCTACAACCTCAACCCGGATGTTCCCCGCAAAAGATTATTACATCACTTTACAATTTACATCAAATGAAAGAAAAGAAACTCTCATCTCACATCCCCGGCTATTCATCCACGACGATCCAACAAGTTCATATACACAATCCAACATCACAGATCATAGATATGTACAACCCCCACTAATCGACGTATAGCGATTAGCAGACGTTCAATACATATATCACAACACAGATAAAAGCCGATTAGCAAATAACTTAGAATTTTGATCGAAAACAATTTTCCGTGTCTACCCCAAGTGGAAACCAGCATAGAAAATATCATGGGTAGAAACCAAATATCCCAGAGAACCATAAACCCAAAACGAGACACACAGAGGAAATACGAGCCAACTCGGCCACAACTCAGCTACGGAACAGCGGCAAATCGACCGATTCGCCGCGGTTCTGGGGTGGTTGTGACGAGTTAGCGTCTCGTTTTTCTTTTGTGTTGTTGTATTTCCCTGCTTGTATTTTTCATGCCTCTGAAATAATTTTTTCTTGTAGTACTCTCACTCTACAGAAAGCATAGGAATTGGGTGTATCGTTTTCGAGTTTTCCAATGATTGAAGTTCTAATAACTTGCTAACTAACTAGTAAAGGTTTAGTAGGCTCTGATATCACTATAAGTCGATGTCGCGCACCGCACGGGTTAGCGGGGAGGCGGAATATTTAAAAAACGATTTTCAAAGCACGCAACACCGACTTGAACTCCAGGAACTTGGCTAAATTAACCCTAACTAGCTAAGCTTGTAAAGAGGTTAACTACTTGAAAAGGAATTTATACCTCACGATACAAGTCCTTCGGGTCTTCTTTGCTGTCCTCCTCATCATCGTAGGCTCCGAGGATCGTAACGGATCGTAGCTTCCTCATTGGCTTCCTCGAGTCTAAGACGATCCACCGAGAGTCTATAGTCTGAGCTCCAACCTCAAATCCGAGGTAACTAGGGCAACTAGTTTGCTAAACTAGAAGTCCTAGGTGATGTAGAGAAAGATGATGTGTTGGTTTATCTCTTGGAACCCTAAGTTTCTCAACTCATGAGACAATTAGGGTTCATGAGAAGGAGATGAAGAAAGCTTGAAGAGAGAGAATCTATTTGTGATAATGATAAATGAATATGGCTCATATCAAGACTATAAGGCAAATGAAAATATCTCACACAAATATCTCAAAATATCTCATAAATATCTAAGTCTTCATTTGCCTCATAAGAGTCCAAGAAAGTCAACATGAAAACATCTTCAATTTCACCAAACTACCATATAGTTTTCCACCTCATAAATCCACCTCATTAAGAATTTAACCTAAATGCTAATACATGTAATGAGGTGTAATCATCTAGAAGCAAACTTGAGTAATTTACAAGAATGCCCCTCTCATCCGTATTCCGAGAAACACGAATACAATGAAACGAAAACAATCCATCAATATAATACTAGGATTCGGTTTAAACCAAAGCCCACTAGTATTATCCGCCCGATCATCATACGCGCATAAGTGCATGTACGTGATTGAAGCCCTGCTGTAAAACCATACGGCCTCTACATCGTTTTCCCGATGCAGGGAAACTCTTTGTGTGGGACTCTAAAGACTCGACAGTACGCTGGCAGTGGGTTTAACCACAAGCCGCAAGCAGTACTAGCTGTACGTAATGGCTACCCAGGTATCTGTCGATGAGAAGGCCGATGAGCAAACTCATCCGAACTCCTATTGAGCCTGTACGTGACAATCTCCGTATAGTCCGGTCTGTTCGTCTAATAATATCGCATATCGGGCCTAGGTGGTGGTAATCGTCAGACCCCTAATAGCGCAATAAGTCGTGCCGGAGTGTAGCCTAAAACACCCTGAGAAACTACTGGAGTACCTACCGGTAAATCTTGCTTGCCCTGGCCAGAGACTTTGTGTACTGGCTCTCCAAACACAGCGCGTATCAACTCCCAATACCGGGAGAGACGAATCCTATCTAACCGCCACTGCCTCCAAGTGTTTCGGGATTGCACCCAACTACTACCTTTTTTCACGACTCTTTTGATCCGTGGTAGGGTAGTAATCAAAGTACAGTGGGAATACACTCGAGGAGAAGTAGCCGTGTCAAGTCGACGGACTAAGCTGTACTCATGTCACCTGGGAACAGCTACCCGACGATAGGTATAATAGCCATTAACAGTTCCCGACGAGTCCTGTCCTGTGTACTCATAACCTATTGAGCACATGAATACTATCTCCAGTACGACGTTCTAATGGCTGTAGGACAGACCATCTTCCCTGCTGGGATGAGAAGCGTATACATTAGTCTACTCTAGAGTATGGATGCCCCATCTCGATAATCCTATGACTAGGGACCTATATATGGATGTGCTTATGGACTATCCAGCCCCCACTAGTGTGACTGCCATCACAACGATGGTAATCAAGCAATGATCCTAAGGGCTCTACCAATATGTATATGCGATGTGCTAAAATAAACACATGCACGTATTGAGGTAGAAACAAACTAGGTAGCATACTACCATTTCGAGCAAGACTGTTACTATATCCGTGTATATCCCAAGCTTCCATTAACTAATATACAAACCGGTATGATACAATAATGGCCTCTAAGACATATATCACTAACAAGAATATCCTCACTAAACCCACCTACAAGAAAAGACCTCAAGTCGAAGCAAAAGGGGAGCAACAGAGGAAGTAGCAGTGCGCCCGCCACGACTATGCTGACGGGCGGGTCTGAGTTGCCAACTCATGAGTAGTAAATAACATCTAATGAGACAATCACAAATATGCACGCAAATGCGTTAAATACTATGTATAAACTATGATGTGATGTACAAGTATGAACGTGACATGAATAAATGATCATGCATGAAATCTGGAACATCTGATGTGGGAAAAACTGAGTTTTTATCTTAGAAAATCTTCGGTATGGTAAACCAAAGTATCATCAATAGAAACGACAGAAATCCGTGTCAAGCATCGACACATAATATATATATCAATGTCTTAGGTGCCGTCTCTCAGATCGGCTCTAAATCTATCTAAATCACACGACTCCGGTCGGTATCCTCCATATCACCGTCGGGCCAATAATCACCGGTAGGTAGTGCTTCCCTGCCAGGCTCAACGTCTCACTATACGATATTCTTGCCCTGGGGTACCTCACCGGGTCCACCATGTACCCGCAGACGGTGCCTCCTCTCTTCTCGAATTGGGTATATGTACATACATGGCTCAATAACTGAGAAAACTCATGGTGGACGCCACACATCATATCACGAGAAAATCGCAATTTCCATTTTTAAAATGATTATAAGTTTATAAAAGTCTTTTTGCGGTTTTCCCCAAATCCAGAAATCTCATGAATACGGAATCTCCAAGAAGAATCACAATACCTGCATATGTCAATTATGGTGAATGTCCATGATATCGATATGATGCAATGAAATGAATGACTTGAAGACTACATATCAATAATAATGCAATGCTCAAATACCAATTTTTAAGCAAGTTCTATTGTGTCCATGACATAACAATTACCAATGGCGTGTGTGTTCGTATAAAATAGTGCACGTGCGACATGAAATATTGGTATGGTGCAAGTGTCCTAGGTGATAATATCATTGTGCATGATGATGCAAATGCTATATGAATATGATATACACATACGAATACAAGAATTATAAGAAATCCTAGCTATTGGGCGATTTACGCCATCCAAGCGATTCCCCCCATAGACGTGTACATCTACTCACTAGAACGCCTCGGCTATTCGAATCTGACCATCGTATTTCCTTTCCTTGCCGTGTCTGACGTCTCCACAATCGATCCTAAAATCGTACAATATCAATACATAAGGCTAAACACTTGATAAAACACGAAGTCAAGATAATACGGAGAAACTAACGCCACAAGCTTAAACACGTGTGCACTTGGTGCACAAAACATGTGTGACGTTGCCTAAAACCATCCCTAGGAGCCGTGATACGCAGCGAATGCCAAATCTAGAATCGAAACGTACGTATCGCACATTAACCAAACACTCTCATATAAGAAAAATGGTTCCAGCTTTAATCTGCAACTGAACTAGGAAAAACAAACAATACCATATACCCTAAAAGGCCCCTAGAGAACTACCTACAACAACCCAAATCCTAATGCTACAGGGGGACCGACGACGCCGGTGGAAATGTGAATCTTGCCGGTCAAACTGCGACGGATTAGGTCCGGGTTTCGAGGGTAAACTCAGGGCTTAATCACTACTCTACTTTCTTTTTATATTAAATTATAGAACAATAAAACGATAGAAGATCACAAATATCACTAAACTTAACTAAAAACCATTTTAAAACACTAAATTAAAATAATATGGTATTTTAGTGTAAACTTGTAGGATTAGTAAGACTATTAGATGATAAACTACCCTAATAAGTGATTAAAACAATAAACTTAACCTAACCCTCTCTTTAAGCTCTAAACATGCATTAAAAACTACATTAGCACCTAATTAAGACTAATAAAAGCAAGGATTAGTGAAACATATTGAAACTTGGTTTTCATACCTCAAGGATTAGTAGAAAGAGCCCCTACTAGATCAAATTTTGCCACTAAAAGAAGACTTGCTTAAAGAACTCATAAAAAAGTTTTGGAAAAATTGGATTTTTGAAGGTTTAGTGAGGGATTTGTGTTGATTTTTGTGTAGGGTTATTATGATAAGTTGTAACGCTTTAAAAAAAATCGTTTAGGTTAATTGCATGATAATTAGTAGTACAACTCGTGTTTTTCCGTAAAATCTAGTTATAATTATTTTTCCACTTAAACATAATTATACTTATTTTAATTATGTAATTGCTTATGTATGAGTGTTTAACTAGTTACTTATTTAATTGGTAGTTACTTAATTATTTTCCTTATTTATTTATCTTAATTATTATTTTAATCATGCACTTACACATTAAATTAATGATAATTACAGATTAGTATGGGTTATTACATGTTTTTGCACCATGACACTATTAAACACAAATGTAATATGTTGTTTTTTAAAATAAAAAAATGAAATGAAAAGAAAAGAGGTTCTAGTTTTTTTTTTAAGGATTAAAATAAAGAGAAAATGAAAAAAAAAGATGTGATAAAGAAGAATGGTGTATTAGTGAGGTAAGGTGAACATGTTGCTTTGTTTCTTCACTCACACATTCCCCTCACCCTCTCCCTCCTTGCTCGGCCAGCTACAACAGCAGCCCTTCCTCTCATTTTCCCTCTTTCTCACTTGCAAAAACCCTCATTACCTCATAAAAAAAATCCACAAAATTAACTCTAATTTCTAGCTAATCATCACAAAAAAAAATTCCTTGTTCAAATCTTAGCATGGTTCTTGGCTCAAGTCTTCATTTTGGCTAGCGTGTTTGGATCTCTTTCAAAACCATTTTGAGCTATAAAATCAAATCTAATTGTTACTTTGCTAATATTTGCCTTAATCTAATTTTTATTAGGTGTTAATGTAGTTTTAATGCAAGATTAGAAATTAAAGTGAAGGGTTTGGGTTAAGTTAAGGTTTTTATCACTTAATTAGGGTAGCTAAATGTAGTTTAACATCTAATGGCTTTATAAATCTAATCTAGTTGATTACTTTGCTAATATGACTTTTAATTATCTTAACTAGGAGTTTATGCAATTTAATTGCATGATTAGTGTGTGTTTATATGAGATTTGATTTAATTAGTGTTGCATGGCTTGATTAGGATATTTATGTGTTATTAATGGCCTCTAAACTTACTAATCCACCGAGTATTGCACTAAAATGCCTTGAAATCTCAAATTAGTGTTTTAAAATGGTTTTTAATCAAGTTTTGTGGTATTAAGAATCTTCTATCACTGTGATAGTTTTTAATTTAAACAAACATATACAGTGGGATATATATAGTGTTATGAGTATATTGTAGAAATCCGGACCCCTTTCACCCAACTTGGCCCGGCGAAAATTGAGGAAATTCCGGCGCCGCCGGTCTTATGTAGGGTTTAGGCGATGGATTTTTGGTGGTAGTTATCTGTAGGTACTTTATGGTGTCTGGTCTTGTTTGTTTTACTTAGTTTTTCTCCAGATAAAATCCGGGACCAATTACCTATATATTTAGTATTGTGTCTTGCGCAATACGTACGATTCGAGTCTTGGTTTGGCGTATCTGTGAGAACAGCCAGATCGGGTTGGGTTGAGCGATGTTACACATGTCTAGTGCACCAAGTGCACACGTAGTTTAACTCATGGAGTTAATTCTTTCGTATTTTTTTTTCTTCACGTACTATCGAATATTTAGCTTTCTATATATTGATATTTGTACGATTCTAGGTTCTGTTGCGAAGACGTCAGACGCGGCACGGAAAGGAAAGGCTGTGATTGGATCAGATTAGCCGAGGCGTCCCGGTGAGTAGATATACACATCTATGGGGGGATCGTCTGGATGGCACAAGGCGCTCGATAGTTAGAATTATTAGTAGTTCTTGTATTCATATGCGTAGTCTCCCAATCATTCATATCATGACATTGCATCTTCTTACATAAGATATTATTACTTAGGACACTTGCACCATTACCATTGGTTCATGCCGCACGTGCACTATTTTATGTGAACACATGCCATTGGAAATTGCTATGTCACGAAAACTATAAAACTTCCTAAAATTGGTATTTGTGCATTTGCATCATGTATTATGTGTTGACTTTTAGTTGTATTTTCATTTTCTTAGGATGGATATACATGTTTGTTAGTAATATACCTCATCGCATCATCATTCATACATGGCTTCTACTCATACATCGCATTGTATATTATCGTATCATAGACATCCATCATTACCGACATGTTCATATATTGTGATTCTTCTTGGAGATTTCAATATTTATGAGATTTCTGGATTTTGGGGAAAACCGCAAGAATTTTATAAAGCTATTATCATTTTAAAAGAATCCAAGTTGTGGTTTTCTCGTGATATGATGTGTATGGTGTCCCCCATGAGTTTTCCTGATTTGAGTTGGTTTTCGAGATCCGATTCGAGGAGTAGCTTGAACCGTTTCGGGTACATGGTGGGCCCGGTAAGATACCCTCGGGCAATAAGCTTGAGTTGTAGACGATGAGCCTGCAGGGGAGCACTACCTACCGGTTATTTTTGGCTCGACGGTTATCTGGAGGATACTGGCCGGAGTCATGGGATGTGACAGATTTGAGGGCCGATATGAGAGACGGCTATTGAGATATTGAGATACATATTTTTTGCTGATACTTGACATGGAATTTCTGTCGATTTCACTGATGATAATCCAGTTTTATTATACAAAAGTTTTACTATGATAAGAATATAGATCTTCTCACATCAGATATATCCAGATTTCACGCTGATTACTCATTCATGTCGCATTCATACTAGTGCATCGCATCATATTTGTTTATGTAAGTTGTGACGCATTTGCGTGCATGCTTACGATAACCTTATTAGATGTTATTTACTACTCACGAGTTGGCAACTCACCCCCGTTGTGCCACAGCATAGTAGCGGCGGGCGTGCTTCCACTTCTGCTCCCTTTGCATCGACTTGCGGCTTGCTTGTAGGTGGGTTTGTGAGGATACTCTTTTGTTCCCACCTTGTGTATTTACTGTTGTATTTAGTACACTCCATCTACCCTATCTACCATTTCCATCATTTGTATATTTGACTTAGACTGCGAGCTTGTGAGATTTGTATATATATATTTCTGTTTCTGGTGTCGAGCTCGTGTGAGCCGACTTTATACTTGATTTTCTTTTTTCTTGCTTTTAAATGTTGATTTCATATCATGATGATATATCTTGTATTTGGTTGTGTTCCTCCGTTCGGCGAAGAGCTAGCTCCCTTTTAGGGATGCCTTTATTCATTACTTATGTATATTCATGTGTTGTACCCATTTGGGGCCAGTTTATAAAAAGGATACTCTTCCGAAATTTTTATAAAACTTGAAGTTATTGTAAAGGGTTTTCAAAGAAACTTTTCTATGTTTAAATCACTTTTTTTTTAAAAAAGTTTTCCTTCACTTTATTTCTTTAAACGGTTTAAATTTCTGGGTTTTGGTTTACATAGATTACGTTACGCCTCTAGACGTTGCGTAATTTAAGTGCCAGTCACGTTCCACGTATTCGGGTCATGAAAAAGTTGGTATCAGAGTGATAGGTTTTACCTTTTTGAGTGTAGGATGACCCTTGGTAGATGGAGTAAGTGACATAAACAGAGTGACACGGCGTGTGTATGTTCCGCGGCATACTCACGATACGGTACTCCGCCTAAGTGACCTTAGGATATATAATTGCTTGTACATTCTTCTTTGATTCCATATATCCTTTGATTCGATTGCAATATTCTCGTCAAATCCCGTTTCTTGTTCTAGCCATTATGCTGCCGAAGACTACGAGGGCCTAGTAGGTTGCCGCCAGAGATGACATCGGGGCAGGCTCGTCTGAGACGGGGAACGACAAGGATGGTACACCCATTCTTCAGGAGCGGGTTGATTCACCTTCTGCAGACTGTATCGCTAGGGTAGAGGCCGGTGTTTGGGATTTGCGCCAGATGATCGGATCCTTGATAGAGATCAGTCAAGCACAGAGATCGGATATTGCTCCACCTACGGTTGTTCGGGAACCAAAACGGATTCGTACTGATATATCAGCTCCGAGGCGTGTTCGCAGAGGCCGTAGCTGATTCTTTATAGGCCAGTAATATCGCTCTTACTCACAGGGTCAGCAGCTGTTGTTTGGATGTTTCAGGTGTGGGAGTCTGGATCACCGCATTAGATTTTGTACTATGAGGCGTCAGGGCGAGGCGACAGTTCCACGTGTGACCTTACCGGCTTCATCACCTCCTCCGAGTGCATTACGTCCTACGCCTGTTGTTGCTCTATGCCAGATCGATGCCCAGAGAGGCTGTAGTCATGGCGGTTGTATTCGGAGAAGACGAGGTAGCAGAGGCGGAGGACAGCTGGTCGCTGGTAGAGGACAAGCCCTAGATTTTGTGTTTACTCCTCGAGACGTGCAGGCGTCGAACGTAGTCGTGACATGTATTCTTTCGGTGCTTTCTTTCGATGCGCGTATTTCTTTTGTTGCTTGAACTTGTATCTACACCTTGCACCGAGGTTGGGCCGAAAGTCATCTTCGCTACATCTGCCACTTGTTGTTATTACTCCAGTAGGCGAGCCTTTTGTCGCTTGATATATAGGGTTCCTTAGCACGACTACTGGGTTTCGGAAGGCATCAACCTTGCCAATTTAAAAATTTAGCATGCTAAACAACCCTAGACTAAGAATCTTAACTAGAGAACTAGGGTTAACAAGTACGTAAACAACTTTACATCTAAGTGAATGAGGAATACAACCTTTGTAAGTCCACGTTGCCCTCCCCGGTGCTCGCGGGGAGGCGGAAACGTTATGAAAAATCGGATTTTTACAACACTAGGCAACATGGACTCTGCTAAAGGAGGGATCTTTGCTAAACAAAAACTAACTACAAAGCTTAAAGAGTTAGCTACTCGGAAAAGGGGTTATACCTAGGTCTTCAAGTCCTTCTCTTCTTGCTCCTTGGAGTGAAAGAACGGGTTCTCCTTGTCGTCTTCTCTTGCCGAAGAAAGATCCACCCGAGGGCCTCTACCTTTGGCTCCAACCTCAAACTAGAAGTAACTAAGGTGCTTGGTGTGAAAAACCTAGGACCTTAGAAAGAGTAAAGAGTATTTTTGAAGGTTTTATCTCAAGCTCAAATGGTTCTCAACTCATGAGAGGGGAGAGCTAGAGAGAGAGAGGAAGAGGATGAGATAGAATGAGAATGATAGAATGAGAAGAATAAACCAACCTTCTCACATAAATGTGAATTATGATAAATAAATAATTAGATAAAGGTAATTGTGATGGTTAATCTTGAAATGACCATTATCATTTCATATTAATTACTTTTGCAAGGATCAAGGAGCATCTTTCATATGAAATGATGATGGTCAACTTCTTAACTTAGGTCAACAAGTCAAGCATAGTCAAATGGTCAACAACCCTAACCATACACAATTATAATTAACTAATATTAATAAATCATATTTCACACGTAAACATTAGGGTTAAGAAAATGACAATGGTCATCAACCCTAATGAAAGTCCTCTGCCTCTGCCTCAGTCAACTGTGCATACACACCCGTATCCGCGTTCCGAGGAACACGAATACAAAGAGATAAAACCAATCCCAAATCATATACTAGGATCCATCTTAAACCAAAGCCCGCTAGTATAAGCTTTCCAGACACCAAACGTACACAAGTGCGCGGATGTGAACGGACCCCGTCGCAAAAACCATGCGACCTCTACTCATTTTGCCTAAAGGCGAATAACCCTCTGTGTGGGACTCTAAAGACTCGACACTACGCTGGCAGTGGGTTTAACCACAGACCGCAAGCCGCACTAGCTATACGTAACGGTCCCCAGGTAGATGCCGATAAGAAGACTGACGAGGTAAACCCATCTTAACTCCTACTGAGCCTGAATGTGACAATCTCCGTACAGTCCGGTCTTTTCCTCTAAGAACATCGCATGGCGGGCCTAAGGGGGCTGTAAACGTCAGTCCCCTACTAGCGGTACAAGTCGTGTCGGAGTGTAGCCCAGAACACCCTGAGATAACACTGGAAACCTACCAGTCTATCTCGCTTGCCCTGGACAGGGACTTTGTGTAATGGCTCTCCTAGACACAGCGCGATATCAACCCCCAGTACAGGGAGAGACGAATCCTGTTTAACTATCACTGCCTCCAAGTGCTTCGGGACTGCACCCAAAAACTACCTGTTTGCACGACTCCTTTGAGCCGTGGTAGGGTAGTAATCAAAGTACAGTGGGAACACACTCTAGGCGAAGTGACAGTGTCAAGTCAACGGACTAAGCTGTACTCATGTCACCTGGGAACTGATAACTGACGATAGGTATAATACCAACCAACATTTCCCGACGAGTCCTGTCTAGTGTACTCGTAACCTAACGAGCACCCGCATACTATCCCAAGTACGACGTACTGACGGCTGTGGGATAGAACGTCTCCCAAGCTGGGATGAGAAGCGCATACGCTAGTCTACTCCGGAGTATCGATGCCCTGTCTCGATAATCCTACGACTAGGGACCTGCATAAGGATGTGCTTGTAGATTACCCAGCCCCCACGAGTGTGACTGCCATCACAACGCTGGTAATCAAGAAATGATCCTAAGGGCTCTACTAATGTGTAAAGACGATATGCTAAAAAACACATGCACACATTAAAGCAGAAACAAACCAAGTAGCATACTACTATTTTGAGCAAGATTGTCAATACAAGGTGAATATCCCAAGCTTCCATCAAGTAATATACAAGCCAGTATGATACAGTAATGGCCTCTAGGGCATATACATTAACAATCTCCCACTTGCACTAAGGCCATGTACTGGCGTATCGAAGACCTATCATCTCGATCAGCCATTCGAACTGAGTTTGGGGTAAGGCCTTGGTGAATGCATCAGCAGTGTTTTCTTCCGTAGCAACTCTCCAAACCTCGATCTCCTGGCGACCCACGATCTCCCTGATCAGGTGATACCGCCTCAAGATGTGTCTGGACTTCTGATGGGACCTGGGTTCCTTCGCTAAAGCTATAGCCCCGTTGTTGTCGCAATACAGAGGTACTGGATCAACAATGGACGGAACCACCTGAAGTTCTGTCAAGAACTTCTTTATCCAGACGGCTTCTTTTGCGGCATCTGCAGCAGCGATATATTCCGCTTCCATCGTCGAGTCAGCAACGGATTCCTGTTTGGAACTCTTCCAACACACCGCCCCTCCATAGAGGGTAAAGACATAACCTGACATGGACTTGGAATCATCCTTGTAACTCTGGAAGCTGGAGTCAGCAAAGGCCTCGATCTGGAGGTCTTTTCCGCCATACACCAAGAACATCTCCTTAGTCCTTCTCAGGTACTTGAGAATGTTCTTTACCGCTATCCAGTGTTTCTCCCCAGGGTTTGACTGATACCGGCTTACCACACTCAGTGCATAAGCTACATCCGGTCTGGTACATAACATCGCATACATTATAGAGCCTACCGCAGAAGCGTAGGGTATAATAGACATGCGATCCCTTTCCAAATCAGTCTTGGGAGACATCTCTTTGGAGAGGGTGATCCCGTGACAAGCCGGTAGATTACCGCGCTTGGAATCTTCCATACTGAATCTTTTCAGTATGGTGTCAATGTACCTGGACTGTGAAAGTCCTAATATCCTCTTGGATCTGTCACGATAGATCCGGATCCCCAGAATGTAAGAGGCATCACCCAGGTCTTTCATGGAGATCCTGTGTTACAAGAACTCTTTGACAGATTGTAGCATAGGAATGTCATTTCCTATCAAGAGAATGTCATCCACGTATAAAACGAGGAATACTACAGTTCTCGCTACAAATCTACTATAGATGCATGGTTCATCTGGATTTTTGATAAAGCCAAATTATTTGACCGTCTCATCAAAACAGATGTTCCAACTCCGCGATGCCTTCTTTAGTCCATAGATGGACTTAAGCAACTTGCACACCTTTCCGCTTCTCCCACTCTGAATGAAACCCTCTGGCTGGTCCATATAGACACACTCCTCTAAATTTCCATTAAGAAAAGCGGTCTTTACGTCCATTTTCCAGATCTCATAATCGTGGAAGGCAGCAATAGCAAGAAGGATCCAAATGGATTTCAGCATAGCTACTGGAGAAAAGGTTTCCTCATAGTCCAAGCCAGGTCTTTGACGGAAACCCTTTGCAACAAGTCTAGCTTTAAAGGTCTCAACCTGTCCATCTACACCAATCTTCCTTTTGAAGATCCACTTGCATCCTACGGGTTTTACCCCATCTGGAGCAACGTCCAACGTCCATACTTTGTTGGTGTACATGGACTCCATTTCGGGCCGCAATGAATCCAGCCATTTTACCGAGTCAACGCTCTGAATGGCCTGCTGGAAGCTAGTCGGCTCATCACTATCAATGATTCAATCCTCTCTATCCTCGTCTATGAGAAAACCGTAGTATCTCTCGGGCGGATGAGACTGCCTACTACTTCTGCGGAGCGACGTAGGAATGTCATGATCTTTCAAACCCTCTGGTTCTACTAAGCTTTCAGTAATAGCTTGTGGTTCTGGAATTTCTTCCAGTTCTACTGCGCTCCCACTTATCTGATTTTCCAAAAACTCAGTTTCCAAGAAGTGGGCATGACAAGAAACAAAAATCTTTTGTTCCTTTTCGCAATAGAAGAAATATCCCTTGGAGTTCTTTAGATATCCCACAAACTTGCACTGTACTGAGTGTGCCTCGAGCTTGTCCGCATGCTGCTTTTTGACAAAAGCTGGACATCTCCATGTCTTAATGTGATTAAGATAGGGTCTCTTCCCACACCACATCTGATATGGTGTAGTAGGCACAGTCTTAGTTGGAACTCGGTTCAAAAGGTATGCAGCTGATTCTAGTGCATATTCCCAGAATGATCGCGGTAACTCAGTGTTACTCATCATGGACCGTACCATATCCAATAGGGTTCGGTTCCGTCTCTCCGATACACTGTTATGTTGCGGAGTGTATGGAGGAGTAAGCTGAGAGAGAATTCCATTCTCTTTTAAGTAATCCAGGAACTCGGCACTCAAGTATTCACCACCTCGATCAGATCTTAGTGTCTTGATACTTTTGCATGTTTGTTTTTCTACTTCATTCTTATATTCCTGGAATTTTCCAAAGGCTTCGGATTTATGATTCATTAAGAAGACATATCCGTACCTTGAAAAGTCATCCGTAAAAGTAATGAAGTAAGAATAACCACTTCGTGCATGCGTAGACATTGGACCGCACACGTCGCTGTGTACGAGTCCCAAGACCTCGCTCGCTCTTACTCCGTGTCCAGTGAACGGAGTCTTTGTCATCTTTCCTTTGAGACAGGATTGACAAGTTGCATATGATTGATATTCGAACGGATCCAAATATCCTTCTGTATGTAACTTCGTCAACCTTCTCTCATTAATGTGACCCAGTCTACAATGCCATAAGAAAGCCTGATTTGTTTCCGGAGACTTTCTTTTGTGTGTATTATGGACATTGAAAATCTGTGGTTGGTTTAATACGTATATACCATTGCTTAATGTACCTGATCCAATCAGAACTTGATTAAGGTGAATATTTACAACATTACTTACAAACGCAAATTCATAACCTTCTTTAGATATTAAAGATACAGAAATGATATTACAAGTTGCATTGGGTACAAAAAAGCAATTACGTAAAACCAAAACATGTCCATCTGACATTCCTAGGTGATAGTCCCCCACGGCCTCAGCATCCATGCTAGCTCCGTTTGCAACTTTGAGGGTCATATCACCTGCCTTCAAAAACCTACGCTTTCTCAATGCCTGCAAAGAATTACAGATATGAGATCCTGACCCGGTATCCAATACCCAGGACGTAGAGTTTATTGATAGACAGTTTTTAATAACATACACACCTGAAGCTGAAGCCGCAACTTGCTTCAGATCCTGTGTTCTGGCCATCCAAGCCCTGCAATCTTTCTTCCAGTGTCTACTCTTGTGACAGTAAAATCATTCTTCCTTCCCCACAAGCTTCCCTGCTACCTTTGTTGCTTTTGCCTTTCCCCTCGTATCCACTTTACTAACACCGCCCCTTGGTTTGGCGGGGGTTTTCTTCTTCTTTCCCTTGGCTTTCGCCCTGGACCTAGAAGAGGAAGATCCTCCTACAAACAAAGTGGATGTTTCCCTACCTTTCTGTAGGGTGTCCTCCGCACTCCTCAGCATGTTGAGGAGTTCTGAAAGTTCAACTTCCTTTTCCTGCAAGTTGAAGTTCAGGATGAACTGGGCGTAAGTGGAAGGAAGGGACTGGAGAATCAAGTCCGTATAGAGCTCATTCTCCAACGTTGTCCCAAGGTCCACGAGCTCCTCTATGTAGCCAATCATCTTAAGCACATGTTCCGCTACCGATGATCCCACGGCCAATCTCTCCGAAAACAGCTTCTTCGACACTTCGTATCTGGCGATACGGGATTGCTCTCCATACTGTTCTTTTATATGGAGAAATATGGATTCGAGATCCATATTCTCGTGCCTCCTCTAATGTTCATTGTCCATAGAGGCAAGCATGAGGCACTTGGCCTTCGCGCAGTCGATTTCCCAGGTCTTACGGATTTCCCTATCCGCGACGCTGGTTAGGAGATACCCCAACTTGTCATAAGTGATTGCCATTTTGACATTCCTGAGCCAATCTTTGTAGTTTGGCCCTGTCAATATGTTTTTATCTAGAAGTAACTTAAGTCCAGTCAAGATAATTGGTCGCTGCAATTAGGAGAGAGAGAAGAAACACTTTAGCATGATGCTCTTGGATTGTTTAGAGTGGTTTTTAATTTGTCTAAACAGGATGGGTCCCACTGTCTTTCGAATCCCTCCTCAAACCATAAAGAAAGAATTAGTCGGGATCAATCTCACCGTACTATACTTGCTTAACTGTTCAGCCAGGCCAGTGTCGGTACTTCGAGGGAGGTTTTCCAACGCTTTCGCGAAGTTCCTTAATTAAGTAACCTCTTTTCCCTGTGGGCGTAGCCCCGCCAACACCTTTCTAGACACCTACTTGGTTTATAGAATTGATCGTTAAGTGAGAAAGTTCCGGAGGAGTATCATATACTCACAGTAGGATCGGGATCCAAATATCATGGCGTGACAAAACTGAAGGAATCCTACCAGAATTATCACACTCCAAATGGTATGCAGCACTAGAAAGTTTCAGTTTCTTTTGAAACTCCCGATGTGGATTTTTCCCCCATGCTCTTATGACCTTGACTTTGGCCAACAAATCATAAGTCACATGTCAAGTTCTACCCGTCATTCTCCAGGTTAATTTGAGCCCACCCGCACATACCCTTGACTTTGGCCAACAAGGTAGAACGTCTGCCCCAAACCAACACATCTATCTATGCTGCACATGAATACCCAATAGCTACCAATCCCTATGCCTTGACTTTGGCCAACAAACATAGCTTGAATACTTATTGACCATTCATGTGAAACGATGGAGGGCTACGAATGGTTTTGGCGAAACCGTGAACGTAGTGAACTTGATATAATCGAAGGAACGAGATAGCTTTCAAAAGGAGTGGTTCAAGCTCCGCATTTAAAAGTTGGTTTTGAAAAGAACCGAGTGGTTTTGAAAGTGTTCCAACGACTTTTACTTGGTTTATTTTTCTTGCATTAATCCCAATGCGTCCCATCATTTAATCCTACCATTGCAGAAAAAAACGAAAATATAACGTACGATTATGCCATCCGCATTCGCCACGGGGTCCCGTCATCACCCGTTAGGGTACTTAACTAACGACAGAGCGGGGGTTGGACTAGCGCGGATGCAAAACATAAGCAACGCCTAAATAGATATCATATAGATATATATAAACATTCGTCACATGCAATGATAGCCATTCCAGATCACATATGAACACATTGGATATACTAGGAATCCTCATTTCGTACGAGCCTGTAACGAAGAGCGGATTACACGGTCGCGATGAATAGCCAAACCCCACCCTAGACACCTACGGGTGCGGCAAACTACCCGCCAAGTACCCGAAGCGAAGCAACCTCCCTCAACACCGTGAGTAGGCC
This sequence comes from Agapanthus africanus, assembly GCA_030015575.1. Lineage (NCBI taxonomy): Eukaryota > Viridiplantae > Streptophyta > Magnoliopsida > Asparagales > Amaryllidaceae > Agapanthus > Agapanthus africanus. The sequence continues at coordinate 638,629,591 of CM057339.1, read as the reverse complement.
ACTCGGCACTTCGAGATACCCGGTAGTTTGTGCACCCCACCTTGGGTCTATCCTAGGAGAAAAAACAGTAAAAGAAATTATACAATAACGGCTACAACCCCAACCCGGTTGTGCGGCCATACAAATAATATTACATCAATTTACATATTACAAAAATTGAAAGAATAAGAAAACTCTCATCTCACAACGCCCCGGCTATTCTTCCGCGACAATCCATCGAATTCATATACACAAACCATCAACATTACAGATCACAGATATGTATAACCCCCACTAATCGACGTATACCGATTAGCAGACGTTCAATACATATATCACATCACAGATATAACCCATTAGCCAAAGTGTAAAGAAGTTCGATCAAAATACGGATTTGTGACCACCCCAAAAACTAACTTGTTCTCTGGAAAATCTGGACAGAAACAAACCATCCTAAAAATCCCAAAATATCAACAGAAGAACACTGTAGGAAAAACGACCCACGGCCGAGTCAACTCGGCCGTGGATCCGCGGCAAGAGCATGCTTTTGCTGCGGTTTCATGGTGAGTTGGTCGACTCGCTGGTTCGATTTTCTTGGGTGTTTTGTAAAAACCCTGAGCCGATTTTTAGTGTATGATTTATTATTTTTAAAGAAGAAATAAAAATCGGCAAAAACTAGGGTTTTAGAAAATGTATTTTGCGAATTTTTCCGATCGAAGTTCTAGATACTTTTCTAACAAGTTAGTTCGTATTTAGCTAGGCTCTGATACCACAGTAAGTCCACGTTGCCCACCCCGGTGCTTGCGGGGAGGCGGAAACGTTATGAAAAATCGGATTTTTACAACACTAAGCAACATGGACTATGCTAAAGGAGGGATCTTTGCTAAACAAAAACTAACTACAAAGCTAAAAGAGTTAGCTACTCGGAAAGGGGGTTATACCTAGGTCTTCAAGTCCTTCTCTTCTTGCTCCTTGGAGTGAAAGAACGGGTTCTCCTTGTCGCCTTCTCTTGCCGAAGAAAGATGCACCCGAGGGCCTCTACCTTTGGCTCCAACCTCAAACTAGAAGTAACTAAGGTGCTTGGTGTGCTAAACCTAGGACCTTAGAAAGAGTAGAGAGTATTTTTGAAGGTTTTATCTCAAGCTCAAATGGTTCTCAACTCATGAGAGGGGAGAGCTAGAGAGAGAGGAAAAGGATGAGAGAGCATGAGAATGATAGAATGAGAAGAATAAACCAACCTTCTCACATATATGTGAATTATGATAAATAAATAATTAGCTAAAGATAATTGTGATGGTTAATCATGAAATGACCATTATCATTTCACATTAATTACTTTTGCAAGGATCAAAGAGTATCTTTCATATGAAATGATGATGGTCAACTTGTCAACCTAGGTCAACAAGTCAAGCATAGTCAAGTGGTCAACAACCCTAACCATACACAATTATAATTAACTAATATTAATAAATCATATTTCACACATAAAAATTAGCGTTAAGAAAATGACAATGGTCATCAACCCTAATGAATGTCCTTTGCCTCTGTCTCAGTCAACTGTGCATACACACCCGTATCCGCGTTCCGAGGAACACGAATACAAAGAGATAAAACCAATCCCAAATCATATACTAGGATCCGGCTTAAACCAAAGCCCGCTAGTATAAGCTGTCCGGACACCAAACGTGCACAAGTGCGCGGATGTGAACGAACCCCGTCGCAAAAACCATGCGACCTCTACTCATTTTGCCTAAAGGCGAATAACCCTCTGTGTGGGACTCTAAAGACTCGACACTACGCTGGCAGTGGGTTTAACCACAGACCGCAAGCCGCACTAGCTGTACGTAACGGTCCCCAGGTAGATGCCGATAAGAAGACTGACGAGGTAAACCCATCTGAAATCCTACTGAGCCTGAATGTGACAGTCTTCGTACAGTCCGGTCTGTTCGTCTAAGAACATCGCATGGCGGGCCTAGGGGCAGTAAACGTCAGTCCCCTACTAGCGGTACAAGTCGTGTCGGAGTGTAGCCCAGAACACCCTGAGATAACACTGGAAACCTACCAGTCTATCTCGCTTGCCCTGGCCAGGGACTTTGTGTAATGGCTCTCCTAGACACAGCGCGATATCAACCCCCAATACTGGGAGAGACGAATCCTGTCTAACCGTCACTGCCTCCAACTGCTTCGGGACTGCACCCAAAAACTACCTGTTTGCATGACTCCTTTGAGCCGTGGTAGGGTAGTAATCAAAGTACAGTGGGAACACACTCGAGGCGAAGTGACAGTGTCAAGTTAACGGACTAAGATATACTCATGTCACCTGGGAACTGATAACTTACGATAGGTATAATACCAACCAACAGTTCCCGACGAGTCCTGTCCAGTGTACTCGTAACCTAACGAGCACCCGCATACAATCCCAAGTATGACGTACTGACGGCTGTGGGACAGACCGTCTCCCAAGCTGGGATGAGACGCGCATACGCTAGTCTACTCCGGAGTATCGATGCCCTGTCTCGATAGTCCTACGACTAGGGACCTGCATAAGGATGTGCTTGTAGATTACCCAGCCCCCACGAGTGTGACTGCCATCATTGTAGGGTTATTATGCACACTAACAAGGCTCTACAAGGCATCGACCATGCCAAAATTAAATTTTTATGTGCCGAACAACCCTAAGCTAGATCGTATACTAGAGATTAGGCGAAGAAAATAGCAAGTAAACAACTTTACGACTAAGGGTATGCGAAATACAACCTTTGTAGATCGGTCCTTCACTTCTAGAGCTCCTTGTCGTAGTCCTTCGCTGTGATCAAAGTTCTCCCGGGCTCTTGCATGGCTTCACGAGGCGAAAGATGCGACCTTTGCTTGAAGTCTCCGAGGCCGTAGATGATCTACGTCGAGGGAATTCCGACTCAAGCTACTACTTCACTAACTAGAGAATTAGTGAAGTAAACACCCTAAACTTAAGTTCTAATCTAGTAGAGGATGGAGAAATAGGAAGTGGGTTCTCTTTGGAATTTTATTTCTCACAAAGTTTCACTCTTTTTCAAAACCCTAGCAAGCTTTTTCTCTTGCTCAATGAAGAAGAAGATGAACAAAAGAAAAGAATGAGGATAATAATCAAGTGAGTGAGCTAACCATGGTGAGTGAGTATCATATACTTACTCTTGTAGAGACATTACCATGGCTAAGTGTTAAGGTTAGGTTAAAAACCCAAAGTAAAAACAAATTTAGTGGACTTTAGTCAATGCATCCACAAGCTTCCACAAGCTTCATGCATTTTCTAATTATCACTAATTTTGTAATTACTTTTAAATGTTAAAACCCTACATAACAAATAGCATGGTGTATGTCTCATACACCCAAGTGTGATGTATCATCAACCATGATACAATAATATAACACATTTTAATATATATCATATATATATAGTAAAGATGTGTACATGTGAGAAAAAATCTTAAGTGAACATGTATTAGTTAATGTAAACTAGTATATCAAATATACAATTATACAATAAATTATTAAATCAATACTTGACTTAATAATCCGGTCATATCACATATAACCGACTAACATTCAATGTATCGACTTATCGAATCAACACTTGATTCGATAACCCGGCTATATCATATATAACCGACCGATACAAAAATTCGCGAGAATAGAATACGGTATCATATACACGCATTATTCTCGGTCCCGCACATATCACATATGCGCCCCTATTTCGTTTTGCCTGAGCCAGTAAAACCTCTATGTAGGACTCTAAAGACTCGTCAATACGCCGGCAGTAGGTGATGATCACATCACGCACCCACAAGCCGTCAGCGGTACTAGCTGGACGTAGGCTACCCGGGTATTGAGCGATCAGAAGATCAGCAAGCAAGCCCGCTCCAACTCCTGTAAAAGCCTGCCGGTAACACTTCCCGTACAGTCTGGTCTCCTCGTCTGATATGTCGCATATCAAGTCTAGGGGTGGTAAACGTCAGACCCCAATAACCAATAAGTCATGCCGATGTGAGGCTCATAACGGGTCGAGAAACTACTGGTAACACTTACCAGTAAATCTCTAAATCAGCCCTGGCCAGGGACTTCCCTGTCATGGCCAATCGAGCACAGTGCAACATCAACCCCCAATACCGGGAGAGACAAAACCCCTCGTATCGCTCATTGCCTCTATGTGACTCGGGACTGTACCCAAAAATCACCGTTTTGCATGCCCTCATGGATGTGGTAAGGTGGAAATCAAAGCACAGTGGGAATCACACAAGACTCTATGACGATCTCGGGTCTACAGACTAACCTGCACAAGTGTCACCAGAGAACTGCCATCTGACGTGAGATATAATACCATCTGGGAGTTCTCGGTGAGTCCATCCAGTGTGCCCAGTCTCCACTGAGCACCCGTATACCATCTCTGATGTCAAACACCAATGGATATGGGATCATCCATCGCCCATCTCATGGGTCGAGAAGCGTATACGCTAGTCTACACCGGTATATCGATGCCCCGTCTCGATACACCCACAACTAAGGACCTTGAAGGATATACTTATGGACTACCTTGTCCCCACTAGTATGATCCGCATCATAGTCCAGGTAGTCAAGCACACATCCTAAAGGCTTTACCAACATGTAACGATAAGACAGTATAAAGAGACAAGTATACATGGTACAGTAAAGAGCAACCATATAGCATACTATCATATCGAGCAAGAAAGTCCTCTCTATATATGTCCAAGCATCCAATATAATATACATCATCTGTATAATACTGGCCTCTAGGGCATACATACAACTAACAATCTCCCACTTGCACTAGGGCCAGCTGCTTGTAGGGTTCCTAGGCACACACAAGAGGTTCCACAAGGCATCAACCATACCAAATTCAAATTTTCCGGTGCCGAGAAACCCTAAACTAGATCGTTAACTAGAGATTATGCGAAACAACAAGAAAGCAAACAACTTTGCTACTAAGTGAAAGGGATTACAACCTTTGTAGATCAGGTCCTCCACTTCTTTAGCTCTGTGTTGACGTCCCTCCGCTGCGATCATCGAGATCCGGGACTCTAGCGAGGGTTTCGTTGGAGAAATGAGTGGGCTAGGTCGTTGACTTCGAGGCCGAAGATGATCTACGTCGGGGAGACTCAAACTCAAGCTATTCCTTCACTTGGTCAAAAACTTTGTGAAGAGAACACCCTATACTACATGGCAAGTAGTAGAGGATGAAGAAATAGGAAGTGGGTTCACTTTAGAATTGGATTTCTCACTCTTTTTCTCATGGCACCATTGGAGCTAGCAAGCTTTTGTGAGCTTGATGAAGGAGAAGAAGAAGAAAAGAATTATTAGAATCATTATCCAAATGAAACTTATCCAATAAATAATGGCACCATGGTTGAGTTAAGCTCTCATGCTTAACTCATGTAGAGAATTAACCAAAGCATTAGGTTAAGGGTTGGGTTAACTAATATCTTATACAAATGACAAAAGAGTTGACTTTGTCAATGTTTATCAAGCTTCATGAAGCTTGATAAATTTGACCAATGTCACACTCTTTTGTTATATGCTAGGAAAATAGTAAACCTTAATTTAACCTTGATTTGGTTCAAGTCTCATACACTTAACTTGTTTGTATCATCAAGCATGATACAAACATGTACACTTGCATATATCACATATAAACAATGTGCACATTCAAGTGAGAAAATCAATCTTAAGTGAACCAATACTAGTTAATGCAAAGTAATATATCAAATATATAATTATACATTAAATCATTAAATCAACACTTGATTTAACGATCCGGTCAAATTGCATATAACCGACTAATATCAAGTGTATCAATGTATCGAATCAACACTTGATTCGGTAACCCGGCTATATCTCATACAACCGTCCGATGATACAAATCGCGAGAATAGAATATAGTATCACTGTCACGACCCAAAGTTTGGCCCGTGACCGGCACTTAACCACGTAACGTCTACAGGCGTAACGTGACTAAGGGAACCGGAAACCCAGAAAACAAACCAGTGAAAGTATAGAGTGTAATAAGAATTAAATGAAAACACCAACTAACATGATAAGAAATCTAAGTAAACAATCCCAAGATAACAATATACGACGCCGTAGCGAAGCTCAAGATCCACAAGTGGGAACATCACAGATAGCATAAAAACTGTATAAGAAAAGTCGGCTCACAACGAGCACGACACCAGAACACAAATAAGGTACAACATCGTCCTCACACTGTCTCTAAGTCAAATACATACATGGTAGATGGAGAATACTAGATACAACAATGTACATACAGAAAGATAAACAGATACCACACAAAACCCACATATCAGCAAAAGAGCTAGCACACCAACTATGGGGGTATCTGTGTCAAAAGATGCAACCGCAGCCTGCCGCGACTACTCCGAAGGGCAACCTGCAAACACTGTGGCACAACGGGGGTGAGTTGCCAACTCGTGAATAGAGATAACATATAAAGTTAATCGCGAGCATACACGTACTACGCTACTCTATCATAAGCCAACAGATGATATCAATATGTGATACGCAGTATGTGCAATAATCATGCAAGTTCTCTATCAGGTACTGTACTACTGGGTGAGGTACAAATGCTCTATCAGGTAATGTAACTACAAGATGAGGTACAAATGCTCTATCAGGTAATGCATCTACCGGATGAGGTACAATGCTTTATCAGGTAATGTAACTACAGGATGAGGTACAAATAATAAATGCTGAGCATGGGGAAATATAGTATCTACACGGAATGTCAACGTGGGATAAATGTATATCGGTGTCCATCAATGCACCCAGATCCCCCAAATAGCTCAGGCGCAGGCACCCTCATCGGCCCTCGAATCCTGTACACCTCTGAGAGTCCCGAGTGCCCAACATCGGCACCCAAATATCATAAATACTCGTGTCCAGCATCGACACGCAAATCCTCATCCATCGGGCCCCGTCAGTCCGGGTCACCCACATCCATCTATAGACTCTGATCAGTATACTCCGGATAACTATCAGGTCCAACCAATCACCGGTAGGTAGGGGTCCCTCTGCCAGGCTCACCGTCTACTGCACAGCGAAACCGTTCTCGCCCCGGGGTACCATACCGGGTCCACCATGTACCCGTAATCGGCCTCAACCGCCTCCTCGATTCGGGTTTCCATATATCACTCTAGCACCGAGAAAACACATGGTGGACGCACCGAAATATCATATCAAGGGAACCGGGTTTTTAAATGATTACATATTTGAAATAGCCACGGTTCCCAAATCCAGAAATCACATATAATCCAAACAAATACAAGTCAATGATCCGATATGATATGTGCGTCAAATGTAAATATCCGGTCAAGTTGCATATAGATAAGTTACAAGACAATAATCCGATGTGACATATGCATCAGGTATGAATATCAAATCATGTCACATATAATGTACTACAATGCAATGATCCGATGTGATATGTGTAGCAGGTATGAACATCAAGTCATGTCATATATAATAAACTACAATATGATGATCCGATGTGATATGTGTAGCAGGTATGAATATATGGTCATGTCACAAATAGATGAACTACAATGCTATGATCCGATGTGATATAGGCATCAAGTATGAATATATGGTCATGTCACAAATAGATGAACTACAATGCTATGATCCGATGTGATATAGGCATCAAGTATGAATATATGGTCATGTCACAAATATATGAACTACAATGCTATGATCCGTTGTGATATAGGCATCAAGTATGAATATATGGTCATGTCACAAATAGATGAACTACAATGCTATGATCCGATGTGATATAGGCATCAAGTATGAATATATGGTCATATCACAAATAGATGAACTACAATGCTATGATCCGATGTGATATAGGCATCAAGTATGAATATATGGTCATGTCACAAATAGATGAACTACAATGCTATGATCCGATGTGATATAGGCATCAAGTATGAATATATGGTCATGTTACAAATAGATGAACTACAATGCTATGATCCGATGTGATATAGGCATCAAGTATGAATATATGGTCATGTCACAAATAGATGAACTACAATGCTATGATCCGATGTGATATAGGCATCAAGTATGAATATATGGTCATGTCACAAATAGATGAACTACAATGCTATGATCCGATGTGATATAGGCATCAAGTATGAATATATGGTCATGTCACAAATAGATGAACTACAATGCTATGATCCGATGTGATATAGGCATCAAGTATGAATATATGGTCATGTCACAATTAGATGAACTACAATGCTATGATCCGATGTGATATGGATGTGTAGAAGGTATGCAATGCACTAGCTAGTAACCATGAACATGCAATATATATATGGAACACTATAAGGTCCTATCTGCCCTGACGTAGAACGCCATGCGGGCGATATCCCCGTAGATGTGAAATCTACTCACCGTAGTCTCTCGCTAGGTGTAGCCAACAACCTGCTTCCCTTTCTTCACTGCGTCCGCCGTACTCGCCTGCGAACCTAGAATTACACAATATATCATATGTAAGCTCGAAATCATACAAACGCGACAATAAAGCCGAACTAATAACTCGTGTCGCGAACCAAGCGCGCGTGTGCGCGATACGCTAAAACGTGTGGTTACGCGTCTGAAATCACTCCGACGCGTCGCGATACGCAGAAACCCAAAACCCACACACACGTAACACGCGTGTCGCGAAAGGTTGAAAATACGGGAAAATAGGTATTCTATCCCAGATTTTGATACAGGAAAGATATTGAAAATATATATATACCAAAATAACTTACATATAAGCAGAGACCCACACACCCAAACCCCAACCCAAATCTCCCCAGTCTGGCCGCAATTTGCGGCCAGAATGCCATTTTTGGCGGCCAGACTTGGGAATTGGGTCCCCAGGTTTGGTCGGTGCACTCCATACCATACATACATGCTAAATCAATCACTATATTTGTCCTGAAAAGTCTCGGAAAGCAGCAGATTCTTACAGTGTCTAAAATCAGTTCAAAACACACATTTTGCACAAAATGGAACTTTATGGTATTTTGATGAAATCTGAAACAAACCTAGGTCTAATCACTCACCAATAACTTGTTAATAAGCTAATCAAGCCACAACAACATAAGTTTTAACATATTACACAAAAAAACCCCTTCAAAAGCACTAAAAGGCACAAAAATGTGATATTTCTAAACTAAACATGCAAGTTATGGACGTTGGGTGCTAGGATTAAGATTTATACCTTAAATTGACCTTAGAGACACCAAAGTTTCCAGCTCTTCTCTCAGTTGTGCAGGTTTGCCCAAGAACACCTCAAAAACCTCAAGTTTTCATGGTTTAGTGAAGGAAAAAGCATTGATTGTGTAGGGTGTTTGGTGTAGGATTCAAAGAGGAATGAAAAGAGAGAGAAGAGAGGAAGAAAGAGATGTTTTTCCCTGCTGATTTTCTACAGGAGTTGCAGAAAATGATTGGAAGAGAGAGAGAAGAGAGAAGAAAGTCAAAGAAGGTCCACCTTTCACCTAACCCCCATGCTTTCTTGTTTTATTTGGACTTTGAATTATATTATGGGTTTTAGAAAAGATCAAATGGTGGGAGAAGAGTTTGCAACCATGCATATGAAGGGTTAACAAGTTGCAAGAAAAGTCTAAGTATGCAAGGTGTACACAAGCACAAGACCTATCCCAAAATGCACACACAACCAATAACAACTATAAATCCTACGCACACACAAACATAAAAACATGCACGACTTCTAATTATCACCAACACCAAACAAACGGGAAAATCAAAGTGTTACAATCTACCCCCCTTAAAGAAATTCGGTCCCCGAATTTAAAAATCTAACCCATACGCACCTTCAAAAAGATGGGGATACCTCTTCCTCATCTCGCTCTCGGTCTCCCAAGTGACCTCCTCCCTGCTCTGTCCACGCCAAAGTACCTTGATGGACGGTATCTCCTTCGACCTCAATTTCTTCACTTGTCGATCCAAGATCATCACTGGCTGCTCTGCATAGGAAAGATCGCGCTCAAGCTGGATCGTCGGGTGCTGAATCGCATGCGAAGGATCATGAAGATATCGGCGGAGCATCGAAACGTGAAATACGGGGTGCACGTCTGGAAAACTGGGCGGAAGGGCTAATCGATACGCAACTGCACCAATACGCTCAAGGATCTCGAAGGGGCCTACGTATCTAGGACTAAGCTTCCCCTTCCTTCCAAACCTCATCACGCCCTTCATTGGGGAGACCCTCAAGAAAACATGATCACCAACAGAAAACTCAAGTCTGCGTCGACGACGGTCCGCATAAGATTTCTGCCTACTCTGGGCTGCTCTCATCCTATCGCGAATCAACTGGATCTTCGTTGTTGTCTCCTCAACGATCTGTGGCCCTAAAATACTGCTCTCACTGAGCTCTGTCCAACAAGTAGGCGACCTGCATTTCCTCCCATAAAGAGCCTCAAACGGTGCCATCCGAATGGTCTCCTGGTAGCTGTTGTTGTAGGAGAACTCTACTAAGGGTAAATGATGATCCCAGCTACCTCCGAAATCTAATACGCATGCTCTGAGCATGTCCTCGAGAGTCTGAATAGTCCGCTCTGACTGTCCGTCGGTCTGCGGATGGAATGCTGTGCTGAAACTCAAGCGAGTGCCCAGAGCCTCCTGAAGCCTCTGCCATAGCCGGCTGGTAAACTGGGTGCCTCTATCGGACACGATGCATGTCGGAACTCCGTGCAGTCGCACAATCTGATCAATGTAGACCTGGGCATACTGAGTAAATCCGAAAGTCGTCTTCACCGGTAGGAAGTGAGCCGCTTTCGTCAAACGATCCACGATCACCCAGATGGAGTCATACCCTCGACTAGTCCTGGGTAGACCCACAATGAAGTCCATAGATATCTGTTCCCATTTCCACTCCGGAATGGGTAATGGCTGTAGCTCTCCCGCGGGCCTCTGGTGCTCAGCCTTGACTTGCTGACAAGTCAGGCATCTCGACACAAAATCTGCAATATCCCTCTTCATACCATCCCACCAGTAAACATCTCTCAGATCGTGGTACATCTTGGTGGAACCGGGATGAACACTATAAACCGATCGATGTGCATCCTCAAGAATCTCGCGTCGCAATCCCTCAGCATCTGGTACGCACAGTCTAGCCCCAAATCGTAGTATCCCCTGATCGTCGATCACGAACTCGGAAAATCTGCCCTGTCCCATCTGTGTCCTGATCTCTGAACAGCGGTCATCACTGTGTTGTGCCTCGTATATACGGTCAAGCAACTGTGGGCGTGCACGAACATGCGCCATCTGTCCCCCGATCGGCGTAAACTCAAACTGTACCCGGCTGTCGCATATGATCTGCCAATCTGCCGACGACTGCCTCTGCACTGCGCTCACACAAGATAGACTACCCCCGGGCCTCCTGCTCAACGCATCTGCCACTACATTCGCCTTGCCCGGATGATATAAGATCTCACAATCGTAGTCCTTCACTAACTCCATCCATCGGCGCTGTCTAAGGTTCAGGTCTCGCTACTGAAATATATATTTTAAGCTCTTGTGGTCGGTGAATATCTGGCACGACTCTCCATACAGATAATGTCGCCAGATCTTGAGTGCAAAGACCACCGCAGCCATCTCCAGATCATGAGTAGGGTAATTCTGTTCATGTTTCTTTAGTTGCCGTGAAGCATACGCAATCACCCTATCGTGCTGCATCAAAACGCATCCCAGCCCCACTCGTGAAGCATCGCAGTAGACCGCAAATCCGCCTGATCCTGAAGGCAAAGATAGCACTGGTGTCGTGGTCAGTAGAGCCCGTAACCGCTGGAAACTGTGCTCACACTCCTCCGTCCAATCGAAGTGAACTCCCTTCCGGGTCAACCCGGTCAACGGTGTAGCAATGCGAGAGAAGTCCTGCACAAATCGCCTGTAATAACCTGCCAGCCCTAGAAAGCTACGAACCTCCGTCACTGACGTGGGTCTAGGCCAACTCCGAACTGCCTCTATCTTTCTCGGGTCGACACATATACCATCTCGTGTAATCACGTGGCCCAAGAAGTCTACGCTGTCTAGCCAGAAGGCACATTTGGAGAATTTGGCGAAAAGCTGATGCTCCCTCAAGGTCTGCAGTGAAATCCGCAGGTGCTGCTCGTGCTCCTCTCTACTCCGAGAATACACCAAGATATCGTCGATAAACACTATAATGAACAGGTCAAGATACGGCCGGAAAATACGGTTCATCATGTCCATGAATGCTGCTGGCGCGTTGGTGAGTCCGAACGACATCACCAAAAACTCATAATGGCCGTAACGTGTGCGGAAAGCCGTCCTAGGAATGTCCTCCTGTCGTACGCGCAGCTGATGGTAGCCTGATCGCAAATCGATCCTCGAAAAGTATCCTGCCCCCTGAAGCTGGTCGAACAAATCGTCGATGCGTGGCAAAGGTTATCGATTTCGCACTGTCACCTTGTTCAGCTGGCGGTAGTCAATACACAAACGCATGCTGCCGTCCTTCTTCTTGACGAACAAGACTGGAGCACCCCAAGGAGAAACACTGGGTCGAATAAGTCCCTTATCCAGCAAATCCTGCAACTGACCCTTCAACTCTCTAAGTTCCGCCGGGGCCATCCGATAAGGCGGTACTGAAATAGGCCCCGTGCCAGGAACCAAATCAATGCAGAAAGAAATGTCACGCTCGGGCGGTAGCCCAGGAAGCTCGTCAGGGAACACATCAGGGAACTCGCTAACCACCGGAACCTGATCCAGAGGAACCTCTGTAGCTCTAGTATCGCAAACATATGCGAGAAATCCCTGACATCCCTTCCGCAAAAGCTGTCCAGCGCGAACAGAAGAAATCACACAGTGAGGGGTAGCACTACGGTCCCCCAACACAACAACAACCGGCTCGCCGGGAAAACAAAATCGAACTGTCTTCTCGCGGCAGTCAACAGAAGCATAGCACGTGGCTAACCAATCCATGCCTAACAGAACGTCGAAGTCCAACATCTCAAGGAGGATCAAGTCGACCGGCAACTCTCTCTCGCCAATACGGACGGTACAGGATCGGAACACGTGCCTAGCAACAAACGACTCTCCCACAGGAGTAGTCACAACAAGCGGCTGGCCAAGCAAACCGGACTCTCTACCCAAACTCGGCACAAAGTGTGTGGATACGTACGAGTGCGTGGATCCGGGATCAAACAACACGTGTGCATCAACCGAACATACAGAAAGGATACCTGAGACCACCGCATTGGACGCCTGCGCGTCCAGATGCGTCAAAGCAAAAACCCGTGCCTGTCCTCCTCCTGCAACTGACTGTCCCCTGCCGGCCGCTGGCTGTCCTCTACCTCGGCCACCTCGTCCTCTATGAACAAATCCTCCACGACCACGACCTCTCCGTGCATGCGTCTGATGCGGAGTAACAGCAGGTACTATCGGCAACGCCGTCTTGGGTGGTGAAGGTGGTAATGTAACATGCGGTGCTGCCGCCCCACTCCGGGGTACCTCGGGACAATCTCGCACACGATGATAAGAACTCCCGCAACGGTAACATCCTGATGACGGTCTCTGGCCCTCCTGGGAATAGGAGCTAAACAATCGGCCTCGTCTCGAATCTCTGCCACCTGCAAGGTGCCTGTCACGACGCTGGAATGGCCGTCTCTGCACTGACGTATCTGCACGAACTCTCTTCGTCCCTGGAACTGCCGAAGTCTCAGCAAGGCGCTCCTCTACTAATAATGCTGCATCTACTGCTGCTGCGTATGTCTCGTAATGCTGCGCGCTGATAGCAAGGAATAGTGGTGTAAGCAAGCCTCGGACAAATCTCTTAACTCGCAACTCCTCAGTAGCCACTAGGTACGGGGCATAGATAGCTAGCTCTGTGAACAGTACGTCGTACTCTGCTACTGACATCCCTGGTGTCTGGCGCAAGGACTCAAATCTGCGTGCTCAGGCATCCCTAACACTCTGAGGAAGAAAACGGGCAAGGAATAGCGCTACAAACTCGGTCCAGGTCATAGGAGGAAGACCTGCTGCTCTGCCCTTCTCAACCGAATCACACCACTTCTGTGCAAGACCCTCTAGGAGAAAGCTCGCTAACTCGACCCATCTCGCATCCGCGCATCTAAGTGAACGACATATACGGGCCATCTTATCAAGGAAAGACTGGGGGTCCTCGGCTGTGTCGGTGCCTGTGAAAGCCGGAGGCTTTAGCCTCATGAAGTCTGACAGCGATACCGTAATCACCTCTGTGGCTGCAGGGGCAACTGGCTGTGTGGTAGGTACCATCGCGGTCGCTGGAACAGGTAGAGCTACCTCTGGTCGCTGTGCTTGAAGCGTCTCAACTAGCGATCCTATCATGTCACGCATCTCCTGCATGCTAGATCCCACCGTCTGGCGCATCTCCTGCACACCAGCCCCTAGCGTGGCGATCTGATCTGTCAAAGGAGGAACAGTCTGCTCAGGTACAACGGGTGCACTGCCCGGATCAGTCCTCGTCTCGGACGAGTCAACTCGAATCTCGGCCCTCGCGGCCGCTCTCTGCGCCCTCGTAGTCTTTTGCGGCATATTGGCTGAAAGGAACAATAGGATTCGATAAGGATACGGAAATCGAATCACGAGAATGTATATACTCAAGAAGGAAATTTATATAAACAAGTCCTAAGGTCGCGTAGGCGGAGTACCGTGTCGTGAGTATGCCGCGGAACATACACACGCTACGCTACCCTGCCGCAGCTACCTACTCCATCATACCAGGGCCGTCCTACACTCCGAAAGGTAAAACCTACGCTCTGATACCAACTTTGTCACGACCCAAAGTTTGGCCCGTGACCGGCACTTAACCACGTAACGTCTACAGGCGTAACGTGACTAAGGGAACCGGAAACCCAGAAAACAAACCAGTGAAAGTATAGAGTGTAATAAGAATTAAATGAAAACACCAACTAACATGATAAGAAATCTAAGTAAACAATCCCAAGATAACAATATACGACGCCGTAGCGAAGCTCAAGATCCACAAGTGGGAACATCACAGATAGCATAAAAACTGTATAAGAAAAGTCGGCTCACAACGAGCACGACACCAGAACACAAATAAGGTACAACATCGTCCTCACACTGTCTCTAAGTCAAATACATACATGGTAGATGGAGAATACTAGATACAACAATGTACATACAGGAAGATAAACAGATACCACACAAAACCCACCTATCAGCAAAAGAGCTAGCACACCAACTATGGGGGTATCTGTGTCAAAAGATGCAACCGCAGCCTGCCGCGACTACTCCGAAGGGCAACCTGCAAACACTGTGGCACAACGGGGGTGAGTTGCCAACTCGTGAATAGAGATAACATATAAAGGTAATCGCGAGCATGCACGTACTACGCTACTCTATCATAAGCCAACAGATGATATCAATATGTGATACGCAGTATGTGCAATAATCATGCAAGTTCTCTATCAGGTACTGTACTACTGGGTGAGGTACAAATGCTCTATCAGGTAATGTAACTACAAGATGAGGTACAAATGCTCTATCAGGTAATGCATCTACCGGATGAGGTACAATGCTTTATCAGGTAATGTAACTACAGGATGAGGTACAAATAATAAATGCTGAGCATGGGGAAATATAGTATCTACACGGAATGTCAACGTGGGATAAATGTATATCGGTGTCCATCAATGCACCCAGATCCCCCAAATAGCTCAGGCGCCAGCACCCTCATCGGCCCTCGAATCCTGTACACCTCTGAGAGTCCCGAGTGCCCAACATCGGCACCCAAATATCATAAATACTCGTGTCCAGCATCGACACGCAAATCCTCATCCATCGGGCCCCGTCAGTCCGGGTCACCCACATCCATCTATAGACTCTGATCAGTATACTCCGGATAACTATCAGGTCCAACCAATCACCGGTAGGTAGGGGTCCCTCTGCCAGGCTCACCGTCTACTGCACAGCGAAACCGTTCTCGCCCCGGGGTACCATACCGGGTCCACCATGTACCCGTAATCGGCCTCAACCGCCTCCTCGATTCGGGTTTCCATATATCACTCTAGCACCGAGAAAACACATGGTGGACGCACCGAAATATCATATCAAGGGAACCGGGTTTTTAAATGATTACATATTTGAAATAGCCACGGTTCCCAAATCCAGAAATCACATATAATCCAAACAAATACAAGTCAAAGATCCGATATGATATGTGCGTCAAATGTAAATATCCGGTCAAGTTGCATATAGATAAGTTACAAGACAATAATCCGATGTGACATATGCATCAGGTATGAATATCAAATCATGTCACATATAATGTGCTACAATGCAATGATCCGATGTGATATGTGTAGCAGGTATGAACATCAAGTCATGTCATATATAATAAACTACAATATGATGATCCGATGTGATATGTGTAGCAGGTATGAATATATGGTCATGTCACAAATAGATGAACTACAATGCTATGATCCGATGTGATATAGGCATCAAGTATGAATATATGGTCATGTCACAAATAGATGAACTACAATGCTATGATCCGATGTGATATAGGCATCAAGTATGAATATATGGTCATGTCACAAATAGATGAACTACAATGCTATGATCCGTTGTGATATAGGCATCAAGTATGAATATATGGTCATGTCACAAATAGATGAACTACAATGCTATGATCCGATGTGATATAGGCATCAAGTATGAATATATGGTCATGTCACAAATAGATGAACTACAATGCTATGATCCGATGTGATATAGGCATCAAGTATGAATATATGGTCATGTCACAAATAGATGAACTACAATGCTATGATCCGATGTGATATAGGCATCAAGTATGAATATATGGTCATGTCACAAATAGATGAACTACAATGCTATGATCCGATGTGATATAGGCATCAAGTATGAATATATGGTCATGTCACAAATAGATGAACTACAATGCTATGATCCGATGTGATATAGGCATCAAGTATGAATATATGGTCATGTCACAAATAGATGAACTACAATGCTATGATCCGATGTGATATAGGCATCAAGTATGAATATATGGTCATGTCACAAATAGATGAACTACAATGCTATGATCCGATGTGATATAGGCATCAAGTATGAATATATGGTCATGTCACAATTAGATGAACTACAATGCTATGATCCGATGTGATATGGGTGTGTAGAAGGTATGCAATGCACTAGCTAGTAACCATGAACATGCAATATATATATGGAACACTATAAGGTCCTATCTGCCCTGACGTAGAACGCCATGCGGGCGATATCCCCGTAGATGTGAAATCTACTCACCGTAGTCTCTCGCTAGGTGTAGCCAACAACCTGCTTCCCTTTCTTCACTGCGTCCGCCGTACTCGCCTGCGAACCTAGAATTACACAATATATCATATGTAAGCTCGAAATCATACAAACGCGACAATAAAGCCGAACTAATAACTAGTGTCGCGAACCAAGCGCGCGTGTGCGCGATACGCTAAAACGTGTGGTTACGCGTCTGAAATCACTCCGACGCGTCGCGATACGCAGAAACCCAAAACCCACACACACGTAACACGCGTGTCGCGAAAGGTTGAAAATACGGGAAAATAGGTATTCTACCCCAGATTTTGATACAGGAAAGATATTGAAAATATATATATACCAAAATAACCTACATATAAGCAGAGACCCACACACCCAAACCCCAACCCAAATCTCCCCAGTCTGGCCGCAATTTGCGGCCAGAATGCCATTTTTGGCGGCCAGACTTGGGAATTGGGTCCCCAGGTTTGGTCGGTGCACTCCATACCATACATACATGCTAAATCAATCACTATATTTGTCCTGAAAAGTCTCGGATAGCAGCAGATTCTTACAGTGTCTAAAATCAGTTCAAAACACACATTTTGCACAAAATGGAACTTTATGGTATTTTGATGAAATCTGAAACAAACCTAGGTCTAATCACTCACCAATAACTTGTTAATAAGCTAATCAAGCCACAACAACATAAGTTTTAACATATTACACAAAAAAACCCCTTCAAAAGCACTAAAAGGCACAAAAATGTGATATTTCTAAACTAAACATGCAAGTTATGGACGTTGGGTGCTAGGATTAAGATTTATACCTTAAATTGACCTTAGAGACACCAAAGTTTCCAGCTCTTCTCTCAGTTGTGCAGGTTTGCCCAAGAACACCTCAAAAACCTCAAGTTTTCATGGTTTAGTGAAGGAAAAAGCATTGATTGTGTAGGGTGTTTGGTGTAGGATTCAAAGAGGAATGAAAAGAGAGAGAAGAGAGGAAGAAAGAGATGTTTTTCCCTGCTGATTTTCTGCAGGAGTTGCAGAAAATGATTGGAAGAGAGAGAGAAGAGAGAAGAAAGTCAAAGAAGGTCCACCTTTCACCTAACCCCCATGCTTTCTTGTTTTATTTGGACTTTGAATTATATTATGGGTTTTAGAAAAGATTAAATGGTGGGAGAAGAGTTTGCAACCATGCATATGAAGGGTTAACAAGTTGCAAGAAAAGTCTAAGTATGCAAGGTGTACACAAGCACAAGACCTATCCCAAAATGCACACACTACCAATAACAACTATAAATCTTACGCACACACAAACATAAAAACATGCACGACTTCTAATTATCACCAACACCAAACAAACGGGAAAATCAAAGTGTTACAATCACATACTGGTATTATTCTCGGTCCCGCACATATCTCATATGCGCTCCTATTTCGTTTCGCTTGAACCAGGAAACCCATGTGTAGGACTCTAAAGACTCGTCAATACGCCGGCAGTAGGTGATGATCATATCAAACACCCACAAGCCCCAAGCGGTCTGCTAAACGTAACGGCCACCCGGGTATTGAGCGATCAGAAGATCAACGAGCAAGCCCGCTCACACTCCTGTGAATCCAACCAGTAACACTACCGTACAGTCCGGTCTGTTCGTCTGATATGTCGCATATCTCGTCTAGGCTCATAACGGGTCGAGAAACTACTGGTAACACTTACCAGTAAATCCCTAAAGCAGCCTTGGCCAAGGACTTCCTGTTATAGCCAATTGAGCACAGCGCAACATCAACTCCCTATACCGGGAGAGACGAAACCCCTCCTATCGCTCATTGCCTCTATGTGACTTGGGACTGTACCCAAAAACCACCGTTTTGCACGCCCTCTTGGACATGGTAAGGTGGAAATCAAAGCACAGTGGGAGTCACACAAGACTCTATGATGATCTCGGGTCTACAGACTAACCTGCACCAGTGTCACCAGAGAACTGCCATCTGACGTAAGGTATAATACCATTTGGGAGTTCTCGGCGAGTCCGTCCAGTATACCCAGTCTCCACTGAGCACCCGTATATCATATCTGATGTTAAACACCAATGGATATGGGATCATCCATCGCCCATCTGTATGGGTCGAGAAGGTATTGTTAGTTATATGTATGCCCTAGAGGCCATTACTGTACATAGGATGTATATTGTAGTGGATGCTGGGATATATATAGGGAGGACTTTCTTGCTCGACATGATAGTATGCTATCTGGTTACTCTTTACCTTAACGTGTACACTGATTGTCTCTCTGTTACATGTTGGTAAAGCCCTTATGATGTGTACTTGACTACCTGGACTATGATGCGGTTCATACTAGTGGGGACATGGTAGTCTATAAGTACATCCTTCAAAGTCCCTAGTCGTGGGTGTATCGAGACGGGGCATCGATATACCAGAGTAGACTAGCGTATACCTTCTCGACCCATACAGATGGGCGATGGATGATCCCATATCCATTGGTGTTTGACATCAGAGGAGATATACGGGTGCTCAGTGAAGACTGGGTACACTGGACGGACTCGCCGAGAACTCCCAGATGGTATTATACCTCACGTCAGATGGCAGTTCTCTGGTGACACTGGTACAGAGTAGTCTGTTGACCCGAGATCGTCATAGAGTCTTGTGTGGTTCCCACTGTGCTTTGATTTCCATCTTACCACGTCCAAGAGGGCGTGCAAAAGGGTGGTTTTTGGGTACAGTCCCGAGTCACATGGAGGCAATGAGCGATAGGAGGGGATTCGTCTCTCCCGGTATATGGGGTTGATGTTGCGCTGTGTTCGATTGGCTATAACAGGAAATCCCTGGCCAGGGTTGCTGAGATTTACTGGTAAGTGTTACCAGTAGTTTCTCGAAGTGTTATAGACCTCATATTGACACGACTTATCAAGCTATTGGGGTCTGACGTTTACCACCCCTAGGCGAGATATGCGACATATCAGACGATCAGACCGGACTGTACGGTAGTGTTACTGGTTGGATTCACTGGAGTGTGAGTGGGCTTGCTCGTCGATCTTCTGATCGCTCAATACCCGGGTGGCCGTTACGTTTAGCAGACCGCTTGCGGCTTGTGGGTGTTTGATATGATCATCACCTGCTGCCGGCGTATTGACGAGTCTTTAGAGTCCTACACAGAGGTTTCCTGGCTCAAGCGAAACGAAATAGGAGCGCATATGAGATATGTGCGGGACTGAGAATGATACCAGTATGTGATACTTTATTCGATTCTCGCGATATGTGACATTGATCGGTTATATGTGATATAGCCGGGTTATCGGATCAAGTGTTGATTCGATAAGTTGTTACTGTTGATATTAGTCGGTTATATGCGATATGACCGGGTCGTTAAATCAAGTGTTGATTTAATGATTTAATGCGTAATTATATATTTGATATATTACTTTGCATTAACTAGTATCGGTTCACTTTAAATGGATTTTCTCACTCAGACGTGCGCATTGCATATGCGATATGATTTTGTGCACTTGTTTGTATCATGTTTGATGATGCAAGCATGCTAGGGTTTTGTGTAATGAGTTAAACCTAAGTTAAGTAAATGATTAGGGTTTTCTTTTATTAATTCATTTATCTTTTCATTTGGATATAAAAGATAAATGAGAAGAAGAAAACAAAAAGGGGTTTCTTTCATGAAGCTAAGTGAAGCTTCATGAAGCTTTGACCAATCTAACCCTTTTTGTCTTCATCTATCAAACCCTAACCATTCATTTAACTATGGTCAACTCTCTACACATTACCATAGTTAAATTATGATAAGAAATGATTATTCATTTTCTATTCTATTATTCTTATCATAAGACTTTCATCATCTTCTTCTTCTTCCTCACAAGAAGAAAGCTCTCTTCATCAATGGTGATTGATATTTTTGAGTGAGAAATCCAATTCTAAAATGAACCCACTTCCTATTTCTTCATCCTCTACCTCTTGCCAAGTAGTAGAGTGTGTTTCCTTCACAAGTTTTCATGGCTTATTGAAGGTGGAGCTTGATCTAGCGATGCTTCGACGTAGATCATCTTCGGCACGTCATCGATGACCTAGCCCGCTTCTTCTCCGATGAAGCCGACGCAAGAGCCCGGATTTCGGATTTGTACAGCGGAGATGACTTCTTCATGGAGCTATGGAGGTGGACAAAGGGATCTACAAAGGTTGTATATCCGTATCCCTTAGTTAAGTGTTAACTAGTTAGCATTTTCGCCTAAACATCTAGCAAACGATCCGTAGTCGGGTCTTTCGGCACCATTAATTTTTGAAATTGGCATGATCGATGCCTTGTGAGACCTTACTATGGTGCCTAGGAACCCTACAGTGGTATCAGAGCCTAGCTAGAGCCTTAGGCGATGTCCAGACGAAGTTTAGACGGAATTTGAAACCCGAACGAATCCGAAAACCAACTCAAAAATGCTCTCTGTCCTTTTTTCAAAACTGTGCATTTTTCCACATTAAAAATATCCAGAAAATCAAGAAGGGTTTTATATGAATTACTGTGAAATACGGGGGTCTAATTCAAATAATCCACCGCGGAACCGCGGCACGAGCTATGCATGCGCGGCGGTTCCGCGGCAGTTTGGTCTCCTCCTGCGTTGACTTTTGCACAGTAATCCCTATTTAACAGTTCTTAGTTCTCTGGGTATTTTTAAGTTTTATTCAAGAGTTGAATAATCTGGGATGTTTTGGAGCTTCGATAATTCGATCGGGTTTATCAAATTTTGTCTATTTGCCTTTCCGGATAAATTTTAGAATATGTTAAAAAGTTCGACCGGATATAAATACCCAATTTTTCCCCTGTCGGGAAATTTCCAAGTGTTGGATTTTTCCGAAGTTTAACGACGTTCTAATTAGTGCAAGTAACGCGATGGACCCTCTAGAAGACAACAAACCTTAACTCGATTATGTGACCGTCTTGAACTGCCCTTTGAACCTTCGGGTTTGGAGCAGTACGGCGTGCCACATGTGAGGCGTTGGCTTGACCCTTCTACGGCTGGACCGTTGGTACTGAGGCACGAACGGAATGTTGTTAGACTTATTTCATGTGTTGATCTGTATCGAGAAAACTTGGGTGTTCGATTGTTCGATCGAAAAGTTTAGCATTTTCTATTTATCTGGAATGTGATACAATAATTGGAATTCACAGAAGTTATGTGATAACTGAATGAATGTTATAAACATAGCAGTTTAGTCTCACTTGATATGTTGCCACGGAATTTTGATGTGATCAAAAGTCCGTCGCAATCACGTAGGGTACGCGGATACTCGCCGGATAAACTTAATAGACTGCTTCACTCCATAGCCCCGACCAAGTGACTGTAGGAGAACCCCGTCGCCGAAAGCATCCGTTCGGGTGCTCGCGGTAGCGGTGTTCCGCCTTGGTGCACTTCGTCGACGGTATCAGGGGTGCGGCCGCCTACTGAAGTTTGCGACGAGTACTCGATCAGGATGTCGGGAATCCTGTTGAATTGCCCGACTTAATATTGAAAAGTGTTTTCGATAATGAGACTAAAATGCGGGGTTTATAATTGTTAAGCATGCGATGTCTAAGTAATTCATTTGGTCAGGCATGCGATGTCTGAGGAGGTTGTGGATTCCAACTGTTGTAGTTTTACACTTTCTTTTCTGTGACCGTATGTGTAATATGTGATATCGCCGGTTTCGTTGCTATATGTCAACGACAATTGGGATGGACATACTTACTTACGTTGATGACATGTGATGTTATGTGTTGCTGGATATGTTATATTGGATCGTCGTGTTCGAATAGCCGGGGGTTTTTATGTGAGATGAGTGTTTTTCATTTTCATTCATGTAAAAACTTGTATGTAATATTCTTTTATTGGGGCACTTCCAGGTAGCGGAAGTAGTCACCGTTTGTATATTATTTACTTTTCCGCACTAGGATAGACCCAAGGAGGAGGGCACAAATAACCGGGTTCTGGAGTCCAGTGGGAGACCAACTCGAGGAGTCGAGGTCGGGTCTCCTAACTCCAGAATTGGTAGGGTTGCTTGCCGCTCTCGTAGGGGTCTAAGGGTGTGGGTTAGGCTATTCATCACGACCGTGGAATCCGTGTTTTGTACTGGCTCGTATTGAAAACACGGACGTCCTAGTATATCCAATATTTCATATGATTCTTCTGCTGCGATATCTGTGATGTGATCATGTGATGTTCTGTGATAAATACAGTATATAGTATATATGATATATTATATAGACGTTACTTATGTTTTACACCCGCGCTAGCCCTGCCCCACTCTGCCGTTAGTTACCTAACCTAACGGTGCATGAGGGGACATCGAGGCGAATGCGGATGGCATAAGCGTACGTCGTATTTATCTGTGATGTTTAGGTAATTTAAATGATGGGACTTCATTAATGTGATTAATGAAATAAAAGAAACCTAAGATGTTGTAGAATCGAATTTCAAAATAAAACAGGTAGCTACAGTTCTTGCTTTGCACAGCGGTATATGCGATATATCCTGCACCTTATTCGATGAGGAAAGGACCGAGATCCCTTCACCGGGAGTGACTCCTTTAGCAATAACTGGCAGATGCTACACCCTCGGTTTGTCTTTTGATTGCTTTTAAGAGTTTTTGCTTTGCACAGTGATATATATGATATATCCCGCACCTCATTCGACGAGGAAAGGACCGACGATCCCTTCACCGGGAGTGACTCCTTTAGCAAAACTAGAAAAGCCTCAAAAACACTCCATTTCAAAATTCATTCGATCCTACAACGATATCAAGTTCATTACGCAATAGGTTTTCAGAAAAACCTGTCGTAGCCCTCCGTCATTTCAGATAAGTTGTATATAGTATTCGTGCTGCATTTGTTGGCTTTCGTCAAGGTGCAGTGTGCGGTAGCTATATGCCGCTTATCTGCTAGCATACGATGCGATTGGATTAGGGTAGTCGTGCGGCTTTGTTGGCTTTCTTCAAGGGTCGTGCGGGTGGGTTTAATTCGATCAAGAAATGTACGGGTTGAACTTGACTAGCGGGCTATGGTTTGTTGGCTTTCGTCAAGGTCATAGCACGTTAGGGGCAAAATATTATCGGGAATTTCAAGTTTTGAAATTTGCAATGAGATTGCATACCTTCTATGAGATAGTTGGATCCCGATACCCGCTGCGAGTAAGAGTTACTCCTGGGAGAGTTTTATACATTACAATTAGCCGATCAAGTAGGTGTCTAGAAAGGTGTCAACGAGGTTACGCCTCTGGGAAAACGAGGTTTACAATAATTAGGTCCGTGCGAAAGCACGGGGCACATCCCTCAAAGTACCGACACTGGCCTGGCTGAAAGATTGGCGAACTTGTAGTGTGTAATTAATCCCGGCTAGTCTTTCCTTTTAGGGTTTGAAGAAAGATTTGATAAAAAGCAGTGGGAGCCATCCTGATTAGATAAAATTATAACCAATCTATTCTTGAAAGAGCGCACGCTGAGTGTTTTCTTCTCTCTCTCTCCTGGTAGCGACCACATCATGCCTTAATCAAGATAATAATACGGATTATTGACCGAACCCGCTTGTTATACTGAGCTGGGGAACGTTGGTCCCGCTCCAACTTGTAATTGTTATAAGACAGAGCAGGAAATTGGGGAATACCAGATTTCCCGTGCCGCCCAAACAAAGGGAGTGCATGTTGATGCATCATCTTCGGGTGTGTTCATTACAAAGAACTGTTTCTCAGTATCCTCCGCATCCTTGGTATATGATACCGAATCAGGATCCCAGATATGTAATCTGTTACATAGGGCTACAAAAGGGTAGAAAAACTGAGAACGGGTGATAAGTTTCATGAGACAGAAAACGGGGCAAGTGTTGCAGCCAAGTCTGTTGGTCACTGTCACCCTGTATTGTAATACATTGATTCTGAACAAATGTTATTAGATACCGAACCTGATATACAAAATCATATCACTCTATTTATTAGTAAAGAAATGATATAATTCTGTATTGTTGGATAATGTTTTGAACATTTCCTATATCAAAAGTTGATCGGTTCAGGCACGTTATCTAAATGCATTAATGTTCTAAATCAAACTACAGTTCTTTGTATACAGAACACATACAAGAGGAAAAGTTCAGAAATGAACGAATTCTTCTTGAGGTATTGTAGACTAGGTCAGATCAATGTGACCCGACTGGCTAGAGTTACATAAAGATGCATATTTAAATTAGTTTGAATTTACATCTTGTGAAACTCGCCAGTCATGTCACAAAGATAAGATGACCATAGCTCCGTTTACTGGAAACAGAGAAAGAGTTAGTGAACTCTTGGGATGATACATGTTGATGTATGTAGGTCCCCTGTCTACACATGCCAGGACTGGTTCTTTATACTTCATTACGTTCTTTGATGATCTTTCGAGATTCAGACCTATGTTCCTGTTGAAACACAAGTCCGAACCTTTTGAGATATTCACAGAATATAAGTTAGAAGTAGAGAACCAGAATTCGGGTATAAGTATTATGTCCTATGATGAGATCAAGGAGGAGAATACTTGAGCACGGAAATCCTGGACTATTCTAAAGGAGAATGAGATTCTCTCTCAGCATTACTCCTCCGTATACACCATTGCACGATGGTATGTCGGGGCGGAGCAATTGCACCCTATTCGATATGGTGTGCTCTATGATGAGTACTACTGAGTTACCTATTTCCTTTTGGGAGTTATGCACTTGAGAAGCTGCATGCCTATTGAATAGGGTTCCAATCAAATCAGTTGCCTACCACTTCATATATGATATGGAAAGGGAAGAGCCCATATCTTAAGATAGTTAAGATTTGGGGTTGTCCGGCCTATGTCTAAAAGCAAAATCCGGACAAGCTCGAGGAAACGTCTGTTATGTAGAACTGGAAACGTTCCAGCTATACAAACTGGAGTTGATGATTTGGTACAACCAAAGGATTCAGTAGATTCCAATGAACCTCAGCCTCTCCGCCGATCTAGTAGGGTTCCTCACCCACCTGAGAGATACTTCTGTTTCTCTATGACAGTGGGAGCGAGGATTGCATCATGAGATGATGACCCAACTAATTTCGAGCTGGCCATCAGGAGTAAGACTCTGTAAGAATGGCTGGATGCTTAGCGATCTGAGATGGAATCCTTATACACCAACAAAGTATGGACTTTGGTTGCTATATCTGAAGGGTTAAATCCCCATCAGGAGCAAGTATATCTTGAGAAGATTACTTGGTGTACTTGGAAGGGTTGAGACTTTCAAAGCTAGACTTGTTAAAGGTTTTCGTCATCAACCAGGCGTGGATAATGATGAAACCTTTTCCAGTATCTATGCTTAAGTCCATCCAGATCCTACTTGCCACGGCTGCATACCATGACTACGATATCTGGTGGTTGGGTGTCATGACTGCTTTTCTAAATGATGTTTTAGAAGAGTGAGTCTATAAGTACACAGCCAGAGGACTTCGTAGACAGTGGGAGCAGCGGAAACGTGTGCAAGATGCTTTATAGGATTAAAGCAGGCATCGCGGAGATGGAACATCTGTTTTGATGAATTAGTCAAAGAAGTTGACATCATCAATTTGGTAGATGAACCTTGTATAAACAAAAAGGTAGTAGGGAGTATGGTGGTGATCCTCGTAGAGTACGTGGATGACATACTCTTGATAAGAAAGGAGTTTCCTATGCTACGCTCGGTCAATCTCCGCTTATCAAAATGATTCTCCACATAGGATCAAAGTGATACCTACTAAATCCTGGATTTTGGATCTATGAGATAGATCTAATTGGATGTTAGGAATCTCACTAGCAGTAGTGAGATGGTATCAATCGATCCTGGGGAGAATCACTGGAAGTGTTCCAGGGTGATAAAGATGACTGAATGTCAGTCGCAGGCATTGTCTTTACCCTCAAGTAAAGGGACGGTATGTTGGAAGAGTTCCAAGCTAGATACCGTGGCATACTAGACGATAAAGGCTGGATACATCGCTACTTATGATGCTACCAAAGAGGTTGTTTGGATGTATATTAGTTCATGAGATGAACTTAGTTCCTACCATTGTGTGACAATGGAGTTGTGGCTTATGCCAGGAACCCCCGTCCCATCAGTGATCCAGACTTATTCTAAGGCAGTATCACCTGATCACGGAGATGGTTGATCTCCAGGTTGATCGAGGCAAGGAGAGCAGACTTAGAGGATAACGCAGCGGATCCACTCACGAAGGCCTATTCCCAGAGAGAGACTTTTATGGAATGGTTGAGTATGAGATACTTCGACCACTGCTACAGATGGCCCTAGTGCAAGTGGGAGATTGTTAGTTATATGTATGCCCTAGAGGCCATTACTGTACATAGGATGTATATTGTAGTGGATGCTGGGACATATATAGGGAGGACTTTCTTGCTCGACATGATAGTATGCTATCTGGTTACTCTTTACCTTAACGTGTACACTGATTGTCTCTCTGTTACATGTTGGTAAAGCCCTTAGGATGTGTACTTGACTACCTGGACTATGATGCGGTTCATACTAGTGGGGACATGGTAGTCTATAAGTACATCCTTCAAAGTCCCTAGTCATGGGTGTATCGAGACGGGGCATCGATATACCAGAGTAGACTAGCGTATACCTTCTCGACCCATACAGATGGGCGATGGATGATCCCATATCCATTGGTGTTTGACATCAGAGGAGATATACGGGTGCTCAGTGAAGACTGGGTACACTGGACGGACTCGCCGAGAACTCCCAGATGGTATTATACCTCACGTCAGATGGCAGTTCTCTGGTGACACTGGTACAGAGTAGTCTGTTGACCCGAGATCGTCATAGAGTCTTGTGTGGTTCCCACTGTGCTTTGATTTCCATCTTACCACGTCCAAGAGGGCGTGCAAAACGGTGGTTTTTGGGTACAGTCCCGAGTCACATGGAGGCAATGAGCGATAGGAGGGGATTCGTCTCTCCCGGTATAGGGGGTTGATGTTGCGCTGTGTTCGATTGGCTATAACAGGAAATCCCTGGCCAGGGTTGCTGAGATTTACTGGTAAGTGTTACCAGTAGTTTCTCGAAGTGTTATAGACCTCATATTGACACGACTTATCAAGCTATTGGGGTCTGACGTTTATCACCCCTAGGCTAGATATGCGACATATCAGACGATCAGACCGGACTGTACGGTAGTGTTAATGGTTGGATTCACTGGAGTGTGAGCGGGCTTGCTCGTCGATCTTCTGATCGCTCAATACCCGGGTGGCCGTTACGTTTAGCAGACCGCTTGCGGCTTGTGGGTGTTTGATATGATCATCACCTGCTGCCGGCGTATTGACGAGTCTTTAGAGTCCTACACAGAGGTTTCCTTGCTCAAGCGAAACGAAATAGGAGCGCATATGAGATATGTGCGGGACCGAGAATGATACCAGTATGTGATACTGTATTCGATTCTCGCGATATGTGACATTGATCAGTTATATGTGATATAGCCGGGTTATCGGATCAAGTGTTGATTCGATAAGTTGTTACTGTTGATATTAGTCGGTTATATGCGATATGACCGGGTCGTTAAATCAAGTGTTGATTTAATGATTTAATGCGTAATTATATATTTGATATATTACTTTGCATTAACTAGTATCGGTTCACTTTAAATGGATTTTCTCACTCGGACGTGCGCATTGCATATGCGATATGATTTTGTGCACTTATTTGTATCATGTTTGATGATGCAAGCATGCTAGGGTTTTGTGTAATGAGTTAAACCTAAGTTAAGTAAATGATTAGGGTTTTCTTTTATTAATTCATTTATCTTTTCATTTGGATATAAAAGATAAATGAGAAGAAGAAAACAAAAAGGGGTTTCTTTCATGAAGCTAAGTGAAGCTTCATGAAGCTTTGACCAATCTAACCCTTTTTGTCTTCATCTATCAAACCCTAACCATTCATTTAACTATGGTCAACTCTCTACACATTACCATAGTTAAATTATGATAAGAAATGATTATTCATTTTCTTTTCTATTATTCTTATCATAATACTTTCATCATCTTCTTCTTCTTCCTCACAAGAAGAAAGCTCTCTTCATCAATGGTGATTGATATTTTTGAGTGAGAAATCCAATTCTAAAATGAACCCACTTCCTATTTCATCATCCTCTACCTCTTGCCAAGTAGTAGAGTGTGTTTCCTTCACAAGTTTTCATGGCTTGGTGAAGGTGGAGCTTGATCTAGCGATGCTTCGACGTAGATCATCTTCGGCACGTCGTCGATGACCTAGCCCGCTTCTTCTCCGATGAAGCCGACGCAAGAGCCCGGATTTCGGATTTGTACAGCGGAGATGACTTCTTCATGGAGCTATGGAGGTGGACAAAAGGATCTACAAAGGTTGTATATCCGTATCCCTTAGTTAAGTGTTAACTAGTTAGCATTTTCGCCTAAACATCTAGCAAACGATCCGTAGTCGGGTCTCTCGGCACAGTTAATTTTTGAAATTGGCATGATCGATGCCTTGTGAGACCTTACTATGGTGCCTAGGAACCCTACAGGTATACGCTAGTCTACTCTGGTATATCGATGCCCCGTCTCGATACACCCACGACTAGGGACTTCGAAGGATGTACTTATGGACCACCACGTCCCCACTAGTATGATCCGCATCATAGTCCAGGTAGCCAAGTACACATCCTAAGAGCTTTACCAACATGTAACAGAGAGAAAATCGGTGTACACGTTAAGGTAAATAGTAACCAGATAGCATACTGTCATATCGAGCAAGAAAGTCATCCCTATATATGTCCAAGCATCCACTACAATATACATCCTATGTATTGTAATGGCCTCTAGGGCATACATATTACTAACAATCTCCCACTTGCACTAGGGCCATCTGACAGAAGTGGTTGTAGTATCTCATACTCAACCATCCTATAAAAGTCCCTCTCTGGGAAAAGGCCTTTGTGAGTGGATCCGCCGTGTTGTCCTCTGAGTCTGCTTTCCAAACCTTGATCTCCTAGAGATCTACCATCTCCACGATCAGGTGATACTACCTAAGAATATGACTGGATCACTGATGGGACGGGCGTTCCTAGGCAAAAGCTATAACTCCATTGTCACACAATGAAAGGAACAAAGTTCATCTCATGAACTAATATATATACCCAGACTTCCTCTTTGGTAGCATCTTTGGTAGCAATGTATCCATCCTTTATCGTCTAGTATGCCACGATATCTAGCTTGGAACTCTTCCAACATACCATCCCTTTACTGAGGGTAAAGACAATGCCTGTGACTAACATTCAGTCATCCTTATCACTCTGGAACCTTTCCTGTGATTCTCCCGAGGATCAATTGATACCTTCTCAATACAGTTAGTGAGTATCCTAAGGTTCACTTGTAAGTGCACGGCGGCGCTCCGGCCGTCAATCCGACGGCCAAATGCGGAAGCGGTGATAAACTTTAATTTTTCTTGAACTGGCACCACCGCGCACTAAAACCCGGATCGAACCATTAACTAGTCCTAGCTAACTACAAGATGGGGAAGAGAGATATACCGAATGATCCAAGTCCTCCGGTCTTCTCGTCGTCGTCCCGATCTCCTGCGGAAGCTCCGGTCGTCGCCTCCTTGCCGGAAGGGCACCACATCGCCTACATCTTTTACGGGCTCCCACCTCAATGCCGAGGCAACTCGGGCACGAAGCTAGCTAGTCGACGTGCCCAAGATTTGCTGTAGAATGTGTAGTGGAACCATGTCTCATTTTTGGGGTAGTGGAGGTTTCCATTGGTGGAGGGATTGAACTTAACTCTTGAGATGGAGATGTGGGGATTTTTAAAGCAACAAGAGAACAAAAATTTCCCCACCCAAAAATCTTGGCAGCCCCTAACTTGGCCGGCCAATCCATGGTCATAGAATGAGAGAGGAATGAAAGTGAGTGTAGCAAAAAGTCAAAAAAAGGGGGGGGAAGCCATCATGCAATCCAAAAGAAAAAATGGTTATCATAATGAATCATGATCACCATACCAAGTCCAACACTCAATCACCTACCATCTCATCACAAGCCAAGGCATGATGACTAAAGAAAGTCAAGCAAGGTCAATGGATGGTGCACCATCATGATACAAGGAAATATGCAAAGACCCCCTCCACTATTGCTTATTTGCACAAAAGCAAATAAGACCTCCTCCACCAAACTTCGGCCAATGAACGATACAAAGAAAATTGGCCGAAACGGAAAGCAAACTGGCAACTCCAGAAAACTGGTCCCGTAATAAATTACAGGAAAACCCCGATACTGTGCATACACACCCGCATTTGTATAACGACCGAAATACAAATGCAATGAGACAAAATCTACACTGTACTATACTAGGATCAGGCTTAAACCAAAGCCGGCCAGTAATATCCATTCGATCCTGATCCGTGCAATACCGCTCGTATCTGATCGAACCCTGCCATATATCCATACGGCCTGTAGTACAAACTGTCCGATCCTGATCCGTGCAATACCGCACGTATCTGATCGGACCTTGCCATATCTCCATACGGCCTCTACAGCCTTTCGCCCGAAAGCTGAGTAACTGAATGTGGGGGACTCTAAAGACTCGTCAACATCTTGGTTGTGGATTTAACCACTAGCACGTCAGAGGTATAAGCCAATACGTAACAGGCTACCAGGTATTGACTAAAAAGGACGTCCGTGAGCGAACTCAGCCTGACAACCCTACTGAGCCTGTCAGTGACAATATCCCTACAGTCCGGTCCGTTCGTTTATGAGTATCGCATGGCGGGCCTAGGGGGTTGGTAAAAGTCACACCCCCAAAAGCGGTACAAGTCGTGTCGGAGTGTAGCCCAGAACACCCTGAGATACTACTGGAATACCTACCAGTAAATCTCCTTGCCTCGGCCGAGGGCTTCGTGTAATGGCTCTCCTAGACACAGCACGACCTCACCCCCAATACCGGGAGAGACGAACCCCTGAAGATACGCTCACTGCCTCCATGTGGCTCGGGACTGTACCCAACTAAAACCTGTTTGCATGACTTCTTTGAGCCGTGGTAGGGTAGTAATCAAAGTACAGTGGGAACTCACACAAGACAAATGACGATCCCCAGGTCGATGAACTAACCAGTACACATGTCACCAGGGAACTGCCATCTGACGTCTGGTATATGACCAACTAGCATGTTCCCGGCGAGTCCTGTCCGGTGTACTCATAACCCAATGAGCACCTGTATACATCTTAGGTGATCCAATTGACACCAGTGGCTTGTGAGACCGGCCACCGCCCCTCGTCGGGGTCTCGACTGTATACACTAGTCTACTCTGGAGTATCGATGCCCTGTCTCGAAACTCACACGACTAGGGACCATTTAAGGATGTGCTTATAGACCCCCAGCTCCCACTTATATGATCGCCCTCATACTGCTGGTGGTCAAGCAAGAATCCTAGGGGCTCTATCAACGTGTAATAGCGACGTGTCAGGTCACCTAAAGCAGTACACGATAATAAAGATAAACCAGATAGCATACTATCATCTCGAGTAAGACTGTCCTACCGGGATAGGTCCTCCCTCAATCATTGCAATCACGTACCTGTGACCTAATAATTGACTCTGAGGGCACTATCTCCAATAATCTCCCACTTGCACTCAAGGCTAATTATTGCGATGTCGCATACTCACAGCCCGTGTGATACTGAACACCCAACTCCTCTACTAGTCAGTCTCACAAAGCTCGTTTGCGAAACTATTGCGTTCGAGGAATAGCCTTACTGAGTGGATCCGCTTGGTTGTCTCTTTCTATGTCTCTCTATATCTCAAGTTCGCGGAGAAAGCCATCTCCCAAAATGAGCAATACCTGTCTTAGAATGTCTGGATGTCTGATGGGACCTAGCTCATAAAAGAACTCCAAATCCAAACTTCTTAGACTGTATCGTCAACTGAACTTAATCAGTATCCTGCGCCATGCC
This sequence comes from Agapanthus africanus, assembly GCA_030015575.1. Classification (NCBI taxonomy): domain Eukaryota; kingdom Viridiplantae; phylum Streptophyta; class Magnoliopsida; order Asparagales; family Amaryllidaceae; genus Agapanthus; species Agapanthus africanus. Next base: position 638,596,270 of record CM057339.1, on the reverse strand, counting down.
ACCCTCAGTATTGCCTTGGACCACCTGTCCAAAATACTGCCCCTCGTCAGAAGGAAAACTATAACTCTGACAACCTCCTTGTCGTCCAGGTCACCTTGCAAACCTGGAATGATAACTGTCTCCTGCATGAGGCTATCGTTATCATATCCCTAGAACATCCACTTATGTTCTAAAACTGCTTCCGACTGTTTCTCCAGGATTGGATCAAATGTCAACTTATTGCATCTAGTGCAAGAACAACATCTGGTGTGGTACTTGACATCTCATGATTGACTCAATTGCCTGAGCAAGTGATCTGCCAATCATGCATGTCCCTCTCCCCTTTAGTCTGTAAGACACCTTTGGAGAGGGTGACTCCATCTTCTGCAGGTACACTACCGTGCATGGAGTCGTCCATTCTAAATACTCTTAGAATGCTGTCAAAGTACCCTGATTGGGAAACCACCCAAATCTAGATCTAAAACCATAGATCTAGTAACCAGTATGTCTGATATAAAATCCAAGTCCTTTGTGGAGAAATCACTGTGTGACGACCAAAGTATAACCGATTGTAGTATAGGAGTTTCTTTTCCTACTCTGTGTATGTCATCCAAACACCAGGATATCACACCCTACTACCTTCTCAACAGATCCATCCCCTATTCTGATGAAGTCAAACCCATGACTGTCACGTCAGAAATAGATGATCTATCTCCGCTATATCTGCTTTAGTCTATAAATAGACATAAGCCATCTGTCCACCAATGCTTCCGCTGCTCCCACTGACTACGACAACCCTCTGGCAGAGTCATATAGACGTACACTTCTAAAGCAATTTTAGAATGACGCTATACTCATCCTCCTGCCGGGTCTCACAGTCTGGAACAACAGCAATGGCAAGTGTGGGTAAACAAGAACTTTCCTGTCACCGTCCTTGAGGCTACCGTAGTACCTCTCGGGTGCCTGAAGTTACCCACCTTATCTGCGGAGTGGCTAATGGAATGTCAATCCAGATTGAATCTTTAGGTTCCTATCAAATCTTTAGTAATCGTTTGTGGTTCTGGAATCACTTCACGTTCTACCATACTCCCACTACTGTTTTTCTGAAAAAATCCATTTTTAATAAAACTGTGGCGAGTCTAGAACAATATTGCTATTGTTCATCCAGATGGTAGAAAGTCAACCCTCGTCATAGCCTGGGTCAACCCACAAACAGCCATTACAGAATCGTGCCTTGAGTTGTCCAGTGTCTGGTTTTAATCATAAGCCGGACAACTCCCCGTACCTTAACACCGTTAAGATATGAACTGTACTATATCCAATATAGAAACAGAGGCACTGATTTAATTGAACCAGATTCAAATCATGCAGCTGTCTCCAGTGCATGTCAACTAAATGGAAGAAGGCCGATCAGCGTTACTCAACTTAGGAATGCTTCCAATTATGAGTAATCTGAAAGAGAAGCAAGTTCTCTTTATCATTACTATCAACTGAATACCATACACAAGTATCTACATCTTCGATCACTTTGAAGAATCCCGATACTTGCAATACCTGGTTCTCTACTTTATTCAAATACCCATAACTTCTCAAAATTCGGACCCTGTGTTTCCACGAAACACCTGTCTAAAAACTAGAGAAGTCATAAGTAAACCGAATATAGTACGAGGACCAACCCCTCTGTCCTGATGGACCCTGGACAACATACAATACTCTCTATAAGTCCCTTGAGTCTGAAAACTCATTCACTGTGTGTCGTAGGTTGGAAACTGTACTTATGGTTAAGAAGAATTACACCGCTGTTTAATGCTCCTTACCTAACCATCCACTGATATAGGTAAATGTCACAGACATAATTTCAAAAAGGTATATCTCACTCTATGAAAATAGACGTACAGATATATCAATTTGAAATTGGTGCATAACAGCGGATATTCAAAACCAAATATTTGCCGTCCGGCAAACAACCCAGGTGACTTCCTCAAATATCACTGATTACAACGAATCCTGATATAATGAGGATGATCACCCAATTCCCAATAACCTACTCCCACTCATCATCTGTAAAACCATACAGATGTGAGAATCATACCTGGTAAATACATACCCTGGAGTAAGTATCTAATCGGGAAATCAGTTTTCTTTTAACATTACACAGTGAAACTGAAACATTAAAATGTTCCGATGGGGTATCCTGGTATTCCTAGTAATGCCTCTTCCAGATTCACGATTGTAACCGTATAATTCCTTGCCACCTCTCCAAATCCCTTCATATGTCTTTAGTCATTACCTTCTGCACACCCCTTTAGGCCTAATGGTTTTCTTCCTTCCCTACCGTTCGGCACCAGCCTATGGTTTGGAAGAAGACTATCCAATAAGCATAATGGGTGTACTGTCCTAATCCTAGGAACACTCGCAATGCGAGAGGAGGTGAGGATAAAAGACAACAGAATAAATCTTATTCCTATTTCTCCTGAACCAGAATCCATCCCCGAACTGGAACAAGTTCCTTTCGAGTTCGTATATAACCATACGATGGAGTATCCAATAAACTGTGGATCTTCGTAGTGATACGGAGTGTCCTGGAGAAATACAAAGGTGATTTAGGATTGGCGAAGAGATACTTGGTTTGGTCGTGAATAGCAGTCGCAATTTACTTTGCCCTCTTACTAATCCCTTGCTTTGTCTTAACTTAATACCTTCTGCACACCATCGTTATGCTAATTGGTTTTCTTCATTCCCTACCGGTCGGCACCTGCCTATGGTTTAGAAGAAGACTATCCAATTTGCATAATAGGTGTACTACCCCTAAACCAAGGAGTACTCGCAACCTGAGAGAAGGTAAAAGGAAAAGACAACTGAATAATCCTATCCGTTTTCTCCAGAACCTGAAACCATCCTCGAATAAATTCTTTCGAGTTTGTATCTAACCATACGATGGTTTTGTCCAATGGAAGTGGACGTTCGTAGTATACGGGGTGTCCTGGAGAAAAGGGTAAAAGTAGGAGTGGCAATGAGGTTTGCAACTCTGACAATCCAAAAGCCAGTGTTAAGAAGGTTCGGTCAACTTGGTCACTGAGTCATAGTCTTAGGGTCGGGTCAATGGTCGCTGCCAAAGAGAGAGAGAAAAGAAACACTCAGCGTGCACTCTAACCTAGATCAGAATGGTTACCAATTTATCTAATCTGGAAACCTCCCACTGTACCGTCAAATTCTCCTCCAAACCTGAAAGAAGAATTAGTCGGGATCACCCGAGGAGTAAACCAACTCATCAGTGGGAATCGGGATCCAACTCTCATCGCATGATAACGTGACGGAATCCGCTCACGTCATCACAGTCCAGAAGGTATGCGCATATCTGGCAAGTTTCAGTTCTTTTGAAACCCCCGATGTGATTTCTGCCCCATGCTCTTATGACCTTGACGAAGGTCAACAAATCATAAGTCACATGTCAAGTTCCACCCATCATTGTCCAGGTTAATTTGAACCCACCCTTACAAGCCCTTGACGAAGGTCAACAAGGCTGTACGACTGTCCCAAACCAACGCATCTATCTATGCAGCAGAAAGGTAACAAGCAGCTACCATACACTATGCCTTGACGAAGGTCAACAAACATAGCATGAATACTACGTGCTACCCGTCTGAAACGACGGAGGGCTACGAATGGTTTCTGGCGAAAACCTTTAACGTAATGAACTTGATATCGTTGAAGGAACTGATAGCTTTTTAAAAATATAGTGACGAAAACCTTCGCTAAAGAGGTCACTCCCGGTGAAGGGATCTCGGCTCTTTCCCCGTAGAATGAGGTGCAGGATATTCCAACTGAATACCACGGTGCAAAGCAAAAGTAATCGGCTACAGTGAAGTTAATGCCCTGACGCAAACTTCTGTCCAAGGGGTCACTCCCGGTGAAGGGATCTCGGCCTTTGCCTCGTCGACTGAGGAGCAGGATATTCCAACTGAATATCACGATGCAAAACAAAAGTGAACGTCCTTGCAATAACAGCTTGTTGAAAAGTGTTCCAACAACATCAGATTAGGTTTGTTTTTAACTTGCATTGATCCGAATCAACGCAGTCCCATCAATTGATCACACCACAAAGAACGAAAATATACTGATGTACGTATATGCCATCCGCATTCGCCTCTGGGTCCCATCATTACCCGTTAGGTTAGCTAACTAACGACAGAGCGGGGACTGGACTAGCGCGGATGCAAAACATATACAACATCTACTAATATATATACCAATATATTATATTCGCTCAAGGCGTGATAAAATGCAACATCACAGAACAATACAGATATCTGGGATCCCCGGGTTTCACAGAGCCACTACTGAAACCCGACGTTCCCCTGGTCGTGTGGATAGCCTGTGCAATGAAATCCTAGACCCCTACGGGCGCGGCAAGTTACCCGCCAAAACCTGAAGCGAGGCAGCCCCTTCAGCAACGTGAATGGACCACCCAGCACTTCACGGAATCCGGTAACTTGGGCACCCCTCCTGGGTCAACCTGTACCCCCTACGAGTGTGGCGAATAGCCCGCCAATTCTAGAGTGAAGCCCCCTCCGTCTCAATGCCATGAGATGCGGGCTTGTTGCCCTCTAGAACCCGGCTATCCGTGCACCCCACCGCGGGGTAATCCTAGTACAGAAAGTAAAATATACATACAACGGGTACATCGACCGCAACCTGGCCGTGCCCCAAAATAATAATACAAACAGGCAGTGACGGCAGTCCACATGTCGGACGCTCGCCCCGCAATATCAAATGTACATAATACAACCACAACTGTACTAGCATTGCAACCAGGCTATCCCCGACGACCGATCTGCAACATCACAGCAATACATAGAACATCAACGTGAAAGTCACGTTCGCAAATCCGTCTAACCGGGCTATAGCAGTTAGATTGGATTTACCGATCAAGTGACATTCACGGTCTCGGATATAATGTAAATACTGTGAAATAATGTGTTTAAAATATCCGATCGATCAAAATTTTAACAAGTGGGCCCCAAGCATTACTGTAGCAGATCAAGAAATTCTGGGCCCAATGTTATTATTCCAAAACCCCTATTTTCATCCCCAAAAGATACTGTAGAAATTTGATGCAGCGAACCCAAAATAGTGCGGCGGAACCGCGGCCCAAAGGGGTGTTTGGCCGCGGTTCCGCGCTCCTACAGTGGAGTTAGTGCATCGAATTTTCATAGAACTCTTATTTTTTCTAGTAGATCACTTTTCTGTAACCTGAAAAAAATTTCGACACCAAAAAATTTCAACAGAAAACTGATGTGAACAAAATTGCGGATTTTGGAATTTTGGTCGATCGGAGATGTAAACACATTAAACAAAGCTAGACTAAGTTAATGGCGAGGCTCTGATACCACTGTAAGTGCACGGCGGCGCCCCGGCCGTCAATCCGACGGCCAAATGCCGGAAGCGGTGATAAACTTTAATTTTTCTTGAACTGGCACCACCGCGCACTAAAACCCGGATCGAACCATTAACTAGTCCTAGCTAACTACAAGATGGGGAAGAGAGATATACCGACTGATCCAAGTCCTCCGGTCTTCTCGTCATCGTCCCGATCTCCTGCGGAAGCTCCGATCGTCGCCTCCTTTCCGGAAGGGCACCACATCGCCTACATCTTTTACGGGCTCCCACCTCAATGCCGAGACAACTCGGGCACGAAGCTGGCTAGTCGACGTGCCCAAGATTTGCTGTAGAATGTGTAGTGGAACCATGTCTCATTTTTGGGGTAGTGGAGGTTGCCATTGGTGGAGGGATTGAACTTAACTCTTGAGATGGAGATGTGGGGATTTTTTAAGCAACAAGAGAACAAAAATTTCCCCACCCAAAAATCTTGGCAGCCCCTAACTTGGCCGGCCAATCCATGGTCATAGCATGAGAGAGGAATGAGAGTGAGTGTAGCAAAAAGTCAAAAAAAGGGGGGGGGGGAAGCCATCATGCAATCCAAAAGAAAAAATGGTTATCATAATGAATCATGATCACCATACCAAGTCCAACACTCAATCACCTACCATCTCATCACAGGTCAAGGCATGATGACTAAAGAAAGTCAAGCAAGGTCAATGGATGGTGCACCATCATGATACAAGGAAATATGCAAAGACTCCCTCCACTATTGCTTATTTGCACAAAAGCAAATAAGCCCTCCTCCACCAAACTTCGGCCAATGAACGATACAAAGAAAATTGGCCGAAACGGAAAGCAAACTGGCAACTCCAGAAAACTGGTCCCGTAATAAATTACAGGAAAACCCCGATACTGTGCATACACACCCGCATTTGTATTCCGACCGAAATACAAATGCAATGAGACAAAATCTACACTGTACTATACTAGGATCCGGCTTAAACCAAAGGCGGCCAGTAATATCCATTCGATCCTGATCCGTGCAATACCGCTCGTATCTGATCGAACCCTGCCATATATCCATACGGCCTGTAGTACAAACTGTCCGATCCTGATCCGTGCAATACCGCACATATCTGATCGGACCTTGCCATATCTCCATACGGCCTCTACAGCCTTTCGCCCGAAAGCTGAGTAACTAAATGTGGGGGACTCTGAAGACTCGTCAACATCTTGGTTGTGGATTTAACCACTAGCACGTCAGAGGTATAAGCCAATACGTAACGGGCTACCAGGTATTGACTAAAAGGGACGTCCGTGAGCGAACTCAGCCTGACAACCCTATTGAGCCTGTCAGTGAAAATATCCGTACAGTCCGGTCCGTTCGTCTATGAGTATTGCATGGCGGGCCTAGGGGGTTGGTAAAAGTCAGACCCCCAAAAGCGGTACAAGTCGTGTAGGAGTGTAGCCCAGAACACCCTGAGATACTACTGGAATACCTACCAGTAAATCTCCTTGCCTCGGCCGAGGGCTTCGTGTAATGGCTCTCCTAGACACAGCATGACCTCACCCCCAATACCGGGAGAGACGAACCCCTGAAGATACGCTCACTGCCTCCATGTGGCTCGGGACTGTACCCAACTAAAACCTGTTTGCACGACTCCTTTGAGCCGTGGTAGGGTAGTAATCAAAGTACAGTGGGAACTCATACAAGACAAATGACGATCCCCAGGTCGATGAACTAACCCGTACACATGTCACCAGGGAACTGCCATCTGACGTCTGGTATATGACCAACTAGCATGTTCCCGGCGAGTCCTGTCCGGTGTACTCATAACCCAATGAGCACCTGTATACATCTTAGGTGATCCTACTGACACAAGTGGCTTGTGAGACCGGCCACCGCCCCTCGTCGGGGTCTCGACTGTATACACTAGTCTACTCTGGAGTATCGATGCCCTGTCTCGAAACTCACACGACTAGGGACCATTTAAGGATGTGCTTATAGACCCCCAGCTCCCACTTATATGATCGCCCTCATACTGCTGGTGGTCAAGCAAGAATCCTAGGGGCTCTGTCAACGTGTAATAGCGACGTGTCAGGTCACCTAAAGCAGTACACGATAATAAAGATAAACCAGATAGCATACTATCATCTCGAGTAAGACTGTCCTACCGGGATAGGTCCTCCCTCAATCATTGCAATCACGTACCTGTGACCTAATAATTGACTCTGAGGGCACTATCTCCAACATCACTTAGATCTATCTCATAGATCCAAACTAAGGATTTATGAGGTATCACTTTGATCCTATATGGAGAATCCTTGTGATAAGCGGAGATTGACTGAGCGTAGCATAGGAAACTTCTTCCCTATCAAGAGTATGTCATCCACGTACACTACGAAGATCACCTCCATACTCCCTACTACCATTTTGTATATACATGGTTCATGTACCATTTTGATGATGTCAAACGCTTTGACTACCACATCAAAACAGATGTTCCATCTCCGCGATGCCTGCTTTATCACATAAAACATCTTGCAAACGTTTCCGCTACTCCCACTGTCTACGAAGCCCTCTGACTGTGTACTTATAGACTCTCTCTTCTAAATCTTTATTTAGAAAAGCAGTCATGACACCCAACCGCCAGCTATCGTAGTCATGGTATGTAGCCGTGGCAAGTAGGATCTGGAAGGACTTAAGCATAGGTACTTAGAAAAGGTTTCATCACAATCCATAGCTGGTCAATGATGCAAACCTTTAACAAGTCTAGCTTTGAAATTCTCAACTTTTCCATGTACACCAAGTAATCTTCTCAAGATATACTTGCTCCTGATGGGGATTTAACCCTTCAGATAAAGCAACCAAAGTCCATACTTTATTGGTGTATAAGGATTCCATCTCAGATCGATAAACATCCAGCCATTCTTACACAGTCCCACTCCTGATGGCCAGCTAGAAACTAGTTAGGTCATCATCCCATGATGCAATTCTCGCTCCCACTATAATAGAGAAACCGGAGTATCTCTCAGGTGGGTGAGGAAACCTACTAGATTGGACAGGTTGAAACCTATAAGGCTAGACTTGTTGCAAAGGGTTTTCATCAAAGACCTGGCTTGGACTATGACGAAACCTTTTCTCCAGTGGCTATGCTCAAATCCATTCAGATCCTTCTTGCCATTGCTGCCTTCCACGATTATGAGATTTGGCAGATGGACGCAAAAACCGCTTGAAAGGAAATTTAGAAGAGTGTGTCTATATGGACCAGCCAGAGGGTTTCATTCAGAGTGGGAGCAGCGGGAAAGTGTGCAAGTTGCTTAAGTCTAATTATGGACTAAAGCAGGCATCGCAGAGTTGGAACATTTGTTTTGATGAGACAGTCAAAGAATTTGATTTTATCAAAAATCCAGATGAGCCATGCATTTATAGTAAGATTATAGCATGAACTGTTGTATTTCTCGTCTTGTACGTGGATGACATTCTCTTGATAGGAAATGACATTCCTATGCTACAATTTGTCAAAGGATTCTTGTCACACAGGTTCTCCATGAAAGACCTGGGTGATGCCTGTTACATTTTGGGGATCCGGATCTATCGTGATAGATCTAAAAGGATGTTGGAACTTTCGCAGTCCAGGTACATCGACACCATACTGAAAAGGTTCAGTATGGAAGATTCTAAGCGGGGTAATTTACCGGCTTGTCACGGAATCACCCTCTCCAAAGAGATATCTCCAAGACTGATTTGGAAAGAGATCGCATGTCTATTATACCGTACGCTTCTGCGGTAGGCTCTATAATGTATGCGATGTTGTGTACCAGACCAGATGTTCCTTACTCACTGAGCGTGGTAAGCCGGTATCAGTCAAACTCTGGGGAGAAGCACTAGATAGCGGTAAAGAACATTCTCAAGTACCTGAGAAGGACTAATGATATGTTCTTGGTTTACGGCGGAAAAGACCTCCAGATCGAGGCCTTTGCTGACTCCAGCTTCCAGAGTGACAAGGATGCCTCCAAATCCATGTCGGGCTATGTCTTTACCCTCAATGGAGGGGCGGTCTGTTGGAAGAGTTCCAAACAGGAAACCGCTGCTGACTCGATGATGGAAGCGGAGTATATCGCAGCTTCTGATGCTGCAAAAGAAGCAGTTTGGATGAGGAAGTTCTTAACAAAACTTCAGGTGGTTCCATCCATTGTTGATCCAATACCTCTGTATTGTGACAACAACGGGGCTATAGCTTTAGCGAAGGAACCCAGGTCCCATCAAAAGTCCAGACACATCTTGAGGTGGTATCACCTGATCAGGGAGATCGTGGATCGCCGGGAGATCGAGGTTCGGAGGGTTGCTATAGAGGATAACACTGCAGATCCATTCACAAAGGCCATTCTTCTGACGCAGTTTGAGAGGCTATTCGGGATGATAGGTCTGCGATATGCCAGCACATGGCTTAGTGCAAGTGGGAGATTGTTAGTGTGATATGCCCTAGAGGCCATTATTGTATAGTACTAGTTTGTATATTACATTTTGGAAGATTGAGATATATACATGGAGTTATAACAGTCTTGCTCAATATGGTAGTATGCTACTTGGTTTGTATCTATCTTAATATGTGTATATGTTTCTTTTAACGTATCGCTAATACATATTGATAGAGCCCTTAGGATCTTTGCTTGACTACCAGCGTTGTGATGGCAGTCACACTTGTGGGGGTTGGATAGTCTACAAGCACATCCTTATACAGGTCTCTAGTCGTAGGATTATTGAGACAGGGCATCGATACTCCAGAGTAGACTGGTGTGTACGCTTCTCGTCCCAACTGGGGAGATGGTCTGTCCCACAGCCATCAGTACGTCGTACTGGAGATAGTATGCAGGTGCTCATTAGGTTATGAGTACACTGGACAGGACTCATAGGGAGCTTTTGGTTGGTACTATACCTATCGTCAGTTAACAGTTCCCAGGTGACATGAGTACAGTTTAGTCCGTTGACTTGACACTGCTACTTTTCCTTAAGTGTGTTCCCACTGTTCTTAGATTACTACCCTATCACGGCTTTATTGAGTCGTGCAAACAGGTAGTGATTGGGTGCAGTCCCGAAGCACTTGGAGGCAGTGGCGGTTAGATAGGATTTGTCTCTCCCGGTATTGGGGGTTGATATCGCGCTGTGTTTGGAGAGCCATTACACAAAGTCCCTGGCCAGGGCAAGCGAGATTTACTGGTAGGTACTCCAGTAATTTCTCATGGTGTTTTGGAATACACTCCGACACGACTTATACCGCTATTAGGGGACTGACGTTTACCGCCCCTATCACGACCCAAAGTTCGTCCCGTGACCGGCACTTAAACCGTGGAACGTCTACAGGCGTAGCGCAATTTAAGTAAACCGAAAACTCAGAAATCTAAACCATCAAAAAAATGATGAAAACATTTGTTAAAACATTTGGAAATCCCAAGTAAAAATCTTTAAGTTTAAGTTGTTTTCTTAAAAATTTCGGCAGCACCTCCTTTGTACAAACTAGCCCCGAAAACGGTACAACACATGATATAAGTAAAATGACATATAATAAAGATAAAGCATCCCCAAACGGGAGCAATCACGCCCAACGGCAGAAACAACCACCACAGGAATAATATACGACGCCGTAGCGAAGAAATGAACAATAAGTGAAAAACAGCATAAACGATAAAACTGCATAAATGAAGTCGGCTCACACGAGCTCGATATCCAGAGTACAAAATAATATACAACTTCGTCCTCACAACTGGTCTCTAAGTCAATACATGATATGGTAGATGGAGAGTACTAGATACAATAGAATGTACAATGAAATATAAACGGATACTCGTGACCCACCTATAAGCAAAATGGCCCACAAGCCAACTGCAGCGGGATCAACAACAAAAAGATACAATGATGTAGCTCTGCCGCGGCTACTCTGAGGGTCAACCTACAAAACACTGTGGCACAACGGGGGTGAGTTGCCGACTCGTGAATAGTAAATAACATATAGAGGTAATCGCAGATATGCACGTACTGCGATACTCTATCATATGCAATCTGATAACATTAGTATGATAATCTGGGTATGTAGTAGTCATGCGAGGTACTCTATCAAGTACTACAACTATATGATGCAGTGCATATCAATGAATACAGAACATGGGATAAAATATCATCTACGCGAATCATCATCGTGGAAAAACCCGGTGTCCACCAAAAACACCCCAAAATCCCGATAACTCAGGCGCCGTTAATCCAATCGGCCCTCATATCCTGTAAATCTCATGGAAACATGAGTGCCCAATATCGGCACTCGAAAATATCATGAAAGACTCGTGTCCAGTATCGACACGCAAATCCTCATCTCTCAGGCTCCGCATATCAGATCGTCCCTCAATATATAACTCAGGTCAAAACCCCCAGATGGTATCCTCCGGATATCCGTCGGGCTCCATACCATCACCGGTAGGTAGTAGTCCCTCCGCTGGGCTCACCGTCTATCTATACGAGTCTTCTTGCCTGGGGGTCCCATACCGGGTCCACCATGTACCCGTAGACGGTGCCTACCACTCCTCTAATCGGGTATACTCGCACAAGCTCTCAGAACCGAGAAAACTCATGGTGGACGCACTAAAATATCACATCAAGAGAAACTGGGTTTTCAAAACAGTGCGTACTTTTTTAAAATAATACCATGGTTCTCAAATCCATAAATCATATGAAAACCCAAAGATCAATGCGTAAATCCATGCAATGTGACATATGCCATATAAAGCCGTAATATGTGCATATCAAGGGAAATCCGCTCCTTTAAATAAATACAGTTTTAAAATACGTCATGCGGTTCCCGAATCTCTAAATCAAATCCATGTCATCTAAGGATGCATATGTAGCTATAACAAGTATGGGTGTACGCAAGTATGTATGCATAAGCAAGCGCGAAATGCAAGTATGGAGATACACAATGTGTATGCACACAAAGGAACAAAACCATATCAAATCATCAATGATGAGGAAGCTAAACGATGGATGGTTCATAGCAATTCTATAGTGCGAGTGTCATGGCAATTACCAACGGAGTGTGTATAGCATACAATTTGTGCTCGTGCAGTATGAACCGTTAGTAACAGTGCGGTGTCCACTAGGTACTAATCGAGCACAACATGCCATGTAATGATGCTCATGCAAAATCAACATATACGAATATGAATATGCGGCTAAAATATCCTATTAAGCCCTGACGCATAACGTCATATGGGCGATTTCCTCGTAGATGTTAAATCTACTCACCGGTGATCTTGAGCTAGGTGTATCCGACCACCTATTTCCCTTTCTTCGCGGTGTTCGAAGCCCCTGCCCGCGATCCTAGAATTTACACAAGGCAACACACATAAGGGTAAAATCCTGCAAAAACACGATATCAAGACTATTCGAAAAACTTGCGTCGCAAGCTAACGCGTGCGTAAACGTAACACCAAAACGTGTGTGCAAGCGCCTGGAACCACCCTGACACGCTGCGATACACAGAAACCACCAGACCCAAACTCAAAACGTGCGTGTCGCGCAAGTCTAAAAGTGTTGAAAACAAGGTATTTGATCCCAGATTTTGAGTCGAGTTGAATTAGGAAAAGTTGCATATACCAAACACCCTAGATATGTAGCAGACTCCCCCAGCCCAGACCCCGACACCTAACTCACCCCTCTGGCTACAATTTGCGGCCATAACTATTTAATTTGTGGCCAGGTAGGGGAAGTGGGGTCTCGTGCTGTGTGTGTGTGTCCCTAGCTCAGTAACTGAGTCCCAGTATCTGCAACTTTTTCCTGAAGCACTCGCTTCAAAAGCAGATTACAAAACCACCAAAAATCTTAACTAAAACGTTTACTTTACACTAAATTAAAATAATAAGGTATTTTAGTGTAATCTGAAGCAATTACTTGGGTTAACCGACACTAATAGCACTCAATTAAGCTAATCAAGCCCTAACAACCCTATCTTAACCTAATCTTCACTTAAACCACCTAATTAGCACTAAAACCCACATAAACCCTAAATTATGCTAAAATAACTATAAGTTTGGCAAAGAGGTGAATAAAGTGGGCTTAATACCTCACAATAGGTCAAGTAGTGGCACAACTTGCTGGCCTTGCCCCTAGAGCTTAGATTTGGCTCAAAACCAACAAAGGAGTGATCTTGGAGTGATAAATGTGAGTTGGTGTGATGGTAGATGGGTTTTTAATGAAGATTTGGTGTTAGAAATTGATGAGAAGAAGAAGAGATGAAGGGGGAGGTGCTGAGCTGCTGCTGCTGCTGCTGGAATGGGAGTGAGAGAGAGAGAGCGCCCCAAAGTCAAGCCCCCATGCTCATTAATTACCTCCCATACCTCTCCTTTCTCATTCTTTATTTTATTGTCTATTTAATAGTTTTAGTTTTGGCTTTACAAAGGAAATTGGGACTAAGGGGAAAAATGAAAATGGTAGACATGTTAAAACTTAACCTAGGTGAAAAATTGTGCATGATACACTAAATTGCTTAGGAAAGTATAATCAAGAAAATTTTCTAATTAGGTGAAAACTAAACTAATTAATGATTAATAAAACACAATTATATATAAAATCACATATTTTCACAATTAAAATTTGATTTATTCCAGTTTATGTGGAAAATATTTGTTAACGGGGTTTTTGAAAAAAATACGCATTATAGCTAATTAACATGAAATTAATCTAAACGAATTTCAAAGTGTTATAGCCCCCTAGGCCCAATATGCGATACTCTTAGACGAACAGACCGGACTGCACGGAAATTGTCACATTCAGGCTCAGTAGGAGTTCGGATGGGTTTTCCTCATCGGCCTTCTTATCGACATCTACCTTGGGACCGTTACATACAGCTAGTACCGCTTGCGGTCTGTGGTTAAATTCACTGCCAGTGTAGTGTCGAGTCTTTAGAGTCCCACACAGAGAGTTGTTCACCTTTGGGCAAAATGTAGTAGAGGTCGTATGGTTTTACGACGGGGTTCGTTCACATACGCTTACTTGTGCACGTTTGGTATTCGGGCAGTTGATACTAGTGGACTTTGGTTTAAGCCAGATCCTACTATTTGATTTTGGGTTGGTTCGGTCTCATTGTATTCGTGTTCTTCGGAACACGGATGCGGGTATGTATATACAGTTGACAGAGGTAGAGAAGGAGACACCTCATTAGGGTTTTGACCATTGACTTGATTAAAACCATTATGAGGTGGAGGAAATTGATTACTAATTTTTATTAGAGATAATTGAGTTACGGCTAATTTGGTTTGACCATTTGACCATGTTGACCATTGTTGACTTAGATATTTTTTGTTGAGCAAAAGATATTTTGCTTAGCATTAAATGTGACATGATAATGGTTAAATCAACACCAACCATGACAATTATCTAAATAAAACTTATTATTCTTTTTCCTAATATGAGAGCTCACTCTTCATTTATCAAGTAGACATTTTCTCTCATGGTTTCTCTCTCCTTCTTCCGCTCTCTCTCAAGCTCTAGTGTTTCATGAGTTGAAAATCAAGAGCTATTGAGACCAAACCACCAAAACACTTCTCTACTCGCTCTAGGGTTCTTAGTTTAGCACACCAAGCACCTTAGTTACTTCTTTATAGAGGTTGGAGCTCAAGGTAGAGACCGTCGGGTTGATCATCTTTGACGTGGAAAAGCCGGTGAGGAGGAACCATCCACAACCACTCCAAGGAGCTCACAACAAGGAAAAGCACAACAAGGAGAAGAAGGAGTTCAAGCTTGAGGTATAACCATCTAACATAGTAGTTAGAACTCTTAGTTAGTTTGTTAGTTAATGTTTAGCAAAGATCCTAATGGCTAGTCTACGTTACCTTGAAAGAAAAATTCGATTTTTACCTATTCTGCCTCCCCGTAAACCACCGGGGTGGGTAACATGGACTTACACTAAGAAGCCGCAGGGTGAAGCATAGGCACCCTAAGCATATCTTATGGGGAATCGAAGGCCGGGCCCACCCCCCAAGACCACTTAAAGGTGGCCTTGGGGGGTGGTTACCCGAGAGCACCCCAAAAGGGTGCTCTCGGGTCTGCCCTCCTTTGGGGGCTACCTCGTAGTGGCCCCCGGGGGTAGGTACCCCCCGAAGAACCCGGATTGAAAGATAATTATTTGCCCTTCACCTCCATGAAGATTCGGATTGGTTTCATGTTCGTTTCGACTCCCGGATTGGCTTAAAACCAATAATTTGGTGACTTTAGTGATAATTTTTCTAGTCTTGAAAAGTTAGTTTCGTTCGCTAATTGTGCGCGGAATTTTGTAACATTTCTGAAAATATAAAATATTATTTTTGGAATTTAATGTTAAAATAATATATTTTCCCGAAAACTGCCGATTTGCGAAATTGGGGTTTTCGAAAAAGGGTATAAATATATACCAATAATTATCAAATAACCGGAAATTAAAATGATTTATTGATTTAAAAATATATTTAAAGGATTTGGCATTTTAAAAATTATTTATATGCAATTTGGATAAAAACCCGATTAGTGCACTGCTAATCGCGATTAAACCAAATCCGTGTTTCTACAGTTTTCATGGTTAGTGCACCATGACATGTTTCATTTGGTTACATGTTCATTTGTTTTGTTTTGTTTTATGGTTTTATTGTGGTGAGAAAAGAAATGAAAGGGAAAAGGTTTTATGATGGCTTGAGGAGAGAGAGGGGACATCATGATGAGAGGTAAGCGTGCTTGAGGAGAGAGAGAGAGAGAGTGAGAAGAGGGGTAAGGATCCACCCCCACCTCATATTTCATTCTTCATTTCTTTTCATTTCTTCAACTCCCTCATCCTTCTTCATCTCTTTCTTCCTCCACCTCACTACCCATAGGAATCATCTCCAAAACCTAATCAAAACCCATGGCACCCTTCACAAAAATTGATCCCCACCTCACCCTCATCATTTTGGACCAAGAAAAGTTAGATTTTGACAACCTTGAAGATCTAGGGTTTTGCTTGGCTACACCCATGAGGTATAAATTCTTCCATTTAGATTAGTTGAGATTTCTTGTATTCTAGATTAGTTTAGAAGGTGTTTGGTTTGGGTATGTGGTGTTTAGAAAATTCAGAGAAGGGTTTGAGGATTTTGAGGAATTAGTGATGTATGGTGGCTGTACAAGGCCCTAGGGATCAAATTCTAGACCTGGAACTGAGTTTAGAACAGAGAGTACAAACTTTAGAATCGATCCATGTCGGTTTTGTGTTGAATTGTGAGGGTATATGGGAATCTGGAGTAACTCGAAGGCACTAAAAATTATTTAGCGGATACTGGGAGTCGTGCAGGCAACCTGGAGTGTACCTTGAAGACCCAAGCCCCAACCCTTGTATTGTGGCCGCAAATTTAAGCTTTCTGGCCGCAAATTGCGGCCAGATTAGGAGGGATGGTTGTGGGGTTTTGTCGGGTGTTATCTGCTATATATTTAAGGCCCTTTGTATGTGCAACTTTTCTTAGTTTGACCTGAGTCAAAATCTGGGGGCATTTTGGTGTGAATTTGGATATGTTTTCCGTATTTTGAGATGCTAATTTTTGATATTTGGATTCGTATTTGGTTGTTGGATGTTTGTACATCAACAACTAGGGATAATTGGTTGGTTTTGCATGCGTGGGCTATAGGTTCTAACCTATAGGCGATCCGTGTGCCGTATCGGTTTTCCGAACTCGATTTTAATAGCATTTACGATTGTGTTGATATTGTAGGTACCTTCGCGTGGATTCTGAGGCGACGGAGCATGGCGTCATCGACTTCGTCAATCGAGGATCAAGGTGAGTAGATCTATATCTACGGGGCAAGTCGGGTGGATGGCGTATAGCACCCCCGCACACTTTGATGGAAACCGATTTATATATAGATTATGCTTAATGAAACCTTTATTAGAAAATTATAGATAGAGTAAAAAGGGTAGTTAGAGAACCATATTAGAAACTAAGATAGTTAGAAGTGATATGATACGACTAGTATGCGATGACGGGATTTGAGAATGATATTTGATGATATTGCCGTTTAGGGTACTATAAGACTAGATAGTCGACGTAGATGTGTCATCCGAACCATACCTATTTCCAAACTGCAGAATCGTATGCATCTTTTAAACAGATACCTTGAGTGACGTTACGGATTTTCAAACTATATCTTTTCCTTAAAGACACCGTAACCCCTACTTTCAAAACTATGATTCGCATCTTTCAAAAACTGTTTGTATGGTTCGGGTGTGTATCTTAGATTAGATACTTATGCTTATAGTAAAGGTAGAATGTATTTGTAAAATTGACTTGATGAGGTATATAAATGCGATAAGAAGAGAATGCGATTTAATATGTGATTTGATGATATGTCGGTATACGGATGCGAGTCGATTGAGATGATTTATACCCTGCCGGTTCCCTGATATGAGATTATTGCGGATGTGACCTGGGACATAGGAATTTAGAGATATTTATATGTGTTGTGAATCATGAGTGTTGGCCGTACGTGACGTTAGGTTCGTACCCTCCTCGTCTTATAGGTTGATAGGATCTCTGATAGCTTAATGCCGCCATACGATGATTTTCCGTTCGTGATGAGTTTGACTTGATGATTGATCCTTACCCTTGACTAGAGGTTGTCGTACGATGGATTATACCGTACGCGATGCTGTTAGGCTGGATGCCGATTGATAGATTCACCGACTCGATCATGTTAGATATGTATACCTTATAGATTTTAGCTGACGATTTACCTTATGATGCATTCACGTTATTCGCATTGCATTACTTATACCTGTGCTAGTACACTTACACCATTATCGATGATGCGTATGTTACACGTACACAGATTTGCCGGCTCACATACTTCATCATCGATAATTGTCATGTCACTACACAGTAGGGTTGCTGCATCATGATATGCATATTGTACACCATACTTGCGCACGTACATATTCTACACTCATACTTGCGTATAAACCCACTTGTATATCCATATTGGCGCACATACATATTGTACACTCATACTTGCGTATATACCCATTTGTATATCCATATTTGCGCACATACATATCTTGTGCATTCATGCCTACGTACATACACATTTGTACATACATAGATGATGCTGGCTTTGATTTTGGAGTACTGGGGACCGCATGTTATATTTTAAAAACTGGATCCATTTAAAAGAGTGGTTTTGCCTTTATATGTCATATCACTATTCCATGTTGCATGATATTTGGATATGCTTACATTTCTGTTATATATCGCATATATCATGCTTTATGATTACACGCATTGAGATATGTTGTTTTCATGTGATTTCTGGATTTGAGAACCGTGGCTATTTCAAAAGAAAGCATGTACTGTTTTAAAAAGCCGGTTTCTCTTGATATGATATTTCAATGCGTCCACCATGCGTTTTTCTCGATTCTGAGACGTATGACATGTGAAACCCGATTTGTGGAGTTGGATGAGGCCGATTACGGGTACATGGTGGACCCGGTATGGTACCCTGGGGCGAGAACAGATTGCTGTGCTGCTGACGGTGAGCCTGGCAGTGGGACTACTACCTACCGGTGAAAGTATTTGGGCTCGGCGGATATCCGGAGGATACCGACCGGAGTCGAGAGATGATATGGGCCGATCCGGACTGACGGAGCCCATGGGCCGATCCGGACTGACGGAGCCCGAGATATGAGGATTTACGTGTCGATACTGGACACGGGTTTCATGATGTTTTTGGGTGTCGATATTGGACACCCAGGTTCCATGATTTTGATGTGTCGCGAGGGACACCGTTGATTTACATCCTCATACTTTCATGCACACTCTTTTATAACATTTACGTGCATACAGACATTGATTATATGCTTGGACGAGATCCACATGCATACATACATTGATTATATGGTTGGACGAGATCCACATGCATACATACATTGATTATATGGTTGGACGAGATCCACTTGCATACATACATTAATTATATTGTTGGATTATATCCGCATACATATAGGTATTGATTACATTGTTGGCACATATGATGACCCGGTCACCCAAGATATCATAGTATTACCTTTATGATATAGTTGACCTGGGAGTCATTGTTTATTCGATTTCTACTTGTAGATGTTTTTCTACTCACGAGTTAGCAACTCACCCCCGTTGTGCCACAGTTCTTGCAGGTTGACCACATTGATCCGTAGCGGCATCGCTGGCACATTGCTTCATTTGGGTGTTTTGCATTGATAGGTGGGGCATTTTTATCGTACCCACTCTTGTATTTATATTTCATATTGTATCTAGTCAACTCCATCAATCAAATTTAGTAATTGTATAAGTAATAAGACTTAGCAAGACTTGTAGTTGTGAGACTTGAGCGATGGGTTTTATGTTCGCATTTTGGGTTCATGTCTTGCTTATTTCTTTATCTTTTGTGGTGAACTTCGCCGTTGGGCATCGTATACTTATATTTATGCTTTGCGTGGTTGTGATCCGCCGGTTGGCGAAGAGCTAGCTCCCGCTTGGGGATGCCATTATTCTTGTTATGTATTTGTGGTTTTGAATCAAAATATACAAAGGAGGTGCTGCTCAATTTTTTTTTACAAGGCGAAAAACGTTTTCAAACTAGTAAATTTCATTTGCATTTTCATGTTCCTTTTCTATGCATTAAGAAAAGTTGATTTCATTATACCTTAATTTCAAAACTTCACCTCCTTTATTTTCTTAAAAAGGTTTAGATTTCTGGGTTTCAGCTTACATGAATTCCGTTACGCTTTTAGACGTTGCGTGATTTAAGTGCTGGTCACGAGCTAATATTTCGGGTCGTGTAAAAGTTGGTATCAGAGCGCTAAGTTTAACCTTGGTTCGAGTCTATGTTTGACTATGCAGAGTCTAGGGCGGGTATGTATTTCAGAACCTGGGCTTGACCATGCGGAACTTAGACTTGAACGAGGGGGTATTAGACCCGAACTTTCGTTTCATAGGCTGACCCTGATTGATGGAGTAGGTAGCTTGAGCAGAGTGATATACCATACGTATGTTCCGCGGCATATTTACGATACGATACTCCACTTAAGAAACCTTAGGATGTACATATTTTGAGATCTTTGATTCTATTAGTTTCCATGATCATACTCTCATTGATGTTGTTCCTTCTTATGATCATGTATCCATTCTGGATCCGTCGTTTCCTTTCTTGTCGTTGAAGTGCTCTCTTCGATACTCGATTGAGGTTCCTGTCACCATGGTTTGAGCGCAGATTGAGCTGCTGCTTGTGTTGCGGTCAGGGCAAGCTTTTCTGGTACGAGGGATGTGTAGGGTTCCTAGGCACTATATAGAGGTCTCACAAGGCATCAACCATGCCAATTTCAAATTTTATGGGTGCCGAGAAACCCTAATACGGATCGTTGACTAGAAGTTTAGGCGAAATATGAATCTAGTTAACAACTTAACTAAAGGAGAGAGGCTACAACCTTTGTAGATCCGGTTCTCCACTTCCTTAGCTCCACGTAGGCGTCCTCTCGCTGTCCATCTCGAATCCCGGACTCAATCGTCGGCTTGATCGGAGAAATAGGCGAACTAGGTCGTCGGCTTCGTGCCGAAGATGATCTACGTCGAGGCGTCACAAGTTCAAGCTCCGACTTCACAAATTTGTGAAACTTGTGAAGAAAACACCCAAAACAACTTGGCAAGAGGTAGAGGGTGAAGAAATAGGAGGTGGGTTCACTTTAGAATTGGATTTCTCACTTTAGAACTCAAGTTGCCATTGATGGCATCAAGCTTTCTTTCTTGAAGAAAAAGATCAAGAAGAAGGAAATATTATGATAAGTTAATCAAAAATGAAAAAGAAATGAATACTTATCATAATAGGAACCATGGTTAGGTGTAGAGAATTGACCAAGGTTAGAAGAGTGGTTAGGGTTAAGCATGAAGACAAATTGGTCACTTTGGTCAAAGCTTCATGAAGCTTCACAAAGGTTCAAGAATGAAAGCAACCATTTTGTATTCTTATCCCATCCTTTTTCCAAAATCAATAAATAAAAGAATGGATAATTAAAACCCTAATCACTTTCTTAACCTAGGTTTAATTTTTTACACTTAACCAAATGAGCAAGCATCATCAAACATGATACAAAGATGTGCACAAAAGTATATCACATATACAACTTGGACATCAAGTGAGAAAATCCATTTAAAGTGAACCAATACTAGTTAATGCAAAGCAATATATCAAATATATAATTATACATTAAATCATTAAATCAACACTTGATTTAACGATCCGGTCATATCGCATATAACCGACTAGTATCCTATGTATCGGCTTATCGAATCAATCCTTGATTCGATATCTAGGTTATATCGCATATAACCAATCGATACATTCATCGCGAGAATGAAATACGGTATCACATACACGCATTATTCTCGGTCCTGCACATATCTC
Source organism: Agapanthus africanus (assembly GCA_030015575.1). Classification (NCBI taxonomy): domain Eukaryota; kingdom Viridiplantae; phylum Streptophyta; class Magnoliopsida; order Asparagales; family Amaryllidaceae; genus Agapanthus; species Agapanthus africanus. Next base: position 638,574,435 of record CM057339.1, on the reverse strand, counting down.
ATATGCGCTCCTATTTCGTTTCGCTTGAGCCAGGAAAGCTCTGTGTAGGACTCTAAGGACTCGTCAATACGCCGGTAGCAGATGATGATCATATCAAGCACCCACAAACAGCAAGCGGTCTGCTAAACGTAACGGCCATCCGGGTATTGAGCGATCAGAAGATCGACGAGCTAGCCCGTTCACACTCCTGTGAAACCAACCAGTAACACTTACCGTACAGTCCGGTCTGTTCGTCTGATATGTCGCATATCAAGTCTAGGGTTGGTAAACGTCAGACCCCAATAACCGATAAGTCGTGCCAAAGTGAGGCTCATAACGGGTCGAGAAACTACTGGTAACACTTACCAGCAAATCTCTGATCAGCCCTGGCCAGGGACTTCCCTGTTACGGCCAATCGAGCACTGCGCGACATCAACCCCCAATACCGGGAGAGACGAAACCCCTCCTATCGCTCATTGCCTCCATGTGACTCGGGACTGTACTCAAAGACTACCGTTTTGCACGCCCTCATGGACGTGGTAAGGTGGAGATCAAAGCACAATGGGAATCACACAAGACTCTATGACGATCTCGGGTCTACAGACTAACCTGCACAAGTGTCACCTGAGAACTGCCATCTGACGTGAGGTATAATACCATCTGGGAGTTCTCGGCGAGTCCGTCCAGTGTACCCAGTCTCCACTGAGCACCCGTATACCATCTCTGATGTCAAACACCAATGGATATGGGATCATCCATCGCCCATCTAATGGGTCGAGAAGCGTATACGCTAGTCTACATTGGTATATCGATGCCCCGTCTCGATACTCCTACGACTAGGGACCTTGAAGGATGTACCTATGGACTACAATGTCCCCACTAGTATGATCTGCATCATAGTCCAGGTAGTCAAGTACACATCCTAAGGGCTTTACCAACATGTAACTATAAGACAGTATAAAGAGACTAGTATACATGTTAAGATAAAGAGTAACCAGATAGCATACTATCATCTCGAGCAAGAAAGTCATCTCTATATATGTCCAAGCATCCAATATAATATACATCATCTGTACAATACTGGCCTCTAGGGCATACATACAACTAACAATCTCCCACTTGCACTAGGGCCAGCTGCTGTAGTATCGCATACCGAGCATCCCGAAGAGTCTCTCAAACTGTATCTGGGGAATGGCCTTCGTGAGTGGATCCGCCGTGTTGTTCTTCGTGTCAACCCTCCTGACCTCGATCTCCCGGCGATCAACTATCTCCCGGATCAGGTGATACCGCCTCAGAATATGCCTGGATCGCTGATGGGACCTGGGTTCCTTCGCCAAAGCCACCGCTCCATTGTTATCGCAATACAAAGGTATTGGATGCTCAATGGATGGAACCACTCCAAGTTCAGTAATGAACTTCTTGATCTAGACAGCCTCTTTGGCAGCATCGTTGGCAGCGATGTATTCAGCCTCCATCGTCGAGTCTGCCACGGTTTCCTGCTTGGAACTCTTCCAGCTAACCGCCCCTCCGTAAAGGGTAAAGACAAATCCCGACTGCGACTTAGAGTCTTCCTTATCACTCTGGAAGCTCGAATCGGTAAAGGACTCCACTTGGAGTTCTCCGTTACCATACACCAAGAGCATCTCTTTAGTCCTTCGTAAGTACTTGAGGATGCTCTTCACAGCTGTCCAGTGACTCTCTCCAGGATCAGCTTGATACCTGCTTACTACACTTAGTGAGTATGCTACATCGGGTCTGGTACATAGCATCGCATACATGATAGAGCCTACAGCCGAAGTATAGGGTATCCCTTTCATGCGAGCTCTCTCCAAATCAGTCTTGGGAGACATCTCTTTGGAGAGAGTGACTCCAGAGATCGTGGGCAAGTTCCCACGCTTGGATTCTTCCATACTAAACCTCTTCAGTATGGTGTCAATGTACCTGGATTGGGACAATCCCAATATCCTTTTGGATCTATCCCTATAGATCCTTATTCCCAATATGCAGGAGGCATCACCAAGATCTTTCATTGAGAATCTTTGTGATAAGAAGAGCTTGACCGATTGCAGCATAGGAATATCATTTCCTATCAAGAGTATGTCGTCCACGTACAATACGAGGAAGACAACCTTACTCTCTGCCACCTTCTTGTAGATACAAGGTTCATCTGGGTTTTTGACGAAATCAAACTCTTTGATAACGACGTCAAAGCAGATATTCCAACTCCGCGATGCTTGCTTTAATCCATAAATGGATTTAAGCAGCTTGCACACCTTCCCGCTGCTCCCACTATCTACGAAGCCCTCTGGCTGAGTCATGTACACGCACTCTTCTAAATCACCATTTAGAAAGGCGGTCTTAACATCCATTTGCCAGATTTCTTAATCATGATATGCAGCGATGGCAAGCATGATCTGGATGGATTTAAGCATAGCCACTGGAGAAAAGGTTTCGTCATAGTCCACACCTGGTCTTTGACGAAAACCCTTTGCAACAAGTCTAGCTTTGAAAGTCTCCACTTTCCCATCTACACCAAGTTTCTTCTTGAAGATCCACTTGCTCCCAATGGGTTTTACCTCTTCAGGAGCAACGTCCAAATTCCATACTTTGTTGGTGTACATGGATTCCATCTCGGACCGCATAGCATCCATCCATTTCACTGAGTCCCTACTCGTGATGGCCTGCTCGAAGCTAGTTGGGTCATCATCCTCCATGATGCAATCCTCGCTCCCACCATCCATGAGAAAACCGTAGTATCTCTCAGGTGGGCGAGGAACCCTACTAGATCGGCGGAGAGGCTGAGGTTCGTCGGGAGCTACTGAATGCTCTGGTTCCACTAAATCTTCTGTTGTGTTTTGTTCAGCTGGAACCTCTTCCAGTTCTACATCAGAGCCACTAATTTCTTTTGCAAGAAATTCCTTTTCTAAAAAGGTGGCATGTTGAGCAACAAATACTCTTTGTTCCTCACTGTGGTAGAAGATATACCCTCGCGAATGTTTGGGATATCCAACAAATTTACCCAAAACAGATCTTGCCTCGAGTTTGTCCGGTTTTTGTCTTTTGACATAGGCCGGGCAACCCCATATCTTTATAAAATTAAGATATGGTCTCTTCCCTTCCCATATCTCTTATGGTGTGGTAGGCACGGATTTGGTGGGAACCCTGTTCAGTAGGTATGCTGCTGTTTCCAGTGCATATCCCCAGAAGGAAACAGGTAACTCAGATACACTCATCATAGAGCGCACCATATCTAATAGGGTGCGGTTTCTCCGCTCCGATACACCGTTGTGCTGTGGTGTATATGGAGGAGTTAGCTGAGAGAGAATCCCATTCTCTTTTAGGAAGTCCAGGAATTCAATGCTCAAGTATTCTCCTCCTCGATCAGATCGTAGGATTTTAATACTTTTTCCGGTTTGGTTCTCAACTTCTTGTTTATATTGTCTAAATTTCTCAAAAGCTTCTGATTTGTGTTTCATCAGGAACACATACCCGAACCTAGAGAGATCGTCAGTGAATGTAATGAAGTACGAAGAACCATCCCTGGCATGTGTAGACATGAGACCGCATACATCACTATATATAAGTCCCAAGAGTTCACTAACTCTTTCTCCGTGTCCCGTAAACGGAGTTTTGGTCATCTTGCCTTTGAGACATGACTGGCAAGTGTCATAAGATGAAAATTCAAATGGATTTAAATATCCATCCTTATGCAACTTAGCCAGTCGTGTCGCATTGATGTGACCCAGTCTACAATGCCACAAGAAGGATTCGTTCAGTTCTGAACTCTTCCTCTTGTGTGTGTTTGTTATGCTCAGAACTGTTGATTGATTTAGAACATAAATGCCATTGCACAACGTGCCTGATCCAACCAACTTTTGGTTACGGAAAATGTTCATAACATTGTCCTGTAATACAAAATTATATCCCTCTTTACTCAATAAAGAAACCGATATAATGTTGCATATCAGGTTCGGCATGTAATAGCATTCGTTCAGAACCAATGTATTACCAGTCGGTAATACAAGGTGATATTCCCCGACAGTCTTAGCTGCAACAATTGCACCATTTCCAACTCTAATGTCTTTATCACCTTCTCCAAGTTCTCTACCTTTCCTGAGCCCATGTAACTGATTACATATATGGGATCCTGACCCGGTATCTAATACCCAGGACGTGGAGCAAATGGAGAAACAGTTCTCTGTAACGAACACACCCGAAGAAAATGCATCATCATGTACTTTCTTCATTCGGGTGGCATGTGAATCCTGGTATTCCCCTATATCCTGTTCAGTCCTATAACTCTTATAAGAAAGAACGGAACCAACGTTCCCCAGCACAGTATAACATGCGGGTTCGGTCAATACATCCATATTATTATCTTCATTAGGGCATGAAATGTTCGCTACCTGGAGAGAGAGAGAAGAAAACACTTTAGCGTATGCTCGTGCAAGATCAGATTGGTTATTATCTTATCTAATCAGGATGGCTCCCACTGGTTTTTATCAAATCTTCCTTCAAACCCTAAAAGGAAAGACTAGCCGGGATTAATTACACACTACAAGTTCGCTAATCTTTCAGCCAGGCCAGTGTCGGTACTTTGAGGGAGGTCCCCCGTGCTTTCGCACGAACCTAATTAATGTAAACCTCATTTTCCCAGAGGCGTAACCTCGTTGACACCTTTCTAGACACCTACTTGATCGGCTAATTGCAATGTGCAAAACTTTCCCAGGAGTAACTCTTACTCGCAGTGGGTATCGGGATCCAACTATCTCATAGAAGGTATGCAATCTCATTGCAAATTTCAACACTTGAAATTCCCGATAATATTTTGCCCCAAGCATCTTATGACCTTGACGGAGGTCAACAAACCACAGGGTGCAAGTCAAGTTCAACCCGTCATTTCTTGATTGAATCAAACCCACCCGCACGACCCTTGACGGAGGTCAACAAGGTCGTACGACTACCCTAATCCAATCTGCATCATATGCATAAGCAGATAAATACTAGTTAGCTACCGCACACTACGCCTTGACGGAGGTCAACAAACGTAGCACGAATACTAAGTAGGATTTATCTGAAATGATGGAGGGCTACGTCAGGTTTTTCTGAAAACCTATTGCGTAATGAACTTGATAACGTTGTAGAATCAAATGAAGTTTTGAAATGGAGTGTTTTTGAGGCTTTTCTAGTTTTGCTAAAGGGGTCACTCCCGGTGAAGGGATCGTCGGCCCTTTCCTCGTCGAATGAGGTGCGGGATATATCATATATATCACTGTGCAAAGCATAAACTATAGAAGCAATCAAAAGCAAACCGTGTGTGTGGCATCTGCCAGTTATTGCTAAAGGAGTCACTCCCGGTGAAGGGATATCGGTCCTTTCCTCGTCGAATGAGATGCGGGATATATCATATATATCGCTGTGCAAAGCAAGAATTGTAGCTACCTGTTTTGTTTATGAAATTCGATTCTACAACATCTTAGGTTTCTTTTCTTTCATTAATCTCATTAATGAAGTCACATCATTTAAGTACCTAAACATCACAGATAAATACGACGTACACTTATGCCATCCGCATTCGCCTCGATGTCCCCTCGTGCACCGTTAGGTTAGGTAACTAACGACAGAGCGGGGCAGGGCTAGCGCGGGTGTAAAACATAAGTAACGTCTATATAATATATCATATATACTATATAAAGTATCTATCAGAGAACATCACATGATCACATCAAAGATATCGCAGCAGAAAATATCATATGAAATATTGGATATACTAGGACGTCCGTGCTTTCAATACGAGCCAGTATAAAACACGGATTCCACGGTTGTGATGAATAGCCAATCCTACACCCCTAGACCCCTACGAGAGCATGATGTGTTAGGGGTTTCGATGAGTATTCGGGTTTCAAACGTCGTCTAGACTTCGCCTAAGGCTCTAGCTAGGCTCTGATACCACTGTAGGGTTCCTAGGCACTATATAGAGGTCTCACAAGGCATCAACCATGCCAATTTCAAATTTTATGGGTGCCGAGAAACCCTAATACGGATCGTTGACTAGAAGTTTAGGCGAAATACGAATCTAGTTAACAACTTAACTAAAGGAGAGTGGCTACAACCTTTGTAGATCCGGTTCTCCACTTCCTTAGCTCCACGTAGGCGTCCTCTCGCTGTCCAACTTGAATCCCGGACTCAATCGTCGGCTTGATCGGAGAAATAGGCGGACTAGGTCGTCGGCTTCGTGCCGAAGATGATCTACATCGAGGCATCACAAGTTCAAGCTCTGACTTCACAAATTTGTGAAACTTGTGAAGAAAACACCCAAAACAACTTGGCAAGAGGTAGAGGGTGAAGAAATAGGAGGTGGGTTCACTTTAGAATTGGATTTCTCACTTTAGAACTCAAGTTGCCATTGATGGCATCAAGCTTTCTTTCTTGAACAAGAAGATCAAGAAGAAGGAAATATTATGATAAGTTAATCAAAAATGAAAAAGAAATGAATACTTATCATAATAGGAACCATGGTTAGGTGTAGAGAATTGACCAAGGTTAGAAGAGTGGTTAGGGTTAAGCATGAAGACAAATTGGTCACTTTGGTCAAAGCTTCATGAAGCTTCACAAAGGTTCAAGAATGAAAGCAACCATTTTGTATTCTTATCCCATCCTTTTTCCAAAATCAATTAATAAAAGAATGGATAATTAAAACCCTAATCACTTTCTTAACCTAGGTTTAATTCTTTACACTTAACCAAATGAGCAAGCATCATCAAACATGATACAAAGATGTGCACAAAAGTATATCACATATACAACTTGCACATCAAGTGAGAAAATCCATTTAAAGTGAACCAATACTAGTTAATGCAAAGCTATATATCAAATATATAATTATACATTAAATCATTAAATCAACACTTGATTTAACGATCCGGTCATATCGCATATAACCGACTAGTATCATATGTATCGGCTTATCGAATCAATCCTTGATTCGATATCTAGGTTATATCGCATATAACCAATCGATACATTCATCGCGAGAATGAAATACGGTATCACATACACGCATTATTCTCGGTCCTGCACATATCTCATATGCGCTCCTATTTCGTTTCGCTTGAGCCAGGAAACCTCTGTGTAGGACTCTAAAGACTCGTCAATACGCCGGTAGCAGATGATGATCATAACAAGCACCCACAAGCCGCAAGAGGTCTGCTAAACGTACCGGCCATCCGGGTATTGAGCGATCAGAAGATCGACGAGCTAGCCCGCTCACACTCCTGTGAAACCAACCAGTAACACTTACCGTACAGTCCGGTCTGTTCGTCTGATATGTCGCATATCATGTCTAGGGGTGGTAAACGTCAGACCCCAATAACCGATAAGTCGTGCCGATGTGAGGCTTATAACGGGTCGAGAAACTACTGGTAACACTTACCAGCAAATCTCTGATCAGCCCTGACCAGGGACTTCCCTGTTACGGCCAATCGAGCACTGCGCGACATCAACCCCCAATACCGGGAGAGACGAAACCCCTCCTATCACTCATTGCCTCCATGTGACTCGGGACTATACCCAAAGACCACCGTTTTGCACGCCCTCATGGACGTGGTAAGGTGGAGATCAAAGCACAGTGGGAATCACACAAGACTCTATGACGATCTCGGGTCTACAGACTAACCTGCATAAGTGTCACCTGAGAACTGCCATCTGACGTGAGGTATAATACCATCTGGGAGTTCTCGGCGAGTCCGTCCCGTGTACCCAGTCTCCACTGAGCACCCGTATACCATCTCTGATGTCAAACACCAATGGATATGGGATCATCCATCGCCCATCTAATGGGTCGAGAAGCGTATACGCTAGTCTACACTGGTATATCGATGCCCCGTCTCGATACACCTACGACTAGGGACCTTGAAGGATGTACCTATGGACTACAATGTCCCCACTAGTATGATCTGCATCATAGTCCACGTAGTCAAGTACACATCCTAAGGGCTTTACCAACATGTAACTATAAGACAGTATAAAGAGACTAGTATACATGTTAAGATAAAGAGTAACCAGATAGCATACTATCATATCGAGCAAGAAAGTCATCTCTATATATGTCCAAGCATCCAATATAATATACATCATCTGTACAATACTGGCCTCTAGGGCATACTTACAACTAACAGGATGACCATTGTATTTTCTGGTGACATGGGAATGTCTCGATGTAGTGTTATGTTGTGACCTCTTGTGGATGCGAGTGCTTGGTTTTGCACCAGATGATCGGTCTATTGTTAGAGCTGCCAGTTGCGAGAGGACTGTTGATGTACAACATACCTCAGAGATTTTGATGTCGCCTACCGTGCATGCAGATGATCCAGCTGTTGCTGAGATGATGGGATGTCACTTCCAGAGCTTACGAGCTGAGATCGCTGGAGCTTCCACGCAGAGATGCGACAGATGATAGATAGTCTACCCCAAGTTGAGAGATGAGGATGATTCGTCAGGTTGATGCGCCGACGCAGGCCCAGTTGAGTTGAAGATTTTTAGTATGGAGAGTCTTACTCAGACAGAGAGCAGACCGATCCAAAGATGACCGTTGATGTATCGCCTTCCTGGAGGATTGAGGCATTGTTTAGCATGCGGACGAAGGGTATTCACATGTCGGCTAGGCGAAGCTAAAAAGTTCGAGCGAGTGTCAGAAACCCATTTTTCCCAAGTTTAAAGTGTTCGGAGAAACATGCAAGTGATTCTGTGGACCCTCTAGAAGAATGAAACCCTAACTCGACATAATGACCATGGAACCGCTTTTGAACCTTAGGGTTTGCAGCAGTTTAGCGGTGCCATCAGTGAGGCTTGGGTTTGCCCTTCTACGGCTGGTCCAGAGGTACTGTGGTATGTACCAAATATTTTTATACTGTGCTCAGGTGTTGAGCCTTCGGGAAATTTTGGGACCTTGATGACTCGATCGAAAAGTTTGTCGTCGTCCGAATATCATGTGATAAGAGATCAGCAAGCTGACCAGCTTCGGATAGAGGACCTCACCCAGATGCGTTGGGAGTTGATTGAGGACGGGCGAGTATTGAGTATTTCTACGATGGTTGGGACGAGTTCCCAAGGACGTGTTCGGCCAGATATCTTCTACAGAGTGATGAAGATACAGAGTACGCGATTTCGAGTCCGTGTGAGTGACTTCGGATTGACCGTGGCCGAGAACAGTAGCAGTACGCAGACAGCAAGATGTGACGTCGAAGCGGACGATGATAAAGGCGAGTGGAGCCAGAGGTTCATGCGAGATGCTGACGAGCTGTTACTACTCCCCGTCGAGATTAGAGATCTGATATGCATACAGAGGCGTTGGGATACGGCCAGTCTCGAGGAAACGTGTGCGGAACACGCAGATGTCCAGAAAACGAGAAAAAATTATGTAAGAGTACCAGCCTCCGTACAGTTCGGCATAGGCGAGATCAGAAGAGACCTTGAGCAGGATTTCTTCCAGGACACTGCTGCAATAAGATTTGCACCCAGGATCAGATGTGTGATGTGTATTCAGAGAACCAGAGGCCGACGCCAGTAACGTGCTGCTTTACGAGTGGTCATGAGTTGTTAAGAGAAAAGAGCTCGAGTGTCGTCTTTTTGGCATTGAAGTGAGCCCGGTTGGTCGAGAGATGACCAGAGAAGTGCTAGAGCGGAATCGTTCCCGTTAGCACACCTGACCGGGCCGATGAGCCGATGGACTGCGAGATTGGTGAATCTGCAGAGAAGATAAGGACCCAGATACTGAGGACGCCAGACCGTGAGCAGGAGGCAAGCGGATGTTCTTGTTGTTGGAGATAGTGCCCTCAGAGTCAATTATTGGGTCACAGGCACGTGATTGCAATGATTGAGGGAGGACCTATCCCGGGAAGACAAACTTACTCGAGATGATAGTACGCTATCTGGTTTACCTTTATCATCGTGTACTGCTTTAGGTGACCTGACATGTCGCTATTGCACGTTGATAGAGCCCCTAGGATTCTTGCTTGACTGCCGGCAGTATGAGGGCGATCATATAAGTGAGAGCTGGAGTCTATAAGCACATCCTTAAAAGGTCCCTAGTTGTAGGAGTTTCGAGACAGGGCATCGATACTCCAGAGTAGACTAGTGTATACAGTCGAGACCCCGACGAGGGGCGGTGGCCGGTCTCACAAGCCACTGGTGTCAGTTGGTTCACCTAAGATGTATACAGGTGCTCATTGGGTTATGAGTACACCGGACATGACTCGCTGGGAACATGCTAGTTGGTCTTATACCTGACGTCAGATAGCAGTTCCCAGGTGACATGTGTACAGGTTAGTTCATCGACCTGGGGATCGTCATTTGTCTCGTGTGAGTTCCCACTGTGCTTTGATTACTACCCTACCACGGCTCAAAGGAGTCGTGCAAACAGGTTTTAGTTGGGTACAGTCCCGAGCCACATGGAGGCAGTGAGCGGATCTTCGGGGGTTCGTCTCTCCCGGTATTGGGGGTGAGGTCGCGCTGTGTCTAGGAGAGCCATTACACGAAGACCTTGGCCAAGGCAGGAGATTTACTGGTAGGTATTCCAGTAGTATCTCAGGGTGTTCTGGGCTACACTCCGACACGACTTGTACCGCTTTTGGGGGTCTGACTTTTACCAACCCCCTAGGCCCGACATGCGATGCTCATAGACGAACGGACCGGACTGTACGGATATTGTCACTGACAGGCTCAGTAGGGTGTCAGGATGAGTTCACTCATCGACGTCCCTTTTAGTCAATAGCTGGTGGCCCGTCACGTATTGGCTTATACCTCTGACGTGCCAGTGGTTAAATCCACAGCCATAGTATTGACGAGTCTTTAGAGTCCACCACACTTTCAGTTACTCAAGCTTTCGGGCGAAACGCTATAGAGGCCGTATGGAGATATGGCAGCGTTCGATCAGATAGGTGCGGTATTGCACGGATCAGGATCGGACGGATATTACTAGCCGGCTTTTGTTTAAGCCGGATCCTAGTATAGTACAGTGTAGATTTTGTCTCATTGCATTTGTATCCGGACGGAATACAGATGCGGGTGTGTATGCACAGTATGGGGGTTTTCCTGTAATTTATTACGGGACCAGTTTTCTGGAGCTGCCGGTTTACTTTCCGTTCCGGCCGGTTTTCCTTTGTTCTTTCCCGGCCGGACTGTTCCGATGGAGGGGGTTATTTGCAATTGTGCAAATAACACTTAGAGGAGGGGTTTATTGCATAAGTTTTGATTTGATTGCATCTTTGCTCCATGATGCATTTATTTTGACATGATTGGGTATGGGTTAGTGATGGGCCGGCCACTGTGGGATTGGAGTGGGTTTTAAATTGTATAGTGGTTTAATTCATGAGTATGCTGGGGATTGTTTTTGATGGATATGATAAATTAATATTTGTATGATTGCATTGTGGGAAAATGAGTGTGCTGGAGTGAAAATATAATGAGATGAGGATTTATTCATGTGTGCTGGTTTTTCATTCTTATTCCAGAGAGCTCATTTCTGTTTGGCTTGGCCGAGCTCATTTGATGGCATGCTCCATTTTCCATCATCCTTCCATGAAATTCTTGTGCACATATCCCTCCAAAAATTGGCAACCTCATAAACCCCAAATGAGACACAACTATTCTACACTATTCTACAGCAAATCTTGGACGCGTCGGCCAGCCAACTTCGCGCCCGAGTTGCCTCGGTATAGAGGCGGGAGCCCGTAAAAGATGCAGGCGACGTGGTGCCCTTCCGACGAGGAGGAGACAGACGGAGATCCCGCGAGGAGATCGGATTGGAGATGAAGACCGGAGGACTCGGATCAGTCGGTATATCTCTAACTCATTCTCTTGTTAGCTTAGACTAGTTTAATGGCATGATCCGGGGTTTAGTGCGCGGTGGTGCCGGTTTGCTAAGTCCGCAAAATTAAAGTTTATCACCGTTTCCGCATTTGGCCGTCGGATTGACGGCCGGGGCGCCGCCGTGCACTTACAGTGGTATCAGAGCCTCGCCATTAACTTCGTCTAGCTTGGTTTAATGTGTTTTACGTTTCCGATCGAACAAAATCCCGAAACCGCGCTTCCGCCGCAGTAACAACTGTTCATTTCCCCAAAAGTTTGTAGAATGTTCCTGAGTTGAAAATGTGGTTTCTGGAATATTAAAATTGGGCCCAGGTTTTCTGTGAGTGCTACAGTTTTGTTTGGGGGCCCACTTGTTAAGTTTGATCAATCGGAAAATTATAAACACATTTTTCACAGTTTTTACATTATATCTGCGACCGTGAATGTCACTCGATCGGTAAATCCGGTCTAACTGCTATAGCCCGGTTAGACGGATTTGCGAACGTGACTTTCACGTTGATGTTCTATGTATTTGCTGTGATGTTGCGGATCGGTCGTGGGGGATAGCCTGGATGCAATGCTAGTACTGTGTTGTTGTATTATGTACATTTGATATTGCGGGGCGAGCGTCCGACTTGTGGACTGCCGTCACTGCCTGTTTGTATTATTCTTTTGGGGCACGACCTGGTTGCGGTCGATGTACCCGGTGTATGTATATTTTACTTTCTGTACTAGGATTACCCCGCGGAGGGGTGCACGGATAGCCGGGTTCTGGAGGGCAACGAGCCCGCATCTCATGGCATTGAGACGGAGGGGGCTTCACTCTGGGATTGGCGGGCTATTCGCCGCACTCGTAGGGGGTACAGGTTGACCCAGGAGGGGTGCCCAAGTTGCCGGATTCCGTGGAGTGCTGGGTGGTCCATTCACGGAGCTGAAGGGGGCTGCCTCGCTTCAGGTTTTGGCGTGTGACTTGCCGCGCCCGTAGGGGTCTAGGATTTCATTGCACAGGCTATCCACACGACCAGGGGAACGTCGGGTTTCAGTAGTGGCTCTGTGAAACCCGGGGATCCCAGATATCTGTATTGTTCTGTGATGCTGTACATTATCTGTGATGTTGCATTTTATTCACGCCTTGAGCGAAATACTATATATTGGTATATATATTAGTAGATGTTGTATATGTTTTTCATCCGCGCTAGTCCAGTCCCCGCTCTGCCGTTAGTTAGCTAACCTAACGGGTGATGACGGGACCCAGTGGCGAATGCGGATGGCATATACGTACGTCAGTATATTTTCGTTCTTTGTGGTGTGATCATTTGATGGGACTGCGTTGATTCGGATCAATGCAAGTTAAACAAACCAATTCTGATGTTGTTGGAACACTTTTCAAAAAGCTGTTATTGCAAGGACGTTCACTTTTGTTTTGCATCGTGGTATTCATTTGGAATATCCTGCTCCTCAGTCGACGAGGCAAGGGCCGAGATCCCTTCACCAGGAGTGACCCCTTGGACAGAAGTTTGCGTCAGGGCATTAACTTCACTATAGCCGATTACTTTTGCTTTGCACCGTGGTATTCAGTTGGAATATCCTGCACCCCATTCTACGGGGAAAGAGCCGAGATCCCTTCACCGGGAGTGACCTCTTTAGTAAAGGTTTTCGTCACTATATTTTCTAAAAAGCTATCCGTTCCTTCAACGAGATCAAGTTCATTACGTTAAAGGTTTTCACCAGAAACCATTCGTAGCCCTCCGTCATTTCATATGGGTAGTCAATAGTATTCAAGCTGTGTATGTTGGCCAAAGTCAAGGCACAGTGATTGGTAGCTATTGGGGTATTCATATGCAGCATAGATAGATGCGTTGGTTTGGGACAGTCGTACTGCCATTTTGGCCAAAGTCAAGGGTATGTACGGGTGGGTTCAAATTAACCTGGAGAATGACGGGTTGAACTTGACATGTGACTTATGATATGTTGGCCAAAGTCAAGGTCATAAGAGCATGGGGCAGAAATCACATCGGGAGTTTCAAAAGTACTGAAACTTGCCAGATATGCGCATACCTTCTGGAGTGTGGTACCGTGAGCGGACTCCGTCACGTTATCATGCGATGAGAGTTGGATCCCGATTCCCACTGATGAGTTGGTTTACTCCTCGGGTGACCCCGACTAATTCTTCTTTCAGGTTTGGATGAGGATTTGAGGTACAGTGGGAGGTTTCCAGATTAGATAAATTGGTAACCATTCTGATCTAGGATAGAGTGCACGCTGAGTGTTTCTTTTCTCTCTCTCTCTTGGCAGCGACCATTGACCCGACCCTAAGACTACGACTCAGAGACCAAGTTGACCGAACCTTCTTAACACAGGCTTTTGGATTGTCAGAGTTGCAGACCTCATTGCCACTCCTACTTTTACCCTTTTCTCCAGGACACCCCGTATTACTACGAACGTCCACTTCCATTGGACAAAGCCCTCGTATGGTTAGATACGAACTCGAAGAAATTCGAGGAAGGTTTCCGGTTCTGGAGAAAACGGATAGGATTATTCAGTTGTCTTTTCTTTTCACCCTCTCTCAGGTTGCGAGTACTCCTTGGTTTAGGAGTAGTACACCTATTGTGCAAATTGGATAGTCTTCTTCCAAACCATAGGCTTGTGCCGACCGGTAGGGAATGAAGAAAACTAATTAGCCTAAACGGTGTACAGAAGGTATTGAGTTAAGACAAAGCAAGGGATTAGTAAGAGGGCAAAGTAAATTGCGACTGTTATTCACGACCAAACCAAGTATTTCTTCGCCAATCCTAAATCACCTTTGTATTTCTCCCGGACACTCCGTATCACTACGAAGATCCACAGTTTATTGGATACTCCATCGTATGGTTATATACGAACTCGAAAGGAACTTGTTCCAGTTCGGGGATGGATCCTGGTTCAGGAGAAATAGGAATAAAGTACATTCAGGTGTCTTTTATCTTCACCTTCTCTCGCGTTGCGAGTGCTCCTAGGATTAGGACAGTACACCCATTATGCTTATTGGATAGTCTTCTTCCAAACCATAGGCTGGTGCCGAACGGTAGGGAAGGCAGAAAACCATTTGGCCTAAGGGGTGTGCAGAAGGTAATGACTAAAGACATATAAAGGGATTTGGAGAGGTGGCAAAGAATTATACGGTTATAGTTGTGAATCTGGATAATGGAAGAGGCATTACTAAGAATACCGGGATACCCCACCGAAACATTTCAATGTTTCAGTTTCACTGTGTAATGTTAAAAGAAAACTGATTTCCCGATTAGACACTTGCTCCAGGGTATGTATTTACCAGGTTTGATTCTCACATCTGTATGGTTTTACAGATGGTGAGTGGGAGTAAGTTATTGGGAATTGGGTGATCATCCTCATTATATCGGGATTAGTTGTAATCGGTGATATTTGAGGAGATCATCTGGGCTGTTTGCCGGTCGGCAAATATTTGGTTTTGAATATCCGCTGTTGTGCACCAATTTCAAATTGATATATCTGTACGTCTATTTTTATAGAGTGAGATATACCTTTTGATATTATGTCGATGACATTTACCTATATCAGTGGATGGTTAGGTAAGGAGCATTGAACAGCGGTGTAATTCTTCTTAACCAAAAGTACAGTTTTCAACCTACGACACACAGTGAAAGAGTTGTTAAACTCAGCGGACTTATACAGAGTATTGTATGTTGTCCAGTGTCCATTAGGACAGAGGGGTTGGTCCTCTTACTATATTCTGTTTACTTTTAACTTCTCTAGTTCTTAGACATGTGTTTCGTAGAAACACAGGGTCTACGTTTTGAGGAGTTATAGGTATTTGAATAGAGTAGAGAACCAGGTGTAGCAAGTATCGGGATTCTTCAAAGTGATCTAAGATGTAGATACTTGTGTATGGTATTCAGTTTATAGTAATTACTTCTTTTTCAGGTTACTCATAATTGGAAGCATTCCTAAGTTGAGTAACGCTGATAGGCCTCTTTCCATTTAGTTGACATGCACTGGAGACAGTTGCATGATTTGAATCTGGTTCAATCAAATCAGTGCCTCTGGTTTTATATTGGATATAGTACAGTTCATATCTTAACATTGTTAAGGTACGGGGAGTTGTCCGGCTTATGATTAAAACCAGACTCTGGATAACTCAAGGCACGTTTTTGTAATGGCTGTTTGTGGGTTGACCCAGGCTATGACGAGGGTTGATTTTCTACCATCTGGAAGATCAATAGTGATATTGTTCTTCACTCGCCACAATTTTTAAAAGAAATGGATTTTTTCAAAAACAGTAGTGGGAGTATGGTAGAACTGGAAGTGATTCCAGAACCGCAAACGATTACTGAAGATTTGATAAGGAACCTAAAGATTCAATCTGATTTGACATTCCATTGGCCACTCCGCAGATAAGGTGGGTAACTTCGGGCACCCGAGAGGTACTCCGGTAGCCTCAAGGACGGTGACAAGGAAGTTCTTGTTTACCCACACTTGCCATTGTTGTTGTTCCAGGCTGCGAGACCCGGCAGGAGGATGAGTATAGCGTCGTTCTAAACTAGCTTTAGAAGAGCACGTCTGTATGACTCTGCCAGAGGGTTGTCGTAGTCAGTGGGAGCAGCGGAAGCATTGGTGGACATTAGGCTTATGTCTATTTATAGACTAAAGCAGATGTAGCGGAGATAGATCATCCATTTCTGATGTGACAGTCATAGGTTTGACGTCATCAGAATAGGGGATGGATCTGTTGAGAAGGTAGTAGAAAGTGATATTCCTATACTACGATCGGTTATACTTTGGTCGTCACACAGTGTTTTCTCCACATAGGACTTGGACATTACATTAGACATACTGGTTACTAGATCTATGGTTTTAGATCTAGATTTGGGTAGTTTCCCAATCTGGGTACTTGGACAGCATTCTATGAGTATTTAGAATGGACGACTCCTGGCACGGTAGTATACCTGTAGGTGATGGAGTCACCCTCTCTAAAGGTGTCTTACAGACTAAAGGGGAGAGGGATGTTCATGATTGGCAGATCACTTGCTTAGGCAATTGAGTCAATCATGAGATGTCAAGTACCACACCAGATGTTGTTCTTGCAGTAGATGCAATAAGTTGACATTGATCCAATCCTGGAGAAACAATCGGAAGCAGTTTTAGAACATAAGTGGATGTTCTAGGGATATGATAACGACAGCCTCATTCGAGTGACAGTTATCATTCAAGGCTTCCAGGGTGACATGGACGACAAGGAGGTTGTCAGAGTTATAGTTTTCCTTCTGACGAGGGGCAGTATTTTGGACAGGTGGTCCAAGGCAATACTGAGGGAGGCATGGCGCAGGATACTGATTAAGTTCAGTTGACGATACAGTCTAAGAAGTTTGGATTTGGAGTTCATTTATGAGCTCGGTCCCATCAGACATCCAGACATTCTAAGACAGGTATTGCTCATTTCGGGAGATGGTTTTCTCCTCGAACTTGAGATATAGAGAGACATAGAAAGAAACATCAAGGCGGATCCACTCACTGAGGCTATTCCTCGAACGCAATAGTTTCACAAACGGTTTTTGTGAGACTGACTAGTAGAGGAGTTGGGTGTTCGGTATCACACAGGCTGTGAGTATACGACATCGCAATAATTAGCCTTGAGTGCTAGTGGGAGATTGTTGGAGATAGTGCCCTCAGAGTCAATTATTGGGTCACAGGCACGTGATTGCAATGATTGAGGGAGGACCTATCCCGGGAAGACAATCTTACTCGAGATGATAGTACGCTATCTGGTTTACCTTTATCATCGTGTACTGCTTTGGGTGACCTGACATGTCGCTATTGCACGTTGATAGAGCCCCTAGGATTCTTGCTTGACTGCCGGCAGTATGAGGGCGATCATATAAGTGAGAGCTGGAGTCTATAAGCACATCCTTAAAAGGTCCCTAGTTGTAGGAGTTTCGAGACAGGGCATCGATACTCCAGAGTAGACTAGTGTATACAGTCGAGACCCCGACGAGGGGCGGTGGCCGGTCTCACAAGCCACTGGTGTCAGTTGGTTCACCTAAGATGTATACAGGTGCTCATTGGGTTATGAGTACACCGGACAGGACTCGCCGGGAACATGCTAGTTGGTCTTATACTTGACGTCAGATAGCAGTTCCCAGGTGACATGTGTACAGGTTAGTTCATCGACCTGGGGATCGTCATTTGTCTCGTGTGAGTTCCCACTGTGCTTTGATTACTACCCTACCACGGCTCAAAGGAGTCGTGCAAACAGGTTTTAGTTGGGTACAGTCCCGAGCCACATGGAGGCAGTGAGCGGATCTTCGGGGGTTCGTCTCTCCCGGTATTGGGGGTGAGGTCGCGCTGTGTCTAGGAGAGCCATTACACGAAGACCTTGGCCAAGGCAGGAGATTTACTGGTAGGTATTCCAGTAGTATCTCAGGGTGTTCTGGGCTACACTCCGACACGACTTGTACCGCTTTTGGGGGTCTGACTTTTACCAACCCCCTAGGCCCGACATGCGATGCTCATAGACGAACGGACCGGACTGTACGGATATTGTCACTGACAGGCTCAGTAGGGTGTCAGGATGAGTTCACTCATCGACGTCCCTTTTAGTCAATAGCTGGTGGCCCGTCACGTATTGGCTTATACCTCTGACGTGCCAGTGGTTAAATCCACAGCCATAGTATTGACGAGTCTTTAGAGTCCACCACACTTTCAGTTACTCAAGCTTTCGGGCGAAACGCTGTAGAGGCCGTATGGAGATATGGCAGCGTTCGATCAGATAGGTGCGGTATTGCACGGATCAGGATCGGACGGATATTACTAGCCGACTTTGGTTTAAGCCGGATCCTAGTATAGTACAGTGTAGATTTTGTCTCATTGCATTTGTATCCGGACGGAATACAGATGCGGGTGTGTATGCACAGTATGGAGGTTTTCCTGTAATTTATTACGGGACCAGTTTTCTGGAGTTGCCTGTTTACTTTCCGTTCCGGCCGGTTTTCCTTTGTTCTTTCCCGGCCGGACTGTTCCGATGGAGGGGGTTATTTGCAATTGTGCAAATAACACTTAGAGCAGGGGTTTATTGCATAAGTTTTGATTTGATTGCATCTTTGCTCCATGATGCATTTATTTTGACATGATTGGGTATGGGTTAGTGATGGGCCGGCCACTGTGGGATTGGAGTGGGTTTTAAATTGTATAGTGGTTTAATTCATGAGTATGCTGGGGATTGTTTTTGATGGATATGATAAATTAATATTTGTATGATTGCATTGTGGGAAAATGAGTGTGCTGGAGTGAAAATATAATGAGATGAGGATTTATTCATGTGTGCTGGTTTTTCATTCTTATTCCAGAGAGCTCATTTCTGTTTGGCTTGGCCGAGCTCATTTGATGGCATGCTCCATTTTCCATCATCCTTCCATGAAATTCTTGTGCACATATTCCTCCAAAAATTGGCAACCTCATAAACCCCAAATGAGACACAACTATTCTACACTATTCTACAGCAAATCTTGGACGCGTCGGCCAGCCAACTTCGCGCCCGAGTTGCCTCGGTATAGAGGCGGGAGCCCGTAAAAGATGCAGGCGACGTGGTGCCCTTCCGACGAGGAGGAGACGGACGGAGATCCCGCGAGGAGATCGGAGTGGAGATGAAGACCGGAGGACTCGGATCAGTCGGTATATCTCTAACTCATTCTCTTGTTAGCTTAGACTAGTTTAATGGCATGATCCGGGGTTTAGTGCGCGGTGGTGCCGGTTTGCTAAGTCCGCAAAATTAAAGTTTATCACCGTTTCCGCGTTTGGCCATCGGATTGACGGCCGGGGCGCCGCCGTGCACTTACACTTGTTCTGCCGGTTTTAGGCGCACCGATTTATTTTTTTCGACATTGTAGGAGGTGTACCTCAATGTCATTTGTTGCGATTTGCGTTTGTGATCCGAGTATCACGCTTATATCGCTTGGATTTGAGTTTCATGATATCGTTTTCGTGCACCATGGCTGCACCTACTGGGTATTTACATGTTTGCGCATAGTTATCGCATCTAATATATATTTTATACACCGTTGTGTTAATTTGCGATTTGTGCATATCCATTGCATTTGATGTTATTTTTGCACTCGGTATATCTCACATGTGCTGGTAGTGCATTGATACGGATTTGTGCTCGTAGTTGCACACGTTTTTGATTTATACACCTTGGTACACTTGGTGTCGTTCTTATACGTATTTGAGTTATTAATGTGATTTTCGTGCATTGGTTGCACCGTACTTGTATTTCACGCATTTGATGCACCAGATTTGAGATTTTCGTGCACATAGATGCACCAGATAATGTTGTCGTGCATACCTGTTGCACTGGACATATACTTTCGTGCACACCTGTTGCACTTAGTTTTGCTTTTGTGCATATTGTGGCACCTGTATTTGGATTTGATTTTCGTGCGCACTAGACGCACGCGATTATTGGATACGCCTTTTGAGGCTGATTTTGCTTTTGAGCACCTTGTTTTCATGATAGGCACTATATTAGGAAGTAGCCAAACAGGACTGATCCGGGGACAGTACCTGAGTAATTTGCATGCATTAAAAGTTTAACAAGAGGTTTTTGAAAAAGAGCTACAGTCTCGCTATTTCCTACGTGTCCGTAAGCGACACGAATGTTTATAAAGGAAAACCTTTTGGGATATTTTGAAAACGACGGAACGTGTATTTAGGAAAACATATGGACGTATATTATTATTTTAAAATAAGCGTCCGTCACTTATGCCGTGAGTTATGCATTCACGCGGCGATTTAGAAAGATTTTTGCATGAGTTTTATTTAGTTCTTGAAAGTTTTTCAAAGATGCGTACTATACATGTATTATAGTATTTGACTAGTGTATATTGGATTTCTGTAGTGGATTTCGAGATCTGTATCTCTACTGTAACTCCGAGGATATGAGTGCAAATCTGATGATTTGCGTGATGCTTGACGAAGTTCGATTTTGAGTTTATACTCGTTTTCAGGCGCACGCGATGCGCGTTGCGATTTTTGTATCTTCCGTGATTTCGGAGCCCCGTTGATTTGAGTTGATTATTGAAATGTTTTGGAATTTGGGGGTTTAAATTTAAATTTGGGGACCGAATTTATTTAAGGGGGAAGACTGTAACATTTCAGAAAATATAAAATATTATTTTTGGAATTTAATGTTAAAATAATATATTTTCCCGAAAACTGCCGATTTGCGAAATTGGGGTTTTCGAAAAAGGGTATAAATATATACCAATAATTGTGAAATAACCGGAAATTAAAATTATTTATTGATTTAAAAATATATTTAAAGGATTTGGCATTTTTAAAATTATTTATATGCAATTTGGATAAAAACCCGATTAGTGCACTGCTAATCGCGATTAAGCCAAATCCGTGTTTCTACAGTTTTCATGGTTAGTGCACCATGACATGTTTCATTTGGTTACATGTTCATTTGTGTTGTTTTATGTTATGGTTTTATTGTGGTGAGAAAAAAAATGAAAGGGAAATGGTTTTATGATGACTTGAGGGGAGAGAGGGGGGACATCATGATGAGAGGTAAGCATGCTTGAGGGGGGAGAGAGAGAGAGAGAGAGAGAGAGAGAAAGAGGGGTAAGGCTCCACCCCCACCTCATCTTTCATTCTTCATTTCATTTCATTTCTTCAACTCCTTCATCCTTCTTCATCTCCTTCTTCTCCACCTCACTACCCATAGGAATCATCTCCAAAACCTAATCAAAACCCATGGCACCCTTCACAAAAATTGATCCCCACCTCACCCTCATCATTTTGGACCAAGAAAAGTTAGATTTTGACAACCTTGAAGAGCTAGGGTTTTGCTTGGCTACACCCATGAGGTATAAATTCTTCCATTTAGATTATTTGAGATTTCTTGTATTCTAGATTAGTTTAGAAGGTGTTTGGTTAGGGTATGTGGTGTTTAGAAAATTCAAGAGAACGGTTTGAGGATTTTGAGGAATTAGTGATGTATGGTGGCTGTACAAGGCCCTAGGGATCAAATTCTAAACCTGGAACCGAGTTTAGAACAGTGAGTACAAACTTTAGAATCGATCAATGTCGGTTTTGTGTTGAATTGTGAGGGTATATGGGAATCTGGAGTAACCCGGAGGCACTAAAAATTATTTAGCGAATACTGGGAGTCGTGCAGGAAACCTGGAGTGTACCCTGAAGACCCGAGCCCCAACTCTTGTACTGTGGCCGCAAATTAAAGCTTTCTGGCCGCAAATTGCGGCCAGATTAGGAAGGATGGTTGTGGGATTTTGTCGGGTGTTATCTGCTATATATTTAAGGCCCTTTGTATATTCAACTTTTCTTAGTTTTAACTGAGTCAAAATTTGGGGCATTTTGGTGTGAATTTGGATATGTTTTCCGTATTTTGAGATGCTAATTTTTGATATTTGGATTCGTATTTGGTTGTTAGATGTTTGTACATCAACAACTAGGGATAATTGGTTGGTTTTGCATGCGTGGGCTATAAGTTCTAACCTATAGGCGATCCGTGTGCCGTATCGGTTTTCCGAACTCGATTTTAATAGCATTTACGATTATGTTGATATTGTAGGTACCTTCGCGTGGATTCCGAGGCGACGGAGCGTGGCGTCATCGACTTCGGTAATCGAGGATCAAGGTGAGTAGATCTATATCTACGGGGGAAGTCGGGTGGATGGCGTATAGCACCCCCGCACACTTTGATGGAAACCGATTTATATATAGATTATGGTTAATGAAACCTATATTAGAAAACTATAGATAGAGTAAAAAGGGTAGTTAGAGAACCATATTAGAAACTAAGATAGTTAGAAGTGATATGATACGATTAGTATGCGATGACGGGATTTGAGGATGATATTTGATGATATTGCCGTTTAGGGTACTATAAGACTAGATAGTCGACGTAGATGTGTCATCCGAACCATACCTATTTCCAAACTGCAGAATCGTATGCATCTTTTAAACAGATACCTTGAGGGACGTTACGGATTTTCAAACGATATCTTTTCCTTAAAGACTCTGTAACCCCTACTTTCAAAACTGTGATTCGCATCTTTCAAAAACTGTTTGTATGGTTCGGGTGTGTATGTTAGATTAGATACTTATGCTTATAGTAAAGGTAGAATGTATTTCTATAATTGACTTGATGAGGGATATAAACGCGATAAGAAGAGAATACGATTTAATATGTGATTTGATGATATGTCGGTATACGGATGCGAGTCGATTGAGATGATTTATACCCTGCCGGTCCCCTGATATGAGATTATTGCGGATGTGACCTGGGACATAGGTATTTAGAGATATTTATATGTGTTGCGAATCGTGAGTATCGGCCGTACGTGACGTTAGGTCCGTACCCTCCTCGTTTTATAGGTTGATAGGATCCCTGATAACTTAATGCCGCCGTACGATGATTTTCCGTGCATGATGAGTTTGACTTGATGATTGATCCTTACCCATGACTAGAGGTTGATGTACGATGGATTATACCGTACGCGATGCTGTTAGGCTGGATGCCGATTGATAGATTCACCGACTCGATCATGTTAGATATGTATACCTTATAGATTTTAGCTGACGATTTACCTTATGATGCATTCACGTTATTCGCATTGCATTACTTATACCTGTGCTAGTACACTTACACCATTATCGATGATGCGTATGTTACACGTACACAGATTTGCCGGCTCACACACTTCATCATCGATAATTGTCATGTCACTAAACAGTAGGGTTGCTGCATCATGATATGCATATTGTACACCATACTTGCGCACGTATATATTGTACACTCATACTTGCGTATATACCCACTTGTACATCCATATTGGCGCACATACATATTGTACACTCATACTTGCATATATACCCACTTGTACATTCATATTGGCGCACATACATATTGTACACTCATACTTGCGTATAAACCCATTTGTACATCCATATGTTAGTGTATATGCCCTAGGGGCCATTATTGTATCATACTAGCTTGTATATTACTTACTTGAAGCTTGGGATATTCACAGTTATATTAAAAGTCTTGATAAACATAGTAGTAAGCTACTTGGTTTATGTCTATCTTAATATGTGTATATGTTAGTGTAGGGTTCTTAGGCACACACTAGAGGTCTCACAAGGTATCAACAATGCCAATTTCAAATTTTAACGGTGCCGAGAAACCCTAACAAGATCGTTGGCTAGAATTTTAGGCGACAAAACGAACTAGTTAACATCTTAACTAAAAGTAAACGAACATACAACCTTTGTAGATCCGTTTCTCCACCTCCTTAGCTCCGCAATGAAGTCTCCTCGCTGTCCATGTCAAATCCCGGGCTCTAGCGTCGGCTTCATCGGAGAAAAAGCGGGCTAGGTCATCGACGACGTGCCGAAGATGATCTACGTCGAGGCATCACTAGATCAAGCTCCCACTTCACCAAGTGATGAAACTTGTGAAGAAAACACACTCTACTACTTGGCAAGAGGTAGAGGATGAAGAAATAGGAAGTGGGTTCACTTTAGAATTGGATTTCTCACTCATTTCATCAAGTCACCATTGATGAAGTCTAGCTACTTCATCTTGAAGAAGAAGAAGAAGAAGATGATAATGTTATGATAAGTTATTTAGAAAATAGAAAAATAAAAGAATACTTATCATAATCAACCATGGTCAAGTGTAGAGAATTGACTAAGGTTAGATGAATGGTTAGGGTTAAAGATGAAGACAAAGTGGTCACTTTGGTCAAAGCTTCATGAAGATTCAAGATGCAAACAAAGAAAGCCACCATTTTGTTTTCTTATCCATTTCTTTTTAATCCAATTAAAAAGATAAATGAATGAATAACAAAATAAAAACCCTAACCATTTACTTAACCAAGGTTTAATTCTTTACACAAACCCTAGCTTACATGTATCATCAAACATGATACATCCAAGTGCACAAAAGTATATCACATATACAACTTGTGAACTTCAAGTGAGAAAATCCATTTAAAGTGAACCAATACTAGTTAATGCAAAGTAATATATCAAATATATAATTATGCATTAAATCATTAAATCAACACTTGATTTAACTATCCGGTCATATCGCATATAACCGACTAGTATCCAATGTATCGGCTTATCGAATCAACCCTCGATTCGATAACTAGGTTATATGGCATATAACCATTCGATACATTCATCGCGAGAATGGAATACGGTATCACATACACGCATTATTCTCGGTTCCGCACATATCTCATATGCGCTCCTATTTCGTTTCGCTTGAGCCAGGAAACCTCTGTGTAGGACTTTAAAGACTCGTCAATACGCCGGCAGCAGGTGATGATCATATCAAACACCCAGAAGCCGCAAGCGGTCTGCTAAACGTAACGGCCACCCGGGTATTGAGCGATCAGAAGATCGACGAGCAAGCCCGCTCACACTCCAGTGAATCCAACCAGTAACACAACCGTACAGTCCGGTCTGTTCGTCTGATATGTCGCATATCTTGCCTAGGGGTGGTAAACGTCAGACCCCAATAGCTCGATAAGTCGTGTCGATATGAGGTCTATAACTGTTCGAGAAACTACTGGTAACACTTACCAGTAAATCTCAGCAACCATGGCCAGGGATTTCCGGTTATAGCCAATCGAACGCAGCGCAACATCAACCCCCTATACCGGGAGAGACGAATCCCCTCCTATCGCTCATTGCTTCCATGTGACTCGGGACTGTACCCAAAAACCACCATTTTGCACGCCCTCTTGGACGTGGTAAGATGGAAATCAAAGCACAGTGGGAACCACACAAGACTCTATGACGATCTCGGGTCCCCAGACTACTCTGTACCAGTGTCACCAGAGAACTGCCATCTGACGTAAGGTATAATACCATCTGGGAGTTCTCGGCGAGTCCGTCCAGTGTACCCAGTCTCTACTGAGCACCCGTATATCATCTCTAATGTCAAACACCAATGGATATGGGATCATCCATCGCCCATCTGTATGGGTCGAGAAGGTATACGCTAGTCTACTCTGGTATATCGATGCCCCGTCTCGATACACCCACGACTAGGGACTTTGAAGGATGTACTTATGGACTACCATGTCCCCACTAGTATTATCTGCATCATAGTCCAGATAGTCAAGTACACATCCTAAGGGCTTTACCAACATGTAACAGAGAGACAATCAGTATACACGTGAAGGTAAAGTTCAACCAGATAGCATACTATCATGTCGAGCAAGAGAGTACTCCCTATATATGTCCCAGCATCCACTGCAATATACATCCTATGTACAGTAATGGCCTCTAGGGCATACATATTACTAACAATCTCCCACTTGCACTAGGGCCATCTGTAGCAGTGGTTGTAGTATCTCATACTCAACCATCCCATAAAAGTCTCTCTCTGGGAATAGGCCTTCGTGAGTGGATCCGCCGTGTTATCCTTTGAGTCTACTCTCCTGACCTCGATCCCCTGGAGATCAACCATCTCCATGATCAGGTGATACTGCCTTAGAATATGTCTGGATCACTGATGGGACCTATGTTCCTTGGCATAAGCCACAACTCCATTGTCACACAATGGGAGAAACATAGTTCATCTCATGAACCAATATACACCCAAATAGCCTCTTTGGTAGCATCTTAAGTAGCAATGTATCCAACCTTTATCTTCTAGTATGCCACGGTATCTAGCTTGGAACTCTTCCAACATACCATCCCTTTACTGAGGGTAAAGACAATGCCTGTGACTGACATTCAGTCGTCTTTATCACCCTGGAACCCTTCCAGTGATTCTCCCCAGGATCGATTGATACCATCTCACTACTACTAGTGAGATTCCTAACATCCAATTAGATCTATCTCATAGATCCAAAATCCAGGATTTAGTAGGTATCACTTTGATCCTATATGGAGAATCTTTGTGATAATCGGAGATTGATCAAGCGTAGCATAGGAAACTCCTTTCCTATCAAGAGTATGTCATCCACGTACTCTACGTGAATCGCCACCATACTCCCTACTACCTTTTTGTTTATACAAGTTTCATCTACCATTTTGATGATGTCAACTTCTTTGACTAATCCATCAAAACAGATGTTCCAACTCCGCGATGCCTGCTTTATCCTATAAAGCATCTTGCACACGTTTCCGCTTATCCCTCTGTCTATGAGGCCCTCTGGCTGTGTACTTATAGACGCACTCTTCTACTTCATTATTTAGAAAAGCAGTCATGACACCCAACCGCCAGATATCGTAGTCATGGTATGTAGCCGTGGCAAGTAGTATTTGGATGGACTTAAGCATAGGTACTGAAAAAGGTTTTATCATTATCCATGCCTGGTCGATGACGAAAACCTTTAACAAATCTAGCTTTGAAAGTCTCAACTTTCCCATCTACACCAAGTAATCTTCTCAAGATATACTTGCTCCTAATGGGGATTTAACCCTTCAGATATAGCAACCAAAGTCCATACTTTGTTGGTGTACATGGATTCCATCTCAGATCACTAAGCATCCAGCCATTCTTACAGAGTCTTACTCCTGATGGCCAGCTCGAAACTAGTTGGGTCATCATCTCATGATGCAATCCTCGCTCCCTCTGTCATAGAGAAACCGAAGTAACTCTCAGGTGGGTATGGAACCCTGCTAGATCGGTGGAGAGGCTGAGGTTCGTTGGTATCTACTGAATCCTTTGGTTGTACCAAATCATCAGCTGCAGTTTGTATAGCTGGAACATTTCCAGTTCTACATAACAGTATTTGCCTCGAGCTTGTCCGGATTATGCTTTTAGACATAGCCCGGACAACCCCAAATCTTAACTAACTTAAGACATGGGCTCTTCCCATTCCATATCACATATGAAGCGGTAGGCAACTGATTTGATTGGAACCCTATTCAATAGGTATGCAACTTCTCAAGTGCATAACCCCCTAAGGAAAAAGGTATCTCAGTAGTACTCATCATAGAGCACACCATATCAAATAGGGTGTGATTGCTCCGCCCCGATATACCATCGTGCTATGGTGTATTCGGAGGAGTAATGCTGAGAGAGAATCTCATTCTCCTTTAGAATAGACCAGGATTTCCGTGCTCAAGTATTCTCCTCCTTGATCACATCAAAGGACATAATACTTATACTCGAGTTTTGGTTCTCTACTTCTAATTTATATTCTGTGAATATCTCAAAAGGTTCGGACTTGTATTTCAACAGGAACATATGTCTGAATCTTGAGAGATCATCAGAGTACGTAATGAAGTATAAAGAACCAGTCTTGGTATGTGTAGACAGGGGACCTACATACATCAACATGTATCATCCCAAGAGTTTACCAACTCTTTATCTGTTTCCAATAAACAGAGCTAGGGTCATCTTATCTCTGTGACATGACTGGCAAGTTTCACAAGATGTAAATTCAAACTGATTTAAATATACATCTAAATGTAACTTAGCTAGTCGGGTCGCATTGATATGACCTAGTCTACAATACCTCAAGAAGGATCCGTTCATTTCTGAACTCTTCCTCTTGTGTGTGTTCTCTATACTAAGAACTGTAGTTTGATTTAGAACATTAATGCTTTTAGATAACGTGCCTGAACCGATCAACTTTTGATATAGGAAATGTTCAAAACTTTATCCAACAATACAAAATTTTATCGTTTCTTTACTAATAAAGAGACTGATATGATTTTGTATATCAGGTTCGGTATCTAATAACATTCGTTCAGAATCAATGTATTGGTAATACAGGGTGATAGTGACCGACAGACTTGGATGCAACACTTGCCCCGTTTTCTGCCTCATGAAACTTATCACCCGTTCTCAGTTTTTCTACCCATTTGTAGCCCTATGTAACAGATTACATATCTGGGATCCTGATCCGGTATCATATACCAAGGATGCGGAGGATACTGAGAAACAGTTATTTATAATGAACACACCCGAAGATGATGCATCATCATGCACTCTCTTCGTTTGGGCGGCACGGGAATTCTGGTAATCCCCAATTTCCTGCTCTGTCTTATAACAATTATAAGTTGGAGCGGGACCAACGTTCCCCAGCTCAGTATAACAAGCGGGTTCGGTCAATTATCCGTTTTATTATCTTGATTAAGGCGTGATATAGTCGCTACCTGGAGAGAGAGAGAGAAGAAAACACTCAGCGTGCGCTCTTGCAAGAATAGATTGGTTATTATTTTATCTAATCAGGATGGATCCCACTGCTTTTTATCAAATCTTCCTTCAAACCCTAAAAGGAAAGACTAGCCGGGATTAATTACACACTATAAGTTCACCAATCTTTCAGCCAGGCCAGTGTCGGTACTTTGAGGGAGCTCCCCCGTGCTTTCGCACGAACCTAATTAATGTAAACCTCGTTTTCCCAGAGGCGTAACCTCGTTGACACCTTTCTAGACACCTACTTGATCGGCTAATTGTAATGTATAAAACTCTCCCAGGAGTAACTCTTACTCGCAGCGGGTATCGGGATCCAACTATCTCATAGAAGGTATGCAATCTCATTGCAAATTTCAACACTTGAAATTCCCGATAATTTTGCCCCTAGCACCCTATGACCTTGACGGAGGTCAACAAACTATAGGCTACTAGTCAAGTTCAACCCGTCATTTCTTGATCGAATTAAACCCACCCGCACGACCATTGACGGAGGTCAACAAGGCCGCACGACTACCCAAATCCAATCTGCATCATATGCATAAGCAGATAAATACTAGTTAGCTACCGCACACTACGCCTTGACGGAGGTCAACAAACGTAGCACGAATACTAAGTAGGATTTATCTGAAATGACGGAGGGCTACGACAGGTTTTTCTGAAAACCTATTGCTTAATGAACTTGATATCGTTGTAGGATCGAATGAATTTTGAAATGGAGTGTCTTTGAGGCTTTTCTAGTTTTGCTAAAGGAGTCACTCCCGGTGAAGGGATCGTTGGTCCTTTCCTCGTCGAATGAGGTGCGGGATATATCATATATATCACTGTGCAAAGCAAAAACTCTTAAAAGTAATCAAAAGACAAACCGAGTGTGTAGCATCTGCCAGTTATTGCTAAAGGAGTCACTCCCGGTGAAGGGATCTCGGTCCTTTCCCTATCGAATAAGGTGCAGGATATATCGTATATACCGCTGTGCAAAGCAAGAACTGTAGCTACCTGTTTTATTTTGAAATTCGATTCTACAACATCTTAGGTTTCTTTTATATCATTAATCTCATTAATGAAGTCCCATCATTTAAGTACCTAAACATCACAGATAAATACGACGTACACTTATACCATCCGCATTCGCCTCGATGTCCCCTCATGCACCGTTAGGTTAGGTAACAAACGGTAGAGCGGGGCAGGGCTAGCGCGGGTGTAAAACATAAGTAACATCTATATAATATATCATATATACTATATACTGTATCCATCACAGAACATCACATGATCACATCACAGATATCGCAGCAGAAGAATCATATGAAATATTGGATATACTAGGACGTCTGTGTTTTTAATACGAGCCAGTATAAAACACGGATTCCACGGTCGCGATGAATAGCCAAACCCACACCCCTAGACCTCTACGAGAGCGGCAAGCAACCCTACCAATTCTAGAGTTAGGAGACCCGGACTCGACTCCTCGAGTTGGTCTCCCACTGGACTCCAGAACCCGGTTACTTGTGCCCTCCTCCTTGGGTCTATCCTAGTGCGGAAAAGTAAATAATATACAAACGGTGTCAACTTCCACAACCTTGAAGTGCCCCAATAAAAGAATATTACATACAAGTTTTTACATGAATGAAAATGAAAAACACTCATCTCACATAAAAACACCCGGTTATTCATACACGACGATCCAATATAACATATCCAGCAACACATAACATCACATGTCATCAACGTAAGTAAATATGCGGATCCCAATTGTCGTTGACATATAGCAACGAAACCGGCGAAATCACATATTACACTTACGGTCACAGAAAAGAAAGTGTAAAACTACAACAGTTGGAATCCGCAACCTTCATAGACATCGCATGCCTAATCAAACGAATTACTTAGACATCGCATGCCTAACAATTATAAACCCCGCATTTTAGTCTCAAAATCGAAAACACTTTTCAATATCAAGTCGGGCAATTCAACAAGATTCCCGACATCCTGATCGAATGCTCGTCGCAAACTTCAGTAGGCGGCCGCACCCCCGACGCCGTCGACGAAGTGCACCAAGGCGGAACACCGCTACCGGGAGCACCCGAACGGATGCTTTCGGCGACGGGGTTCTCCTACAGTCACTTGGTCGGGGCTATGAAGTGAGGCTGTCTATTAAGTTTACCCGGCGAGTATCCGTGTACGCTACGTGATTGCGACGGACTTTTGATCACATCAAAAATCCGTGGCAACCGATCAAGTGAGACTAAAGTGCTATGTTTATAACATTCATGCAGTTATCTCATAACTTCTTGTGAATTCCAATTATTGTATCCCATTCCGAATAAATAGAAAATGTTAAACTTTCCGATTGAACATTCGAACACCCAAGTTTTCCCGATACAGATCAACACATGAAACAAGTCTAAAAACATTCAGTTCGTGCCTCAGTACCAACGGTCCAGCCGTAGAAGGGTCAAGCCAACGCTTCACATGTGGTACGCCGTACTGCCCCAAACCCGAAGGTTCAAAGGGCAGTTCAAGACGGTCACATAATCGAGTTAAGGTTTGTTGTCTTCTAGAGGGTCCATCGAGTTACTTGCACTACTTAGAACGTCTTTAAACTACGGAAAAATCCAACACTTGGAAATTTCCTGACAGAGGAAAAATTGGGTATTTATATCCGGTCGAACTTTTTAACATATTCTAAAATTTATCCGGAAAGCCACACAGACAAAATTTGATAATCCGATCGAACATTCGAATCCCCAAAACAACCCAGAAAATTCAACTCTTGAATAAATATTAAAAATTCCCAGGAAAACCAGAACTGCAAATTATGAATTACTGTGCAAAATTCGATGCCACATAAGACAAAACGGCCGCGGAACCGCCGCACGAGCCATGCTCGTGCCGCGGAACCGCGGCGCATTGGCTCGTGCGGCGGAACCGCGGCGCATTGATGGAATTAGGCACACGAATTTTACAGAAACCCTTAGAATTTCCTGCTGATTTTTCTGCATATTTTTAATATCGAAAAACTCC
The DNA here is from genome assembly GCA_030015575.1 of Agapanthus africanus. NCBI lineage: Eukaryota > Viridiplantae > Streptophyta > Magnoliopsida > Asparagales > Amaryllidaceae > Agapanthus > Agapanthus africanus. The sequence continues at coordinate 638,542,382 of CM057339.1, read as the reverse complement.
AGATTTTGGAAAAAGTCCAGAGAGCATGTTTGTGATCGGGTTTCGGGTTCGTTCGGGTTTCAAACTTCGTCTACGCATCGCCTAAGGCTCTAGCTAGGCTTTGATACCACTGTAGGGTTCCTAGGCACACACTAGAGGTCTCTCAAGCCATCAACCATGCCAATTTCAAATTTTAACGGTGCCGAGAAACCCTAACAAGATCGTTGGCTAGAATTTTAGGCGACAAAACGAACTAGTTAACATCTTAACTAAAAGTAAACGAACATACAACCTTTGTAGATCCGTTTCTCTACCTCCTTATCTCCGCAATGAAGTCTCATCGCTTTCCATGTCAAATCCCAGGCTCTAGCGTCGGCTTCATCGGAGAAAAAGCGGGCTAGGTCATCGACGACGTGCCGAAGATGATCTACGTCGAGGCATCACTAGATCAAGCTCCCACTTCACCAAGTGATGAAACTTGTGAAGAAAACACACTCTACTACTTGGCAAGAGGTAGAGGATGAAGAAATAGGAAGTGGGTTCACTTTAGAATTGGATTTCTCACTCATTTCATCAAGTCACCATTGATGAAGTCTAGCTTCTTCATCTTGAAGAAGAAGAAGAAGATGATGATAATGTTATGATAAGTTATTTAGAAAATAGAAAAATAAAAGAATACTTATCATAATCAACCATGGTCAAGTGTAGAGAATTGACTAAGGTTAGATGAATGGTTAGGGTTAAAGATGAAGACAAAGTGGTCACTTTGGTCAAAGCTTCATGAAGATTCAAGATGCAAACAAAGAAAGACACCATTTTGTTTTCTTATCCATTTCTTTTTAATCCAATTAAAAAGATAAATGAATGAATAACAAAATAAAAACCCTAACCATTTACTTAACCAAGGTTTAATTCTTTACACAAACCCTAGCTTACATGTATCATCAAACATGATACATCCAAGTGCACAAAAGTATATCACATATACAACTTGTGAACTTCAAGTGAGAAAATCCATTTAAAGTGAACCAATACTAGTTAATGCAAAGTAATATATCAAATATATAATTATGCATTAAATCATTAAATCAACACTTGATTTAATGATCCGGTCATATCGCATATAACCGACTAGTATCCAATGTATCGGCTTATCGAATCAACCCTCGATTCGATAACTAGGTTATATCGCATATAACCATTCGATACATTCATCGCGAGAATGGAATACGGTATCACATACACGCATTATTCTCGGTCCCGCACATATCTCATATGCGCTCCTATTTCGTTTCGCTTGAGCCAGGAAACCTCTGTGTACGACTCTAAAGACTCGTCAATACGCCGACAGCAGGTGATGATCATATCAAACACCCACAAGCCGCAAGCGGTCTGCTAAACGTAACGGCCACCCGGGTATTGAGCGATCAGAAGATCGACGAGCAAGCCCGCTCACACTCCAGTGAATCCAACCAGTAACACAACCGTACAGTCCGATCTGTTCGTCTGATATGTCGCATATCTTGCCTAGGGGTGGTAAACGTCAGACCCCAATAGCTCGATAAGTCGTGTCGATATGAGGTCTATAACTGTTCGAGAAACTACTGGTAACACTTACCAGTAAATCTCAGCAACCCTGGCCAGGGATTTCCGGTTATAGCCAATCGAACACAGCGCAACATCAATCCCCTATACCGGGAGAGACGAATCCCCTCCTATCGCTCATTGCCTCCATGTGACTCGGGACTGTACCCAAAAACCACCGTTTTGCACGCCCTCTTGGACGTGGTAAGATGGAAATCAAAGCACAGTGGGAACCATACAAGACTCTATGACGATCTCGGGTCAACAGACTACTCTGTACCAGTGTCACCAGAGAACTGCCATCTGACGTAAGGTATAATACCATCTGGGAGTTCTCAGCGAGTCCGTCCAGTGTACCCAGTCTCTACTGAGCACCCGTATATCATCTCTGATGTCAAACACCAATGGATATGGGATCATCCATCGCCCATCTGTATGGGTCGAGAAGGTATACGCTAGTCTACTCTGGTATATCGATTCCCCGTCTCGATACACCCACGACTAGGGACTTTGATGGATGTACTTATAGACTACCATGTCCACACTAGTATGATCTGCATCATAGTCCAGATAGTCAAGTACACATCCTAAGGGCTTTACCAACATGTAACAGAGAGACAATCAGTATACACGTTAAGGTAAAGTTCAACTAGATAGCATACTATCATGTCGAGCAAGAGAGTCCTCCCTATATATGTCCCAGCATCCACTGCAATATACATCCTATGTACAGTAATGGCCTCTAGGGCATACATATAACTAACAGTTAGCTTATCGCGAATACATATTGATAGAGCCCTTAGGATCTTGCTTGACTACCAGCGTTGTGATGACAGTCACACTAGTGGGGGCTGGGTAGTCTACCAACACATCCTTTTTCAGGTCCTTAGTCGTAGGATTATCGAGACAGGGCATCGATACTCCGGAGTAGACTAGTGTGTACGCTTCTCATCCCAGTTGGAGAAATGGTCTGTCCCACAGCCATTAGTACATTGTACTGGAGATAGTATACAGGTGTTCGTTGGGTTACGGGTACACCGGGCAGGACTCGCAGGGAACTGTTGGTTGGTATTATACCCGTCGTCAGTTAACATTTCCCAGGTGACATGAGTACAGCATAGTCCGCAGACTTGACACTGCCGCTTCGCTTCGAGTGTGTTCCTACTGTTTTTAGATTGCTACCCTACCACGGCTCAAAGGAGTCGTGCAAACAGGTAGCAGTTGGGTGCAGTCCCGAAGCACTTGGAGGCAGTGGCGGTTAGATAGGATTCGTCTCTCCCGGTATTGGGAGTTGATATCGCGCTGTGTTTGGAGAGCCATTACGCAAAGTCCCTGGCCAGGGAGGACGAGATTTACTGGTAGGTTTTCCAGTAGATTCTCAAGGTGTAATGGGCTTCGCTCCAACACGACTTATACCGCTTTTAGGGGACTGACGCTTGTCGCCCCCTAGGTCCGATATGCGATAGTCCTAGACGAACAGATAGGACTGTACGGAGATTGTCACATCAGGCTCAGTAGGAGTTCGGATGGGTTTCCTCATCGGCCTTCTTATCGACATCTACCTGGGGACCGTTACATACAGCTAGTACCGCTTGAGGCCTGTGGTTAAACCTACTGCCGGCGTAGTAGTCGAGTCTTTAGAGTCCCATACAGAGAGTTTCCCTGCTTCGGGCGAAACGATATAGAGGTCGTATGGTTTTATGACAGGGTTCGGACACATACGTGTTTTTACGCACGTACGATGTTCGGACAGTTTATACTGGCGGGCTTTAGTTTAAGCCAGATTCTAGTATTGGATTATTGGATTTATACAGTCTCGGTATTTTCGTGTTTTCACGAATAGGAGGGGCGTTCTCGTAATTACTCGAGAAGCTTCTAGATGGTTGATGAGGTGGAGAGCTTAGGTGTTATATGCATTAAATGGTTTTGTGACTCATGGAGATGATTCATCAAGTGAGTTAATGAAGAATTAATGCTTTTAATGACTCAATAGATGATTCATAATGTATTAAATGAAGCATGAAGATATTTGTGCAAAAGATATTTTGTGCCAGATATTTTATGCTTCATATATATACACAAATGAGTTAATTTCCATTAGATAATTATTCTCACATTCTCTCTCCTCAAGCTCTCTCTCTCTTCAACCCTAATCCTAACCTCTCATGTGTTGAGATCCAAGGGTTAGCAAGACAAATAGATCCCTAATCCTATTCTATAACTTCTAGGTTGCTTTGATTAGCACTCTTGGTTAGCTAGTTACCTCAAGTGTGAGGTTAAGTTTGGAGAAGTAGCTCTCGGGTGGATCTTCTATCACAAAGAGGAGGCTGACGAGGAGGTGGTCAACGAGAACAAGAAGGACTTGATTCATTAGGTATAATCTTCTTTCATAGTATCTAATCCCTCCTATGTTATTGTTAGTTAGGGTTTGGCAAAGATCCGTAAAGTTAATCGATGTTAGATTAAACAAAATGATTGTTTTACCTATTCCGCCTCCCCGCATCATGTGGGTTGTCTAACGTCGACTTACAGTGGTATCAGAGCCTAGCTAAACCATAACTAACTTGTTAGCAAAGTCGTTAGAAATTCGATCGCAAAACAAACCGGAAAATACATCATTTTGACCAAGTTTCTGCCGATTTTAAAACGGGGTCTAAAATTTTTTCAGGGACCCTTAAAAATACAAGCAGGGAATTTTATGGTTACTGGAGAAATTTGGGATTCTAACTCGGCCAAACCGCCGCGGATCCGCGACTGAGTTGGAGCCGAGTCAGCCCTAAATTCCCCAGTAACTCTTCTGTGTTGATTTTGTTTTTTCTGGGATGTTCTGTTTCTGCTCAGGTTTCAGGTGCACATAGAATTATTTGGAGTAGAATCATTTGTGTTTGCTTGATCGAAATTCTAAGATGTTTGGCTAACTTGATTATATCTGTGATTTGTTTAATGTGTTCGTAAACCTCCCCAAACTGCTAGTATGTCGGTTAGCAGGGGGTTGCACATTTCTGTAATGGTTTTTACTGGTTTGTGTTTGTGGACTTGTTGGATTGTCGTGAATGGATAGCCGGGGATGTGAGACGAGTGTTTCTTTCATTCAAATGTAATTTGTAAATTGTTGTAATATTCTTTTGCGGGGCACATCCGGGATGAGGTTGCAGCCACCGTTGTATTATTTCATTTACCGTTTTCTGATCCTCGGATAGACCCAAGATGGTGTGCAAAAACTACCGGGTACTTTAAAGTGTTTAGTGGCCTACTCACGTTGTTGAGGGAGACCGCTTCACTTCGGGTACTTGGCGGGTAGTTTGCCGTACCCGTAGGGGTCTAGGGTGGGGTTTTGGCTATTCATCGCGACTGTGTAATCCGTCTTTTTTTGCAGGCTCAAAAGGAATGCGGATTCGTAGAAAATCCAATATGTTCATCTGTGATCTGGAATGCCTATTATTTCGTCTGACAAATGTACAATATCTATATATGATAGCTATTAGACGTCACTTATGTTTTGCACCCGCTCTAGCCCAGCCCCCGCTCTGTCGTTAGTTAAGTAACCTAACGGGTGAATGACGGGACCCAGTGGCGAATGTGGATGGCATAAGAGGACGTTGTATTTTCGTTATTTTCTACATTGATAGGTTAATTGATGGGACACATTATATTAATGCAAAGAAAATAAACCAAAGTTGAATCGTTGGAACAGTTTAAAAGAAACCACTCGGTTATTTTAAAACAGAAGATATTTTTTAAATTGCGGAGCTTTAACCACTCCTTCTAAAAGCTATCAGATTCCTTCGATCATATCAAGTTCACCACATTCACGGTTTCGCCAAAATCATTCGTAGCCCTCCGTCATTTCATTTGGGTATTCAGTAGTATTCAAGCTATGTATTTTGACCAACGCCAAGGCATAGTGTTTGGTAGCTGCTGGGTATTCATTTGTTGCATAGATAGATGAGTTAGTTTGGGGCAGTCGTATTATCATTTGGCCAACGTCAGGGGTATGTACAGATGGGTTCAAATTAACAAGATAATGATGGGTAGAACTTGACATGTGACTTATGACATTTTGACCAACGCCAAGGTCATAAAAGCATGGGGCAGAAATTTATATCGGGAATTTCTAAAGAAACTGAAATTTGCAAAGAGATGCATACCATTTGGAGTGTAATAATTTTGGTAGGATTCCTTCAGCTTTATCACACGATGATATTTGGATCCCGATCCTACTGTGAGTATCCGCTACTCATCAGGAGATTCGTCACTTAACGATCAATGCTATAAACCAAGTAAGTGTCGAGAAAGGTGTCAGCGGGGTTACGCCCCCAGAGAAAAGAGGTTATTTAATTAAGGAACTTCGTGAAAGCGTCGTAAAACCTCCCTCGAAGTACCGACACCGGCCTGGCTGAACGGTTAAGCAAGTATTGTATGGTGAGAATAGTCCTGACTAGTTCTTCCTTTTTGGTTTGAGGAGGGATTCGAGAAACAGTGGGAGCCATCCTGTTTAGATAAACTAAAAACCACTCTAAACTTGCAAGAGCATCATACTAAAGTGTTCCCTCTCTCTCTCAATTGCAGCGACCCAGAACATGACAGGCCTTAAGTTACTATTAGAGAAAAATATTCTGACAGGGCCAAACTATAAAGATTGGTTACGGAATGTCAAGATGGCTTTAACTTATAACAAATTGGGGTATGCCCTTACTGCTAAGGCACCTGCTGTCCCTGGTCCAGATTCCAGTATTACGGATAAGGAAATCCACAAGACCTGGGAGTTAGATTGCGCGAAGGCCAAATGCATCGTGCTTGCCTCTATGAATAATGAACATCAGAGGAGGCATGATGATATGGATCTTGAATCCATATTTCTCCACACAAAGGATCTGTATAGAGAGCAATCTCGTATAGAAAGATATGAGACCTCGAAGAACTTGTTTCAGTCGACACTGGCCGTCGGATCATCTGTAGGAGAACATGTCCTAAAGATGATTGGCTATATAGAAGAGATCGCGGACCTCGGGACGACTATGGAGAACGAGCTCTATACAGACTTGGTTCTTCAGTCCCTTCCTTCCACCTACGCCCAGTTTATTCTGAATTTCAACATTCAAAGAAAAGAAGTTGAACTTCCAGAACTTCTTAACATGTTGAGGAGTGCAGAGGGCACCTTGCAGAAGGCAAGGGAAACACCCGTTATGTTTGTTCACGGTGCTTCTTCTTCTGGGTCCAAGGCTAGGGCCAAAGGAAGGAAGAAGAATGCCGCTACCAAACCAAGAGGTGGTGTTGGTAAGATGGGAGTTAAGGGAAAGGCAAAGGTTGCGGTGCCAGTAGTGGCAAAGGACGAGTGCTTCCACTGTCGTAGGAAAGGCCATTGGAAGAAAGATTGCAAAGCTTGGATTGCCAAGAACCAGGAACCGAAGCAAGCTGTGGCTTCGACTTCAGGTGTGTTTGTAATTGAAAATTGTCCGTCAATCAACTCTACTTCCTGGGTATTGGATACCGGATCGGGATCTCATATATACAATTCATTGCAGGCACTGAGAAACCGTAGAGAGCTGAAGGTTGGTGATATGACCCTCCAGGTTGCTAACGGAGCTAGCGTGGGTGCTGTGTCTGTAGGGATTATCACCTAGGATTGATGAGTGAACATATTTTGGTTTTGGGCAACTGTTTTTGTGTACCTAGTTTAATGTGTAATATCATATCAGTATCGTTGTTATCAAAAGAAGGTTATGATTTCACGTTTGTAAGCGATGTTGTTAACATCCACCTTAATCATGGTTTGATTGGGTCCGGTACACTAGATAATGGTATATACGTGCTAAACCAATTACTGATTTTCAATGTCCAGAACACACTAAAAAGAAAGTCTCCAGATTTAAATAAGGCTTTCTTATGGCATTGTAGACTGGGCCACATCAATGAGACAAGGTTAACTAAGTTACATAGAGAAGGATATTTGGATCCGTTCAAATATCAATCTTATGCAACTTGTCAATCATGTCTCAAAGGAAAGATGACAAAGACTCCATTCACTGGACATGGAGTAAGAGCGAGCGAGCTCTTAGGACTCATACACAGCGATGTATGTGGTCCAATGTCTACACATGCAAGAGGTAGTTTTTCATATTTCATTACTTTTACGGATGATTACTCTAGGTACAGATTCATTTTCTTAATGAAACATAAATTCGAGGCCTTTGAGAAATTCCAAGAATATAAGAATGAAGTAGAAAACCAAACCGGCAAAAGTATCAAGACACTGCGATCTGATCGAGGTGGTGAATACTTAAGTGCCGAATTCCTAGGTTACCTAAAAGAGAAAGGAATTCTCTTTCAGCTTACTCCTCCATACACTCCACAGCAAAACGGTGTATCGGAGAGATAAAACCGAACCCTATTAAATATGGTACGTTCCATGATGATTAATGCTGAGTTACCGCGATCTTTCTGGGGTTATGCGCTAGAATCAGCAGCATATCTTTTGAACAGGGCTCCTACCAAGACTGTGTCTACCACGCCATATCAGATGTGGAGCGGGAAGAAACCCTATCTTCAGTATCTGAAGATATGGGGATGTCCAGCTTTTGTTAAAAAGCAGCATGCGGACAAACTCGAGGCACGATCAATACAGTGTAAGTTTGTGGGATATCCAAAGAACTCCAAGGGTTATTTCTTCTATAACGCAGAGGAACAAAAGGTTTTTGTTTCTCGTAAAGCCCATTTTCTAGAATAGCTGATTTTAGAAAAGGAAACAAGTGGGAGCGCAATAGAACTGGAAGAAATTCCAGAACCACAAACTACTATTGAAAGTTTGGTAGAACCAGTAGTTCAAGAAGAACAGGACATTCCCGCACCCCTCCGCAGAAGTAGTAGGCCATCTCATCCGCCTGAGAGATACTACGGTTTTCTCATAGATGGGGATAGAGAGGATTGCGTCATTGATAATGATGAACCTACTAGCTTCCAGCAGGCCATCCAGAGCGGCGACTCGGTACGATGGCTGGATGCAATGCGGACCGAGATGGAGTCCATGTACACCAACAAAGTATGGTCTTTGGACTTTGCTCCAGGCGGGGTAAAACCCATAGGATGCAAATGGATCTTCAAGAAAAAGATTGGTGTAGATGGACAGGTGGAAACCTATAAGGCTAGACTTGTTGCAAAGGGTTTTCATCAAAGACCTGGTTTGGACTATGACGAAACTTTTTCTCCAGTGGCTATGCTCAAATCCATTCGGATCCTTCTTGGCATTGCCGCCTTCCATGATTATGAGATCTGGCAGATGGACGTAAAGACGACTTTTCTAAATGGTAATTTAGAAGAGTGCGTCTATATGGATCAGCTAGAAGGTTTCAATCAGAGTAGGAGCAGCGGGAAAGTGTGCAAGTTGCTTAAGTCCATTTATGGAATAAAGCAGGCATCGCGGAGTTGGAACATCTGTTTTGATGAAACGGTCAAAGAATATGACTTTATCAAAAATCCAGATGAACCATTTATATATAGTAAAATTGTAGCACGAACTGTCGTATTCCTCGTCTTGTACGTGGATGACATTCTATTGATAAGAAATGACATTCCTATGCTACAATCTGTCAAAGGATTCTTGTCACACAGGTTCTCCATGAAAGACCTGGGTGATGCCTCTTACATTCTGGGGATCCGGATATATCGTGATAGATCCAAGAGGAAGTTGGGAATTTCACAGTCCAGGTATATCAACACTATACTGAAAAGATTCAGTATGGAAGATTCTAAGCGCGGTAGTTTACCGGCTTGTCACGGAATCACCCTCTCCAAAGAGATGTCTCCCAAGACTGGTTTGGAAAGGGATCGCATGTCCATTATACCCTACGCTTCTGCGGTAGGCTCTATAATGTATGTGATGTTGTGCACCAGACTAGATGTAGCTTACGCACTGAGCGTGGTAAGCAGGTATCAGTCAGACCCAGGGGAGAAGCACTGGGTAGCAGTAAAGAACATTCTCAAGTACCTGAGAAGGACTAAGGAGATGTTCTTGGTTTACGACGCAAAAGACCTCAAGATCGAGGCCTTTGCTGATTCCGGCTTCCAGAGTGACAAGGATGACTCCAAGTCCATGTCAGGTTATGTCTTTACCCTCAATGGAGGGGAGGTGTGCGGGAAGAGTTCCAAGCAGGACACCGTTGCTGACTCGACGATGGAAGCGGAGTATATCGCTGCTTGCGATGCCGCAAAAGAAGTGGTCTGGATGAAGAAGTTCCTAACAGAACTTCAGGTGGTTCCTACCATTGTTGATCCAATACCGCTGTATTGCGACAACAACGGAGCTATAGCTTTAGCAAAGGAACCCAGGACCCATCAGAAGTCCAGACACATCTTAAGGCGGTATCACCTGATCAGGGAGATCATAGATCGACAGGAGATCGAGGTCCGGAAAGTTCTTACAGAGGAGAACACTGCAGATCCATTCACTAAGGCCTTACCTCAGATTCAGTTTGAGAGGCTACTCAAGATGATAGGTATTCGATACACCAGTACATGGCCCTAGTGCAAGTGGGAGATTGTTAGTGTATATGCTCTAGGGGACATTATTGTATCATACTAGCTTGTATATTACTTAATGGAAGCTTGGGATATTCACAGTTATATTAACAGTCTTGCTAAACATGGTAGTATGCTACTTGGTTTATGTCTATCTTAATATGTGTATATGTTAGCATATCGCGAATACATATTGATAGAGCCCTTAGGATCTTGCTTGACTACCAGCGTTGTGATGGCAGTCACACTAGTGAGGGCTGGGTAGTCTATAAGCACATCCTTTTTTAGGTCCCTAGTCGTAGGATTATCGAGACAGGGCATCGATACTCCGGAGTAGACTAGTGTGTACGCTTCTCATCCCAGTTGGGGAAATGGTCTGTCCCACAGCCATTACTACGTTGTACTGGAGATAGTATACAGGCGCTCGTTGGGTTACGGGTATACCGGACAGTACTCTCAGGGAACTGTTGGTTGGTATTATACCCGTCGTCAGTTAACAGTTCCCAGGTGACATGAGTACAGCATAGTCCGCAGACTTGACACTGCTGCTTCGCCTCGAGTGTGTTCCCACTGTTCTTAGATTGCTACCCTACCACGGCTCAAAGGATTCGTGCAAATAGGTAGCAGTTGGGTGCAGTCCCGAAGCACTTGGAGGCAGTGGCAGTTCGATAGGATTCATCTCTCCCGGTATTGGGAGTTGATATCGCGCTGTGTTTGGAGAGCCATTACGCAAAGTCCCTGGCTAGGGCGGACGAGATTTACTGGTAGGTTTTCCAGTAGCTTCTTAAGGTGTAATGGGCTTCGCTCCAACACGACTTATACCGCTTTTAGGGGATTGACGCTTGCCGCCCCCTAGGCCCGATATGTGTTTATATCAGATTTTTGCATTTTTATACCGCCCAATTTTTATCATATTGCTTATCGGTAGGTACTCTTCAGCCGTGTTTGCTAGTCAATTGCAGGATACAGGTTCTCGGCTCTAAACGGTGAAATTCATGGAAAACACGTCAAAATCCGGATTACTGCTAACCACAGATAAAACACGGGTCTCCGCTCTCTATCCGTATGTTGCCACACACCAGTTAAGAGACAAAATGGCAAATCAATGTCAGTTTCATGCACAAGGCTCAATGGCAACACAAGATCCAAGAAATCTACACGGAGCTCGAGGAAATCATGACAAAAAGATCCATATCCAATCACCTTTTGATTTGCTGAAATTCTAGAGAAATCGTGAAGCAAATCTGAGAAACAACATATACCAGACTCATGGGCACAGTAGACCAAGGAAGCACACAAAAGCACTTGACCCAACTCACCTATAGGGCCGTGGATCCGCGGCCAATAGGGGGCCTAGGCCGCGGATCCGCGGCCGTACTGGCATATCACATGATGGGTTTTTAGGGGCAGTTTGGTCTTTTCACATAGGTCCAGAATGTTGCCCTAGAATTTCTGTTGCCTGCCTATAAATAGTCCAGAACTTGCCAAAGCCAAGGGTCCATAATCTTGTATTTAGATTTTAGGTTATATGTTGTTGTTCTTCTTCCTCCTCTCATCTCTTCTCCATTAAAAAACTTGTAGTGAGCTTTTGTGAGTGAAGAATGAATAAAGGAGTTCTTGTTCTTACCATGCTTGTCTTTTTATTTTGTTAACTATTATTGCTTGTAATTTTCATTTGCTAATTTAGTTGTTGTTATTTGTGTTTGTTTCTTTGTTGTTCTCTTTTCATTTATCCTTAAACAACCATGATGCTTACGCTTGATCCTTGCCGAGGTGAGGTCGCAAATAGCTAGTTGTAATCTTTTAACCTCTTTCTTTCTATCTTCCTCCTTTGTTTTATTTTCATTTTTCTTGTAATGGGTGAGTAGTTTCCATACTTGTTAGGGTAGGATAAGGAAAGTTTGAGAGAAGGAAATCTCTCTCACTCTTTCCTTGCCCAACATCTTAAATCGAACTCCCGTTAATTGAACCACAATCCGCTCCCTACGGCACCCTATCTTACATGATAGCGGTGATTCCGTAGTGAGACCGGTTGTGGTTGAATTAACCGGAGGTTAAGGCTACGAGCTAAGAACGGACGGACAAGCACCAAAAGGAAGAACTTATGCGTTGGAAAGCCTAGCTTATACTCGCAAGTTCCTTCCTAGTCGTGCTAATCCCCGTTGTTGCCGATTACCATAACACCGATATTAAGAGTGGCAACGAAAGAAGTGAGCGACTCCTAACTCAAACTAACCTAATCCGAACCCTAACAAGCTCTCTCTATATATCATTTTAGCACTTAAGTAATCTAAAAACAAACCTGGAAAATTGGACTTAACTCGTTAAAGCACATAAAAAAAGATTCTCATCTCCCTAGGGACGACCCGTACTCAACCTCCTAGCTACAAGCGAAACAGTCTTGATTGCGGTAACAAACTTATCACGCAAAACCTCTACCAATCAAATGGCGCCGTTGCCGGGGAGACGGTAGTTTATTTCTTTGTGTAATTTCGGGTTAATTTGTGAATATAAATACAACCGAAAAAACAAAACAAAAAAAAATACATTGTAAAAAACCATCTTGTTATTTTTGATTAGTTTTTGTGAAAGTGTGCAGGATAAAATGAAGCTCAAGTTCAGTGCCAAAGACGTGGGAAGTTAGATCCATATCTTTGCGGCTACACCGCGGGTGAACAAGACGGAAAAGACGGTCAATTGAAACATTCTGGAGCAGATCCAATAAGCAAATCAAGATTCAGGACCTCCAGAAAAGAAGAGAACAGACAAGGAAGCACACACCAAAATTTCAGAGCCCCAACGCCACCATCTTGCCGCGGAACCGCGGCATAAGCAAGCTTAGGCCGCGGAACCGCGGCATAAGCAAGCTTAGGGCGCGGAACCGCGGCCACTTGGTGCCCTCTGCATCTCCAAATTTCTGTGAGTCTTTCTCTTCTCTCCCCCACTCCTCTGAACTCCACTAAACTGTGTTTTCTGCAGCATTCTTTGCGCAAACTCTCTTCCCCCTTCCAATAAATTGTTTTTGTGCAGGATTCTTTGCGCCGCGCTATAAATAAAAATTGTTTGCAGTTGATTGTTATTGCTTTGCATTTATTAATACGGACTTTAAGGTGCTTGAAACCAATTCAGATTGGGTGGGGATTTCATCACCCTTCCCAGGACCCCAGAAATCACAAAAGCATATGCATTGACCATTGTTAATTAAAAAATACTAGACTCAGCCCTACGGACTTCGCGTTCAATAGGACAGAGGACTAGTTACAGGCATCGGCCGTTTATCCTATCCTGACTTTTGCGGTGTCCAGGCAAGTGTGTCCAAGGCAAGTGGTTACTTAATTAGGACCACTACTTACGTAGTGGGGAGCCTCCCACTTACCTGGCACTTACCTGGCCGCAATTGTTGGAGAAGAGACGGTTTGAGGTCCTATTTCTAGCCCTTTGGAATAGTTAGGAGCTGTCTAGCAGACCTAGGTGACCCTAGATCTAGGTGTGATTGTGCATATCTTGTTTGTGATTGCTTGAAGCCGTAAGTCCGTACATATTTCTTTAAATCTCTTTCTAAAAAAAACACAAAACCAAAAACTTTTATAAAAACTTGCCCTTTGTCGCCAGAATCCATTTTTTCACCCACCACCCATCGTATTTCTCCATTGACGTTTTCTTACCTTCACCTTCTCCGTTTTGACTATACTAAACTCTTTTAGTGTATGTCCGCTTGGACTTGGGACACTAGCGCCCGCCTGGTCCGTGTTACGTTAGTCGCTACCGACTACGCGATCGACTCAGACGTCGAAACTCCGTCCACGCCTCTTTCACCCTTACCTTTGCCGGCCAACTCCGACGTTGACCGGAATTCTGTTCATACATCTTCACCTTCACCATCACCAACCTCTTCTTCCGCGATATCAGGATTTAATCCAAACATCTCTTTGACTACCCCAGGATTGACTCCACCTCCTATGGAGGAAAATAACCCACCACCACCGCCTGTTGTAGCGCCGCAGCGAAATTTCATGGGCTTGAATCTGAAGATGCCTATATCTTCATCAACAAGTTCCAAAATGTTTGTGCCATGATGAAAAACACTCAGCTGTCGGACGATGCTATACGGCAACGGGTCATTCCGTTCACTTTATGCGATCTTGCTGAAAAATGGCTGTATAGCACCGCTTCCCACTCCATAACCAGTTGGGACGAGTTTGTGAAAGCGTTTCTCAAGAAATTCTATCCGAATCATAAAACCGCAAGGATCCGTAACGAAATCAACCAATTCTCTCAGCTTTCTACTGAACCCTTCTGGAAGTGCTTTGACCGGTATAAAGACCTTCTTGTTCAGTGTCCTCACCACGGTATTGAGAAATGGCAACTTTGCCAAACCTTATACGAGGGCCTGAACCCAGCAACCAAGCAGTTGTTGGAAACCATTTGTCAGGGCCACTTCCTATCGAAATCTGACGAGGAAGCGTGGCAATTCTTCGACGACATTGCGGAACAAACGCTTCAATGGGAGAGCACTAGACCAACTACTTCTTCTTCTTCCTCCACTTCTACTGGTCAGGCTAGGGTAGGAATTCACCAACTCGATGTCTCTATTGCGATGAAAGCTGAAATGGCTGCAATAACGAGAAAACTTGAAGCGATAGAGAGCAAATTTTCATCTCCTGCTCCTGCCCCTGTTCTTCCCCTTCGTACCATTTGTGCTTGTTGTTCCGATCCTTCTCACTTAACCGAAGAGTGTCCTTACAATCCACCATCTCAAGGACAGGATCAGGTTAATGTTGCATTTCAGCAAAGACCGAGGAATGATCCATACCCTTCCACCTACAATCCCGGTTGGAGGAACCACCCCAATTTCGCCTGGAATCAGAATTAGCAACAATTCCAAGGCAACAATTTCCAGAGGCCCCCTCCTCCGCAACAACAAGCGCAACAACAAACTCAACATCAGTTTCAGCAGCCCTTCCAACCCCAACCTTTTCAAAATCAGACGAACAACTTTGCTCCCAACAATTCTTTTCCACAAAACAACTTTGTTCCGTCAAACAACGATAAGGTTTCCTCGCTAGAACGAAGTCTGGGGGCGTTCGTTAAACAATCGACACAATCCACCGCCAACATCCAGTCGTCTATTCAGTCTTTAGTATAACACACTGCGGCACACGGGCAAAGCATCAAGACCATCGGAGCCCAGATTGCATAGCTGAATGCGGCGTTAAGCGAGCGAGAAAAGGGGAAGCTTCCATCTCAACCACTCCCAAATCCCGGTCACCCACATAATGTTCATGTTGCTCTTGAACAACAGAACCATAATGTGAGTGCTGTGACTACATTGAGATCGGGAAGGATGCTGCACAACAACATCGGCACAGCAATTGAGGATAATGACACCCCGGCCGTTTCTTCTTCTTCTTCTTCTTCTTCTTCGTCTTCTGAGCCTATTCTCCATTCTTCAAAAGGCTCTTCTTCTTCTTCTTCTTCTGCTCTGAACGGACCCACTTCTCACTCCACGAAAGCACCAGCTCTGGGATCCGTTCCAGCTCCACAATCTCCTCCACAAGCATTGGACTCAACCAATTTTAAAAACGTTCCATTTCCAAACAGGTTAAGGTCCAATAAACAAAATCCACAAATGGAGAAGATTCTGGAGTTGTTTAAGCAGGTTAACATCAACATTCCCCTTTTAGATGCTGTCCAACAAGTCCCGTCCTACGCGAAAATCTTAAAGGACTTGTGCACGAAAAAGAGGAAATCTCAGGTACCCAAGAAAGTTTTCTTGGCTAGTGCTGTGAGTGATGCTCTTACCCAATCTTTACCTCAAAAACGGAAGGACCCTGGCTGTCCTACGATTTCTATTACCATTGGGGATAAGAACATCAACCGCGCACTATTAGATCTTGGTGCCAGTGTTAACCTGCTTCCGTACTCAGTATATGAGCAACTAGGTATAGGAGAGCTGAAACCCACACACTGCACTCTCCAAATGGCCGACCGATCGATCACCCATCTAGGGGTGAGCTAGAGGATGTGTAATCAAGGTTGGGGACTTCATATTCCCTGTTGACTTCATTGTATTAGACACACAGCCTGTAGCTAACCCCCGGAATAAAATTCCGGTGATACTCGGTCGCCCATTCCTTGCAACCTCAAATGCTGTGATCAATTGTCGAAATGGTTCGATGAACCTATGTTTTGGAAACATGACAATTGAACTCAACATTTTTAGGTTGGGGAATCAGCCCTCCGAACCTAATGCTCATATACTAGACGTTTGCTCAATCCAGGAGAACACCCCAGAAGAGTGTGAATTCGATGAGTTTTTGTTCGATCACGATAACCTTAACGCCACTAGTGCGTTCCTCTTCGAACCTGCTGCTGTTTCTGCGCCCGACAATGACTACGAGTGTTTCACTTTCTCGAACGATCTTAGCCACTCTCCACCCGAGTTTGAATCCTTCGAATTTCCGGATGAGTTACCTGAACCATCCAACTCAGTCGCTTACACTCGTTTTGAACCTTTGCTGGAATCCTTCGAGTTCGAGACCTTTTCACCAATCTTGCCTTCAATCGTTTCACCTCCAACGCTCGAACTCAAGCCTTTGCCGTCTCACCTTAAGTATGCTTACATGGGTGAGAACGAGACCCTCCCTGTTATCATCTCGGTTTCTCTAGCTCCAGAGGAAGAGAAAGCCCTTCTTGCAGTCTTGCATAGCAATAGGCAAGCTTTTGGCTGGTCCATGGCGGACATCAAGGGGATTAGTCCCCTGATCGTTGAACATCATATTCATCTGATGGATGATGCCAAACCAGCCAGGGATCCACTAAGACGGCTCAACCCAGTCATGAAGGAGGCTGTGAAAAAGGAAATCGTGAAGTGTCTGGATAGTGGTATCATTTACCCTATCTTTGATAGCCAGTGGGTTAGCCCCATTCACGTTGTCCCTAAGAAGTCAGGCATAACGGTCATTACTAACGAGGCGAACGAGTTAATCCCTACTCGCACCCAAACTGGGTGGCGAGTATGCATCGATTACAGAAAACTCAACGCCGCAACGTGGAAAGACCACTTTTCGCTACCTTTCATTGACCAAATGCTTGAACGATTGGCCGGACACGAGTACTACTGCTTTCTTGATGGCTACTCCGGCTATAATCAGATTCCCATCGCCGAAAAAGACCAGGACAAGACCACATTCACTTGTCCTTTCGGCACGTTCGCATATCGTCGCATGCCCTTTGGGTTATGCAATGCGACCGCTACCTTCCAGCGGTGTACGATGGGAATCTTCTCAGATATGGTGGAGAAATTCCTGGAGATCTTCATGGACGATTTCTCCATCTTAGGCGATTCCTTTAACGAGTGTTTGCTGCATCTTGACACTGTCCTTGCCCGATGTAAGGACAAGAACCTCACTTTGAATTGGGAGAAGTGCCACTTCATGGTGCGCGAAGGTATTTTCTTAGGACATATCATTTCGCAAAATGGCATAGAGGTTGACAAAGCGAAGATTGAGGTCATTTCCAATCTCCCTCCTCCCAGATGCGTCCGAGACATCCGAGCCATCCTTGGCCATGCCGGTTTCTATAGACGGTTCATCAAGGACTTTAGCAAGATTGCCAGGCCCTTGACTCTTCTACTGGCCAAGGACACGCCATTCGACTTCAACTCGAGCTGTGTGACTGCGTTCGAGTCATTAAAAAGCTCACTCACTTCTGCTCCCGTTCTTTCTTCACCTGACTGGACGCACCCATTTGAGATTATGTGCGATGCATCCGACTTTGCCATTAGTGCTGTCCTTGGACAACACATCAACAAGATGCCGCACGTAATCTATTATGCTAGCTGAACCCTTAATGACGCCCAACTTAATTATACAACAACTGAGAAGGAATTCTTAGCTGTTGTATTTTCTTTAGAAAAGTTTAGGCCCTACCTCATCGGCTCTCCCGTCATTGTCTACACAGACCATTCTGCTCTACGCCATCTTTTTGCTAAGAAAGATGCAAAATCTCGGCTAATACGTTGGATCCTCTTGCTTCAAGAGTTTGACCTTGTCATTAAGGACAAAAGAGGATGTGAAAACGTAGTCGCCGACCATCTCTCACGACTTCCTTCTTCGCCGTCGCCTCAGCTTCCGATCAACGACGTTTTCCCGGATGAACAGCTCTTGACAGTATCTTGCGAACCCTGGTTCGCAGATATTGTGAACTATTTGGCCATAGGGCTACTACCGACTGAATGGTCAAGTCAAGACAGACTTCGATTCTTATCCCAAGTAAAACACTTTTACTGGGAAGAACCCTATCTGTTCAAGTACTGTCCCGGCCAGATTATTCGTCGGTGTGTCCCTAACGAGGAATTCAAGAGTGTGCTGTCATTTTGCCACGATCAAGCATGTGGCGGGCATTTTGGCCCCAGAAAGACGGCTGAGAAGATCTTGCAATGTGGTTTCTACTGGCCACAACTCTTCAAAGATGCTCATGACTATTGCAAGACTTGCTCCCGGTGCCAACACTTGGGCCGGATATCTCGGAGGAACGAGATGCCGCTTCAACCAATCTTGGTTGTGGAGATTTTCGACATTTGGGGGGTAGATTTCATGGGGCCATTTCCCAGCTCTTTCGGGAATTTATACATCCTTCTCGCTGTTGATTACGTCTCTAAGTGGGTCGAGGCTGTGCCCAGCCGGACTAACGACAACAAGGTTGTCGTTAGGTTTCTTAAAAAAAACATATTCTCCCGGTTTGGGGACCCCTGAGCGATCATTAGTGACAATGGAACTCATTTCTGCAATAAGACTTTCGAGGCCTTGATGCGGAAATATTCCATTAATCATAAGCTATCTACGCCCTACCACCCCCAAACCTGCGGGCAGGCCGAAGTTTCAAATCGGCAAATCAAGCAGATACTGGAGAAGACGGTTTCCAAGAACCGTAAGGATTGGT
The DNA here is from genome assembly GCA_030015575.1 of Agapanthus africanus. Taxonomy (NCBI): domain Eukaryota; kingdom Viridiplantae; phylum Streptophyta; class Magnoliopsida; order Asparagales; family Amaryllidaceae; genus Agapanthus; species Agapanthus africanus. Next base: position 638,523,362 of record CM057339.1, on the reverse strand, counting down.
CGCTGAAACTCACTGATGCCCTTTGGGCATTTCGAACCGCTTATAAGACCGATCTTGGCATGTCTCCCTATCGGCTTGTGTACGGAAAAGCTTGCCACCTACCTGTCGAAATAGAGCATCGCGCATTTTGGGCGATAAAAGAACTGAATCTGTCTCTCGAAGATGCGGGCTGCCATCGGAAGCTGCAGTTGAACGAATTGAGCGAGCTTAGGGATGAGGCTTACGATAACGCGGTTGTCGTTAAGAACCGAACGAAGGTGTTTCACGATAAACACCTTTTGCGCAAAACCTTCGTACCTGGTCAGCAGGTACTGCTTTACGACACCCGACTACACTTCCATCCAGGAAAGCTCAGATCTCGCTGTAAAGGGCCGTATTTTGTGCGGAATGTGTATCCGCAGGGCGCTGTGGATTTGGAGAATCCAAAGGACGGTTCATTTTTTAAAGTGAACGGACACCGACTAAAACCGTACCTTAGCGCCGAACCAACAGAGGAGCTCCTGGTCTTACATGAGCCGGTTTACCCTGCATAATTTTCCTCTGCCTACCACCAAACTTCGGTTATCCAGCTAAGAACAGTGGACACTGTTCCAAATAAGTTTGGGGGTATGTATATACCTTTTTGTATTTATGTGTGGATATTCTTTTCCATTTTTACACTTTAAAAATAAAAAAAAAATTGTATATCTAACCGACAATTTTGACCCTTCAAATGATCTCTTCATGTAATGACAGTTAGGACACTGTCCAATTTAAGTTTGGGGGTACGCTCGGTACGCATTTCTAAACTTCGTATTCATATTTATATTTTGCATCTGCATATTAAAATCCATAAAATCCATAAAAATCTGAAAATTTTCTAAAAACATAAAAACTTTTCTGTCAAGTTAGCTAGTGGGAGGACTCTGATTCAACATTTCGACGGTTTTGTTAGATAAAATAAGAATAACTAAATCTTATGTTTAGATTTTGAAAACTTGAAAGATAACTCTCTTTTGAAGTTAACTATAGCTGATATACGTCTTTACATCACACTACACGTGTCGTGAGTCTTGGAAATTAGATGACAAGTCTTTTATGTCTAAAAACTTTTAAATGGATAAATGATTTTCTGAGGATCAAATAGGTTTGTTCTGAAATAAGTAATATCAAGAATAGTTTATAAAGTAAAGTGAATATAAAGGAATGTTATTGATGCCTTAATTGAAACTAAGTCTGAAAAATAACCCATCTGAAACTTGATTGGAATGATTACACACCTTACCCACTAAACACGTCTTTTATCGAAAAAAATAACTGAACTGCCGGTTATATCTCCGTTCGCATTGAATCATCATGATTTTCACGCTAAATTGTCTTTTGTTTTTGGACCTAGGTAACTTGAGTAATTAAGTCCGCTGGGGTGTTTCTACACCTAATGCCCTAAAGCCAACTGGTTTGGGTGCATTGGCCCAAAGCTCGCTAACAAGCCTAGAAAGTCCAGATTAAAACAAAGTCAAGTAAGTGTTCTCTCCGAGTTAAAATTCCTAATGGTTCTTTGTTTGAGAATAATCTTGACAAAAGACAGGTTTTTATAAAAAAATATTTCTAGCGGAGATATGAAAGGTTTTATTCTATGATAAAGATTATTGCACGTTCACAGAGGTGTGTATGAAATGAAAACAAGAAAAAGGTGGAGTGAAAAATAAGACCTAGTTTCCTGTTAAGGAAGATAGAAATTCTGAAGTTGAAACTTTATTGGAAAGCGAAACATGAAAAATGCTTAACTCTTTATAAAACTTATGTGATCCTTTCAAAATTCTTATCTGGGTTTTATTGTGTGACATGATGACTTTATTCGAACCTTCTGGAACTTAACGACACTATTTGCACTACACGTAAAGACATATAAAATCATAAGTTAAATAAGAAGCGAGATGTGAAAAATAAAGGTTCGATAGTCTAGACTTAGGATAATAGAATTGTTATTTTCTGAAACAAAACTTTAGGGTTTGAATCATAGTTATTTTGCAAAACTAGCTTGACCGGATTTTGTGGGTAGTATCCGATGAAAACCCTTAGGAGACAACACTCCTACTAGGGACACGTAGAGGTTTAATGGCTTGTTGCACATGCTCATTGCAATCGCGTTCCCTGCGTAAGTGAGGTTAGGAAATTTTTTGTGAATAAATTGACTTTGCTCGGGACGAGCAAATGATAAGTTTGGGGGTATTTGTTCATATCGTATTTTTTCATTTTTATACCGCCCAATTTTTATCATATTGCTTATCGGTAGGTACTCTTCAGCCGTGTTTGCTAGTCAATTGCAGGATACAGGTTCTCGGCTCTAAACGGTGAAATTCATGGAAAAAAACGTCAAAATCCGGATTACTGCCAACCACAGATAAAACACGGGTCTCCGCTCTCTATCCGTATGTTGCCACACACCAGTTAAGAGACAAAATGGCAAATCAATGTCACTTTCATGCACAAGGCTCAATGGCAACACAAGATCCAAGAAATCTACGCGAAGCTCGAGGAAATCATGACAAAAAGATCCACATCCAATCACCTTTTGATTTGCGAAAATTCTGGAGAAATCGTGAAGCAAATCTGAGAAACAACATATACCAGACTCATGGGCACAGCAGACCAGGGAAGCACACAAAAGCACTTGACCCAACTCACCTATAGGGCCGCGGATCCGTGGCCAATAGGGGTCTAGGCCGTGGATCCGCGGCCGTACTGGCATATCACATGATGGGTTTTTAGGGGCAGTTTGGTCTTTTCACATGGGTCCAGAATGTTGCCCTAGAATTTCTGTTGCCTGCCTATAAATAGTCCAGAACTTGCCAAAGCCAAGGGTCCATAATCTTGTATTTAGATTTTAGGTTATATGTTGTTGTTCTTCTTCCTCCTCTCATCTCCTCTCCATTAAAAAACTTGTAGTGAGCTTTTGTGAGTGAAGAATGAATAAAGGAGTTCTTGTTCTTACCATGCTTGTCTTTTTATTTTGTTAACTATTATTGCTTGTAATTTTCATTTGCTAATTTAGTTGTTGTTATTTGTGTTTGTTTCTTTCTTGTTCTCTTTTCCTTTATCCTTAAACAACCATGATGCTTACGCTTGATCCTTGCCGAGGTGAGGTCGCAAATAGCTAGTTGTAATCTTCTAACCTCTTTCTTTCTATCTTCCTCCTTTGTTTTATTTTCATTTTTCTTGTAATGGGTGAGTAGTTTCCATACTTGTTAGGGTAGGATAAGGAAAGTTTGAGAGAAGGAAATCTCTCTCACTCTTTCCTTGCCCAACATCTTAAATCGAACTCCCGTTAATTGAACCACAATCCGCTCCCTACGGCACCCTATCCTACATGATAGCGGTGATTCCGTAGTGAGACCGGCTGTGGTTGAATTAACCGGAGGTTAAGGCTAAGAGCCAAGAACGGACGGACAAGCACCAAAAGGAAGAACTTATGTGTCGGAAAGCCTAGCTTATACTCGCAAGTTCCTTCCTAGTCGTGCTAATCCCCGTTGTTACCGATTACCATAACACCGATATTAAGAGTGGCAACGAAAGAAGTGAGCGACTCCTAACTCAAACTAAGCTAATCCTAACCCTAACAAGCTCTCACTATATATCATTTTAGAACTTAAGTAATCTAAAAACAAACCTGGAAAATTGGACTTAACTCGTTAAAGCACATAGAAAAAGATTCCCATCTCCCTGCGGACGACCCGTACTCAACCGGCTAGCTACAAGCGAAACCGTCTTGGTTGCGGTAACAAACTTAGCACACAAAAACTCTACCAATCAATATGCGTTAGTCCTAGACGAACAGATCGGACTGTACGGAGATTGTCACATCAGGCTCAGTAGGAGTTTGGATGGGTTTCCTCATCGGCCTTCTTATCGACATCTACCTGGGGACCGTTACGTACAGCTAGTACCGCTTGCGGCCTGTGGTTAAACCCACTGCCAGCGTAGTAGTCGAGTTTTTAGAGTCCCACACAGAGAGTTTCCCTGCTTCGGGCGAAACGATATAGAGGTCGTATGGTTTTACGATAGGGTTCGGACACATACGTGTTTTTACGCACGTACGATGTTCGGACAGTTTATACTGGCAGGCTTTAGTTTAAGCCAGATTCTAGTATTGGATTATTGGATTTATACAGTCTCAGTATTTCCGTGTTTTCACGGATAGGAGGGGCGTTCTCGTAATTACTCGAGAAGTTTCTAGAAGGTTGATGAGGTGGAGAGCTTAGGTGTTATATGTATTAAATAGTTTTGTGACTCATGGAGATGATTCATCAAGTGAGTTAATGAAGAATTAATGCTTTTAATGACTCATTGGATGATTCATAATGTATTAAATGAAGCATGAAGATATTTGTGCAAAAGATATTTTGTGCAAGATATTTTATGCTTCATATATATACACAAATGAGTTAATTTCCATTAGATAATTATTCTCACATTCTCTCTCCTCAAGCTCTCTCTTCAACCCTAACCCTAACCTCTCATGTGTTGAGATCCAAGGGTTGGCAAGACTAATAGATCCCTAATCCTATTCTATATCTTCTAGGTTGCTTTGATTAGCACTCTTAGTTACCTAGTTACCTCAAGTGTGAGGTTAAGTTTGGAGAAGTAGCTCTCGGGTGGATCTTCTATCACAAAGAGAAGGCTGACGAGGAGGTGGTCAACGAGAACAAGAAGGACTTGATTCATTAGGTATAATCTTCTTTCATAGTAGCTAATCCCTCCTATGTTGTTGTTAGTTAGGGTTTGGAAAAGATCCGTAAAGTTAGTCGATGTTAGATTAAACAAAATGATTGTTTTACCTATTCCGCCTCCCCGCATCATGTGGGTTGTCTAACGTCGACTTACAGTGGTATCAGAGCCTCGCTAAACCATAACTAACTTGTTAGAAAAGTCGTTAGAAATTCGATCGCAAAACGAACCGGAAAAAACATCATTTTGACCAAGTTTCTGCCGATTTTAAAACAGGGTCTAAAATTTTTTCAGGGACCCTTAAAAATACAAGCAGGGAATTCTAAGGTTACTAGAGAAATTTGGGATCCTAACTCGGCCAAACCTCCGCGGATCTGCGGCCGATCCAAGCGATCCGCCGCGGATCCGCGGCCGAGTTGGAGCCGGGTCAGCCCAAAATTCCCCAGTAACTCTTCTGTGTTGATTTTGTTTTTTCTGGGATGTTCTGTTTCTGCTCAGGTTCCAGGTGCACAGAGAATTATTTGGAGTAGAATCATTTGTGTTTGCTTGACCAAAATTCTAATTTGTTTGGCTAACTTGATTATATCTATGATTTGTTTAATGTGTTCGTAAACCTCCTCTAACTGCTAGTATGTCGGTTAGCAGGGGGTTGCATATTTCTGTAATGGTTTTTACTGGTTTGTGTTTGTGGACTTGTTGGATTGTAGTGAATGGATAGCCGGGGATGTGAGACGAGTGTTTCTTTCATTCAAATGTAATTTGTAAATTGTTGTAATATTCTTTTGCGGGGCACATCCGGGATGAGGTTGTAGCCACCGTTGTATTATTTCATTTACCGTTTTCTGCTCCTAGGATAGACCCAAGATGGGGTGCACAAACTACCGGGTACTTTGAAGTGTTTAGTGACCTACTCACGTTGTTGAGGAAGACCGCTTCACTTCGGGTACTTGGCGGGTAGTTTGCCGTACCCGTAGGGGTCTAGGGTGGGGTTTTGGCTATTCATCGCGACTGTGTAATCCGTCTTTCTTTGCAGGCTCAAAAGGAATGCGGATTCGTAGAAAATCCAATATGTTCATCTGTGATCTGGAATGCCTATTATTGCGTCTGACAAATGTACAATATCTATATATGATAGCTATTAGACGTCACTTATGTTTTGCACCCGCGCTAGCCCAGCCCCCGCTCTGTCGTTAGTTAAGTAACCTAACGGGTGAATGACGGGACCCAGTGGCAAATGCGGATGGCATAAGAGGACGTTGTATTTTCGTTGTTTTCTGCATTGATAGATTAATTGATGGGACGCATTATATTAATGCAAAGAAAATAAACCAAAATTGAATCGTTGGAACAGTTTAAAAGAAACCACTCGGTTATTTTAAAATAGAAGATATTTTTTAAATTGCGGAGCTTTAACCACTCCTTTTAAAAGCTATCAGGTTCCTTCAATCATATCAAGTTCACCACGTTCACGGTTTCGCCAAAACCATTCGTAGCCCTCCGTCATTTCATTTGGGTATTCAGTAGTATTCAAGCTATGTATTTTGACCAACGCCAAGGCATAGTGTTTGGTAGCTGCTGGGTATTCATTTGTTGCATTGATAGATGAGTTAGTTTGGGGCAGTCGTATTATCATTTGGCCAACGTCAGGGGTATGTACAGATGGGTTCAAATTAACAAGATAATGATGGGTAGAACTTGACATGTGACTTATGACATTTTGACCAACGCCAAAGTCATAAGAACTTGGGGCAGAAATTTATATCGGGAATTTCTAAAGAAACTGAAATTTGCAAAGAGATGCATACCATTTGGATTGTGATAATTTTGGTAGGATTCCTTCAGCTTTATCACACGATGATATTTGGATCCCGATCCTACTGTGAGTATCCGCTACTCATCAGGAGATTCGTCACTTAACGATCAATGTTATAAACCAAGTAAGTGTCGAGAAAGGTGTCAGCGGGGTTACGCCCCTAGAGAAAAGAAGTTATTTAATTAAGGAACTTCGCGAAAGCGTCATAAAACCTCCCTCGAAGTACCGACACCGGCCTGGCTGAACGGTTAAGCAAGTATTGTACGGTGAGAATAGTCCTGACTAGTTCTTCCTTTTTGGTTTGCACATCATGTTCGGTATATAATAGCACTCATTCAGAATCAGTGTATTACGACTTGGTAATACAAGGTGATATTCGTCAACTGCTTTGGCTACAATACTTGCACCGTTCCCTACTTGAACGGAATGATCACCTTTTCCCAGTTCTCTACCTTTACGTAGCCCATGTAACAATTTACATATGTGGGATCCTGATCCGGTATCTAATACCCAGGACGTAGGGTGAACTGAGAAACAGTTCTCAATAACTAACACACCCGAAGATGGTGCATCAATATGCATGTTCTTTTGGGCGGCTTGAGAATCCAGATATTCTCCCATTCCTTGTTCAGTCTTATAACTCTTATAAGAAAGAACGGGTCCAACGTTCCCCTGCTCAGCATAATAAGCGGGTTCAGTCAATACATCCATATTATTATCTTGATTATGGCCTGACATGGTCGCTACCTGGAGAGAGAGACAAGAAAACACTTTAGCGTATGCTCTTACAAGATTAGATTGGTTATTATCTTATCTAATCAGGATGTCTCCCGCTGTTTTTATCAAATCTTCCTTCAAACCCTAAAAGGTAAAATTAGCCGGGATTAATTACACCCTACAATTTCGTCAATCTTTCAGCTAGATCAGTGTCGGTACTTGAGGGAGGTTCCCCGTGCTTTCGCACGGACCTAATTAAAGTAAACCTCGTTTTCCCAGAGGCGTAACCCCGTTAACACTTTTCTAGACACCTACTTGATCGGCTAATTGTCCTGTGTAAAACTCTCCCAGGAGTAACTCTTACTCGTAGTGGGTATCGGGATCCAACTATCTCATAGGAGGTATGCAATCTCATTGCAAATTTCAACACTTTAAATTCCCGATAATGCTTTTACCCCTAGCTACTTATGACCTTGGCTAAGGTCAACAAATCATAAGTGCTAGTCAAGTTCAACCCGTCATTTCCTGATTAAATTAAACCCACCCGTACGACCCTTGGCTAAGGTCAACAAAGTCGTACGACTACCCTAACTCAATCACATCTCATGTTTTAGCAGATAAATACTAATTAGCTACCGTACACCATGCCTTGGCTAAGGTCAACAAACGCAGCACGAATACTAACTAGTCTCTATCTGAAATGACGGAGGGCTACGCAAGTTTTTCAGAAAACCCTGAGCGTAATGAACTTGATATCGTCGTAGAATCGAGTGTTTTTTGAAAAGGAGTGTTTTTTAGGCTTCTAGTTTCGCTAAAGAGGTCACTTCCGGTGAAGGGATCTCGGCTCTTTCCCCATCGAATAAGGTGCAGGATATATCATATATACCGCTGTGCAAAGCAAGACTATATAAGCTATCAAAAACTAAACCGCGAGTTCGTAGCATCTGCCAGTTTCGCTAAAGAGGTCACTCCCGGTGAAGGGATCTCGGCTCTTTCCTCATCATATCATATATACCGCTATGCAAAGCAAAACTGTAGCTACCCTTTTTATAAAGTTTTGATTCTACAACATCTTTTAGGTTTCTTTTTCCTTTTATTAATCTTATTATTAAAAATCCCATCAGCTTATGCTTCCTAAGCATCACAGAAGAAACGAAAGCAGTAATATTTATATATCAGCATATATATATATAGTATAAGCATTCGTCTCAGGCAGTAATATGATCTCATCACAGAACATTGCAGCAGAAGAACATATATGAAATATTGGATATACTAGGATGTCCGTGTTTTCAATACGAGCCTGTATAAAACACGGATTCCACGGTCGCGATGAATAGCCAAACCCACATCCCTAGACCCCTACGAGAGCGGCAAGTAACACTGCCAATTCTAGGGTTAGGAGACCCAGTCTCGACTCTTCGAGATGGCCTCCCACTGGACCCTAGAACCCGGTTACTTGTGCTCCCCTCCTTGGGTCTACCTAATGCGGAAAAGTAAATAATATACAATGGTGACATCAACCTCATCCCGGAAGTGCCCCAATAAAAGAATATTACATACAAATGAATTTTACATGAATGAAAATAAAAACCCTCATCTCACATAAAACCCCCGGCTATTCAGAACACGACGATCCAATATAACATATCACAGCAACACATAATATCACATATCATCAACGTAAGTAAGTATGCATACACCGATCGTCGTAGATGTATAGGAAAGAAGACCGGCAATATAACCACATACTACACTTACGGTCACAGAAAAGAAATTCTAAAACTACAATATTTGGAATCCACAATTACTTTAGACATCGTAAATCCGAAATATCACATACTTCGCATTTCATGCCTAACTATATGAATTCCACATATTGTATCACATTCCAGATAAATAGACAGTATTAAACTTTCCGAACAGATAATCAACTACCCAAAATTTCCTAAATAGCTTAACACTTGAGCGGAGTTCAAATAATCCCAGAATATGTCACAGTACCAGTGATCCAGCCGTAGAAGGGTCAAGCCAACACCTCACATGTGGCACGCCGTACTGCCCCAAACCCTAAGGTTTAGAGGCAATTCAAGACGGTCACATAATCGAGTTAAGGTTTGTTGTCTTCTAGAGGGTCCACCGTGTTACTTGTACAATTTTCCCGAAAGATTTAAACCCGATAAAAATTCAACACTTGAAAGTTTTTCGTGCCGGGAAAAAGTGAGTTAATGATATCCGTTCGAACATTTTAACAGTTTCTAAATATCCGGAAAAAATAACGAATTTAAATTTTCCGATCGAATCAACGATTACAAAATAAACCCCAGAACACTCAACCCTTGAGTCAAAATAAAAATACCCAGAAACAATATAAAAGCAGCAAAAGGAATTACTGTGAAAACAGAAGTGTCCAATCAAACAGTAGTGCCGCGGATCTGCGGCCCAAGCAAGGTACGGCCGCGGTTCCGCGGCGCTCTGTACGGATGACGTCATCGTTTTTCACAGTAATTCTTGAATTTACCTGCTGATTTTTTTTAGGTATTTTTAATTCATAAAAATCACAGTTTTTAAAAAATATCCAGAAAGGGGTTCATTTTCATCGTATCGGGTTCGATCGAAGTTTTAACTTCGTATACACGTCGCCTAATGCTCTAGCTAGGCTCTGATACCACTGTAGGGTTCTTATGCACTCTTGTGAAGATTCATAAGGCATCAAACTTGCCAGGATAAAAATTTAGACGTGCCGAACAACCCAAAGCCGGGATCTTTGCTAGATTATTAGGGTTTAACATGCAAGTAAACATCTTTACTGCTAAGTGTGAGGGATTACAACCTTTGTAGTCCGCTCCTTCGCTTCATAAGCTCCGAGTAGAAGTCCCTTTGCCGCGATCCACGATCTCCCAGACTCAAGAGAGGCTCCACGACTCGAACGATCCATGCTAGCTTATGGTATTCCTTTTCTACGATGATCTACGTTGAAGTTGCAATAACTCAAGCTCTCTCACTCTAATGAGGTGAACACCCTAATCTAATGGGCTAGATTAGATGAAGATGATGGAGTAGTATTTATTCTATCTTTTTATATCATAATCTCACATGAAAACATCACAAAAAGAAAATCAAGTAAGCTTTCTCAAAGCTCAAGAGAGAAGAAGATGATGAATAATGAGATAATCCTTTTGTGATGAATAATGAAATGACTATATGAATAATAATGCAACCATGGTTAATGATGACAAGGATAACCCTTGTAGAGAGTTAACTAAGGCTAGGGTTTGGTTGGGTTAAGAAATGAGTCACAAAAAAATATCTATCATAATATCTTCTTCATGACAAAAGAAGAACTTCTAGAAGGTGCAAGAAGAAACTAACCCAATTAAACCCTAACCTTGTTTAATCACCACTAAACATGTTTCATTATTAATCATATCATGTTACTATAATATATATTACATATATATTATATATTTGTAACAAAAGAAATAATACCTTTAATATATATCGCATATATATATCAATGTATTATCCGGTGAGAAAATGAAATAATAAAGCGAGCCAATATTAGATAATGTAATACAATATATCATATATATTATTATACATTAAATCATCGAATCAACACTTGATCCGACAATCCGGCTATATCGAATATAACCGACTAATATTTCATGTACCGATTCATCGAATCAACACTTGATCCGATGACCCGGTTCATATCTAAATATCGTGAGAATATAATACGGTATCTCATATTGCATTATCCTCGGTCCTGCACATATCACATATGTGCCTCTACTCCGTTTTGCATGAGCCAAGAAACCTCTGTGTAGGACTCTTAAGAATCGTCAATACACCGGTAGCAGCTGATGATCATATCAAACACCCACAAGCTGTAAGCGGTCAGCTAAACGTAACAGCCACCCAGGTATTGAGCGATCAGAAGATCAACAAGCTAGCCTGTACATTCTCCTGTGAATCCAATTAGTAACACTCCTATACAGTCCGGTCTCTTCGTCTGATATGTCGCATATCAAGTCTAGGGGTGGTATACGTCAGACCCCAGTAACCGATAAGTCGTGTCGATGTGTGGCTCATAACGGGTCGAGAAACTACTCGTAACACTTACCAGTAAATCTCTATATCAGCCCTGGCCAGGGACTTCCAGTTATAGCCAATCGAATACAGCACAACATCAACTCCCTATACCGGGAGAGACGAATCCCCTCCTATCGCTCATCGCCTCCATGTGATTCGGGACTGTACCCAAAAGTCGCCGTTTTACACGCCCTCTTGGACGTGGTAAGGTGGAAATCAAAGCACAGTGGGAATCACATAAGACTCTATGACGATCTCGGGTCTACAGACTACCCTGTACCAGTGTCACCGGAGAACTGCCATCTGACGTGTGGTATATCACCATCTGGGAGTTCTCGGCGAGTCCGTCCAGTGTACCCAGTCTCCACTGAGCACCCGTACACCATCCTTGATGTCCAACACTGATGGATATGGGATCATCCATCGCCCATCATATGGGTCAAGATGCGTATACGCTAGTCTACTCTGGTGTATCGATGCTCAGTCTCGATATACCCTCGACTAGGAACAGTTATAGGATGTACTCATCGACTACCATGGCCCCACTATTATGATCTCATCATAGTCCCAGTAGTCGAGTACAGATCCTAAGGGCTTTATCAACATGTGAGAGTAAGACAGTAAACCAGTACAAGTCAACATGTTAAGATAAAGTGAAACCAAATAGCATACTATCATGACGAGCAAGAAAGTCCTCTCTATATATATCCAAGCATCCATTATAATATACATCATATGTACAACAATGGCCTCTAGGGCATATACATAACTAACACTCCATACACTCCACAGCATAACGGTGTATCAGAGAGACGGAACCGAACCCTATTAAATATGGTACGTTCCATGATGAGTAATGCTGAGTTACCGCGATCTTTTTGGGGTTATGCGCTAGAATCAGCAGCATATCTTTTGAACAGGGCTCCTACCAAGACTGTGTCTACCACGCTATATCAGATGTAGAGTGGGAAGAAACCCTATCATCAGTATCTGAAGATATGGGGATGTCCAGCTTTTGTTAAAAAGCAGCATGTGGACAAACTCGAGGCACGATCAGTACAGTGTATGTTTGTGGGATATCCAAAGAACTCCAAGGGGTATTTCTTCTATAACACAGAGGAACAAAAGGTTTTTGTTTCTCGTAATGCCCATTTTGTAGAACAACTGATTTTAGAAAAGGAAACAAGTGGGAGCGCAATAAAACTGGAAGAAATTCCAGAACCACAAACTACTACTGAAAGTTTGGTAGAACCAGTAGTTTAAGAAGAACAAGACATTCCCGCACCCCTCCGCAGAAGTAGTAGGCCGTCTCATCTGCCTGAGAGATACTACGGTTTTCTCATAGATGGGGATAGAGATGATTGCGTCATTGATAATGATGAACCTACTAGCTTCCAGTAGGCCATCCAGAGCGGCGACTCGGTACGATGGATGGATGCAATGCGGACCGAGATGGAGTCCATATACACCAACAAAGTATGGACTTTGAACTTTGCTCCAGGTGGGGTAAAACCCATAGGATGCAAATGGATCTTCAAGAAAAAGATTGGTGTAGATGGACAGGTGGAAACCTATAAGGCTAGACTTGTTGCAAAGGGTTTTCGTCAAAGACCTGGTTTGGACTATGACGAAACTTTTTCTCCATTGGCTATGCTCAAATCCATTCGGATCCTTCTTTCCATTGCCGCCTTCCATGATTATGAGATCTGGCAGATGGACGTAAAGACGACTTTTCTAAATGGTAATCTAGAAGAGTGCGTCTATATGGATCAGCCAGAAGGTTTCAATCAGAGTGGGAGCAGCGGGTGTTAGTTATGTATATGCCCTAGAGGCCATTGTTGTACATATGATGTATATTATAATGGATGCTTGGATATATATAGAGATGACTTTCTTGCTCGTCATGATAGTATGCTATTTGGTTTCACTTTATCTTAACTTGTTGACTTGTATTGGTTTACTGTTTTTCTCTCACATGTTGATAAAGCCCTTAGGATCTGTACTCGACTACTGGGACTATGATGAGTTCATACTAGTGGGGCCTTGTTAGTCGATGAGTACATCCTATAACTGTTCCTAGTCGAGGGTATATCGAGACAAGGCATCGATACACCAGAGTAGACCAGCGTATACGCATCTTGACCCATATGATGTGTTGGAGATAGTGCCCTCATAGTCAATTATTGGATCACAGGTACGTGATTGCAATGATTGCGGAGGACCTATACCGGTATGACAGTCTTGCTCGAAATGATAGTATGCTATCTGGTTTGCCTTTATCAGTCATGTATATGTTCAGGTGACTGATTGCATGTTACACTTTGATAGAGCCCTTAGGATCTTGCTTTACTACCAACAGTATGATGGCGATCATATACGTGAGAGTTGGGTAGTTTATACGCATATCCTTAATTGTGGTCCCTATTCGTGGGAGTTTCGAGACAAGGCATCGATACTCCGGAGTAGACTAGTGTGTACAGTCGAGACCTCGACGAGGGGCGGTGGCCGGTCTCACAAGCCACTGGTGTCAGTTGGATCACCTAAGATGTATACAGGTGCTCATTGGGTTATGAGTACACCGGACATGACTCGCCGGGAATCTGCTAGTTAGTATTATATCTACCGTCAGATAGCAGTTCCCTGGTGACATGTGTACAGGTTAGTTCATCGACCTGAGGTCGTCATTTGTCTCGTGTGAGTTCCCACTGTGCTTTGATTTCTACCCTACCACGGCTCAAAGGAGTCGTGCAAACAGGTAGCTTTTGGGTACAGTCCCGAGCCATATGGAGGCACGTGAGCGGATCGGCAGGGGATTCGTCTCTCCCGGTATTGGAGGCGAGGTCGTGCTGTGTCTAGGAGAGCCATTACACAAAGTCCATGGCCATGGCAGGAGATTTACTGGTAGGTACTCCAGTAGTATCTCAGGGTGTTATTGGACTTCACTCCGACACGACTTATACTGCTATTGGGGGTCTGACGTTACTAGCCCCCTAGGCAGATATGCGATACTCATTGACGAACGGACCGGACTGTATATACATTGTCACTGTTAGGCTCAGTAGGGTTTCTGGATGAGTTCGTTCATCGGCCTCCCTTGAGTTCGCTCATCAGCCTCCCTTGAGGTCAGTCCTTGGGCAGCCGTTACGCATAGCTAGTGCCGCTGACGGTTTGTGGTTAAACCCACTGCCAGGGTACTGACGAGTCATTAGAGTTCCCCACAGACAGTTTCCCAAGTTCGGGCGAAACGTTGTAGAGGCCGTATGGTTTTATGGCAGGGTTCGGAAAATACACGTGCGTTTACGCACGTGTCAGTTTTCGGGCAGATGATACTGGTCGGCTTTGGTTTAAGCCGGATCCGAGTATTATATTAAGTAGGTATAATATCTTTGTCTCAGTTGCATTTGTATTCGGTCGTAATACAAATGCGGGTATATTTATACAGTTTCGGGGTTGTCCTGAAATTCGTTTCAGGATCACTTTTGGAAGTTGCCAGTTTCCAGTTTTCAATTAGCCGTCTTTTAACATTCTGTTAGAGACGGATTTATCTTTTCTTCAGATGAGGTGAGTCAGTGTTCTAGAAGATTCTAGATGAGGTGACTAGGCTATTTGGTGTAGTGTTCTTATTGGATGCATTAAAGACTTGATGACTAGGTTAATATGAGTCATCATTTTCATTATGCTATTTTGTTTTCCTTAAGATCTTTTCATATGATATTTTCCCTTAAGGTTACCTCCCTCCTCCTACGGTCACCTCCCTCTTGCATATAAAATGGCCGGCCCTCTCTCTCCTCCTCACTTGAATTGAAGTTTCATTATGGTTAGAAAAGATATGATAGTATTTGGGTGCATGGAAATTTCATTACCTCATTTCATTCCATCACCCAATTTCCATCGGTAACTTCATTAACCGATCGTCCACGGACTTGGACGAAGTGAGACAAAGTCATCTACTCATTCTCTACATCATTCTTGGTCGTCCCTTTTAGCAAACTTGACGACCGAGTTGCCTCGAGTCAGAGGCGGGAGCCCGTTTAAAGAATCGGTGATGTGGTGCCACCTCGACGAGGATATCGGAGATCGACGAGATCGGAGAAGCCGCAACGGAGCGTGGGATGATGGTTGAAGAACAAAGGACTCGGATCGTTCGGTACAATCTTCCTACACTCTTTACAGTATGTTAGTTTAGCAATAATGGCAGATCCGGGTTAAAGTATACGATAGCGCCAGTTAAAAGTTTTTGTTCCGCATTTTGGCGTCGTTCGACGGCCGGGGCGCTAGCGTAGACTTACAGTCGTATCAGAGCCTCACCATTTTGCTATACTAACTTGTGCTAACGCGTTCAAAACATCGATCGAACCGAAAATCAAAAACGGCAAAATCTTAGCTCGACAGTTTCTGTTGTTTTTAAATGGTCTCAAAATATAATTCTACATGTCTTAAAAATCTGTGCAGGGTTTTTTAAGAGTACGGACAAAATTTGAGCACATGATCTCACCAGAGAGCCGCGGATTAGCGGCCAAACCCATGGTTTAGCCGCTTATCCGCGGCCGTTCTAGGGGATCAGTGCACCAAATTTTTTCTGTGTGTTCTCTGTTGGATTTTGGGGTTTTTGGTAAATATCATTTTGGCCCAGGTTTTGTTACTGTTCACCAGTAAGCAGTGGGGCCCACTTTTTGATATTTGGTCTTTGGTCGATCGAAATTTAAACACGTTAGTACAGTGCTTACATTATATCTCCGACCGGGAATGTCATTTGATCGGTAAACCGCGTCTGATTGCTATAGTTCTTTTAGACGGGTTTGCGAACGTGACATTCACGTTGATGTTCTGTGTTGTGCTGTGATGTTGCGGATTTGTCGTGGTGGATAGAAGTGTGCAATGTTAGTACAGTTTGTGTTTATTTGTACATTTGATATTGCGGGGCGAGCGTCCAACTTGTGGACTGCCGTCACTGCCTGTTGTATAATATTCTTTTGGGGCACGACCAGGTTGCGGTCGATGTACCTATTGTACTATTTTTCATTACTGTACTAGGTTTTACCCCGCGACGGAGTGCACGGATAGCCGGGTTCTGGGGGGCAACGGGTCCGCATCTCATGGCTTTGAGAGGCAGAGGGGTCCCACTCTAGAATTGGCAGACTATTCGCCGCACTCATAGAGGGTACAGGTTGACCCAAGGAGGGGTGCTCAAGATTACCGGATTCCGTGAAGTGCCGGGTGGTCCATTCACTATGCTGTAGGGGGCTGCCTCGCTTCAGGTTTTGGCGGGTAACTTGCCGCACTCGTAGAGGTCTAGGTTTCATTGCATAGGCTATCCACACGACAGGGGAACGTCGAGTTTCAGCAGCGGCTCTGTGAAACTCGGGGATCCCAGATTATCTGTATTGTTCTGTGATGCTTATTACTTTTCTGTAATGTTGCATACTATCACGCCTGGAGCGATTATTGTATATTGGTTTATATACTATTAGATGTTGTATATGTTTTACATCCGCGCTAGTCCAGTCCCCGCTCTGTCGTTAGTTAAGTAACCTAACGAGTGATGACGGGACCCAGTGACGAATGCGGATGGCATATACTTACATTTTATTTTCGTTCTTTTCTGGTGTGATTATTGATGGGACTGCGTTGATTCTGATCAACGCAAAGTAAAAAAAAACCTGTATACAGTTGTTGGAACAATTTAAAAAGTGTTATTGCAAAGACGTTTCCTTTTGTTATGCATAGCGGTATTCAGTGGAATATCCTGCACCTCATTCGACGGGGCAAGGGCCGATATCCCTTCACCGGGACTAACCCCTTGGGCAGAAGTTTGCGTCAGGGTAATAACTTTACTATAGTCGATTACAAGTTGCTTTGCATAGCGGTATTCAGTGGAATATCCTGCACCTCATTCCACGAGGAAAGAGCCGAGATCCCTTTACCGGGAGTGACCTCTTTAGCAAAAGGTTTTAGCCACTATATTTTAAAAAGCTATCAGGTTCCTTCAGCGATATCAAGTTCACTACGCTAAATGTTTTTCGCCAAAAACCAGTCGTAGCCCTCCGTCGTTTCTTATGGATGGTCAGTAGTATTCAAGCTATGTTTGTTGGCATACGTCAAGGCATAGTGTTTGGTAGCTGCTGGGTATTCATTTGTTGCATAGATAGATGAGTTGGTTTGGGACAGTCGTATTACCTTGTTGGCATACGTCAAAGGTATGTACGGGTGGGTTCAAATTAACAAGATAATGACGGGCAGAACTTGACATGTGACTTATGATTTGTTGACATACGCCAAGGTTATAAGAGCATGGGGCAAAAACAATATCGGGAGTTTCTAAAGAAACTGAAACTTGCCAAGTATGCGCATACCTTCTGGAGTATGAGTAACGTGGATGCATTCCATCACGTTATCATGCGATGAGAGTTGGATCCCGATTCCCACTGATGAGTTGGTTTACTCTTCGGGTGATCCCGATTGATTCTTCTTTAGGTTTGGAGGAGAATTTGACAGGACAGTGGGAGGTTTCCGGATTAGATAAAGTGATGACCATTCTGATCTAGGTTAGAGTGCACGCAGAGTGTTTCTTTTCTCTCTCTCTCTTTGGCAGCGACCTTTGACCGACCCTAGACTATGACTCAGTGACCAGGTTGACCGAACCTTCTTAAAATACTGGCATTTGCATTGTCTGAGTTGCATAAGTCATTGCCACTCCTTCTTTTACCCTTTGAATTTCTCAGAACACCCGTATTACTACGGATATCCACTTCCATTGGATAGAGCCATCGTATGGTTATATACGAACTCGAAGGGACTTCTTCGAGGATGGATCCAGGTTCAGGAGAAATAGAATTGGTTTATTCAGTTGTCTTTTATTATCACCTTCTCTCAGGTTGCGAGAGCTCCTTGGTTTAGGAGAGTACACCTATTACGCTTATTGGATAGTCTTATTCCAAACCATAGGCTGGTGCCGAAAGGTAGGGAATGAAGAAAACCAATTAGCCTAAGTAGGGTGTGCAGAAGATAATATGTAAAGACAAAATAAAGGGATTAGAAAGAGGGCAAAGTAAATTGCGACTGATATCATTCACGACCAAAACCGCGTACTTCATCGCCACTCCTATTTCACCTTTAAAAGGAATAAGGTATTATTCAGTTGTCTTTTATCGTCACCTTCTCTCGAGATGCGAGTACTCCTTGGTTTAGGAGGGTACACCTATTATGCTTACTGGATAGTCTTCTTCCAAACCATAGGCTGGTGCCGAACGGTAGGGAAGGAAGAAAACCATTTAGCCTAACGATGGTGTACAGAAGGTAACGACTAAAGACAAATAAAGGGATTTGGAGAGATGGCAATAAAATATACGGTTGAAGTCATGAATTTGATTATGGAAGAGGCATTGCTATGAATACCAGGATACCCCTACGAAACATTTTCATGTTTCAGTGCATTGTTAAAGGAAAAACTGTTTTCCCGATTAGACACTTACTCCAAGGGTATGTATTTACCAGGTTTCATTCTCATATCTGTATGGTTTTACAGATAATGAGTGGGAGTAAGATATTGGGAATTAGGTGATCATCCTCATTATATCGGAATTCGTTGTAATTGGTGATATTTGAGGAAATCGCCAGGGTACTGTTTTCCACTTACAACACACAGGTTTTGAGTTGTTTAACTCAGCGGACTTATACAGAGTATTGTATGTTGTCCAGTGTCCTTCAGGACAAAGGGGTAGGTCCTCGTACTATGTTCTGTTTACTTATAACTTCTCTAGTATTTAGACAAGTGTTTCGTAGAAATACAAGGTCTAAGTTTTGAGAAGTTGTGGGTATAAGAATAAAGTAGAGAACCAGGTGTCACAAGTATCGGGATTTTTCAAAGAGATCGAAGATGTAGATTCTTGTGATTGGTATTCAGATGATAGTGATGGTTTTGAGAAACGTGTTTCTCTTTCAGGTTACTCATAATTGGATGGATTCCTAAGTTGAGTAACGCTGATTAGCCTCTTTCCATTAAGTTGATATGCACTGGAGACAGCTGCATGGTTTGAATATGGTTCCAATTAAATTAGTGCCAAAGTTTCTATATTGGATATATAATGGATCGTACCTTAAAAGATGTTATGGGGAGTTGTCCAGCTTATGATTAAAACCAGACTCTGGATAACTCAGGGCACGTTTCTGTAATGGCTGTTTGTGGGTTGACCCTAGTTATGACGAGGGTTGATATTCTACCATTTGGAAGATCAATAGTGATATTGTTCTTGACTCGCCACAGTTTTAGTAAAATGGATCTTTTTCAGAAAACAGTAGTGGGAGTATGATAGAACTGGAAGTGATTCCAGAACCGCGAACGATTACGGAAAATTTAATAGGACCTATATATTCAATCAGGTTTGACATTCCAATAGCCACTCCGCAGGTATGGTAGATAACCTCAGATGCCCGAGAGGTACTTCGGTAGCCTCAGAGACGGTGACAGGGAGGTTCTTATCTACCAAGACTTGACACTACTGTTGTTCCAGGCTATGAGACCCGGTAGGAGGGTTGTCGTAGTCAGTGGGAGCAGCGGAAGCATAGTGGGCAAGATGCTTATATCTATTTATAGACTTGAGCAGTTATAGCGGAGATAGATCGTCTAATTTTGATGTGACAGTCATGGGTTTGACTTCAATCAGAATAAGGGATGGATCAGTTAAGAAGGTAGTAGGGTGTGATGTCATGGTATCTGGATGACATACACAGAGTAGGAAGTAAAATTCCTATACTACGATCGGTTGTACTGTGGTCGTCACACAGTTGTTTCTCCAGACAGGATATGGATATAATATTTGACATTCTGGTTTCTAGATCTATGGTTTTAGATCTGGATTTGGGTAGTTTCCCAATGTGGGTACTTTGACAGATATTCTAATGGTTTTTGGAATAATTGACTCCTAGCATAGTGGTGTACCTGCAGGTGATGGAGTCACCCTCTCTAAAGGTGTCGTACAGACTAAAGGAGAGAGGGATGTGCATGATTGGCAGATCACTTGCTTAGGCAACTGAGTCAATCATGAAATGTCAAGTACCACACCAGATGTTGTTTTTGCACTAGATGCAATAAGTTTGTATTAATCCAATCCTGGAGAAACATAAGGAAGCAGTTTTAGAACATAAGTACATGTTCTACGGATTTGATGACGGCAACCTCCTTCGGGAGACGATTATCATTCCAGGCTTCAAAGGTGACGTGGATGACAGAGTGACTGTCAGAGTTTTAGTTTTTCCCTCTGACGAAGAGGGACAGTATTATGGACAGGTGGTCCAAGAGGATACTGTGGGAAGCAAGGTTCCCGATACTGATTAGGTTCAGTGATCGATTCTGTCTAAGAAGTTTGGATATGGAGTTCATTTATGAACTAAGGTCCCATCAGATATCCAGACATATTCTAAGACAGGTATTACTCAATTCGGGAGATGGCTTTCTCCGCGAACTTGAGATTAAGAGAGATATAGAAAGAAATTTCTAGGCGGATCCACTCACTAAAGCTATTTCTCGAACAAAATAGTTTTACAAACGGGCTTTGTGATACTGCTTAGTAGAGAAGTTGGGTGTTGGTTTCACACGGGCTGTGAGTACGCAACATCGCAATAATTAGCCTTGAGTGCAAGTGGGAGATTGTTGGAGATAGTGCCCTCATAGTCAATTATTGGATCACAGGTACGTGATTGCAATGATTGCGGAGGACCTATACCGGTATGACAGTCTTGCTCGAAATGATAGTATGCTATCTGGTTTGCCTTTATCAGTAGTGTACATGTTCAGGTGACTGATTGCATGTTACACTTTGATAGAGCCCTTAGGATCTTGCTTTACTACCAACAGTATGATGGCGATCATATACGTGAGAGTTGGGTAGTTTATACGCATATCCTTAATTGTGGTCCCTAGTCGTGGGAGTTTCGAGACAGGGCATCGATACTCCGGAGTAGACTAGTGTGTACAGTCGAGACCCCGACGAGGGGCGGTGGCCGGTCTCACAAGCCACTGGTGTCAGTTGGATCACCTAAGATGTATACAGGTGCTCATTGGGTTATGAGTACACCGGACAGGACTCGCCGGGAATCTGCTAGTTAGTATTATATCTACCGTCAGATAGCAGTTCCCTGGTGACATGTGTACAGGTTAGTTCATCGACCTGAGGTCGTCATTTGTCTCGTGTGAGTTCCCACTGTGCTTTGATTTCTACCCTACCACGGCTCAAAGGAGTCGTGCAAACAGGTAGCTTTTGGGTACAGTCCCGAGCCATATGGAGGCACGTGAGCGGATCGGCAGGGGATTCGTCTCTCCCGGTATTGGGGGCGAGGTCGTGCTGTGTCTAGGAGAGCCATTACACAAAGTCCATGGCCATGGCAGGAGATTTACTGGTAGGTACTCCAGTAGTATCTCAGGGTGTTATTGGGCTTCACTCCGACACGACTTATACTGCTATTGGGGGTCTGACGTTACTAGCCCCCTAGGCAGATATGCGATACTCATTGACGAACGGACCGGACTGTATATACATTGTCACTGTTAGGCTCAGTAGGGTTTCTGGATGAGTTCGTTCATCGGCCTCCCTTGAGTTCGCTCATCAGCCTCCCTTGAGGTCAGTCCATAGGCAGCCGTTACGCATAGCTAGTGCCGCTGACGGTTTGTGGTTAAACCCACTGCCAGGGTACTGACGAGTCATTAGAGTTCCCCACAGACAGTTTCCCAAGTTCGGGCGAAACGTTGTAGAGGCCGTATGGTTTTATGGCAGGGTTCGGAAAATGCACGTGCGTTTACGCACGTGTCAGTTTTCGGGCAGATGATACTGGTCGGCTTTGGTTTAAGCCGGATCCGAGTATTATATTGAGTAGGTATAATATCTTTGTCTCAGTTGCATTTGTATTCGGTCGTAATACAAATGCGGGTATATTTATACAGTTTCGGGGTTGTCCTGAAATTCGTTTCAGGATCACTTTTGGAAGTTGCCAGTTTCCAGTTTTCAATTAGCCGTCTTTTAACATTCTGTTAGAGACGGATTTATCTTTTCTTCAGATGAGGTGAGTCAGTGTTCTAGAAGATTCTAGATGAGGTGACTAGGCTATTTGGTGTAGTGTTCTTATTGGATGCATTAAAGACTTGATGACTAGGTTAATATGAGTCATCATTTTCATTATGCTATTTTGTTTTCCTTAAGATCTTTTCATATGATATTTTCCCTTAAGGTTACCTCCCTCCTCCTACGGTCACCTCCCTCTTGCATATAAAATGGCCGGCCCTCTCTCTCCTCCTCACTTGAATTGAAGTTTCATTATGGTTAGAAAAGATATGATAGTAATTGGGTGCATGGAAATTTCATTACCTCATTTCATTCCATCACCCAATTTCCATCGGTAACTTCATTAACCGATCGTCCACGGACTTGGACGAAGTGAGACAAAGTCATCTACTCATTCTCTACATCATTCTTGGTCGTCTCTTTTAGCAAACTTGACGACCGAGTTGCCTCGAGTCAGAGGCGGGAGCCCGTTTAAAGAATCGGTGATGTGGTGCCACCTCGACGAGGATATCGGAGATCGACGAG
Source organism: Agapanthus africanus (assembly GCA_030015575.1). Classification (NCBI taxonomy): domain Eukaryota; kingdom Viridiplantae; phylum Streptophyta; class Magnoliopsida; order Asparagales; family Amaryllidaceae; genus Agapanthus; species Agapanthus africanus. The sequence goes on along the minus strand of CM057339.1, from coordinate 638,500,451 downwards.
ATCGGAGAAGCCGCAACGGAGCGTGGGATGATGGTTGAAGAACGAAGGACTCGGATCGTTCGGTACAATCTTCCTACACTCTTTACAGTATGTTAGTTTAGCAATAATGGCAGATCCGGGTTAAAGTATACGATAGCGCCAGTTAAAAGTTTTGGTTCCGCATTTTGGCGTCGTTCGACGGCCGGGACGCTAGCGTAGACTTACATGATGGGCGATGGATGATCCCACATCCATCGGTGTTTGACATCAGAGATGGTGTACTGGTGCTCAGTGGAGACTGGGTACACTGGACGGACTCGCCGAGAACTCCCAGATGGTGATATACCACACGTCAGATGGCAGTTCTCCGGTGACACTGGTACAGGGTAGTCTGAATACCCGAGATCGTCATAGAGTCTTGTGTGATTCCCACTTTGCTTTGATTTCCACCTTACCACGTCCAAGAGGGCGTGCAAAACGGTGGCTTTTGGGTACAGTCCCGAATCACATGGAGGCAATGAGCGATAGGAGGGGATTCGTCTCTCCCGGTATAGGGAGTTGATGTTGCGCTGTGTTCGATTGGCTATAACTGGATGTCCCTGGCCAGGGCTGATATAGAGATTTACTGGTAAGTGTTACTAGTAGTTTCTCGACCCGTTATGAGCCACACATCGACACGACTTATCGGTTACTGGGGTCTGACGTATACCACCCCTAGACTTGATATGCGACATATCAGACGAACAGACCGGACTGTACGGGAGTGTTACTGATTGGATTCACAGGAGAACGCACAGGCTAGCTTGTTAATCTTCTGATCGCTCAATACCTGAGTGGCTGTTACGTTTAGCTGACCGCTTGCAGCTTGTGGGTGTTTGATATGATCATCACCTGCTACCGGCGTATTGACGATTCTTTAAAGTCCTACACAGAGGTTTCTTGGCTCAGGCGAAACGGAGTAGAGGCACATATATGATATATGCAGGACCGAGAATAATGCGATATGAGATACCGTATTATATTCTCGCGATATTTAGATATGAACTGAGACATCAGATCAAGTGTTGATTCGATGAATCGGTACATGATATATTAGTCGGTAATATTCGATATAGCCGGATCATAAAATCAAGTATTGATTCGATGATTTAATGTATAATAATATATATGATATATTGTATTACATTATCTAATATTGGCTCGCTTTATTATTTCATTTTCTCACTGGATGATACATTGATATATATGCGATATATGTTAATTGTATTATTTTCTTTTGTTGCAAATATATAATATATATGTGATATATATTATTGTGACATGATATGATTTATTGTTAAACATGTTTAAGGATGATTAAATGAGGTTAGGGTTTGATTAGGGTTAGTTGCTTCATGCACCTTCTAGAAGCATTTTCTTTTGTCATGGTTAAGATATTTTGTGATGACACATTTCCTAACCAAACCAAACCCTAACTCTAGTTATTTCTCTACACATTATTAGCCACTCATCGTTAACCATGGTTAATATATCAATCATATAGCTTTTTTTTCTATTCATCACAAAAGGATTATTATGATTATTATCATTTCCATTATCATCTTCTTCTCTCTTGAAAAAACTCACTAGAAATTCTTTATGTGATGAATAAATATGACAAAATGATTTAAAAAGAAAGCAAAAATACTACTCTCTCATCCTCATCTCATCTAGCCCATGAGATTAGTGTGTTCATCTCTTTAGAGTGAGAAAGCTTGAGTCTTTGCAACTTCGACGTAGATCATCGGAGATTTGGAACACTTCAAGCTAGCATGGATCGTTCGAGTCGTGGAGCCTCTCATGAGTCCGGGAGATCATGGATCGCGGCAAAGGGACTTCTACTCGGAGCTTGTGAAGCGAAGGAGCGGACTACAAAGGTTGTAATCCCTCACACTTAGATAAAAGTTATCATCTTGCATGTTTAACCCTAATAATCTAGCAAAGATCCCGGCTTTGGGTTGTTCGGCACGTCTAAATTTTTATCCGGGCATATTTGATACCTTATGAACCATCACAAGAGTGCCTAGGAACCCTACAGTGTTATCAGAGCCTAGCTAGAGCATTAGGCGATGTGTTTACGAAGTTAAAACTCCGATCGAACCCGTACCGACAAAATTTAACCCCTTTCTGGAAATTTTTCAAAAACTGGGATTTTTCTGAATTAAAAATATGTAAAAAAATCAGCAGGGAATTCTAAGAATTACCATGAAATACGGGCCCCCAACTCCACCAAAACGCGGCAGAACCGCGGCGGAAACATGCTTCTCGCGGCGGTTCCGCGGCCTTTTTGTGGAATTGTGACACGTGGCTTCATGGTATTATCTGTAGTTGCTTGTTGATGCTTCTGGATATTTTTAAACTGTTATAAGTGTTAAGACTTCTGGGGTTTGTTTTGTAATAGTAGACTCGATCGGAAATTTTAAATTCGTATTCATTTCCGGATATTTAGAAACTGTTAAACTATTTGAACGGATATCATTAACTCACTTTTTCCCGGTACGGCAAACTTTCAAGAGTTGAATTTTTATCGGATTTAAATCTTTCGGAAAAATTGTACAAGTTAAGCGGTGGACCCTCTAGAAGACAACAAACCTTAACTCGATTATGCGACCGTCTTGAACTGCCTTTTGAACCTTCGGGTTTGGGGCTGTACGGCGTGCCACATGTGAGGCGTTGGCTTGACCCTTCTACGGCTGGATCACTGGTACTTTGACATATTCTGGGATTATTTGAACTCCGCTCAAGAGTTGAGCACTTTGGGAAATTTTGGGTATTTGATTATCTGTTCGGAAAGTTTAATACTGTCTATTTATCTGGAATGTGATACAATATGTAGAATTCATAGAGTTAGGCATGAAATGCGAAGTATGTGATATTTCGGATTTACGATGTCTAAATTGATTGTGGATTCTAAATATTGTAGTTTTACACTTTCTTTTCTGTGACCGTAAGTGTAATATGTGATATCGCCGGTTTCGTTGCTATATGTCAACGACAATTGGGATGCGCATATTTACTTACGTTGATGATATGAGATATTATGCGTTGCTGTGATATGTTATATTGGATCGTCGCGTTCAGAATAGCCGGGGGTTTTATGTGAGATGAGGGTTTTTATTTTCATTCATGTAAAATTCATTTGTAATGTAATATTCTTTTATTTGGGGCACTTCCAGGTTGAGGTTGATGTCACCAGTGTATATTATTTACTTTTCCGCATTAGGTAGACCTAAGAAGGGGAGCACAAGTAACCGGGTTCTAGGGTCCAGTGGGAGGCCATCTCGAGGAGTCGAGACCGGGTCTCCTAACCCTAGAATTGGCAGTGTTACTTGACACTCTCGTAGGGGTCTTGGGATGTGGGTTTGGCTATTCGTCGCGACCGTGGAATCCGTGTTTTATACAAGCTCGTATTGAAAACACGGACGTCCTAGTATATCCAATATTTCATATATGTTCTTCTGCTGCAATGTTCTGTGATGAGATCATATTACTGCCTGAGACGAATGCTTATACTATATATATATGCTAATATATAAATATTACTGCTTTCGTTTCTTCTGTGATGCTTAGGAAGCATAAGCTGATGGGATTTTTATTAATAAGATTAATAAAAAGAAAAGAAACCTAAAGATGTTGTAGAATCAAAACTTTATAAAAAGGGTAGCTACATTTTTGCTTTGCACAGTGATATATATATATCCTGCACCTTATTCGATGGGGAAAGAGCCGAGATCCCTTCACCGGGAGTGACCTCTTTAGCGAAACTGGCAGATGCTACAAAACTCGGTTTGTCTTTTGATTGCTTTTAAAGTTTTGCTTTGCACAGCGGTATATATGATATATCCTGCAACTTATTCGATAAGGAAAGGGCCGACGATCCCTTCACCGGGAGTGACCCCTTTAGCGAAACTAAGAAAAGCCTCAAAAACACTCCTTTTCAAAACTTCACTCGATTCTACGACGATATCAAGTTCATTACGCTCAGGGTTTTCTGAAAAACCTGCGTAGCCCTCCGTCATTTCAGATAAGTACTTCTTAGTATTCGTGTTGCGTTTGTTGACCATGTTAAGGCGTAGTGTGCGGTAGCTAATTAATACGTATCTGTTAAAACATATGATGTGATTGGATTAGGGTAGTCGTACGACTTTGTTGACCATGTTAAGGGTCGTACGAGTGGGTTTAATTCAATCGGGAAATGACGGGTTGAACTTGGCTAGCGCTTATGATTTGTTGACCATGTTAAGGTCATGAGTTGCTAGGGGCAAAAGTATTATTGGGAATTTCAAGTGTTGAAATTTGCAATGAGATTGCATACCTTCTATGAGATAGTTGGATCCCGATACCCACTGCGAGCAAGAGTTACTCCTGGGAGAGTTTTACACAGGACAATTAGTCATTCAAGTAGGTGTCTAGAAAAGTGTTAACGGGGTTACGCCTCTGGGAAAACGAGGTTTACTTTAATTAGGTCCGTGCGAAAGCACGGGGAACCTCCCTCAAAGTACCGACACTGATCTGGCTGAAAGATTGATGAAATTGTAGGGTGTAATTAATCCCGGCTAATCTTACCTTTTAGGGTTTTAAGGTAGATTTGATAAAACCAGTGGGAGACATCCTGATTAGATAAGATAATAACCAATCTAATCTTGCAAGAGCATACGCTAAAGTGTTTTTCTTCTCTCTCTCTCCAGGTAGCGACCATGTCAGGCCATAATCAAGATAATAATATGGATGTATTGACTGAACCCGATTATTGTACTGAGCAAGGGAACGTTGGACCCGTTCTTTCTTATAAGAGTTATAAGACAGAACAGGAAACAGGAGAATATCTGGATTCTCACGCCGCCCAAAAGAACATGCATGTTGATGCATCTTCTTAAGGTGTGTTAGTTATTGAGAACTGTTTCTCAGTTCACCCTACGTCCTGGGTATTAGATACCGGATCAGGATCCCACATATGTAAATTGTTACATGGGCTACGAAAAGTTAGAGAACTGGGAAAAGGTGATCATTCCGTTCAAGTAGGGAACGGTGCAAGTATTGTAGCCAAAGCAGTTGGCGAATATCACCTAGTATTACCGAGTCGTAATACACTGATTCTAAATGAGTGCTATTATATACCGAACATTATGTGCAACATTATATCAGTTTCTTTATTGAGTAAAGAGGGATATAATTTTGTAGTACAGGATAATGTTATGAACATATTCCTAGATTAAAAGTTGATTTCATCAGGCTCGTTACATAATGGCATACTCATTCTAAATCAGAATACAGTCCTGAATATACAAAACACACACAAGAGGAAAAGTTCAGATGTGAACGAATCCTACTTGTGGCATTGTAGACTTGGTCATATCAATGCGACACGACTGGCTAAGTTACATAAGGATGGTTATTTGAATCCGTTCGAATTGTCATCTTATGATACTTGCCATTCATGTCTCAAAGGAAAAATGACCAAAGCTCCGTTTAGTGGACACGGAGAAAGAGTTACTGAACTCTTAGGACTAATACATAGTGATGTATGTGGTCCCATGTCTACGCATACCAGGAACGGTTCTTCCTACTTCATTACATTCACTGACGATCTCTCTAAATACGGACATGTGTTTCTGATGAAACACAGGTCTGAAGTTTTTGAGAAATTCAGAGAATATAAGCACGAAGTAGAGAACCAAACGGGCAAAAGTATTAAGATTCTTCGATCTGATCGAGGAGGTGAATACTTAAGAAATGAGTTCCTAGATTATCTAAAAGAGAATGGGATTCTCTCTCAGCTTACTCCTCCTTATACACCACAGCACAACGGTGTATCGGAACGAAGAAATCGCACCCTATTAGATATGGTGCGCTCAATGATGAGCACAGCTGAGTTACCTATTTCCTTTTGGGGGTATGCACTTGAGACAGCAGCATACCTATTGAATCAAGTTCCGTCTAAATCAGTGCCTACAACTCCATATGAGATATGGAGGGGAATAGGACCATATTTTAAACGGTTTAAGATATGGGGTTGTCCGGCCTATGTAAAAAGACAAAATCCGGACAACTCGAGGCACGATCAGTTCTTTGCAAATTTGTGGGATATCCTAAGAATTCTCAAGGATATATTTTCTATCACGCTGAGGAACAAAAAGTGTTTATTTCTCAATATGCCACCTTTTTAGAAAAGGAATTTCTTCCAAAAGAAATTAGTGGCAAAGAGGTAGAGCTGGAAGAGGTTCCAGCACCACAGACTACAACTGATGATTTATTGGAACCAGAGGATTCAGTAGTACCCGACGAACCCCAGCCTTTCCGCCGATCTAATAGGGTTTCTCGTCCACCTGAGAGATACTACGGTTTTCTCATTGATGGTGGAAGCGAGGATTGCATCATGGATGATGATGACCCGACTAGTTTCGAGCAGGCCATCACGAGTGGTGACTCTGTGAAATGGCTGGATGCAATGCGATCTGAGATGGAATCCATGTACACCAATAAAGTATGGATTTTGGAAAATGCTCCTGAAGGGGTAAAACCCATTGGGAGCAAGTGGATTTTTAAAAGGAAATTTGGTGTAGATGGAAAAGTTGAGACTTTCAAAGCTAGACTTGTAGCAAAGGGTTTTCGTCAACGACCAGGCATGGATTATGACGAAACCTTTTCTCCAGTGGCTATGCTTAAGTCCATCCGGATCTTACTTGCCATTGCTGCATACCATGACTACGAAATCTGGCAAATGGATGTTAAGACCGCCTTTCTAAACGGTGATTTAGAAGAGAGCGTGTACATGACTCAGCCAGAGGGCTTCGTGGATAGTGGGAGCAGCGGAAAGGTGTGCAAGCTGCTTAAATCCATTTATGGGTTAAAGCAAGCACCGCGGAGTTGGAACATCTGTTTTGATGTTGTAGTCAAAGAGTTTGACTTCATCAAAAATATAGATGAACCTTGTATCTATAAGAAGGTAGCAGAGGGTAAGGTTGTCTTCCTCGTATTGTACGTGGATGACATACTCTTGATAGGAAATGATATTCTTATGCTGCAATCAGTCAAGCTCTTCTTATCACTGAGATTCTCAATGAAAGATCTAGGTGATGCCTCCTGCGTATTGGGAATCATGATCTATAGAGATAGATCTAAACGGATACTGGGATTGTCCCAATCCAGGTACATTGACACCATACTAAAGAGGTTTAGTATGGAAGAATCCAAGCGTGGGAACCAACCCACGATCTCTGGACTCACTCTCTCCAAAGAGATGTCTCCCAAGACTGATTTGGAGAGAGCTCGCATGCAAGGGATACCCTATGCTTCGGCAGTAGGCTCTATCATGTATGCGATGCTATGTACCAGACCCGATGTAGCATACTCACTAAGTGTAGTGAGTCGGTATCAAGCAGATCCTGGAGAGAGTCATTGGACAGCAGTGAAGAACATTCTCAAGTACTTACGAAGGACTAAGGAGATGTTCTTAGTGTATGGTAACGGAGAACTCCAGGTGGAGTCCTTTACCGATTCCAGCTTCCAAAGTGATAAGGACGACTCTAAGTCGCATTCGGGTTTTGTCTTTACCCTCAATGGAGGGGCGGTATGTTGGAAGAGTTCCAAACAGGATACCGTTGCAGACTCAACGATGGAGGCTGAATACATCGCTGCCAACGATGCTGCCAAGGAGGCTGTCTGGATAAAGAAGTTCATTAGTGAACTTGGTGTGGTTCCATCCATTGAGCATCCAATACCTCTGTATTGCGATAACAATGGAGCTGTGGCGTTAGCCAAGGAACCCAGGTCCCATCAAAAGTCCAGACATATTCTGAGGCGGTATCACCTGATCAGGGAGATAGTTGATCGCCGGGAGATCGAGGTCAGGAGAGTAGATACGAAGGACAACACTGCGGATCCATTCACGAAGGCTATTCCCCAGATACAGTTTGAGAGATTATTCGGGATGCTAGGTATGAGATACTACAGCAGCTAGCCTTCGTGCAAGTGGGAGATTGTTAGTTATGTATATGCCTTAGAGGCCATTGATGTATATATGATGTATATTATAATGGATGCTTGGATATATATAGAGATGACTTTCTTGCTCGTCATGATAGTATGCTATTTGGTTTCACTTTATCTTAACATGTTGACTTGTATTGGTTTACTGTTTTTCTCTCACATGTTGATAAAGCCCTTAGGATCTGTACTCGACTACTGGGACTATGATGAGTTCATACTAGTGGGGCCTTGGTAGTCGATGAGTACATCCTATAACTGTTCCTAGTCGAGGGTATATCGAGACAGGGCATCGATACACCAGAGTAGACTAGCATATACACATCTTGACCCATATGATGGGCGATGGATGATCCCACATCCATCGGTGTTTGACATCAGAGATGGTGTACGGGTGCTCAGTGGAGACTGGGTACACTGGACGGACTCGCCGAGAACTCCCAGATGTGATATACCACACGTCAGACGGCAGTTCTCCGGTGACACTGGTACAGGGTAGTCTGAAGACCTGAGATCGTCATAGAGTCTTATGTGATTCCCACTGTGCTTTGATTTCCACCTTACCACGTCCAAGAGGGTGTGCAAAACGGTGGCTTTTGGGTACAGTCCCGAATCACATGGAGGCAATGAGCGATAGGAGGGGATTCGTCTCTCCCGGTATAGGGAGTTGATGTTGCGCTGTGTTCGATTGGCTATAACTGGAAGTCCCTGGCCAGGGCTGATATAGAGATTTACTGGTAAGTGTTACTAGTAGTTTCTCGACCCGTTATGAGCCACACATCGACACGACTTATCGGTTACTGGGGTCTGACGTATACCACCTCTAGACTTGATATGCGACATATCAGACGAACAGACCGGACTGTACGGGAGTGTTACTGATTAGATTCACAGGAGAACGCACAGGCTAGCTTGTTGATCTTCTGATCGCTTAATACCTGGGTGGCTGTTACGTTTAGCTGACCGCTTGCAGCTTGTGGGTGTTTGATATGATCATCACCTGCTACAGGCGTATTGACGATTCTTTAGAGTCCTACACAGAGGTTTCTTGGCTCAGGCGAAACGGAGTAGAGGCACATATGTGATATGTGCAGGACCGAGAATAATACGATATGAGATACCGTATTATATTCTCGCGATATTTAGATATGAACTGAGACATCGGATCAAGTGTTGATTCGATGAATCGGTACATGATATATTAGTCAGTAATATTCGATATAGCCGGATCATCAAATCAAGTGTTGATTCGATGATTTAATGTATAATAATATATATGATATATTGTATTACATTATCTAATATTGGCTCTCTTTATTATTTCATTTTATCACTGGATGATACATTGATATATATGCGATATATGTTAATTGTATTATTTTCTTTTGTTGCAAATATATAATATATATGTGATATATATTATTGTGAGATGATATGATTTATTGTTAAACATATTTAAGGATGATTAAATGAGGTTAGGGTTTGATTAGGGTTAGTTGCTTCATGCACCTTCTAGAAGCATTTTCTTTTGTCATGGTTAAGATATTTTGTGATGACACATTTCCTAACCAAACCAAACCCTAACTCTAGTTATTTCTCTACACATTATTAGCCACTCATCCTTGACCATGGTTAATATATCAATCATATAGCTTTGTTTTCTATTCATCACAAAAGGATTATTATGATTATTATCATTTCCATTATCATCTTCTTCTCTCTTGAAAAAGCTCACTAGAAATTCTTTATGTGATGAATAAATATGAGAAAATGATTTAAAAAGAAAGAAAAAATACTACTCTCTCATCCTCATCTCATCTAGCCCATGAGATTAGTGTGTTCATCTCTTTAGAGTGAGAAAGCTTGAGTCTTTGCAACTTCGATGTAGATCATCGGAGATTTGGAACACTTCAAGCTAGCATGGATCGTTCGAGTCGTGGAGCCTCTCATGAGTCTGGGAGATCATAGATCGCGGCAAAGGGACTTCTACTCGGAGCTTGTGAAGCGAAGGAGCGGACTACAAAGGTTGTAATCCCTCACACTTAGATAAAAGTTATCATCTTGCATGTTTAACCCTAATAATCTAGTAAAAGATCCCGGCTTTGGGTTGTTCGGCACGTCTAAATTTTTATCTGGGTATGTTTGATGCCTTATGAACCTTCACAAGAGTGCCTAGGAACCCTACAGCGGGAAAGTGTGCAAGTTGCTTAAGTCCATTTATGGACTAAAGCAGGCATCGCGGAGTTGGAACATCTGTTTTGATGAAATGGTCAAAGAATATGACTTTATCAAAAATCCAGATGAACCATGTATATATAGTAAAATTGTAGCATGAACTGTCGTATTCCTCGTCTTGTACGTGGATGACATTTTATTGAAAGGAAATGACATTCCTATGCTACAATCTGTCAAAGGATTCTTGTCACACAGGTTCTCCATGAAAGACCTGGGTGATGCATCTTACATTCTGGGGATCCGGATCTATCGTGATAGATCCAATAGGATGTTGGGGCTTTCACAGTCCAGGTATATCAACACTATACTGAAAAGATTCAGTATGGAAGATTCTAAGCGTGGTATTTTACCGGCTTGTCACGGAATCACCTTCTCCAAAGAGATGTCTCCCAAGACTGATTTGGAAACGGATCGCATATCTATAATACCCTACGCTTCTGCGGTAGGCTCTATAATGTATGTGATGTTGCGCACCAGACCAGATGTAGCTTACGCACTGAGCGTGGTAAGCAGGTATCAGTCAGACCCAAAGGAGAAGCACTGGGTAGCAGTAAAGAACATTCTCAAGTACCTGAGAAGGACTAAGGAGATGTTCTTGGTTTACGGCGCAAAAGACCTCAAGATCGAGGCCTTTGCTGATTTCGGCTTCTAGAGTGACAAGGATGACTCCAAGTCCATGTCAGGTTATGGCTTTACCCTCAATGGAGGGGCAGTGTGCTGGAAGAGTTCCAAGCAGGACACCGTTGCTGACTCGACAATGGAAGCGGAGTATATCGCTGCTTGCGATGCCGCAAAAGAAGCGGTCTGGATGAAGAAGTTCCTAACAGAACTTCAGGTGGTTCCTACTTTGCTGATCCAATACCGCTGTATTGCGACAACAACGGAGCTATAGCTTTAGCAAAGGAACCCAGGTCCCATCAGAAGTCCAGACACATCTTAAGGTGGTATCACCTGATCAGGGAGATCATAGATCGACAGGAGATCGAGGTCCGGAGAGTTCCTACAGAGGAGAACACTGCAGATCCATTCACTAAGGCCTTACCTCATATTCAATTCGAGAGGTTACTCGAGATGATAGGTCTTCGATACACCAGTACATGGCCCTAGTGCAAGTGGGAGATTGTTAGTGTATATGCCCTAGGGGCCATTATTGTATCATACTAGCTTATATATTACTTAATGGAAGCTTGGGATATTCACAGTTATATTAACAGTCTTGCTAAACATGGTAGTATGCTACTTGGTTTATGTCTATCTTAATATGTGTATATGTTAGCATATCGCGAATACATATTGATAGAGCCCTTAGGATCTTGCTTGACTACCAGCGTTGTGATGGCAGTCACACTAGTGGGGGCTGGGTAGTGTACAAGCACATCCTTTTTCAGGTCCCTAGTCATAGGATTATCGAGACAGGGCATCGATACTCCGGAGTAGACTAGTGTGTACGCTTCTCATCCCAGTTGGGGAAATGGTCTGTCCCACAGCCATTAGTACGTTGTACTGGAGATAGTATACAGGTGCTCGTTGGGTTACGGGTACACCGGACAGGACTCACAGGGAGCTGTTGGTTGGTATTATACCCGTCGTCAGTTAACAGTTCCCAGGTGACATGAGTACAGCATAGTCCGCAGACTTGACACTGCTGCTTCGCCTCGAGTGTGTTCCCACTGTTCTTAGATTGCTACCCTACCACGGCTCAAAGGATTCGTTCAAACAGGTAGCAGTTGGGTGCAGTCCCGAAGCACTTGGAGGCAGTGGCGGTTAGATAGGATTCGTCTCTCCCGGTATTTGGAGTTGATATCGCGCTGTGTTTGGAGAGCCATTACGCAAAGTCCCTGGCCAGGGCGGATGAGATTTACTGGTAGGTTTTCCAGTAGCTTCTCAAGGTGTAATGGGCTTCGCTCCAACACGACTTATACCGCTTTTTGGGGACTGACGCTTGCCGCCCCCTAGGCCCGATATGCGATAGTCCCAGACGAACAGATCGGACTGTACGGAGATTGTCACATCAGGCTCAGTAGGAGTTCGGATGGGTTTCCTCATCGGCCTTCTTATCGAAATCTACCTGGGGACCGTTACGCACAACTAGTACCGCTTGCGGCCTATGGTTAAACCCACTGCTACCGTAGTAGTCGAGTCTTTAGAGTCCCACACAGAGAGTTTCCCTGCTTCGGGCGAAACGATATAGAGGCCGTATGGTTTTACGACAGGATTCGGACACATACGTGTTTTTACGCACGTACGATGTTCGGACAGTTTATACTGGAGGGCTTTAGTTTAAGCCAGATTCTAGTATTGGATTATTGAATTTACACAGTCTCAGTATTTCCGTGTTTTCACGGATAGGAGGTGCGTTCTCGTAATTACTCGAGAAGCTTCTAGAAGGTTGATGAGGTGGAGAGCTTAGGTGTTATATGCATTAAATGGTTTTGTGACTTATGGAGATGATTCATCAAGTGAGTTAATGAAGCATTAATGCTTTTAATGACTCATTAGATGATTCATAATGTATTAAATGAAGCATGAAGATATTTGTGCAAAAGATATTTTGTGCAAGATATTTTATGCTTCATATATATACACAAATGAGTTAATTTCCATTAGATAATTATTCTCACATTCTCTCTCCTCAAGCTCTCTCTCTTCAACCCTAACCCTAACCTCTCATGTGTTGAGATCCAAATAGCAAGACTAATAGATTCATAATCCTATTCTATATCTTCTAAGTTGCTTTGATTAGCACTCTTAGTTACCTAGTTACCTCAAGTGTGAGGTTAAGCTTGGAGAAGTAGCTATCGGGTGGATCTTCTATCACAAAGAGGAGGCTGACAAGGAGGTGGTTAACGAGAACAAGAAGGACTTGATTCATTAGGTATAATCTTCTTTCATAGTAGCTAATCCCTCCTATGTTGTTGTTAGTTAGGGTTCGGCAAAGATCCGTAAAGTTAGTCGATGTTAGATTAAACAAAATGATTGTTTTACCTATTCCGCCTTCCCGCATCATGTGGGGTGTCTAACGTCGACTTACACCATATTGGCGCACATACATATTGTACACTCATACTTGTGTATATACCCACTTGTACATCCATATTGGCGCACATACATATTGTACACTCATACTCGCGTATAAACCCACTTGTATATCCATATTGGCGCACATACATATTGTACACTCATACTTGCGTATATACCCACTTGTACATCCATATTGGCGCACATACATATTTTGTGCATTCACGCCTACGTACATACACATTTGTACATACATAGATGATGCTGGTGTTGGAGATAGTGCCCTCAGAGTCAATTATTGGATCACAGGCACGTGATTGCAATGATTGAGGGAGGACCTATCCCGGTAGGACAGTCTTACTCGAGATGATAGTATGCTATCTGATTTATCTTTATCATCGTGTACTGCTTTAGGTGACCTGACATGTCGCTATTACACGTTGATAGAGCCCCTAGGATTCTTGCTTGACTACCAGCAGTATGATGGCGATCATATACGTGGGAGCTGGTAGTCTATAAGCACATCCTTAAAAGGTCCCTAGTCGTAGGAGTTTCGAGACAGGGCATCGATACTCCATTAGTAGACTAGTGTATACAGTCGAGACCCCGACGAGGGGCGGTGGCCGGTCTCACAAGCCACTGGTGTCAGTTGGTTCACCTAAGATGTATACAGGTGCTCATTGGGTTATGAGTACACCGGACAGGACTCGCCGGGAACCTGCTAGTTGGTCTTATACCAGATGTCAGATAGCAGTTCCCTGGTGACATGTGTACAGGTTAGTTCATCGACCTGAGATCGTCATTTGTCTCGTGTGAGTTCCCACTGTGCTTTGATTACTACCCTACCACGGCTCAAAGGAGTCGTGCAAACAGGTTTTAGTTGGATACAGTCCCGAGCCACATGGAGGCAGTGAGCGGATCTTCAGGGGTTCGTCTCTCCCGGTATTGGGGGTGAGGTCGCGCTGTGTCTAGGAGAGCTATTACGCAAAGCCCTCGGCCGAGGCAGGAGATTTACTGGTAGGTATTCCAGTAGTATCTCAGGGCGTTCTGGGCTACACTCCGACACGACATGTACCGCTTTTGGGGGTCTGACTTTTACCAACCCCCTAGGCCCGACATGCGATGCTCATAGATGAACGGACCGGACTGTACGGATATTGTTACTGACAGGCTCAGTAGGGTGTCAGGATGAGTTCGCTCATCGACGTCCCTTTTGGTCAATAGCTTGTGGCCCGTCACGTATTGGCTTATACCTCTGACGTGCTGGTGGTTAAATCCACAGCCATAGTATTGACGAGTCTTTAGAGTCCACCACACTATCAGTTACTCAAGCTTTCGGGCGAAACGCTGTAGAGGCCGTATGGAGACATGGCAGGGTCCGATCAGATACGTATGGTATTGCACGAATTAGGATCGGACGGTTTGTACTAGTGGCCGTATGGATATATGGCAGGGTTCGATCAGATACGTGCGGTATTGCACGGATCAGGATCGAACGGATATTACTAGCCGGCTTTGGTTTAAGCCGGATCCTAGTTTAGTACAGTGTAGATTTTGTCTCATTGCATTTGTATCCGGTAGGCATACAGATGCGGGTGTGTATGCACAGCATCGAGGTTTTCCTGTAATTTATTACGGGACCAGTTTTCTGGGGTTGCCGTTTGCATTCCGTTCCGGCCGGTTTTCCTTTGTTCTTTCCCGGCCGGACTTTTCCGATGGAGGGTGTTATTTGCAAGTTTACAAATAACACATTGTGGAGGGTTTTCTTGTAAATGTATTTATTATGATAGCATCTTTAGATACCATTCTTTTCCTTCATCATTTCTTACTTTATGAAGATTAGAAATGAGATGAAAGTTGATGTGAGATTGTTATGATGATGTTTATGATATGGTCACCATTCTCTTTATCCTACACTCACCTCCCTCTTGCATTTGGTATTCTTTCCTCCACCATTCTCATTATGATATGGTAGAAGACATTTGAGAGAGAAGAAGAAGAGAGCTTCATTTTTGAGAGTGTAGTTTTTGATCTCTTTTCATGTCAAGAAAAATGAAAGCACCATTTTTCTTATCTTGATTCCTCCATCATCTTCAAAGGCAACAAACCCCAAATGAGACATAGCTTCAACCCTACACATTCTACAGCATTTCTTGGGCATGTCGACTTGCCGGCTTCATGCCCGAGTGTTGCGCCACGGCAGCGCCCCGGCCGTCTATCCGAGGCCAAAATGCTGAATCAAAAATTTTCCTTACTTGGAAACTGGCGCTACCGCGGACAATATACCCGGATCGTAACCATTAACCTAATGCTAGCTAACAAGAGATAGGAAGAGAAGTATACCGAGTGATCTGAGTCCTCCGGTCTTCTCGTCATCGTCCCGATCTCCCGCGGAAAGTCTTGCCTCCACATCGTCGCCTCCTCGCCGGAAGGGCACCACATCGCCTGCGTCTTTTACGGGCTCCCGCCTCAATACCGAGGCAACTCGGGCATGAAGCCGGCAACTCGACATGCTCAAGATATGCTGTAGAATGTGTAGTGTAGAGGCTATGTCTCATTTGGGGTTTGTTGCCTTTGAAGATGATGGAGGAATCAAGACTAGAAAAATGGTGCTTGCATTTTTCTAGCATGAAAAATGAGATCAAGAAATAAAACTCTCAAGAATGAAAACTCTCATCTTTTTCTTTCTCTCAAATGTCTTCAACCATGAAAAACTTATCATCTTAGAAAAATGGTGGAGGAAAGAATATGAAGCATGAAGGGAGGTGAGTGTAGTGTAAAGCAAGTGGTGACCACATCAAAACATCATGATAACAAAACTCAAATCAATTCCTAATCAACTCTAATCAACATAAATGAAAAAGGTTGATGCAAAAGGAATCTCATCATGATGCCACACAATTACAAAGGACCCCCCTCCACAAATGTTATTTGCAAACTTGCAAATAACCCCCGCCATCGGAAAAGTCCGGCCGGGAAAGAACAAAGGAAAACCGGCCGGAACGGAATGCAAACTTGCAACTCCAGAAAACTGGTCCCGTAATAAATTACAGGAAAACCCCGATACTGTGCATACACACCCGTATCTGTATTCCGACCGGATACAAATGCAATGAGACAAAATCTACACTGTACTAAACTAGGATCCGGCTTAAACCAAAGCCGGCTAGTAATATCCGTCCGATCCTGATCCGTGCAATACCGCACGTGTCTGATCGAACCCTTGCTATATATCCATACGGCTACTAGTACAAACCGTCCGATCCTGATCCGTGCAATACCGCACGTATCTGATCGGACCCTGCCATATCTCCATACGGCCTCTACAGCGTTTCGCCCGAAAGCTTGAGTAACTGTAAGTGTGGTGGACTCTAAAGACTCGTCAATACTATGGCTGTGGATTTAACCACTAGCACGTCAGAGGTATTAGCCAATACGTGACGGGCCACCAGCTATTGACCAAAAGGGACGTCCATGAGCGAACTCATCCTGACACCCTACTGAGCCTGTCAGTGACAATATCCGTACAGTCCGGTCCGTTCGTCTATGAGCATCGCATGTCGGGCCTAGGGGGTTGGTAAAAGTCAGATCCCCAAAAGCGGTACAAGTCGTGTCGGAGTGTAGCCCAGAACACCCTGAGATACTACTGGAATACCTACCAGTAAATCTCCTGCCTCGGCCGAGGGCTTTGTGTAATGGCTCTCCTAGACACAGCGCGACCTCACCCCCAATACCGGGAGAGACGAACCCCTGCAGATCCGCTCACTGCCTCCATGTGGCTCGGGACTGTACCCAACTAAAACCTGTTTGCACGACTCCTTTGAGCCGTGGTAGGGTAGTAATCAAAGTACAGTGGGAACTCACACGAGACAAATGACGATCCCCAGGTCGATGAACTAACCTGTACACATGTCACCAGGGAACTGCTATCTGACGTCAGGTATAAGACCAACTAGCAGGTTCCCGGCGAGTCCTGTCCGGTGTACTCATAACCCAATGAGCACCTGTATACATCTTAGGTGAACCAACTGATACCAGTGGCTTGTGAGACCGGCCACCGCCCCTCGTCGGGGTCTCGACTGTATACACTAGTCTATTCTGGAGAATCGATGCCCTGTCTCGAAACTCCCACGACTAGGGACCTTTTAAGGATGTGCTTATAGACCACCAGCTTCCACGTATATGATCACCATCATACTGCTGGTAGTCAAGCAAGAATCCCAGGGGCTCTATCAGCATGTAATAGCGACATGTCAGGTCACCTAAAGCAGTACACGATGATAAAGATAAACCAGATAGCATACTATCATCTCGAGTAAGACTGTCCTACCGGGATAGGTCCTCCCGCAATCATTGCAATCACGTGCCTGTGATCCAATAATTGACTCTGAGGGCACTATCTCCAACAATCTCCCACTTGCACTCAAGGCTATTTATTGCGATGTCGCAT
Source organism: Agapanthus africanus (assembly GCA_030015575.1). NCBI lineage: Eukaryota > Viridiplantae > Streptophyta > Magnoliopsida > Asparagales > Amaryllidaceae > Agapanthus > Agapanthus africanus. Next base: position 638,482,744 of record CM057339.1, on the reverse strand, counting down.
ACTCACAGCCCGTGTGATACCGAACACCCAACTCCTCTACTAGTCAGTCTCACAAAACCCGTTTGCGAAACTATTGCGTTCGAGGAATAGCCTTAGTGAGTGGATCCGCTGTGATGTTTCTTTCTATGTCTCTCTATATCTCAAGTTCGCGGAGAAAGCCATCTCCCGAAATGAGCAATACCTGTCTTAGATTGTCTGGATGTCAGATGGGACCTAGCTCATAATTGAACTCCAAATCCAAACTTCTTAGACTGTATCGTCAACTGAACTTAATCAGTATCCTGCGCCATGCCACCCTCAGTATTGCCTTCGACCACCTGTCCAAAATACTGCCCCTCGTCAGAAGGAAAACTATAACTCTGACAGCCACTCTGCCATCCAGGTCACCTTGGAAGCCTGGAATGATAACCGTCTCCTAAAGGAGGCTGCCGTTATCATATCCCTAGAACATCAACTTATGTTCTAAAACTGTTTCCGACTGTTTCTCCAGATTGGATCAATATCAACTTATTGCATCTACTGCAAGAACAACATCTGGTGTGGTACTTGACATCTCATGATTGACTCAATTGCCTAAGCAAGTGATCTGTCAATCATGCGTATCCCTCTCCCCTTTAGTCTGTAAGACACCTTTAGAGAGGGTGACTCCATCACGTGCAGGTACACTACCGTGCCAGGAGTCGTCCATTCTAAATACTCATAGAATGCTGTCAAGGTACCCAGATTAGGAAACTACCCAAATCTAGATCTAAAACCATAGATCTAGTAACCAGAATGTCTGATATAATATCCAAGTCCTGTGTGGAGAAACTACTGTGTGACAACCAAAGTATAACCGATCGTAGTATAGGAGTTTCTTTTCCTACTCTGTGTATGTCATCCAAATACCAGGATATCACACCCTACTACCTTCTCAACAGATCCATCCCCTATTCTGATGAAGTCAAACCTATGACTGTCACGTCAGAAATAGATGATCTATCTCCGCTACATCTGCTTTAGTCTTTAAATAGACATAAGCCTGATGTCCACCAATGCTTCCGCTGCTCCCACTGACTACGACAACCCTCTGCCAGAGTCATATAGACGTGCACTTCTAAAGCTAGTTTAGAATGACGCTATATTTATCCTCCTGCCGGGTCTCACAGTCTGGAACAACAGCAATGGTAAGTCTGGGTAAACAAGAACCTTCCTTCCACCGTCCTTGAGGCTACCGGAGTACCTCTCGGGTGCCTGAGGTTACCCACCAAATCTGCGGAGTGGCCAATGGAATGTCAATCCAGATTGAATCTTTAGGTTCCTTATCAAATCTTTAGTAATCGTTTGTGGTTCTGGAATTACTTCCAGTTCTACCATACTCCCACTACTGTTTTTGAAAAATTCATTTTTAATAAAACTGTGGCGAGTCTAGAACAATATTTCTATTGATCTGCCAGATGGTAGAAAATCAACCCTTGTCATAGCCTGGGTCAACCCACAAACAGCCATTACAGAAACGTGCCTTGAGTTGTCCAGTGTCTGGTTTTAAGCATAAGCCGGACAACTCCCCGTACCTTAACAATGTCAAGATATGAACTGTTCTATATCCAATATAGAAACAGAGGCAGTGATTTAATTAAACCAGATTCAAATCATGCAGCTGTCTCCAGTGCATGTCAACTAAATGGAAGGAGGCCGATCAGCGTTACTCAACTTAGGAATGCTTCCAATTATGAGTAACCTGAAAGAGAAGCAATTTCTCTTCATCATTACTATCAACTGAATACCATACACAAGTATCTACATCTTCGATCACTTTGAAGAATCTCGATACTTGCTACACCTGGTTCTCTACTCTATTCAAATACCTATAACTCCTCAAAAACTTAGACCCTGTGTTCCTACGAAACACATGTCTAAGAACTAGAGAAGTTAAAAGTAAACAGAATATAGTATGAGGACCAACCCCTCTGTCCTAATGGACACTGGACAACATACAATACTCTGTATAAGTCCGCTGAGTCTAACAACTCTTTCACTGTGCTTCGTAGGTTGAAAACTGTACTTATGGTTAAGAAGAATTACACCGCTGTTTAATGCTCCTTACCTAACCATCCACTGATATAGGTAAATGTCATCGACATAATATCAAAAGGTATATCTCACTCTATGAAAATAGACGTACAGATATATCAATTTGAAATTGGTTCACAACAGCGGATATTCAAAACCAAATATTTGCCGACCGGCAAACAGCCCAGATGATCTCCTCAAATGTCACCGATTACAACGAATCCCGATATAATGAGGATGATCACCCAATTCCCAATAACTTACTCCCACTCATCATCTGTAAAACCTTACAGATGTGAGAATCATACCTGGTAAATACATACCCTGGAGTAAGTGTCTAATCGGGAAATCAGTTTTCCATTAACAGTACACAGTGAAACTGAAACATTGAAATGTTTCGTTGGGGTATCCTGGTATTCCTAGTAATGCCTCTTCCATTATCCAGATTCACAACTGTAACCGTATAATTCTTTGCCATTTCTCCAAATCCCTTTATATGTCTTTAGTCATTACCTTCTGTACACCCCTTTAGGCCAAATGGTTTTCTTCCTTCCCTACCGTTCGGCACCAGCCTATGGTTTGGAAGAAGACTATCCAATAAGCATAATGGGTGTATTGTCCTAATCCTAGGAGCACTCGCAACACGAGAGAAGGTGAAGATAAAAGACAACCGAATAAACCTTATTCCTATTTCTCCTGAACCAGAATCCATCCCCGAACTGGAACAAGTTCCTTTCGAGTTCGTATATAACCATACGATGGATTATCCAATAAACTTGGGATCTTCGTAGTGATACGGAGTGTCCTGGAGAAATACAAAGGTGATTTAGGATTGGCGAAGAAATACTTGGTTTGGTCGCGAATAGCAGTCACAATTTACTTTGCCCTCTTACTAATCCCTTGCTTTGTCTGAACTTAATACCTTCTGTACACCTTTTAGGCTAATTGGTATTCTTCATTCCCCACCGTTCGGCACCAGCCTAAGGTTTGGAAGAAGACTATCCAATTTGCGTAATAGGTGTACTATCTCCTAAGCCATGGAGTACTCGCAATCTGAGAGAGAAAGTAAAAGGAAAAGACAATTGAATAGTCCTATTCGTTTTCTCCAGAACCAGAAACCATCCTCGAATTCCTTCGAGTTCGTATATAACCATACGATGGTTTTGTCCAATGGAAGTGGACGTTCGTAGTAATACGGGGTGTCCTGGAGAAAAGGGTAAAAGTAGGAGTGGCAATAAGGTTAGCGACTCTGACAATCCAAAAGCCAGTGTCAAGAATGTTCGGTCAACTTGGTCACTGAGTCATAGTCTAGGGTAGGGTCAATGGTCGCTGCCAAAGAGAGAGAGAAAAGAAACACTCAGCGTGCACTCTAACCTAGATCAGAATGGTTATCACTTTATCTAATCAGGAAACCTCCCACTGTACCTCAAATTCTCCTCCAAACCTGAAAGAAGAATTAGTCGGGGTCACCCGAGGAGTAAACTAACTCATCAGTGGGAATCGGGATCCAACTATCAACGTATGATAACTTGACGGAATCCACTCAAGTCACCACACTCCAGAAGGTATGCGCATGCCTGGCAAGTTTCAGTTCTTTTGAAACTCCCGATGTGATTTTTACCCCTAGGACCCAAGTGACCTTGACACAGTCAACAAATCAAAGAGTCCTAGTCAAGTTCAACCCGTCATTATCCTGGATTGCATTAAACCCACCCGTACGAGCCCTTGACACAGTCAACAAGGCCGCACGACTGTCCTAACCAATCCCATTAATATGCTGCAAAAAAACACTACTTAGCTACCGCACACTACGCCTTGACACAGTCAACAAACGCAGCACGAATACTAAGTAATACTTGTAAGAAATGACGGAGGGCTACGTCTAGTTTTTGGCGAAAAACTTTTAACGTAATGAACTTGATATCGTTGAAGGAACTGCATAGTTTTTATAAAAATATAGTGACGAAAACCTTTGCTAAAGAGGTCACTCCCGGTGAAGGGATCTCGGCTTTTTCCCCGTAGAATGAGGTGCTGGATATTCCAACTGAATACCACGATACAAAGAAAAAGTAATCGGCTATAGTGAAGTTATTGCCCTGACGCAAACTTCTGTCCAAGGGGTCAATCCCGGTGAAGGGATCTCGGCCCTTGCCTCGTCGACTGAGGTGCTGGATATTCATAATCGAATACCACTGTGCAAAACAAAAGAGAACGTCCTTGCAATAACAGCTTTTTGAAAAATGTTCCAACAACATCAGAATAGATTTGTTTAGCTTGCATTGATCCGAATCAACGCAGTCTCATCAATGGATCACACCACAAAGAACGAAAATATATGACGTACGTATATGCCATCCGCATTCGCCACTGGGTCCCGTCATTACTCGTTAGGTTAGCTAACTAACGACAGAGCGGGGACTGGACTAGCGCGGATGCAAAACATATACAACATCTACTAATATATATACCAATATATTATATTCGCTCAAGGCGTGATAAGAATGCAACATTACAGAAATATACAACATCACAGAACAATACAGATATCTGGGATCCCCGGGTTTCACAGAGCCGCTGCTGAAACCGACGTTCCCCTGGTCGTGTGGATAGCCTGTGCAATGAAATCCTAGACCCCTACGGGCGCGGCAAGTCACCCGCCAAAACCTGAAGCGAGGCAGCCCCCTTCAGCACCGTGAATGGACCACCCAGCACTTCATGGAATCCGGCAACTTGGGCACCCCTCCTGGGTCAACCTGTACCCCCTACGAGTGCGGCGAATAGCCCGCCAATCCTAGAGTGAAGCCCCCTCCGTCTCAATGCCATGAGATGCGGGCCCGTTGCCCTCTAGAACCCGGCTATCCGTGCACCCCTCCGCGGGGGTAATCCTAGTACAGAAAGTAAAATATACATACACCGGGTACATCGACCGCAACCAGGTCGTGCCCCAAAAGAATAATACAATCAGGCAGTGACGGCAGTCCACATGTCGGACGCTCGCCCCGCAATATCAAATGTACATAATACAACAAAACAGTACTAGCATTGCATCCAGGCTATCCCCCACGACCGATCCGCAACAACACAGCAAAAACATAGAACATCAACGTGAAAGTCATGTTCGCAAATCCGTCTAACCGGGCTATAGCAGTTAGACGGGATTTACCGATCAAGTGACATTCACGGTCGCAGATATAATGTAAATACTGTGAAATAATGTGTTTAAAATATCCGATCGATCAAACAATTAACAAGTGGGGCCCCCAAGCAATACTGTAGCAGTCACAGAAAATCTGGGCCCAAATTTAATATCCCAAAACCCCCAAATCAGCCCACAAGCCCACTGTAAAAATTGCACACAGTGAGGAAAGCAAAGTGCGGCGGAACCGCGGCCCAAAGGGGGGTTTGGCCGCGGTTCCGCGCTTCATCCATCGACTGAGTGCGTCGAATTTTTACAGCAGTCTTAGAATTTCATATACATCAGTTTTCTAGAACCTGAAAAATTTTTAGACACCAAAAAATTTCAACAGAAAACTGATGTGAACAAAATTGAGGTTTTTGGAATTTTGGTCGATCGGATAAGCAAAACGCATTAGAACAAGCTAGGCAAGGTTAATGGCGTGGCTCTGATACCATGTTGCGCCACGGCAGCGCCCCGGCCGTCTATCCGAGGCCAAAATGCGGAATCAAAAATTCCTTACTTGGAAACTGGCGCTACCGCGGACAATATACCCGGATCGTAACCATTAACCTAATGCTAGCTAACAAGAGATGGGAAGAGAAGTATACCGAGTGATCCGAGTCCTCCGGTCTTCTCGTCATCGTCCCGATCTCCCGCGGAAAGTCTTGCTCCACATCGTCGCCTCCTCGCCGGAAGGGCACCACATCGCCTGCGTCTTTTACGGGCTCCCGCCTCAATACCGAGGCAACTCGGGCATGAAGTCGGCCACTCGACATGCTCAAGATATGCTGTAGAATGTGTAGTGTAGAGGCTATGTCTCATTTGGGGTTTGTTGCCTTTGAAGATGATGGAGGAATCAAGACTAGAAAAATAGTGCTTGCATTTTTCTAGCATGAAAAATGAGATCAAGAAATAAAACTCTCAAGAATGAAAACTCTCATCTTTTTCTTTCTCTCAAATGTCTTCAACCATGAAAAACTTATCATCTTAGAAAAATGGTGGAGGAAAGAATATGAAGCATGAAGGGAGGTGAGTGTAGTGTAAAGCAAGTGGTGACCACATCAAAACATCATGATAACAAAACTCAAATCAATTCCTAATCAACTCTAATCAACATAAATGAAAAAGGTTGATGCAAAAGGAATCTCATCATGATGCCACACAATTACAAAGGACCCCCCACCACAAATGTTATTTGCAAACTTGCAAATAACCCCCTCCATCGGAAAAGTCCGGTCGGGAAAGAACAAAGGAAAACCGGCCGGAACGGAATGCAAACTGGCAACTCCAGAAAACTGGTCCCGTAATAAATTACAGGAAAACCCCGATACTGTGCATACACACCCGCATCTGTATTCCGACCGGATACAAATGCAATGAGACAAAATCTACACTGTACTAAACTAGGATCCGGCTTAAAACCAAAACCGGCTAGTAATATCCGTCCGATCCTGATCCGTGCAATACCGCACGTGTCTGATCGAACCCTTGCCATATATCCATACGGCTACTAGTACAAATCGTCCGATCCTGATCCGTGCAATACCGCACGTATCTGATCGGACCCTGCCATATCTCCATACGGCATCTACAGCGTTTCGCCCGAAAGCTTGAGTAACTGTAAGTGTGGTGGACTCTAAAGACTCGTCAATACTATGGCTGTGGATTTAACCACTAGCACGTCAGAGGTATTAGCCAATACGTGACGGGCCACCAGCTATTGACCAAAAGGGACGTCGATGAGCGAACTCATCCTGACACCCTACTGAGCCTGTCAGTGACAATATCCGTACAGTCCGGTCCGTTCGTCTATGAGCATCGCATGTCGGGCCTAGGGGGTTGGTAAAAGTCAGACCCCCAAAAGCGGTACAAGTCGTGTCGGAGTGTAGCCCAGAACACCCTGAGATACTACTGGAATACCTACCAGTAAATCTCCTGCCTCAGCCGAGGGCTTTGTGTAATGGCTCTCCTAGACACAGCGCGACCTCACCCCCAATATCGGGAGAGACGAACCCCTGCAGATCCGCTCACTGCCTCCATGTGGGACTATACCCAACTAAAACCTGTTTGCACGACTCTTTTGAGCCGTGGTAGGGTAGTAATCAAAGTACAGTGGGAACTCACACGAGACAAATGACGATCCCCAGGTCGATGAACTAACCTGTACACATGTCACCAGGGAACTGCTATCTGACGTCAGGTATAAGACCAACTAGCAGGTTCCCGGCGAGTCCTGTCCGGTGTACTCATAACCCAATGAGCACCTGTATACATCTTAGGTGAACCAACTGACACCAGTGGCTTGTGAGACCGGCCACCGCCCCTCGTCGGGGTCTCGACTGTATACACTAGTCTATTCTGGAGAATCGATGCCCTGTCTCGAAACTCCCACGACTAGGGACCTTTTAAGGATGTGCTTATAGACCACCAGCTTCCACGTATATGATCGCCATCATACTGCTGGTAGTCAAGCAAGAATCCCAGGGGCTCTATCAGCGTGTAATAGCGACATGTCAGGTCACCTAAAGCAGTACACGATGATAAAGATAAACCAGATAGCATACTATCATCTCGAGTAAGACTGTCCTACCGGGATAGGTCCTCCCGCAATCATTGCAATCACGTTCCTGTGATCCAATAATTGACTCTGAGGGCACTATCTCCAACACCGAGTTGCCTCGGTATTAAGGCGGGAGCCCGTAAAAGACGCAGGCGATGTGGTGCCCTTCCGGCGAGGAGGCGACGATATGGAGACTAGACTTTCCGTGGGAGATTGGGACGATGACGAGAAGACCGGAGGACTCGGATCACTCGGTATACTTCTCTTCCCATCTCTTGTTAGCTAGCATTAGGTTAATGGTTACGATCCGGGTTTTTCATTGTCCGCGGTAGCGCCAGTTTCCAAGTAAGGAAAATTTTTGATTCCGTATTTTGGCCTCGGATAGACGGCCGGGGCGCTGCCGTGGCGCAACATGGTATCAGAGCCACGCCATTAACCTTGCCTAGCTTGTTCTAATGTGTTTTACTTATCCGATCGACCAAAATTCCAAAATCCGCGTTTTGCATGCATCAGTTTTCTGTCGATTTTTTTCGGGCTCTAAAAATTTTTCAGGTTGTATAAAACTGATGTACATGGAATTATAAGCAAACTGCAAAATTTTGGTAACATGATCCTTTCATAGGACCGCGGAACCGCGGCAATGACCCCTCCATTGCCTCGGTTCCGCCGCAGTATATTGGTTTCATTATACCAATTTTTTGCAGTGGGCTTTTGGGCTTAAGTTAGGGGTATTGGAATATTAAAATTGGGCCCAGAATTTCTGTGAGTGCTACAGTATTGCTTGGGGGTCCACTTGTTAATTTTTGATCGATTGGATATTTTAAACACATTATTTCACAGTATTTACATTATATCTGCGACCGTGAATGTCACTCGATCGGTAAATTCTGTCTAACTGTTATAGCCCGGTTAGACGGATTTGCGAACGTGACATTCACGTTGATGTTCTATGTTTATGCTGTGATGATGCGGATCGGTCGTGGGGGATAGCCTGGATGCAATTCTAGTACTGTGTTGTTTTATATGTACATTTGATATTGCGGGGCGAGCGTCCGACATGTGGACTGCCGTCACTGCCTGTTTGTAATATTCTTTTGGGGCACGACCTGGTTGCGGTCGATGTACCCGTTGTATGTATATTTTACTTTCTGTACTAGGATTACCCCGCGGAGGGGTGCACGGATAGCCGGGTTCTAGAGGGCAACGGGCCCGCATCTCATGGCATTGAGACGGAGGGGGCTTCACTCTAGGACTGGCGGGCTATTCGCCGCACTCGTAGGGGGTACAGGTTGACCCAGGAGGGGTGCCCAAGTTACCGGATTCCGTGAAGTGCTCGGTGGTCCATTCACGATGCTAAAGGGGGCTGCCTCGCTTCAGGTTTTGGCGGGTGACTTGCCGCGCCCGTAGGGGTCTAGGATTTCATTGCACAGGCTATCTACACGACCAGGGGAACGTCGGGTTTCAGCAGCGGCTCTGTGAAACCCGGGGCTTCTAGATATCTGTATTGTTCTGTGATGCTGTACTTTTCTGTGATGTTGCATTTTATCACGCCTTGAGCGAATATAATATATTGGTATATATATTAGTAGATGTTGTATATGTTTTACATCCGCGCTAGTCCATTCCCCGCTCTGTCGTTAGTTAGCTAACCTAACGGGTAATGACGGGACCCAGTGGCGAATGCGGATGGCATATACGTACATCAGTATATTTTCGTTCTTTGTGGTGTGATCAATTGATGGGACTGCATTGATTCGGATCAATGCAAGCTAAACAAACCTATTCTGATGTTGTTGGAACATTTTTCAAAAAGCTGTTATTGCAAAGACGTTCACTTTTGTTTTGCATCGTGGTATTCATTTGGAATATCCTGCTCCTCAGTCGACGAGGCAAGGGCCGAGATCCCTTCACCGGGAGTGACCCCTTGGACAGAAGTTTTCGTCAGGGCATTAACTTCACTATAGCCGATTACTTTTGCTTTGCATCGTGGTATTCAGTTGGAATATCCTGCACCTCATTCTACGGTGAAAGAGCCGAGATCCCTTCACCGGGAGTGACCTCTTTAGCAAAGGTTTTTCGTCACTATATTTTTTATAAAAGGCTATGCAGTTCCTTCAACGATATCAAGTTCATTACGTTAAAGGTTTTTCGCCAAAAACCATCCGTAGCCCTCCGTCATTTCCTACAGGTATTATTTAGTATTCGTGCTGCGTTTGTTGACCTTGTCAAGACGTAGTGTTCGGTAGCTGAGTGGTACTTGTTTGTTGCATAAGTGGGATTGGTTAAGACAGTCGTGCGGCCTTATTGACCTAGTCAAGGGCACGTACGGGTAGGTTTAATGCAATCCAGAATAATGACGGGTTGAACTTGACTGGCGGTTTATGGTTTGTTGACCTAGTCAAGGTCATAAACCGCTTGGGGTAAAAATCACATCGGGAGTTTCAAAAGAACTGAAACTTGCCAGGCATGCGCATACCTTCTGGAGTGTGGTGACGTGAGTGGATTCCGTTACGTTATCATGCGATGATAGTTGGATCCCGATTCCCACTGATGAGTCAGTTTACTCCTCGGGTGACCCCGACTAATTCTTCTTTCAGGTTTGGAGGAGAATTTGAGGTACAGTGGGAGGTTTCCTGATTAGATAAATTGGTAACCATTCTGATCTAGGTTAGAGTGTACGCTGAGTGTTTCTTTTCTCTCTCTCTTTGGAAGTGACCATTGACCCGACCCTGGACTATGACTCAGTGACCAAGTTGACCGAACTTTCTTAACACTCGCTTTTGGATTGTCAGAGTTGCAAACCTCATTGCCACTCCTACTTTTACCCTTTTCTCCAGGACACCCCGTATTACTACGAACGTCCACTTCCATTGGACAAAACCATCGTATGGTTATATACGAATTCGAAGGACTTCGAGGATGGTTTCTGGTTCTGGAGAAAACGAATAGGATTATTCAGTTGTCTTTTCCCTTTTACCTTCTCTCAAGTTGTGAGTACTCCTTGGTTTAGGAGATAGCACACCTATTACGCAAATTGGATAGTCTTCTTCCAAACCTTAGGCTGGTGCCGACCGGTAGGGAATGAAGAAAACCAATTAGCCTAAACGGTGTGCAGAAGGTATTAAGATTAAGGCAAAGCAAGGGATTAGTAAGAGGGCAAAGTAAATTGCGACTGCTATTCACGACCGAACCAAGTATTTCTTCGCCAATCCTAAATCACCTTTGTATTTCTCCAGGACACTCCGTATCACTACGAAGATCCACAGTTTATTTGGATACTCCCTCGTATGGTTATATACGAACTCGAAAGGAACTTGTTCCAGTTCGGGGATGGATTCTGGTTCAGGAGAAATAGGAATAAGGTTTATTCGGTTGTCTTTTATCTTCACCTTCTCTCGCTTTGCGAGTGCTCCTAGGATTAGGACAGTACACCTTTTATGCTTATTGGATAGTCTTCTTCCAAACCATAGGCTGGTGCCGAACGGTAGGGAAGGAAGAAAACCATTTGGCCTATAGGGGTGTGCAGACGGTAATGACTAAAGACATATAAAGGGATTTGGACAGATGGCAAAGAGATATACGGTTACAGTTGTGAATCTGGATAATGGAAGAGGCATTACTAAGAATACCGGAATACCCCACCGAAACATTTCAATGTTTCAATTTCACTGTGTAATGTTAAAAGAAAACTGTTTTCCCGATTAGATACTTACTCCAGGGTATGTATTTACCAGGTATGATTCTCACATCTGTATGGTTTTACAGATGATGAGTGGGAGTAAGTTATTGGGAATAGGGTGATCATCCTCATTATATCGGGATTCGTTGTAATCGGTGATATTTGAGGAGATCATCTGGGCTGTTTGCCGGTCGGCAAATATTTGGCTTTGAATATCCGCTGTTGTGCACCAATTTCAAATTGATATATCTGTACGTCTATTTTCATAGAGTGAGATATACCTTTTGATATTATGTCGATGACATTTATCTATATCAGTGGATGGTTAGGTAAGGAGCATTAAACAGCGGTGTAATTCTTCTTAACCATAAGTACAGTTTTCAACCTACGACGCACAGTGAAAGAGTTGTTAGACTCAGCGGACTTATACAGAGTATTGTATGTTGTCCAGTGTCCATTAGGACAGAGGGGTTGGTCCTCATACTATATTCTGTTTACTTTTAACTTCTCTAGTTCTTAGACATGTGTTTCGTAGGAACATAGGGTCTAATTTTTGAGGAGTTATAGGTATTTGAATAGAGTAGAGAACCAGGTGTAGCAAGTATCGGGATTCTTCAAAGTGATCGAAGATGTAGATACTTGTGTATGGTGTTCAGTTGATAGTAATGATTAAGAGAACTAGCTTCTCTTTCAGGTTACTCATAATTGGAAACATTCCTAAGTTGAGTAACGCTGATCGGCCTCCTTCCATTTAGTTGACAGGCACTGGAGACAGCTGCATGATTTGAATCTGGTTCAATTAAATCAGTGCCTCTGTTTCTATATTGGATATAGAACAGTTCATATCTTGACATTGTTAAGGTACGGGGAGTTTTCCGGCTTATGCTTAAAACCAGACACTGAACAACTCAAGGCACGTTTCTGTAATGGCTGTTTGTAGGTTGACCCAGGCTATGACGAGGGTTGACTTTCTACCATCTGGAAGATCAATAGTGATATTGTTCTTGACTCGCCACAGTTTTAATAAAAATGGATTTTTTCAGAAAAACAGTAGTGGGAGTATGGTAGAACTGGAAGTGATTCCAGAACCGCAAACGATTATTGAAAATTTGATAAGAACCTGAAGATTCAATCTGGCTTGACATTCCATTAGCCACTCCGCAGATAAGGTGGGTAACTTCAGGCACCCGAGAGGTACTCCGGTAGCCTCAAGGACGGTGACAGGGAAGTTCTTGTTTACCCACACTTGCCATTGTTGTTGTTCCAGGCTGCGAGACCCAGCAGGAGGATGAGTATAGCGTCGTTCTAAACTAGCTTTAGAAGTGCACGTCTATATGACTCTGCCAGAGGGTTGTCGTAGTCAGTGGGAGCAGCGGAAGCATTGGTGGACATCAGGCTTATGTCTATTTATAGACTAAAGCAGATGTAGCGGAGATAGATCATCTATTTCTGACGTGACAGTCATAGGTTTGACTTCATCAGAATAGGGGATGGATCTGTTGAGAAGGTAGTAGGGTGTGATATCCTGGTATTTGGATGACATACACAGAGTAGGAAAAGAAACTCCTATACTACGATCGGTTATACTTTGGTTGTCACACAGTAGTTTCTCCACACAGGACTTGGATATTATATCAGACATTCTGGTTACTAGATCTATGGTTTTAGATCTAGATTTGGGTAGTTTCCCAATCTGGGTACCTTGACAGCATTCTATGAGTATTTAGAATGGACGACTCCTGGCACGGTAGTACACCTGCAGGTAATGGAGTCACCCTCTCTAAAGGTGTCTTACAGACTAAAGGGGAGAGGGATACGCATGATTGACAGATCACTTGCTTAGGCAATTGAGTCAATCATGAGATGTCAAGTACCACACCAGATATTGTTCTTGCAGTAGATGCAATAAGTTGATATTGATCCAATCCTGGAGAAACAGTCGGAAGCAGTTTTAGAACATAAGTTGATGTTCTAAGGAATATGATAACGACAGCCTCCTTTAGGAGACGGTTATCATTCCAGGCTTCCAAGGTGACCTGGATGGCAGAGTGGCTGTCAGAGTTATATTTTTCCCTCTGACGAGGGGCAGTATATTGGACATGTGGTCCAGATGGATACTGAGGGAAGGCATGGCGCAGGATACTGATTAAGTTCAGTTGACGATACAGTCTAAGAAGTCTGGATTTGGAGTTCATTTATGAACTAGGTCCCATCAGACATCCAGACGTTCCAAGACAGGTATTGCTCATTTCGGGAGATGGCTTTCTCCGCGAACTTGAGATATAGAGAGACATAGAAAGAAACTTCTCTGCGGATCCACTCACTGAGGCTATTCCTCGAACGCAATAGTTTCGCAAACGGGTTTTGTGAGACTGACTAGTAGAGGAGTTGGGTGTTCGGTATCACACGGGCTGTGAGTATGCGACATCGCAATAATTAGCCTTGAGTGCAAGTGGGAGATTGTTGGAGATAGTACCCTCAGATTCAATTATTGGATCACAGGCACGTGATTGCAATGATTGAGGGAGGACCTATCCCGGTAGGACAGTCTTACTCGAGATGATAATATGCTATCTGGTTTATCTTTATCATCGTGTACTGCTTTAGGTGACCTGACATGTCGCTATTACACGTTGATAGAGCCCCTAGGATTCTTGCTTGACTACCAGCAGTATGATGGCGATCATATACGTGGGAGCTGGTAGTCTATAAGCACATCCTTAAAAGGTCCCTAGTCGTAGGAGTTTCGAGACAGGGCATCGATACTCCTTTAGTAGACTAGTGTATACAGTCGAGACCCCGACGAGGGGCGGTGGCCGGTCTCACAAGCCACTGGTGTCAGTTGGTTCACCTAAGATGTATACAGGTGCTCATTGGGTTATGAGTACACCGGACAGGACTCGCCGGGAACCTGCTAGTTGGTCTTATACCAGATGTCAGATAGCAGTTCCCTGGTGACATGTGTACAGGTTAGTTCATCGACCTGATATCGTCATTTGTCTCGTGTGAGTTCCCACTGTGCTTTGATTACTACCCTACCACGGCTCAAAGGAGTTGTGCAAACAGGTTTTAGTTGGGTACAGTCCCGAGCCATATGGAGGCAGTGAGCGGATCTTCAGGGGTTCGTCTCTCCCGGTATTGGGGGTGAGGTCGCGCTGTGTCTAGGAGAGCCATTACGCAAAGCCCTCGGCCGAGGCAGGAGATTTACTGGTAGGTATTCCAGTAGTATCTCAGGGCGTTCTGGGCTACACTCCGACACGACTTGTACCGCTTTTGGGGGTATGACTTTTACCAACCCCCTAGGCCCGACATGCGATGCTCATAGACGAACGGACCGGACTGTACGGATATTGTCACTGACAGGCTCAGTAGGGTGTCAGGATGAGTTCGCTCATCGACGTCACTTTTGGTCAATAGCTGGTGGCCCGTCACGTATTGGCTTATACCTCTGACGTGCTGGTGGTTAAATCCACAGCCATAGTATTGACGAGTCTTTAGAGTCCACCACACTATCAGTTACTCAAGCTTTCGGGCGAAACGCTATAGAGGCCGTATGGAGATATGGCAGGGTCCGATCAGATACGTGTGGTATTGCACGGATCAGGATCGGACGGTTTGTACTAGTGGCCGTATGGATATATGGCAGGGTTCGATCAGATACGTGCGGTATTGCACGGATCAGGATCGAACTGATATTACTAGCCGGCTTTGGTTTAAGCCGGATCCTAGTTTAGTACAGTGTAGATTTTGTCTCATTGCATTTGTATCCGGTAGGCATACAGATGCGGGTGTGTATGCACTGCATCGGGGTTTTCCTGTAATTTATTACGGGACAGTTTTCTGGGGTTGCCAGTTTGCATTCCGTTCCGGCCGGTTTTCCTTTGTTCTTTTCCGGCCGGACTTTTCCGATGGAGGGTGTTATTTGCAAGTTTGCAAATAACACATTGTGGAGGGTTTTCTTGCAAATGTATTTATTATGATAGCATCTTTAGATACCATTCTTTTCCTTCATCATTTCTTGCTTTATGAAGATTAGAAATGAGATGAAAGTTGATGTGGGATTGTTATGATGATGTTTAGGATATGGTCACCATTCTCTTTATCCTACACTCACCTCCCTCTTGCATTTGGTATTCTTTCCTCCACCATTCTCATTATGATATGGTAGAAGACATTTGAGAGAGAAGAAGAAGAGAGCTTCATTTTTTAGAGTGTAGTTTTTGATCTCTTTTCATGTTAAGAAAAATGAAAGCACCATTTTTCTTATCTTGATTCCTCCATCATCTTCAAAGGCAACAAACCCCAAATGAGACATAGCTTCAACCCTACACATTCTACAGCATTTCTTGGGCATGTCGACTTGCCGGCTTCATGCCCAAGTTGCCTCGGTATTGAGGCGGGAGCCCGTAAAAGACGCAGGCGATGTGGTGCCCTTCCGGCGAGGAGGCGACGATATGGAGACTAGACTTTCCGTAGGAGATTGGGACGATGACGAGAAGACCGGAAGACTCGGATCACTCGGTATACTTCTCTTCCCATCTCTTGTTAGCTAACATTAGGTTAATGGTTACGATCCGGGTTTTTCATTGTCCGCGGTAGCGCCAGTTTCCAAGTAAGGAAAATTTTTGATTCCGCATTTTGGCCTCGGATAGACGGCCGAGGCGCTGCCGTGGCGCTGCCGTGGCGCAACAGCTGGCTTTGATTTTGGAGAACTGGAGACCGCATGTTATATTTTAAAAACTGGATCCATTTAAAAGAGCGGTTTTCCCTTAATATGTCATATCACTGTTCCTTGTTGCATGATATTTGGATGTGCTTACATTTCTGTTATATATCGCATACATCATGTTTTATGATTACACGCATTGAGATATGTTGTTTTCATGAGATTTCTGGATTTTAGAACCGTGGCTATTTCAAAAGAAAGCATGTACTGTTTTGAAAACCCGGTTTCTCTTGATATGATATTTCAATGCGTCCACCATGCGTTTTCTCGGTTCTGAGACGTATGACATGTGAAACCCGATTCGAGGAGTTGGATGAGGCCGATTGCGGGTACATGGTGGATCCGGTATGGTACCCCGGGGTGAGAACGGATTGCTGTGCTGCAGACGGTGAGCCTGGCAGTGGGACTACTACCAACCGGTGATAGTATTTGGGCTCGGCGGATATCCGGAGGATACCGACCGGAGTCGAGAGATGATATGGGCCGATCCGGACTTACGAAGCCCGTGGGCCGATCCGGACTGACGGAGCCCTAGATATGAAGATTTACGTGCCGATGCTCGACACGGGTTTCATGATGTTTTCGGGTGTCGATGTTGGACACCCAGGTTCCATGATTTTGATGTGTCGCGAGGGACACCGTTGATTTATATCCTCATACTTTCATGCACACTCTTTTATGACATTTACGTGCATACAGACATTGATTATATGGTTGGACGAGATCCAAATGCATACATACATTGATTATATGGTTGGACGAGATCCACATGCATACATACATTGATTATATTGTTGGATTATATCTGCATACATATAGGTATTGATTATATTGTTGGCACATATGATGACTCGGTCACCCTAGATATCATAGTATTACCTTTATGATATAGTTGACCTGGGAGTCCTTGTTTATTCGATTTCTACTTGTAGATGTTTTTCTACTCACGAGTTGGCAACTCATCCCCGTTGTGCCACAGTTCTTGCAGGTTGACCGCATGGATCCGTAGCGGCATCACTGGCACATATCTTCATTTGGGTGTTGTGCATTGGTAGGTGGGGCATTTGTATCGTACCCACTCTTGTATTTATATTTCATAGTGTATCTAGCCAACTCCATCAATCAAATTTAGTAATTGTATAAGTAATGAGACTTAGCAAGACTTGTAGTTGCGAGATTTGAGCGATGGGTTTTATGTTCGCATTTTGGGTTCATGTCTTTCTTATTTCTTTATCTTTTGTGGTGAACTTCGCCGTTGGGCGTCGTATACTTATATTTATACTTTGCGTGGTTGTGATCCGCCGGTTGGCGAAGAGCTAGCTCCCGCTTGGGGATGCCATTATTCTTGTTATGTATTTGTGGTTTTGGATCAAATTATACAAAGAAGGTGCTGCCAAATTTTTTTAAAAAGCGAAAAACGTTTTCAAACTAGTAAATTTCATTTGCATTTTCATGTTCCTTTTCTATGCATTAAGAAAACTTGATTTCATTATACCTTAATTTCAAAACTTCACCTCCTTTACTTTCTTAAAAAGGTTTAGATTTCTGGGTTTCAGCTTACTTGAATTCCGTTACGCCTTTAGACGTTGCGTGATTCAAGTGCTGGTCACGAGTTAATATTTCGGGTCGTGACAAATTCTAACGTCGTGGTTTTCTTTACTTACTTTATTGATGTGTATATGTGTTCCTAAACGTCTTCTAATCGTTAAACGTCGATTAGAAGGGGTTGCACATATCTTATGATGTTCGGATGCGAATGGTTTCATGGATCGTCATGTGAATGGCCCGGTATGAATCTAGATGCGAGATGTTAGTGGATTTTTTGTAATTCATGTATATTCTTTAATTGGGGTGCATACAGGTTGAGGATGTAGTCACCGTCTATATATTATTTTTCTTTTTCGCATCTAGGTTTGACCCACGGAGGAGTGCACAAACTACTGGATTCTAGGATTCAAATCTTGAGAAGTCGAGACCCGGGTCACCCAATTCTAGAATTGGCAGGTAACTTGCCCCACTCGTAGGGGTCTAGGATTATTCACACTCTGCTATTCACACGATCGTGGAGGACTGTGTTTCATAGGCGGCTTATTGAAATGGAAATGTTCCTAGTTGATCTATTTTTCCATTCTCTGTGATGCTTATGTTTACCTGTGTTGCTTATCATGCCTGATATATATATATATATATATATATATATATATATATATATATATAAATGTTGTATATGTTTTGCATCCGAGCTAGTCCTGTCCCTTCTCCGCCGTTAGCTAAGTAATCTAATGGTGCATGACGGGGCCCGTGGCGAATGCGGGTGGCATATACGTACATTCTATTTTCTTTCTTTTTGTGGTGTTTTAAGATTAATTGATGGGAACACATTAATCTCACTTAATGCAAAGTAATAAATCTAAAATCTGACGTCGTTGGAACAATTACAAAACCACTCAGTTTTCTTAAAAAAACAACTTTTAAAAGCGAAGCATAAACCACTCCTTTTCAAATGCTATCTGGTTCCTTCGACTATATCAAGTTCATTGCGTTAACGGTTTTCACCAAAACCAGTCGTAGCCCTCCGTCATTTCAGATAGGTATCTACTAGTATGCATGCTATGTGTTTTGACCTTCGTCAAGGCATAGTGTTTGGTAGCTAGTGGGTGCTTATCTGTAGCATAGATAGATGCAATAATCTAGGACAGGCGTATAACTATTTTGGCCTTCGTCAAAGGCTTATACAAATGGGTCTAGATTAATCTGGATAATCACGGGTTGAATTTAACTTATGACTTATGATGTTTTGACCTTTGTTAAGGTTATAAGCGCTCAGGGAAAAAACCACATCGGGAGTTTCAAACATACTGGAAACTTGCTAGTGTTGCATACCATTTGGAGTGTGGTAGTTTTGGTAGGCTTCCTTCAAAATTATCACACGATGATAGTTGGGTCCCGATTCTACTGTGAGTATCTGCTACTCTTCGGGAGAATTTTTCACTTTGCAATTAGCTAATTAAATAGGTGTCTAGAAAAGTGTTAACGTAGCTATGCCTATGGGAAAACGAGGTAACTTAATTAGGTCTGTGCAAAAGCATGGTAAACCTTCCTCCAAAGTACCAACACTGGCCTGATGGAAAGATAAGCGAACTTGTAGGGCGTGATTAATCCTGACTAATTCTTCTTTTAAGGTTTGAAGGAGAATTTGAGAAAACAGTGAGAGCCATCCGGTTTAGATAAACTAATAACCAATCTAAATTTGTAAGAGCATATGCTGAGTGTTTCTTTTCTCTCCCTCCTAATTGTAGCGACCATGACGGGACTTAAGTTTATACTAGATAAAAACAAACTAACTGGGCCAAACTATAAAGATTGGCTGAGGAATGTCCAAATGGCCCTTACTTATGATAAGATTGCATACATCCTCAAGGTTAAAGCCCTCTGTTCCAGGTCCGACATCCTTGGTTGCAGACATTGAGGTCCGTAAGACTTGGGATCTGGATTGCGTGAAATCCAAGTGTGTCACGATCCGAATATTTCGACCCGTGACCGGCACTTAACCACGCAACTCTACAGGCGTAACGCGACTAAGTAAGCCGAACCCAGAAATCAAAACCATTTAAAAGCAGTAAGTGTTGAAAACATTCAATTAAAACATTAGAAAACCTTAATAGCTCAATAAATTTCTTTTTAAAATTTAATTATCCTTAACATAATTTTGGCAGCATTTCCTTTGTAAAAGTAACCCCGAAAATCGGGTATAAAACAGGATATAAGTGAAAATGATATATAATGAAATAAAGCATCCCCAACGGGAACAATCACGCCCAACGGCGGGAACCATCACCACAAGAGTAATATACGACGCCGTAGCAAAGAAAGAGCAATAAGTAAACATCACAAAATAATAAACGGTAGTATATAACAGTCGGCTCCCACGAGCTCGACACCAGAATACAAAAAAAATATACATCATCGTCCTCACACTGTCACTAAGTCCAGTACATATATGGTAGATGGAGAATACTAGATACAAAAGTGTGTACAATAAAGTAACCAGATACCACAACCCACCTAATAGCAAAATAGCTCTCGCACCAGCTGTAGTGGTATCTGTAGCCAAAAGATGCAAAAAGGCAGCCTGCCGCGACTACTCTGAGGGGCAACCTGCAAATACTGTGGCACAACGGGGTGAGTTGCCAACTCGTGAATAGAGATAACATATAAAGGTAATCACGAGCATGCACGTACTGCGCTACGCTATCATATGCCAGCAGGTAAAACTATATGCGACAAGCAGTAGGTGTAATAATCATACAGATGCTCTGTCAAGTAAAATAACTACAGGATGAGATACATGATGATCACTGCGGAGCATGGGATAAACAACATCTACACGAAATATCAATCGTGGAAAAATAATCGGTGCCCAAAGCTGCACCCAAATCCCAAATAAACTCAGGCCCCGGCACTCTCCTCGGCCCTCAAATCCTGTAAAGCTCTGAGAATCACGAGTGCCCAACATCGGCACCCAAAATATCATAAAATACTCGTGTCCAGTATCGACACGCAAATCCTCATACGTCGGGCTCCGTAAGTCCGGATCAGCCCACGGGCTCCATCTGCGGTATCGGCCCTCGGCCCCGGCAGTACGGATCATCCCGTATCCATCTCTCGACTCTGGTCAGTATCCTCCGGATAACCGCCAGGTCCAACCAATCACCGGTAGGTACTCGCCCACCTCCAGGCTCAATCGGCAATGTCCATCGATCATCTTGCCGAGGGGAACCATACCGAGTCCACCACGAACCCGCAAACGGATCATCCACTCCACGAATCGGGTTTCAAGCACACGTCTCAGCACCTAGAAAACGCGTGGTGGACGCACCAAAATATCATATCACGAGGAATCGGGTTTTCAAATAGTGCATCTTTTCTTAAATAATTCCACGGTCCTCAAAACCAGAAATCACATAAGAATCCAACACCAATGAGTAGATCAAATACGATATGCTATGTACATCAAGTCATAATATAGGTACAAGGGAGAAACCGCTTTTCTTAAGATAGTTTCAGTTTTCAAGACAGCATGCGGCTTCCAATTTCAATGAAAATCATATCGAATCATATGTGAAATGAACTACAGCATAATGATCATGGCAATTCTACAGTGAGTGTGTCATGGCAATTACTAACGGTGTGTGTGTAACATGCAGATTAGTGCTCGTGCAACATGAACCGTTAGTAATAGTGCGGTGTTCTATCAATTCTAAGTTTTCATACATATAGCAGGGAATACAATATGCAACAACAGTATCCATGAACAGTCAATGTAGGTAAATGAAATATGTAGCTATAAAGTCCAATCAGCCCTGACGCATAACGCCATGCGGGCGATATCCCCGTAGATGTTAATCTACTCACCGAAGTCTCGCGCTAAGTGTAGCCGACGACTTGCTTCCCCTTCTTCGCAGCGTCCGTCTCACTCGCCTGCGAACCTAGAATTACATAATATATCACACATAAGCTCAAATCTACCAAAAATGCAATATTAAGGTCAAACTAGAAACCCGCGTTGCAAACCAAGCGGGCGTGTGCACGATACGCTAAAACGTGTGATTACGCTCCTGAAGCTAACCTGACGCGCCGCGATACGCAGCACAACCCAAACCCACACACGTATCACGTGTGTCGCGAAGATTTAAAATACGGAAAATAGGGTAATAGGTCCCAGATTTTGATACAGAAAGAGTTTTATAAAAATAAATATACCAAAACACTCCAAATACCAGCAGACACCAACCACCAAAACCCCAACCTACAATTCTCCCATCTGGCCGCAATTTGCGGCCAGAATGAGTTTTTCGGCGGCCTGGGTAGGGGGTGGGCTCCCGGGTTTAGTGTGTGCACTCTACTCCCCATACACAAGCTACAGTAAATACAATTTTACTCTGAAACACCCCGGGTAGTAGCAGTTTCAACAGAACCCAATTTCAAGTTAAAAATCACACCTTTGCACTAAAATGATACTTTAGGGTATATTTGTGAAATCTGAAACAAACCCAAGTCTAAAACTACACTAATATCACATTACCAAGCTAATCAAGCCATAAGAAGTTAATTTTTAATCACAACCTCACTAAATCCCTTTATATAGCACAAAACATGCATAAAATGTGATATTTTGCTAGAAATACTACAAGTTATGTAAAAGGGATGCTAAGGGTGAGTAAATACCTTCAAAACACCTTATGAAACACCAAAAATCCCTAATTTTTCCTCAAGTGTGCAGATCCACCACCAAACACCTCAAAAGCTCATTTTTTTCCCATGGTTTGTGAAGGAAAAGTGTTGATTTGAGTAGGGTTTTATGTAGGGATCAAAAGGAAGTGAAAAGAGAAGAAGAGAAGAAGAAGAAGCTGTTGTTTTTGCTGGAAATTCTGCAGGAATTTCTGAATGAGGAGAAGAGAGGGAGAAGAGAAGAAAAATAGGGTCAAAAGGTCAACTTCTCACGTAACACTATACCTCATTTGTTTAATTGAAAATTTTGAATTATAAAAGGGTTTGACTTGTTTTGAAATGGGGGGGGGGAAATAGATTATCAACCATGCATCAAATGAAGAAGGGATAACATGATACATTTCTCATCTAGTCTCAAAAAAACTAAGTGTGCATGTGTGCTCCTAACACAAAAATTCACACTTAGGGTAAACCCGACGAAAAATAATTAACAACCCTATAAATATATATATATATATATATATATATATATATATATATATATATATACACCCCCATATAAACACTCCACAACACAAAAACCACTAGCCAAGAAGGAAAATAAGATATCCGTTTTTTTTTAAAAACACGCACACATGCTAATTAACGCGAAAACATCCTAAACGAATTTTAAGGCGTTACAAAGTGCCTCGTGCTGGCCTCCATGGATAATGAACATGAAAGGCAGCATGAGAAGATGGATCTTGCTTCTATCTTCTTCCATACCAAAGATTTATATGGAGAGCAATCTTGTATCGCAAGATACGTGATCTCAAAGAAATTATTTCAAGTAAGGTTGGCTATCGGATCATCTGTTAGGGACCATGTCCTAAAGATGATTACTCTCATTGAAGAGCTCGCGGACCTGGGAACTACGTTGGAGAATGTGTTGTATACCGACTTAATTCTACAGTCCCTTCCCTCCACCTATACCCAATTCGTATTGAACTTCAATATGCAAAAGCTGGAAGTCACACTTTTTGAGATCCTCAACATGCTGAGGGCGGCAGAGGGTATAAAGCTACGGCAGCGCCCCGACCATCTATCCGAGGCCAAATGCGGAACAAAAACTTTTTAAACTGGCGCTATCGTAACCCTAAAACCCTGATCGTTCCATTAACCGTAAACTAGTAAACTGTAAAAGAGTTTGGAGAGATTATACCGATCGATTTGTGTCCTTCGGTCTTCAATCTCTGCGCTAAGATCCTTGCTGCTATAGGGTTATCGATCACGACAGCAAGGTTTCGGGTGGCATTACCTATGCCAATTTTAAATTTTGTCATGTTTAAACAACCCTAACCCTAAATCTTTAACTAGAGAATCAAACTTAAACGATAAAGTAAACGTCTTTACTACTAAGTGATAGGGATTACAACCTTTGTAGTCCGTTCCTTTGCTTCATGAGCTCCGATTTGTGGTCCCTTCACTGCGATCATCATGCTCTCGAACTCTTGAGAGGCTCCATGAAGTGAATGATGTATCCTTGCTAGTAATCTTCACAATCAAAGATGATCTACCTTGAGGAATCACAAACCCAAGCTAACACTTCACTAATTAGAGATTAGTGAAACTAACACACTAATCTATATGGCTAGTATAGAAGAGGATGATGAAGTAGGAATTTTGCTCTCTTTTGTTTTCTATTTCTCACAAACATCCATCACAAAATGAAAAGCTAGAAAGTTTTGTGAGGAGGAAGAAGAAGATGAGTGATGAATGAAATTGTTATGAGGTTAGAAATGTAGCCATGGGTTAAGCATGGCATGCTTAACCCTTGTAGAGACTTAACCATGAGCTAGGGTTAAAGTTAGGTTAACAAATATCTTAAGGTAGACAAAAAGGGTGGACAAAGTCAAAGAAGCCTACAAGGTTCTTCCAAAATATCAACCATGACTAATTCCACAATTTTTGAATTTACTTAATAATAAACATAAACCCTAATCTAACCCTAGCATGGTTCAAGTCTCATAAACCCTAGCTGCATTTGTAACCTAGCATGTTACAATATCATATATCACATATATAATATTTTGTAACAAAAGAAAATAATACAATTAACATATATCACATATATATCAATGTATCATCAAGTGAGAAAAAGAATCATTTAAGTGAGCTTATATGAGTTAATGTAATGTAATATATCAAATATATAATTATACATTAAATTATCGAATTAACACTTCATCCGATAATCCGGCTATATTACATATAACTGACTAATATAATATGTACCATTTTATCGAATCAACACTTGATCCGATAACCCGGCTATATCACATATACCCGGCCGATATCACATATCACGAGAATATAATACTGTATCACATACAAGTATCAATCTCGGTCCCGCACATATCACATATGTGCTCCTACTCCGTTTCGCCTGAGCAAGGAAACCTCTGTGTTTGACTCTAAAGACTCGTCAATACGCCGGTAGTAGGTGATGATCATATCAAACACCCACAAGCCGCAAGCGGTCTTCTAAACGTAATGGCCACCTGGGTATTGAGCGATCAGAAGATCAACAAGCAAGCCTGCTCGTACTCCTGCGAATCCAATCAGTAACACTACCGTACAGTCCGGTCTCTTCGTCTGATATGTCGCATATCTCGTCTAGGGGTGGTAAATGCCAGACCCCAGTAACTCGATAAGTCATGCCAATGTGAGGCTCATAACGGGTCAAGAAACTACTAATAACACTTACCAGTATATCTCTAAAGTAGCCCTGGCCAGGGACTTCCTGTTATAGCCAATCGAGCACAACACAACATCAACTCCTAATACTGGGAGAGACAAAACCCTCCTATCACTCATTGCCTCCATGTGATTCGGGGCTGTACCTAAAAGCCACCATTTTTCACGTTCTCACGAACATGGTAAGGTGGAAATCAAAGCACAGTAGGAATCACACAAGACTCTATGACGATATCGGGTCTACAGACTATCCTATACCAGTGTCACCAGAGAACTGCTACCCGACGATAGGTATAATACCATCTAGGAGTTCTCGGCGAGTCTGTTCAGTGTACCCAGTCTTCACTGAGCACCCGTACACCATCTTTAATTTCAAACACCGATGGATATGGGATCATCCATCGCCCATCATATGGGTCAAGATGCGTATACGCTAGTCTACTCTGGAGTATCGATGCCCTGTCTCGATACACCCTCGACTAGGAACAGTTATAGGATGTACTCTTGGACTACCCTGGCCCCACTAGTATGATCTGCATCATTGTCCTAGTAGTCAAGTACATATCCTAAATTCTTTATCAACATGTGAGAGCAAGACAGTAAAGCAATACAAGTCAACATGTTTAGACAAAGTGAAACCAGATAGCATACTATCATATCGAGCAAGAAAGTCCTCTCTATATATATGCAAGCATCCACTATAATATACATCATATGTACAACAATGGCCTCTAGGGCATATACATAACTAACAATCTCCAACTTGCACTAAGGCCAGCTGTTGTAGTATCTCATACCCAACATCCTGAAGAGTCTCTCAAATTGTATCTGGGGTATGGCCTTCGTGAGTGAATCCGCAGTGTTGTCCTTCGTGTGAACTCTCCTGACCTCGATCTCTCGGCGATCAACTATCTCCCGGATCAGGTGATACCGCCTCAGAATATGCCTGGATCTCTGATGGGACCTGGGTTCCTTGGCCAAAGCCACAGCTCCATTGTTATCACAATACAAAGGTATTGGATGCTCAATGGACAGAACCACACCAAGTTCAGTGATGGACTTCTTCATCCAGACAGCCTCTTTGGCATCGATGTATTCAGCCTCCGTCGTCGAGTCTGCCATGGTTTCCTGTTTGGAACTCTTCCAACAAACCGCCCCTCCATTGAGGTTAAAGACAAATCCCGAGTATGACTTAGAGTCGTCCTTATCACTTTGGAAGCTCGAATCGGTAAAGGACTCCACTTGGAGTTCTCCATTACCATACACCAAGAATATCACCTTAGTCCTTCTCAGGTACTTGAGAATGTTCTTCATGGTTGTCCAGTGACTCTCTCCTGGATCTGCTTGATACTTATTCACTACACTTAATGAGTATGCTACATCGGGTCTGGTACATAGCATCGCGTACATGATAGAGCCTACTGCCTAAGCGTAGGGTATCCCTTGCATGCGAGCTCTTTCCAAATCTGTAACATTTCAGAAAAATAAAATATTATTTTTGGGATTTTTTTATAATTAAATAATTAATATTATGAATATTTTAATATACGGTATAATTAAATACCGATAAATCAGAAAATATTTGGAAAATTGTAGGAATTTCTAAAATGAGGGTACTTTATGTGATTTATGCAAATTATGAAATTTTATAATTAATTATATACAATTTTAATGCTAATCGCGATTAAACATCGTTAATCTCGCATTAATCCGGTTTTGTGCACATGACATGCACCATGTCATTTTTACACTTTGTTACATTTTCTTTCATAGTTTCTTTCTCTTTATTCATGCATGGTTTTGTTTTTTTAAAAAAAGATAAGATAAACAAAAGAATAGAAAAGAAAATAAAAGAAAAGAAAATGTTAAAGAATTGGGTATGGGCATGAGAGAGAGAGGGTGAGGGGTCAAACTTGCCCATTGCTATTCTCCTTCTTCATTCTTCTCTTCACCATTCTCCTTCCTCTCAAGCCCATGGCAGCCCCCTCTCCTCCACTACCTTCACCACCTCACTTCATCATCAAAATCAACTCAAAAGTCCATCCTCACTTCATTAAAAACATGCACAAGCCCATTAGCTACACTTTGGACCAAGAAAGCAAGGATTTTGGACACTTGGGGCAACTCAAGAAAATTCTTGAGTTGCCAAATGAGCTAATTTCTGAACCATTAGTGTAGTATTTGGTTTACTTTAGCTTCCATGCATGTTTAGAGGTGAGTAGGCGATGTTTAGTGAGGTTTGGAAATTCTAAGTTTAGGGTTAGGGTTTGAATTGAATTGTGAAGCGTAATTGAGGTTAGTAATGACCTTAACCCCCTTTAGTGATATCTTATTGGACCTAAAACCAGAAACAAACCCCAATTCATGAACTTTGAAATTCTGCCGATATCGTATTTTGTGGAAATTGTGATGAGAAAATTGAATCTGCTAACACTCGGAGACCTGGAAAATTATTTAGCAAAGACTGGGATACAAGCAGGCAACCTAGAAGCATTAACCAAAACCCTAGCCCCTATATCCTCAACATGTCCGCAAATATAACCTTTCTGGCCACAATTTGCGGCCAGACCTGGAGCAATGGGGTTTGTGTTTGGTTCATGTCTCCATTTCCAGTAAATTAGACCTTTTACATATGCAAAATTGGCTAATTTCACCTAGGGTAAAATCTGGAGCATGTTTTCTAAGTTTCTGATTTCGTTTTGCAGCTTTTAATGAATTGGAATTTGGTATTTGTGTTTTATCTCGGTCGATTCACGTTTATACGTCGATCGTCGAGAGTTGTTGGTTATTCGTGCATGCTTAGGCCATAGGTTTTAACCTATGTATGTTTCGAGTATCGTTTTGGTTTTCGTTCGTCATTACAGTTTACGATACTATGTGTGATATGCAGGTACCCCACGTGGACTTCGAGACGACGAGGATGAGCGTGGCGTCATCGACTCCAGCAAGCGAAGAGTAGGTGAGTAGATATATATCTATGGGGGAAGTCGGGTGGATGGCGTATAGCACCCCCGCAGTTCGTAGTGTAGTATACGAATACGTATACATACATACATACATACATATATATATATATATAATTATGTTTATTATGAGACTAGATGATTATCTAGATAGACTTTAGGAGTTCGTGGGTAAATTTTAGTGTAATTGGATGATAGTGTCGATAGTTAGTTTTAGTCGTGAACCCTAGATTAATGATTTGCTTACACACACACACACTTGCATACATTTTATTATTGTGCGTATATGGGGATATGTATACACACACACACACACACACACACACACATAGGTATGGGACTATGTATGTATGTATACCCACACACACACACACACGTATACTTGGATGATGAGGATAATATATGTATTTGGAGATGAGTCGATGAGTTTGGGCTTGATGCCACGAGATCGGTGATATGATGTGGTTCGTATTATGAGATACGACACGATGTTATAGCGGGTCCTTTAGGCGTGGTGTTTTCATACACACGCATACATATAGGTAGATGGTATCAGTATGTACTAGACGTAGATCAGTACCCCCAGATCATGATATATGATGATAAGGATACCAAGTGAATAATGAGATAAATGTGATATTTGACCCATGCCCAGATTTGAGAGGCCGTACGACGTATTTACCGTACGAGCTATATATTGATGATAGATCTGCACTCTTAACTCGAGGATGTCATATTAGATATATTGTACCGTATGTGATACAATTGAGGCGGGATCACCGACTATTATTTATATATATATATATATATATATATATATATATATCGACTCAGACATAGGTGGATGTCCTTACCCCTTTTGATTAGTCTATTAGTTTAGACCTGTAGTTTACTTGTAGACTCGTTTATATTATTGCATATTCCTTATTGCTGCGTTTATTATTCATTTCTATATATTCATGATGTTATCATTGCATTGCATTCTTATCGTGTACTTTAGCAATTATGAAACCTATGCTGTCAGGACACCAACACCATTACCGATGATGCGTATGCTCCACGTACACTTGCTTGCTGGCTCACACACATTATCATTGGTAATTTCCATGTCACGTACACTTAGAAAATATTGTTTCATCGATATCGCTTGCCAGCTGATAGTTTTGACATAGTGTTAGTATGTTTGCTTTTATATGCTAGTTTAGCTGCTGCATTTATTACTGTGATATTTCATGCATATTTTTATATTCATTGTCATGCATCATTTTTTAGGGCCAGTCCGGATTGCCGGAGCCCAATACTTTTAATTCATTGTTTATTTATACTTGAGATTGGGATTTCGGATTTCCATAAGATTTTTGGATTTGGAGAAACCGCAACATTTTATAAAATTATTATTCATTTCAAAAGATATAAATTGCGGTTTTCTCATGATATGATTTGAGATATGTCCACCATGAGTTTTATCGGCTCTTGAGCGATATCATACACCTGATTCGAGGAGGAGGAACCGTCTGTGGGTGCATGGTGGACCCGGTACGGTACCCCAGGGCAAGAAGGTCGCAGATGATGGCGTTGAGCCTGTGACAGGGGAGCACTACCGACCGGTGATTTTAGTGTGACTCGACGGATATCCGGAGGATACCGATCGGAGTCGGGCCAGTCCGGATAGCCGGAGCCCAAGGGCCAGTCCGGATAGCCGGAGCCCTAGTTATTGATATTTGAGGTATTTGAGATTTTATGATATGGGTCTGTCCGGATAGCCGGAGCCCGAGATATTGGATATTTGGATATATGTTTTGTGTCGATGCTAGACACTGATTTATATTGATTTATTGATGATACCTCGTTTTAAATATACAGAAATCTCACTAAATTAAGAAAACAGTTCTTCATTTACATGTATTCTGTTTTCATGCATTCATACCTCATATTATGATATATTGCCACCTGAGGCACTGACACGAGCACATGGGATTACATTTATGTATAGATGTTTACCCTTGCCACCTTTTCATGCTTCAGACCTTATCATATTGAGGATTTTTATTTTTGATCGTATGGACCTAGGATTGAGTCATACATACGATTTCTGCTCGGTGATGTTTTCTACTCACGAGTTGGCAACTCACCCCCGTTGTACCACAGTTTCTTATAGGTTTTGCCGTACAGGTTTCGTGCGGCTTTGCTGGCATGCTGCTTTCTTTCCGGGTGATTGCTTTGGTAGGTGGGTTCACTCGCATCGTGACTACCATTGTACCTTATTTATTTTCAGTTGTATCTAATAAACTCCGTCAACCAGACTTGTATATTTTATAGACTTAGATGACCAGAGTTGTATATTATTTCGACCTTAGAGTCGCGTGTTGTATTATTACAGATTATTCTTGATGTTTTTGAGTTTCCTTTTAAGTTTTGATCCTCACCCTTGGCGTTGTATACTATATTGCTTGCATGGTTGTGACCGTCAATTGACGAAGAGCTAGCTCCCGCTTGGGGATGCCTTTATTCATATTATGCATGTTGTACCATTTTGGGGCCAGTATTTATAAAGGAAACTCTGCCGAAATTTTCAGAAAAAACTTGTGATTTTAAAAACGCATATTTCGGCTTATTTTAATAAAACACTTCTTTTAATGGTTTTAGATTTCTGGGCTTTTGGCTTACTTGAATTAGATGTGGTCCTATAGACTTCATACGATTCAAGTGTCAGTCACGTGCCATTTCGGGTCGTGACAAAGTTGGTATCAGAGCGCTAGGTTAACCTTGGTTCGAGTCTATGTTTGACTATGCGGAGCCTAGGGCGTTTGTATATATACGGAATCTAGACTTGACCTTACGGAACTTAGACTTAGTCGAGGGGGTATTAGACCCGAACTTTCGTCGCGTAGGTTGTCCTTGGTTGATGGAGTAAGTGACTTAAGGAGAGTGACGTACCGTGTTTATGTTCCGCGGCATACTTACGATACGCTACTCCGCTTAAGAAGCCTTATAATGTACATTTCCTTGCACAGTATTATATTCATTCATAATCTATCCTCATCGTTATTGGGTTATGGTTTTTGCTGCCACAATTACGCGGGCAGTGTAACGTTTTAAAAATCGTTCAGGTGAAATTTCGGTTAATCAGTAAAATAACGGGTGTTTTCCGTAAAAATTAAGATATAAATATCTTTTAATATAAAATTAAATATACATATTATAGCTATGTAATTGCTAGTATTTGGTGTTTATTGAGCCACTGGTAAAATTTCTAGTTTACTGAAAAATTTTCCGAAATTAATTATTTTAATATTATTTTAAGCCGTCACTAATACATTTAATTAGGGAAAATTTTTCCGAATACGTTAGACTTGGAAAAATAGGTTTTTGACATTCGATCGAACATTTTAACTTCGCCTAGAAAACATACGAATACCCGAAACAATGTTAAAACTACGAATACAAAACACTCCGAATTGCTTATCGTATAAGATCACATCACATGCAAGCTTAGAAAAAACAAACAACACTTGAAACACCAAAACCCAGTCACTGGAACACACAAAAAATTTCAACCCAAAAATCAACTTTTTGGCCGAGGTGGCCGGATTTTCCTTGCTTGTGGCCGGCCCAATTCCGGCGGGGGGGGGGGGGTGAAATTTCTTGTGTGATCGAATTGCATCCCATACAATATTCTGCAGTTGTTTAAAAAAAATTTTGAAGACCTTTTAAAATCGACAGAAACCAATTTTTTGCGTTGCAAGTTTCGGAGTATTTCAGTTTCGTAATCTTAACAAAATCCGTCTAATTTTCTTGCCTGGCTCTGATACCACTGCAGGGTTGTCTAGCTTGACAGCAAGGTTTCGGGAGGCACCTATCATGCCAATTTCAAATTTTTGTCGTTCTAGCTAACCCTAACCCTAGAATCGTCTACTAGAAAAAGGAATGAAATGCAAACAACTTCGCAAGCAAGTGAACAAGGAATACAACCTTTGTAAACCGGTCCTTCACTTCATTAGCTCTGTGTAGTAGTCCCTTCTCTACGATCATGAACTCCCGACTCTTGATAGGCTCCCATGAAGAAATGAACAAGCTTGCATTGAAGTCTTCGAGGCCGAAGATGATCTACGTCGAGGAGACACTAACCCAAGCTATCTCTTCACTAATTGTGGAATTAGTAAAGCAAACACCCTATACTAAATGGCAAGTAGTTGAGGATGATGAAGTAGGAAGTGTGCTCACTTTAGATTTGATTTTCTCACATATTTTCTCTCATCTCCATTGAAGCTAGAAAGCTTGAGAGAAAGAAGAAAAAGAAAACTCTCATGATAATTATCCAAAGGATAATTGCAACCATGGGTGAGTTAAGCATCATATGCTAACCTTTGTAGAGATATAATTATGGTTAGGATAATTGGTTGGGTTAATAAATATCTTAGGAAAAACAAAAGAGTGGACTTTGTCAAAGATCACTACAAGCTTCTACAAGCTATCATCCATGACAAAATACCACCATTTTGTAATTACCAAAATGAATAAAAACCCTAATAATTATCATAAGCATGTGTATGTCTCATACACCCATCTTGCATGTATCATCAAACATGATACAATAAACTTGCATATATCACATATATACACTGTGCATAAACAAAGTGAGAAAAGAAATCTTAAGTGAGCTAATGCTAGTTAATGTAAATTAATATATCAAATATATAATTATACATTAGATTATCAAATCAACTCTTGATTTAATAATCCGGCTATATCACATATAACCGACTAATATCATATGTAACAACTTATCGAATTAACACTTCATTCGATAACCCGGCTATATCGCAAATACCCGACCGATGTCACAAATAGCGAGAATAGAATACGGTATCACATATTGTATTAATCTCGGTCTCGCACATATCCCATATGTGCTCCTACTCCGTTTCGCTTGAACCAGGAAACCTCTGTGTAGGACTCTAAAGACTCGTCAATACGCCGGCAGTAGGTGATGATCATATCAAACACCCACAAGACGCAAGTGGTCTTCTAAACGTAACGGCCACCCGGGTATTGAGCGATCAGAAGATCAACAAGCAAGCCTTCTCGTACTCCTATGAATCTAATCAGTAACAATACCGAACAGTTCGGTCTCTTCGTCTGATATGTTGCATATCTCGTCTAGGGGTGGTAAACGCCAGACCCCAGTAACTCGATAAGTCGTGCTGATGTGACGCTCATAACGGGTCGAGAAACTACTAATAACACTTACCAGTATATCTCTAAAGCAGCCCTGGCCAGCGACTTCCTGTTATAGCCAATCGAGCACAGCGCAACATCAACTCCCAATACCGGGAGAGATGAAACCCTTCCTATCGCTCATTGCCTCCATGTGATTCGGGACTGTACCCAAAAGCCACAATTTTGCATGTTCTCTTGAACGTGGTAAGGTGGAAATCAAAGCATAGAGGGAATCACACAAGACTCTATGACGATCTCGGGTCTATAGTCTAACCTGTACCAGTGTCACCAGAGAACTGCCATCTGACGTGAGGTATAATACCATCTGGGAGTTCTCGGCGAGTCCGTCCAGTGTACCCAGTCTCCACTGAGCACCCATATACCATCTCTGATGTCAAGCACCAATGGATATGGGATCATCCATCGCCCATCTACATGGTCGAGAGTCGTACAAACTAGTCTACTCTGGAATATCGATGCCCTGTCTCGATACATCTATGACTAGGAACGTTTGAAGGATGTACTTAACGAGTATTCTGTCCCCACTAGTATGATCTGTATCATAATACTGGTAGTCAAGTACTCATCCTAAGGGCTTTATCAACATGTAACATAGAGACAATCAGTGTACATGTTAAGATAAAGAGCAACCAGATAGCATACTATTGTGTCGAGCAAGAAAGTCCTCCCTATATATGTCCAAGCATCCACTACAATATACATCGTATGTACAGTAATGGCCTCTAGAGCATACATATAACTAACAATTTGTACAATCGTGATCTGTGCAGTGGAAGGAACATCCTCGGATCTCTGTTCCCGACTGGCCTCAACTAAAGATCTCATCATCTGACGTAACTCCTGCATACCGGCCTCTAGCTTGGCAATACGGCCTGGAGAAGGCGGATCAATCTGACCGTGAGAGGTAGGCATACCGCCATGATCGGTCCTCGTCTCAGACGAGCCCGCTCGAATCTCCTCTCTGGCGGCGGCCCTCTGTGCCCTCGTAGTCTTTGGTGGTATAATGGCTGGTACAAGAAACAGGATTAATAAGAACAGTGCAATTGAATCAAAGGATATAAGGAATCGAAGAAGGAATTACAAGCAATTATATCCTAAGGTCACTTAGGCGGAGTACCGTATCGTAAGTATGCCGCGGAACATACACACGCTACGTCACTCTGCTTAAGTTACCTACTCCATCTACCAAGGGTCATCCCACACTTAGAAAGGTAAAACCATATGCTCTGATACCAACTTTGTAGGTTTCTTTGGCACAAACACAAGGTTTCACAAGGCATCAAACATGCTATATTTAAAAATTTAGTGTGCCAAACAACCCTAACCAAGAATCTAACTAGAGTTTTAGGAGCTAAACTAGAAAGTAAACATCTTTACATCTAAGTGATAACGGAATACAACCTTTGTAGACCGGTCCTTCACTTCATTTGCTCCTTGTAGTGGTCCCTTCGCTACGATCATGGAACTCCTGGACTCTTGCATGGCTTCTTAAGGTGAAAGGAACGATCTTGCTTGAAGTCTTCGAGGCCGAAGATCATCTACGTCGAAAAGACACTAACTCAAGCTACTACTTCACTAATGAGAGATTAGTGAAGCTAACACCCTATACTAAAGTGCTAATCTAGTAGAGGATGATGAAGTAGGAAGTGGTTTCACTTTAGTTTTATTTTTCTCATAATATTTTCTCACTTTTGAAAAAGCTAGCAAGCTTTTTTCTCAAGGATGAAGAAGATGAAGTAATGAACTAATGAGGTGAGAGAATCAACCATGGGTGAGTTTGTATCATATATCTAACTCATGTAGAAACATAACCATGGTTAAGTTATAATGGTTAGCTTAATAAATATCTTTAGTAAAACAAAATTAGTGGACTAAGTCAGTGCATCCACAAGCTTCTACAAGCTTCATGCATGTGACTAATTATCCACTAATTTTGATTTACTTTAGATAACTAAACCCTACATTATAATTAGTATGGTGTAAGTCTCATACACCCATGTAGTGTGTGTTATCAACCATGACACAAAATAGAACACAATTAATATATATCACATATATATTAAGTGTGCACATGTGAGAAAAATAAATGCTTAAGTGAGCTAATATTAGTTAATTTAAACTAGTATATCAAATATACAATTATACACTAAATTATCAAATCAAC
Source organism: Agapanthus africanus (assembly GCA_030015575.1). Classification (NCBI taxonomy): domain Eukaryota; kingdom Viridiplantae; phylum Streptophyta; class Magnoliopsida; order Asparagales; family Amaryllidaceae; genus Agapanthus; species Agapanthus africanus. Next base: position 638,447,214 of record CM057339.1, on the reverse strand, counting down.
ACTTGATTTAATAATCCGGCTATATCACATATAACCGACTAATATTATATGTACCAACTTATCGAATCAACACTTGATTCGATAACCCGGCTATATCACATATAACCGACCGATACAAATATCGTGAGAATAGAATACTTTATCACATACTTGTATTATTCTCGGCCCCGCACATATCACATATGTGCTCCTACTTCGTTTTGCCTGAGCCAGTAAAACCTCTGTGTAGGACTCTAAAAACTCGTCAATACGCCGGCAGTAGGTGATGATCACATCAAGCACTCACAAGTCGTCAGCGGTACTAGCTGGACGTAATGGCTACCCGGGTATTGAGCGATCAGAAAATCAACAAGCAAGCCCGCTCTAGCTTCTGTAAAGCCTGTCAGTAACACTATCCTACAGTCCGGTCTCTTCGTCTAATATGTCTCATATCTCGTCTAGGGGTGGTAAACGTCAGACCCCAATAACTCGATAAGTCGTGCCGATGTGAGGCTCATAACGGGTCGAGAAATTACTGATTACACTTACCAGTGTATCTCTGAATCAGTCCTGGCCAGGAACTTCTTGTTATAGCCAATCGAGCACAGCGCAACATCAACTCCCTATACCGGGAGAGACGAATCCCCTCCTATCGCTCATTGCCTCCATGTGACTCGGGACTGTACCCCAAAACCACCTTTTTACACGAACTCTTGACCATGGTATGGTGGAAATCAAAGCACAGTAGGAATCACACAAGACTCTATGACGATCTCGGGTCGACAGACTAAGTTGTACCAGTGTCACCAGAGAACTGCCATTTGACGTGAGGTATAATACCATCTGGGAGTTCTTGGCGAGTTTGTCCAGTGTACCCAGTCTCCACTGAGCACCCGTATACCATCTCTGATGTCAAACACCAATGGATATGGGATCATCCATCGCCCATCTGCATGGGTCGAGAAGCTATATGCTAGTCTACTCTGGTATATCGATGCCCCGTCTCGATGCACCCACGACTAGGGACATTAAAGGATATACTTACCGACTACCTTTGTCCCACTAGTATGATCCGCATCATAATCTAGGTAGTCAAGTACACATCCTAAGGGCTTTATCAATACGTAACAGAGAGACAATCAGTGTACATGTTAAGATAAAGTGCAACCATATAGCATACTATCATGTTGAGCAAGAAAGTCCTCCCTATATATGTACAAGCATCCACTACAATATACATCTCATGTACAGTAATGGCCTCTACGGCATACATATAACTAACAATCTCCCACTTGCACTAGGGCCATCATATAGCAGTGGTTGTAGTATCTCATACTCAACCATCCCATAAAAGTATCTCTCTGGGAAAAGGCCTTTGTGAGTGGATCCGCCGTGTTGTCCTCTGAGTCTACTCTCCGAACCTCGATCTCCCTGGAGATCAACCATCTCCCTGATCAGGTGATACTGCCATAGAATATGTCTGGGTCACTGATGGGATGGTGGTTCCTAGGCCTAAGCCACAACTCCATTGTCACATAATGGTAGGAACAAAATTCATCTCATGAACTTATATACACCCAGACTCTCTCTTTGGTAGCATCGTTGGTAGCGATGTATCCAGCTTTTATCATCTAGTTTGCCACGGTATCTAGCTTGGAACTCTTCCAATATACCGTCCCTGTACTGAGGGTAAAGACAATGCATGTGACTGACATTCAGTCGATCTTACCATCCTGGAAGCTATCCAGTGATTCTCCCCAGGATCTATTGATACCATCTCACTACACCTAGTGAGAATCCTAATATCCACTTAGATCTATCTCATAGATCCAAAACCCAGGATTTAGGAGGTATCACTTTGATCCTATATGGAGAATCAATGTGATAAGAGGAGATTGACCGAGTGTAGCATAGGAAACACGTTTCCTATCAAGAGTATGTCTTCCACGTACATTACGAGGAATACCATCTTACTCTCTACAACCTTTTTGTATATACAAGGTACATCTACCATTTTGATGAAGTCAAACTCTTTGACTACCACATCAAAACAAACTTTCCAACTCCGTGATGCCTGCTTTAACCCATAAAGAAACTTGCACACGTTTTCGCTGCTCCCACTGTCTACGAAGCCCTCTGGCTGTGTACTTATAGACGATCTTTTCTAAATCACTATTTAGAAAAGCAGTCATGACACCCAACCGCCAGATATCGTAGTTATGGTATGTAGCAATGGAATGTAGGATCTGGATGGACTTAAGCATAGCCACTGGAGAAAAGGTTTCATCATAAACCACACCTGATCGATGACGAGAACCTTTTGCAACAAGTCTTAGCTTTGAAAGTCTCAACTTTTTCATGTACACCAAGTAATCTTCTTAAGATATACTTTCTCCTGATGGGGATTTAACCCTTTAGATAAAGCAACCAAAGTCCATACTTTGTTGGTGTATATGGATTCCATCTCAGATCGCTTAGCATCCAGCCATTCTTACAGAGTCACCACTCTTGATGGCCTGCTCGAAACTAGTTGGGTCATCATCTCATGATGCAATCCTCGCTCTCACTGTCATAGAGAAAACCGAAGTATCTCTCAGTTGGATGAGGAACCGTACCAGATCGGCGGAGAGGCTGAGGTTCGTCGGGAACTATTGAATCCTCTGGTTCTACCAAATCATCAGCTGTATTTTGTATAGATGGAACTCGTTTCAGTTTTACCTCATGACCACAAATTTGTTTCCAAAATAAATTCCTTTTCTAAAAAGGTGGTTATGCCGAGAAATAAAACACCTTTTGTTCCTCGGTGCGGTAGAAGGTATTCCCTTCCGAATACTTGGGATATTCAACAAACTTCCACAGAACTGACCTTGCTTCGAGCTTGTCCGGATTTTGCTTTTGACATAGGACGGAAAATCCCAAATCTTAACTTACTTAAGACATGGGCTCTTCCCATACCATATCACATATGGAGTGGTAGGCACCTAATTTGGTTGGAACCCAATTCAATAGGTATGAAGCTTCACAAGTGCATAACCCCCAAAAGGAAATAGGCTACTCAGTAGTACTCATCATAGAGCGCACCATATCTAATAGGGTGCTATTGCTCCGCCCCGATACACCGTTGTGCCGTAGTGTTTACGAAGGAGTAATGCTGAGAGAGAATCTTATTCTCCTTTTGAATAGTCCAGGAATTCCGTGCTCAAGTATTCTTCTCCCTGATCATATCAAAGGACATAATACTTATACCCGTTTTGGTTCTCTACTTCTAATTTATATTCTTTGAATTTCTCAAAAGCTTCAGACTTGTGTTTCAACAGGACCACATGTGCGAATCTTAAGAGATCATGAATGAATGTAATGAAGTACAAAGAACCAGTCTTGGCATGTGTAGACAGGGGACCTACATACATCATCATGTATCAATCCCAAGATTTCACTAACTCTTTCTCTGTTTCCAGTAAACGGAGCTATGATCATCTTATCTTTGTAACATGACTGACAAGTTTTGCAAGATATAAATTCAAATTGATTTAAATATGCATCTAAATGTAACTTAGCTAGTTGTGTCGTATTGATATGACCTAGTCTACAATGCCTCAAGATGGATTTGTTCATTTCTGAACTCTTCCTCTTGTGTGTGTTCTGTACGTTGAGAACTGTAGTTTGATTTAGAACGTATAAGTTTTTATATAACGTGCCTGAACTGATCAACTCTTGATATAGGAAATGTTCAAAACATTATCCAACAATACAAAATTATATCCTTCTTTACTAAGTATAGAGACTGATATATGTTGCATATCAGGTTCGGTATCTAATAGCATTCGTTCAGAATCAATGTATTTGGTAATACAGGGTGATAACTGCCAACACCTTGGATGCAACAATTGCATCATTCCCTACTCTTACGGAATGATCATCCATTCCCAGTTCTCTACCTTTCCTTAGCCCATGTAACATATTACATATATGGGATCCTGATCCGGTATCTAATACCCAAGACGTAGAGTGAACTGAGAAATAGTTCTTGATGACTAACACACCCGAAGAAGATGCATCAACATGCTTCTTCTTCGTTTGGTTGGCATGGGAATCCGGATATTCCCCTATTTTCTGCTAAATCTTCTAACAATTATAAGAAAGAACGGAACCAACGTTCCTCAGCACAGTATAATAAGCGGGTTCGGTCAATACATCCATATTATTATCTTGATTAAGGCATGCCATGGTCGCTACCTGGAAAGAGAGAGAAGAAAACACTTTAGCGTATGCTCTTGCAAGATCGGATTGGTTATTATTTTATCTAATCAGGATGGCTCCCACTGTTTTTATCAAATCTTCTTTCAAACCCTAAAAGGAAAGACTAGCCAGGATTAATTACACTCTACAATTTTGCTAATCATTCAGCCAGGCCAGTGTTGGTACTTTGAGGGAGGTTCCCCGTGCTTTCGTACGGACCTAATTTAAATAAACCTCGTTTTCCCAGAGGCATAACCCCGTAAACACCTTTTTAGACACCTACTTGATCGGTTAATTGTCTTGTGTAAAACTCTCCCACGAGTAACTCTTACTCGCGGTGGGTATCGGGATCCAACTATCTCATAGAAAGTATGCAATCTCATCGCAAATTTCAACACTTGAAATTCCCGATAATATTTTCCCCCCATCGTCCTATGACCTTGACGGAGGTCAACAAACTATAGGCTGCTAGTCAAGTTCAACCCGTCATTTCTTGATTGAATCAAACCCACCCGCACGACCCTTGACAGAGGTCAACAAGGTCGTACGACTACCCTAATCCAATCTGCATCACATGCATAAACAGATAAATACTAGTCAGCTACCGCACACTACGCCTTGACAGAGGTAAACAAACGTAGCAAGAATACTAAGTAGGACTTATCTGAAATGACGGAGGGCTACGACAGGTTTTTCAGAAAACCTTTTGTGTAATGAACTTGATATCGTTGTAGAAACAAGTGATTTTTGAAAAGGAGTGTTTTTTTAAGGTTTTACTAGTTTCGCTAATAAGGTCACTTCTTGTGAAGGGATCTCGGCTCTTTCCTTATCGAATAAGGTGCAGAATATTTCATAAATACCGCTATGCAAAGCAAGAACTATAGAAGCAATCAAAAATAAAACCGAGTGAGTTGTAGCATCAGCTAGTTTCGCTAAATAGGTCACTCCCGGTGAAGGGATCTCGGCTCTTTCCTTATCGAATAAGGTGCTGGATATTCTTCAAGGAATACCGCTATGCAAAGAAAAAACTAGAGCTATCCTTTTTGAAAATTTGATTCTACAACATCTTTTAGGTTTCTTTTCTTTCATTAATCTCATTAATGAAGTCCCATCATTTATGCTTTCTAATCATCACAGAAGAAACGAAAATACAACGTACGCTTATGCCATCTGCATTCGCTACAGTGTCCCGTTATACACCGTTAGGTTACTTAACTAACGACATACCGGGACGGGACTAGCGCGGGTGCAAAACATAAGCAACGTCTACTATATATCTCATATATAATGTATATCCATTCGTCTCAGAATCCACAGTGATCACATCACAGAGCAGCAGAAGAATCATATGAAAAATTGGAAATACTAGGAGGTCCGTGTTTTATTTTGATCCTATATAAAATACGGATTCCACGGTAGCGATGAATAGCCGAACCCACATCCCTAGACCCCTATGAGAGCGGCAAGCAACCCTACCAATTCTAGAGTTAGGAGACCCGAACTCGACTCCTCGAGTTGGTCTCCCACTGGACTCTAGAACCCGGTTACTTGTGCTCCCCTCATTTGGTCTATCCTAATGCGGAAAAGTAAATAATATACAACAATGGTGACATCATCCTCAACCCGGAAGTGCCCCAATAAAAGAATATTATATAAAATGAATTTTACATGAATGAAAATAAAAAAAACTCTCATCTCACATAAAACCCCCGGCTATTCAAAACGCGACGATCCAATATAACATATCACAGCAACACATAATATCACATGTTATCAACGCAAGTAAATATGCGTATCCCAATTGTCGTTGACATATAGCAATGAAACCGGCAATACACCACATATTATACTTACTGTCGCAGAAAAGAAAATGTCAAACTACAACATTTGGAATCCATAATAACCTTAGACATCATAAACCCAAAATATCACATACTTTGGATTTAATGCCTAACTATATGAATTCCACATATTGTATCACATTCCACAAATAGATAGACGATGTTAAACCTTTCGATCGAATCAACGAATTCCCAAATTTCCCAGAAAGCTTAAGACTTGAGCAGTATTAAAAATACCTAGAAACATGAACCAGTACATACGGACCAACCGTAGAAGGGCCGACCCATGTCTCACACTTGGTGCCGCGGAACCGCCGCAAAATATAGCCTATTTGGCCGTGGTTCCACGGTCATGTTGTCGAGATTGGGTATCGTTCTTCTAGAGGGTCCATAAAATTACCTGCATGATTTTCTGAGAATTTTTAATGCGAAAAATTCCAACATTTTGAAAAATTTCTAGAAAGTGGGCAATATCGGGTTTTCGGAGTTCGTTCGAACATCTAACTTCGCCTAGACAACTCCTAATGCTCTAGCAAGGCTCTGATACCACTGTAGGTTTCTTTGGCACAACTATAAGGTTTCACAAGGTATCAAACATGCTATATTTAAAAATTTAGTGTGCCAAACAAGCCTAACCAAGGATCTAGCTAGAGTTTTAGGAGCTAAACTAGAAAGTAAACATCTTTACATCTAAGTGATAACGGAATACAACCTTTGTAGACCGGTTCTTCACTTAATTTGCTCCTTATAGTGGTCCTTTCGCTGCGATCATGGAACTCCCAGACTCTTGCATGGCTTCTCAAGGTGAAATGAACGATCTTGCTTGAAGTTTTCGAGGCCGAAGATGATCTACGTCGAGGAGACACTAACTCAAGTTACTACTTCACTAATGAGAGATTAGTGAAGCTAACACCCTATACTAAAGTTCTAATCTAGTAGAGGATGATGAAGCTGTAAGTCCACGGTAGCGCCCCGGCCGTCTAACAGACGCCAAATGCGGAACAAAAACTTTTTACAACTGGCGCTATCGTGTACTATCACCCGGATCTACTATTAAAGCTAAACTAACAAACTACAAAGTAGATAGAAATGTTATACCGAATGATCCGAGTCCTTCGGTCTTCAACCATCATCCCACGCTTTGTTGCGGCTACTCCAATCTCCTGAATCTCCAGTCTCCTCGTCCAGGTGGCACCACGTCGACGGATCTTTAAACGGGCTCCCGCCTCTGAACCGAGGCAACTCGGTCGTCAAGTTTGCTAAAAGAGATGACCAAGATGATGTAGAGAATGAGTAGAACATTTTGTCTCACTTCGTCCAAAGCCATGGACGAACGGTTAATGAAGTTGCCTTTTGGATCGGGTGAAATGAAAAATGAGGCTATCTAATTTCCATGAATCCAAAACTATATTCTTTTCCAAATCAACAACCATAATCTTTTCTAAAAGAGGGGGCCGGCCATATATGGTATGGGTGAGTGTAGGAACCAAAATGGTGACCATTAGCACTAAAACAAATGTATGAGTCATATAGAACACCTAGCATAATCATTAATGAACTAATGAATCACCATTACCTAGTCATCAACTCATTAAATGCACAATCAATGCACAAATGAGTCACAAGCCACCTCACCATCCTAGTCATCATCTAGATGCTTCTAGAACCTTCCACACTCATCAAGAAAAGATAAATCCGTCTTTAACCGAATGTTAAAGACGGGAGATAGAAAACGGGAAACTGACAACTTCCAAAAGCGATCCCGAAATGAATTTCAGGATAACCCCGTAACAGTATAAACATACCCGCATTTGTATTACAACCGAATACAAATGCAACTGAGACAAAGATATTATATCTACACAGTATAATACTCGGATCCGGCTTAAACCAAAGCCTACCAGTATTATCTGCCCGAAATATGACACGTGCGAAAACGCACGTGCATTTTCCGAACCCTGCTATAAAACCATACGGCCTCTACAACATTTCGCCCGAACTTGGGAAACTGTCTGTGGGGGACTCTAATGACTCATCAACACACTGGCACTGGGTATAACCACTAGCACGTCAGAGGTACAAGCTGTACGTAACGATTGCCTATGTATTGATTGGAAGGGAAGCTGACGATCGAACTCATCCAGAAACCCTACTGAGCCTAACAGTGACAATATACATACAGTCTGGTCCGTTCGTCTATGAGTATCGCATATCGGCCTTGGGGGATGGTAACGTCAGACCCCTAATAGCGGTATAAGTCGTGTCAGAAAGTAGCCCAGAACACCCTGAGATACTACTGGAGTACCTACCAGTAAATCTCCTGCCTCGGCCGAGGGCTTTGTGTAATGTCTCTCCTAAACACAGCGCGATCTCACCCCCAATACCGTGAGAGACGAATCCCCTGCCGATCCACTCACTTGCCTCCATGTGGCTCGGGACTGTACCCAAAAAATACCTGTTTGCACGACTCCTTTAAGCCGTGGTAGGGTAGAAATCAAAGCACAGTAGGAACTCACACGAGACAAATGACGACCTCAGGTCGATGAACTAATCTGTACACATGTCACCAGGGAACTGCTATCTGACGCTAGGTATAATACCAATTAGCAGGTTCCCAGCAAGTCCTGTCCGGTGTACTCATAACCCAATGAGCACCTGTATACATCTTAGGTGAACCAACTGACACCAATGGCTTGTGAGACCGGCCACCGCCCCTCTTCGGGGTCTCGACTGTATACACTAGTCTACTCTGGAGTATCGATGCCCTGTCTCGAAACTCCTCGACTAGGGACACTTTAAGGATGTGCTTATAGACCCAGCTCCCACGTATATGATCGCCATCATACTGCTGGCAGTCAAGCAAGAATCCTATGGGCTCTATCATCATGTAATAGTGAACTAAAGCATGTATACGATGATAAAGACAAACCAGATAGCATACTATCATCTCGAGCAAGACTGTCATATCGGTATAGGTCCTCCCTCAATTATTGCAATCACGTACCTGGGATCCAATAATTGACTTCGAGGGCACTATATCCAACAGAAGTAGGAAGTGTGCTCACTTTAGTTTTATTTTTCTCACAATATTTTCTCACTTTTGAAAAAGCTAGCAAGCTTTTTTCTCAAGGATGAAGAAGACGAAGTAATGAACTAATGAGGTGAGAGAATCAACCATGGGTGAGTTTGTATCATATATCTAACTCATGTAGAGACATAACCATGGCTAAGTTATAATGGTTAGGTTAATAAATATCTTTAGTAAAACAAAATTAGTGGATTAAGTCAATGCATCCACAAGCTTCTACAAGTTTCATGCATGTGACTAATTAACCACTAATTTGGATTTACTTTAAATATCTGAACCCTACATTATAATTAGTACGGTGTAAGTCACATACACCCATGTAGTGTGTGTCATCAACCATGACACAAAATAGAACACAATTAATATATATCGCATACATATTAAGTGTGCACATGTGAGAAAAATAAATGCTTAAGTGAGCTAATATTAGTTAATGTAAACTAATATATCAAATATAAAATTATACACTAAATTATCAAATCAACACTTAATTTAATAATCCGGCTATATAACATATAACCGACTAATATTATATGTACCAACTTATCGAATCAACACTTGATTCAATAACCCGGCTATATCACATATTACCGACCGATACAAATATCGTGAGAATAGAATACGGTATCGCATAATCGTATTATTCTCGGTCCCGCACATATCATATATGTGCTCCTACTTCGTTTTCCCTGAGCCAGTAAAACCTCTGTTTAGGACTCTAAAGACTCGTCTATACGTCGGCAGTAGGTGATGATCACATCAAGCACTCACAAGCCGTCAGCGGTACTAGCTGGACGTAACGGCTAGCCGGGCATTGAGCGATTAGAAGATCAACAAGCAAGCCCGCTCTAGCTCCTGTAAAGCCTGTCAGTAACACTAGCGTACAGTCCGGTCTCTACGTCTGATATGTCACATATATCGTCTAGGGGTGGTAAACGTCAGACCCCACTAACTCGATAAGTCGTGCCGATGTGAGGCTCATAACGGGTCGAGAAATTACTGATTACACTTACCAGTATATCTCTGAATCAGCCCTGGCCAGGGACTTTCTGTTATAACCAATCGAGCACAGCGCAACATCAACTCCCTATACCGGGAGAGACGAATCCCCTCCCATCACTCATTTCCTCCATGTGACTCGGGACTATACCTAAAAACCACCTTTTTGCACGATCTCTTGACCGTGGTATGGTAGAAATCAAATCACAGTGGGAATCACACAAGACTCTATGACGATCTCGGGTCGACAGACTAACCTATACCAGTGTCACCAGAGAACAGCCATCTGACGTGAGGTATGATACCATCAGGGAGTTCTCGGCGAGTCCGTCCAGTGTACCCAGTCTCCACTGAGCACCTGTATACCATCTATGATGTCAAACACCAATGGATATGGGATCATCTATCGCTCATCTGCATGGGTCGAGAAGCTATACGCTAGTCTACTCTGGTATATCGATGCCCCGTCTCGATACACCCACGACCAGAGACATTAAAGGATGTACTTACCGACTACCTTTATCCCACTAATATGATCCGCATCATAATCTAGGTAGTCAAGTACACATCCTAAGGGCTTTATCAACATGTAACAGAGAGACAATCAGTGAACATGTTAAGATAAAGTGCAATCAAATAGCATACTATCATGTTGAGCAAGAAATTCCTCCTATATATGTCCAAGCATCCACTACAATATACATCTCATGTACAGTAATGGCCTCTAGGGCATACTTATAACTAAAAAACTTTGTCACGACCCGAAAGTACGTAACGCGACCGACACTTAAATTACGAAACGTCTAAAGGCGTAACGTAATGCCCAGACTGTTTAACAATTAGAGTAAAAGAAAACTTGTTTTAAAGTAAGTGGTTTTAACAAAATAAGTGGCTTTAGACATTTAAAAGCAACATCAGATCTTTCCGAAAATTTCGGCAGACACTCCTTTGTAATTTTTGGCCCCCAAACGGGTACTAAAAAAGAATACATGTACATAATGAAATAAGGCATCCCCAAGCGGGAGCTAGCTCTTCGCCAATGGCGGAATCACCACCACACGCAATATATATATTATCACCATGCAAAATAAGCATATAAAAGCACGAAAATAGGAAGCATCACGTCGGCTGTAACGTTTTCAAAATAATAAAATATGATTTTTGGGAAATTTTATAAATTAATATTATTTTAATGAATATTTTAATATTCTGGTATAATTAAATACAAATAAATGGGGAAAAAATTTGGAAAATTCTAAAATAGGGTATTTTATGGAATTATGCCATTTTAAAGTTTTTAAGATTATTTATATGCTAATTTAGTGATAATCGCGATTAAAATTCGCTAATTGGATTTTTAGCATTTTTGTGCAAAAATGTGCACATATTATTTTCCACACTTGTTAAACTTGTGTTATATTTCTTTTGCCATGGTTGTTCTTTTGGGTTCACTATTGGAGTGAGAAAGAAAAGAAAAGAAAAGGAAAAAGTAGCATGAGAGAGAGAGAGAGACCAAGTCAACCCTCACTTTATGAACCATTCCCCATCATTTTCCCCTTCTCATTCTCTCTCCTCTCCCACTCTTGAGCTGCTGCTGCCCCTCTCCCTCTCTCTCCCTCAAGAACCCTAGATTCCACATTGAAATCCACCCCAAAACCCTATTCCCATTTCACTAAATTTGCTCCCAAGCTCACTAGCTACACTTTGAACCTAGCAAGATTGGATTTGGAGGACTTTGAGCAACTCAAGAATTTTCTTGAGGTGCCAAAGGAGCTAATTTCTATACCTATTAGAGTAGTATCTCATTTCTTGTGCATCAATTCTAGTTTCATATCGATATTGTGTCGTTTTGTAGAACTTGGAGAATTCAAGTTAGGGTTTAGGGTTAGACCTGAAATCAAAGTGGAATTGAGGCTTGTTGTGACCTTAGAACCCCTTGTGTGATGCTAATTTGAACCCAAACCTGAACTAGAAACCAGAATACGGATTTATGAGACGATGTCGGAGAAAAACTGTAAATCTGGGAGTGTTTTGTGGAATCTGCTATCACCCCGAGACCCCAAAAAAAAACTGAGTTGACAGTGAGATGTGCAGGCACCATGGAACTACCACACCAAACCCTAGCCCCCAGCTCCAAAGTACGGCCGCCAATTTATCCTTTCTGGCCGCAAATTGCGGCCAGAGCAGGAGGGAACTGTCTCGATTTTTGTGCATGGCCCTATTTCCTCTAGTCTTGACCCTGGGTATGTCTAGTTTTGACTGATTCTATCTAGGGTGAAATCTGGGTTGATTTGCTTGAGTTGGCGTATGATATACGACTTGTTTTAGCATGGATTTTGGTATTTGGTGATTCGTTTCTGTCGGGTGGCGTTTGGACGTCAACGACAAGTGGATATTGAACGTGTTTACATGCGAGACGATAGGTTTTTACCTATGCGAGTAGCGTGTGCTATTTTGGTTTCCGATGTGATTTTAATGTGCTTTAGCGTTGTGATATACTTATAGGTACCCTACGTGATGTTGAGGCAAAGAAGATGAAGATGGCGACATCGGCACCGACACATGAGAAGCAAGGTGAGTAGATTTATATCTACGGGGAGAAGTCGGGTGGATGGCGTATAGCACCCCCGCAGTCCGTGGTGATGTATACGAATACGTATACACACATATATTTATTATGTGTTGTTTAGGATTATTGATGGTAATAATGGATTATTGATAATAAGGATGTATTGGTTTAGTAGTGCGAAACCCTAGAGTAGTGGGTGCACTCACACATACACCCATACTTGCAAACATTCTTGCATTTATCTGTGCGCATATGATGGTGTGTATATCTACACATGGGTATGGGACTATGTGTTCATATACGAGTTTTGAGGATGATACGTAGGATTGAGATGAGTCGATGAGATTCGATTGAGGCCGTGAGATTTGGCGACATGACAGAGTTCGTATTGGAGATGTGATATGATGGTAGTGATACCTGTCATGTGATGAGATAGTGTGATATCGACTCAGATTTAGGTGGTTTCCATACCCCTCTCGATTGACTTGATTGTTGGGTTCGTAGTTCGCATAGTAGGCGTTAGGCTAGACCCGAGTCATACCTATTTCAAAACTAACGAATCGGGGATATTTTAAAGATAAGCAAAAGGGTTTATACGGATATTTTCAAACGACGCATCTTTTCTTAAAACACCGTAGCCTTTATTTTACCAAAAGCCCTGATTCGTCTTATTTCAAAAGGCAAGGTTGCAAGATATATTTATTGAGGCAGGTTCTTTACTGTTGCGTGATTACTCGATTCCGCATATTCATGCTGTTTGCATTGCATCGCTTATGTTGTTGATATATTTCAGTCATGCTGCTAGGACACCAGCACAATTATCGATGATGCGTATGTTCCACGTACACTTGTTTGCCGGCTCACACACTTCATCATCGATAATTGCCATGTCACTACACTGTAGTACTGTTGCATTCAGGATATGACCCTTGCATGACATATCGATATGCTTACCTTTCTGCTATATGTCGCATACATGCTGCTTTCTGATTATACGTATTGAGATATGCTGTTTCCATGATATCTCTGGTTTTTGGGAACCGTGGGTGTTTCAAAGAGGATATGTAATTGTTTTAAAAACCCGGTTACCCTTGATATGATATTTCAGTGCGTCCACCATGCGTTTTCTCAGTGCTGAGAGCGACATGTGAAACACGATTCGAGGAGGCGGATGAGGCCGATTGCGGGTACATGGTGGACCCGGTAGGGTTCCCCGGGGCAAGAAATGTTTTTCGTGGAGTAGACGATGAGCGTGGCAGGGTGGCGAGTACCTACCGGTGATTGGTTGGATCTGGCGGTTATCCGGAGGATACTGACCAGAGTCGATAGATGGATATGGGCGTACTGCCGGGGCCGAGGGCCGATACCGCAGACAGAGCCCGTGGGCCGATCCGGACTGACGGAGTCCAATATATGAGGATTTACGTGCCGATGTTGGGCACAGTTTTCATGATGTTTTCGAGTGCCGATGCTGGGCACTCCGGTTCCATGATTTTGACATGTCGCAAGGGGCACAGGTGGTTTATATCCTCATATTTCCATGCATATGCTGATGATATTTACATGCATGATGGTTATTGTCATTGGGTGACGAGTGGATGGGATCCACGTACATGCAGATTTGATTACATTGATCATACCTCACATTTATGTTATGCTATTACCTGAGGCACTGGCACGAGCACTTGGCACTACACTCATGTATCGAGATTACATTGCCAGTTTAGCATGTTTCAGACTTATTCATATTGAGGTTTATATACATATCTGATCGTATTGACCTAGGATGTGTCATGCATTCAATCTGTGCTTGTAGATATTTTCTATTCACGAGTTGGCAACTCACCCCCGTTGTGCCACAGTCCTTGCAGGTTTTTGCCGTACAGATTCCATAGCGGCATTTCTGGTACACTGCTTCCATATGGGTGACTTGCGTTGGTAGGTGGGTTCTTTTGTATCAGAACCGCCATTGCTCCTGTATTATTCATTGTATCTAGAATTCCATCAATCAAAACTTGTATATTGTTTCAAACTTAGAAAACAGTGTTGTATTATTTTGACCTTAGAGTCGCGCTTGTAGTATTACTGTTTTCTGGCTGTTTTGAGTTTCTTTTTGGGTTTTGATCCTCGCCCTTTGGCGTTGTATATTATATTGCTTGCGTGGTTGTGACCGTCGATTGACGAAGAGCTAGCTCCCGCTTGGGGATGCCTTTTATCATTTCATAATTATGTTATTCTTGTTGTACCCCGTTCGGGGCCAGTTTTTACAAAGGAAACTCTGCCGAAAATTTCAAGAAAGATTACACATTTTAAAAATGCATATTCGGCTTAGTTATTTAAAAACTTGATTTTCAAAACATGTTTTCTTTACCTCTTAAAACTAGTTTTTCCTTTATTTACTCCTTAAATGGTTTTAGTTTTCTGGGCTTTTGGCTTACTTGGATCAGATGGAGTCCTATAGACTTCATAGGATTCAAGGGCCAGTCACGTGCTCTTTCGGGTCGTGACAAAGTTGGTATCAGAGCGTTAGGTTGACCTTGGTTTGAGTCTAAGTTTGACTATGTGGAGCCTAAGGCGTTATATATATACGGAACTTCGGCTTGACCTTACGGAACTTAGACTTAGTCGAGGGGGTATTATACCCGAACTTTCGTCGTGTAGGATGACCCTTGGTTGATGGAATAGGTGACTTCATGTAACACCCGAGCCCAATAGTACTATTTATATTACTAGTTGAGGGTTATATATTGCTCATTCCGATTTTCCTGATTTTCTGGTGTTTATTGCTAAATTTTACCCGGTTAAGTCATTTTAGCACATAACAAATTTTAACTCCGAAAATGAAATTTAAGATGTCCATGTTAGCCTACTCGTCACCACTAGTCGCGTGGTAGCGTCCGCGTGTCGAGATTCCGTTCCGTTTGGCTAAACGGGCAAGTTTGGGCGACTACGCGCGCGTGCAAGTGTCCGACTTGGGGGCATGCATTTTAATCATTAAACACCTATTTTCAAAATTTGGAACCCGCTTAAAATCTTATAATTTGAATTTGGAACATTTGGGCACAACCCGGGCGCGATTTGGAAATGTTTCATTTCGCGCCAAAAAGGGCCCATTTAAATTTAATATCGAATATATATATATATATATATATATATATATATATATATATATATATTCTAATCTATAATTCCTAACAGCATATCCCTCAAAATCCTACGCAAATCCAATCTCGTGGCCAATCACTAGCTCCTATTGAGCTCGTGGGCCCCGCCTCTCTTTCCCTCAGTCTCTCTCTCTCCTCCCTCAATCTCTCTCAAATCTCCCTCTCTCTCTCTATCTCTTCAACCTCTCTCTCTCTTCCCTATATTTTGAAACCATGCAGCCGCCTCCTCCCCCATTATCCATCACGAGAGAACCCCTCACCCTAACCCTAACCTCATCGTGACTTCGCCGCGACCTCACCGCCGGTTCCCCCGCGACCTCGCCGTCGCCGTCGGCACCCTCAGCCTACCCGCGCCTTCCTCCTCCCTCCTTCCTCCTCTCTCCTGCGCCTGCACCCATTCCCGACTTCGCCTCCACCCTCGCAAACCTCGCCGTCGACGCCACCCATCGTCGTCGACGACTCCCGCGACTCCCTCTCACCCTCCTCGTCCCGACCTCGTCGTCGCTGCCCTCCTCCCCTCGCCGGAACACCCAACACGAGCCCTAACCCATCGCCTACCCCACTGTTCGCCGGAGAAACGCGCCGGCGACCTCGTCGACACCACCTCCGACCACCTCCTTCTTTCCCTCGACCACCAGAGCCGACCACACTCTTCCCCACTCACCGCAGCACCCCTTTCCAGCGACCCCGAGCCCTTTCAGCCGTTCCAGCACCCTCGCCGCACCTCCTGTTCACCGCCGGTGGGTCCATCGCCGTCGGGCCCGTCATAGTTACCCCTGTTTCTCCTCTGTAAGCATCACTTTACTTCCTTTGGTGCAAAACCCCGCTGATCTTGTATGTTTATCTTATTGCTAACTTGTTGCCGATAACTTTTGCCGGAAACCGACCGTGTCGTCTTGGCGAACCCGACGCTCCAGTGAAGCCCCCTGGTCTGTGTGATCCCGTTGACCTCTGTTGGGACTCGATCCGTGAACCGTGCTTTCCTATCGCGTTTTCTGCCGACATCGCATCCGTGTTCCCGTTTGCAGACCGTCGAGGCAAGTATCTGAATACTTGCTTGAACATGCTAGCGTGCGAGATCTAGTCTTGCCACGCAATTTAATTCAAACTATTTAATACCGTAACTTAGTGATGGCATTTGATGTCGTAATATTGCTGTTATCCTCATAATGGAATCGTTACAACCGTTCCCCGTAATTAACTAACCCACATCAATCCATGCTTTAACTAAATAAAACGACTGAATTCTATCTGCTTGAACTGTTAAACCATTCTTGAGACAATCATTACATTTAGTATAATTTCATGTAGTTCCATAATTTATAATTGTGAATATTGCTTTACCTTGTGGCTATTACACCCTTAAGATGATTGAACCTGTTAATAAGAGATTATAAATATCACTGTGGTTATATGAAATACTGTGGTAAACTACTGTCTCCTGCTATTGTTCATTATTGATTGTATACCTGTTGTGAGCACTTACCCGATTGCACGACATATTGACCTGACCCTGCTACACCTGACATATACATACATACCGACTCATCCTGTTGTACCATGACATTACTTGTCTGACGATTTCATGCCTAATGCCGACAAACCTAACCATTCCTGCTGTCGATCCAGACAGACCTACCTTTACTTGACTTTGTGTTGGCATTAGTCCTTGACTACTGAATACCTGACTGACATACATTGTTTGGGGGTATGGGGAAATCAAAGGTGAAACCGACTTGTAACTCAACAGTTCGATACATTGTTCTGATCAGTCTTACGGGCTTGGCCAGCTCCGGAGTGTTGTTGCTGACATCACTCGTCCATCCTACTACCTTTTACTGCTTAGCGGCACGTCTCGGATTCAGCCCCGAGGGTCATGACCGTGGTCCCGGGCACGCACGGGATACTATTGAGTTACATCGACGATTCATCAATTGGTTTCAAAGACTATAGAGTAGAAAACCTGATAGGACAGTTTAGTCACCATTACACATTACCCTGCTTGTTATCTCTTATTGTTGCTTTATTCATGTTCATACCTGCATCGCTTATTATCATGTTTATACTTTATACTTGATGTCTTGACGCGCTGACGTCTGGGTTTTGCATGGCCCAGATTCCGTACCATTATCGACGACCGAGCAGGAGTACTTCAGCCAGCAGGCTGAACTGTGAGTTCCTTAGAGTTTAGTTTATTTATGTCATTTCATTTCCAGATGTGAGCCCGCATTATGGGACATACTGTTTATTCATTGTATTGGATCATTAGCTTCCGCACTTATTGTTTATTGATTCTTGTTATTATGGATTTGGACATGTATTAGATTAGCTTATTATCTTGTTCTTGATATCTTTACAACCGTAATGTGACTGTGGATGGATACTTCCTACCCACAGGTAGCATGGTTGGCTGTGTCACGTGCCCAAATCTTGCGTACTCTGGGAAGCGGGGCGTGACATGGTTTTATGGTATAAGAGCCATAGGTTAATTGGGTTGATTCTTTATAGTTGGGTATTGCACCCGATATACGAATTATAATACCCGTGATTAGGAAACATGTCCTGCCACCTTGACCGTTTTACCGTCCTTGAATCATTCTTCCAGATCATGTCGACATGCAAACTTACTTTGCACTGTTAACTCGAAAACCTAACTTCTTGTTATCTCTAGGACTTAGGCGACTTGGGTGGAGTTAAGTAATTACGGCTATGATACCGCGGCATAGCTACAATGCAGTACTCTATTTAAGTATCTTGGAGTTCTAGCTTTGGTTTATATATTGAATCTATCATCATGCTAA
The DNA here is from genome assembly GCA_030015575.1 of Agapanthus africanus. Classification (NCBI taxonomy): domain Eukaryota; kingdom Viridiplantae; phylum Streptophyta; class Magnoliopsida; order Asparagales; family Amaryllidaceae; genus Agapanthus; species Agapanthus africanus. The sequence continues at coordinate 638,428,534 of CM057339.1, read as the reverse complement.
TGTTGTTTGTTTTGATTTCAGGACCATGGCAGATAAGAATTTCAAGACGTATCAGAGGCGTGTGGATGAAGCCGCCATGTTAGGAGTGATACGAGGGATGTTGGAAAACCAGAAGAGGCAAACTGAGCTGATCCAGCAGTAGGCAGATTCATTTCAGGAGGGTTTGCAGGCTATGCAGCAGTCTGTAAACACCGCTGTAGCGAAGCCAGTCGACCGAGTAGGGACCGTGGCAGATTTCAGACGGTTGGGTCCTACTACTTTTACTGGCTTGGAGGAGCCGTTGCCAGCCGAGCAGTGGCTCGTGGACACGGAGAATTTACTGATTGTAGCACAGATCCCAGAAAACAAGAGAGTTGATGTGGTGCGCATTCAGCTGGTAGATTACGCCCGAGAGTGGTGGCTTGTGGAGGAGACCCGCTTGTCCAAGCCAATCAGTTGGGCGGATTTCTCCAAAAGTTTCTTGGAAAAGTTCTTCCCACGGACTGCTCGGGAGGAAATGGATGTGAGATTTATTGGGCTGAAACAAAATGGAGCAGCTGTGGATGTACATGCAGCGGAGTGGACAAGACTCAGCCGTTTCGCTGGACCCTTGGTCGCCAAGGAGGCAGACAGGGCGCGAAGGTTCTTGCGCAGTTTGGATGTGGACATCCAGAGGCAGATTTTCTCCCTGGGTTTGACCACTTTCTCGCAGGTTCTTACGGCAGCCAGAGAACAGCAGAGTTTGTCAGGATCAAAAGGGAACCTTCACCAGACAGCAGTTGCGGCCAGGAAGCCTGCATTCGTACCTAACCGAGACCAGGGGCGCAGAGGTATTCCAGTGGACCGTCGAGGTATAACGCCAATGAAGAAGCCTGTGGTCGTTGATCGAAGGAAGAGCGTGACTTGTGATTACTGCCATATACCCGGGCACGTGCAGAAGGAGTGTCGAAGGAGACTAGGACTTTGTCTGGTTTGTGGAGCAGCTGATCACGCAGTTGGTGCTTGTCCGTCGAAGCTTCGCACGAGAGATGATATACGGAAGACTCCGCAGAGACCGTTCCAAGGGCAGAAGCAGCTGACACAAGGACCCAATCAGGGTCGAGCTTTCACATTGACAGCTGAGGAAGCCAAGGCATCAGGAGAAGTTGTTTCAGGTACTGTACTCGTTCGTGGTTTTCCCGCATTGGCATTATTTGATTCCGGAGCATCCCACTGTTTTATGTCATCCAAATTTATAACTACACACTCGATCACCTGCACGACCCTGTCTAGTTTCTGGGACATACACACTGGGAATGGGAAAATCATAACTAGTAAGGAATGTAGAGATTGTACAGTTGTTGTTTGTGGACGGGAGCTTTTTGCAGATTTCTTGGTGATTGATACGGGCAGTTATGAAGTAGTCTTGGGAATGGATTTTCTTGGCACTTTCCACGCACACAGTGATTGTAGGGCAAGGAAAGTAATATTCCAGATTCCCGGACACCCTGAGTTTATTTTCATTAGGGGAAGCAGTTCTGTCGGGCCAGTCGAGTTTAGGGCTAGGCCGACGAACAATGTTCTTGTGGCTATGATTGCGGATAGAAATGAAGAGCCGGCAGTTGTCCGCGACTTTATGGATGTGTTTGAAGATATTTCAGGCTTACCGCCGAAGCGAGATGTGGAGTTTGCGATCGACCTTATTCCTGGTGCAGCGCCAGTATCAAAATCTTATTATCCGATGGCACCGGTGGAATTGGAAGAAGTTAAGAAACAGGTGGGTGAATTACTCGAGAAGGGATGGATTCGAAGCAGCAACTCACCTTGGGGAGCTCCAGTTCTTTTAGTAAAGAAGAAGGATGGCAAGAGAAGGATGCGCATCGATTATCGAGAATTGAACCGGGTGACTATTAAGAACAAGTACCCGATCCCTCGCATTGGAGAACTTTTTGAGCAGCTTAGTGGCGCGAGGGTATTCTCGAAACTGGACTTGCGATCAGGATATCATCAGGTCCGAGTGAAGGCAGAAGATATTTGCAAGACGGCGTTTCGGACTCAGTACGGGCATTTCGAGTACTTAGTGATGCCCTTCTGAGTGACTAATGCGCCGGCAATATTTATGGATTTGATGAACAGGATCTTTTCACCGTTCTTGGACCAGTTTATTGTGATATTCATTGACGATATTCTGGTGTACTCGAAGAGTCCGAAGGAGCATGCTGAGCACTTAAGGATCGCACTGCAAACGCTAAGACAGGAGAAATTATTCGCGAAGATGAGTAAGTGCGAATTCTGGCTGGAAGAAGTGAAGTTTCTGGGGCATGTTGTGTCGGGCAATGGAATCGCCGTTGATCCCGAGAAGATTGCAGCAGTTCGAGATTGTCCTATCCCAAAGAATGTTGCAGAGATAAGAAGTTTTCTTGGACTCGCCGGTTACTACAGAAGATTTGTGGAGAACTTCGCTCGTTTAGCTGAGCCGTTAACCAAGCTTACGCGTAAGGAGGTACCGTTTGCTTGGACAGATGGATGTGCATTGGCCTTCGAGACGTTGAAGCAGAAGTTGATAATCGCCCCTATCCTAACCGTACCGGATGGTTCAGGAGGACTGGTGATTCACAGCGACGCATCTGGAAAAGGATTGGGATGTGTTTTGATGCAGAATGGGAAAGTCGTCGCTTACGCATCGAGACAGCTGAAGACGCATGAGAAGAACTATCCAACTCACGACTTGGAGCTTGCAGCCGTGATCTTCGCCCTGAAGATTTGGAGACACTACCTTCTGGGCGAGAGGGTTGAAGTCTTTACGGATCACAAGAGTTTGAAATATGTGTTCACTCAGAAGGAGTTGAACATGAGGCAACGCAGATGGTTGGAGCTGATGGCCGACTACGACCTTGATCTTAAGTACCATCCGGGAAAAGTTAACGTCGTGCCAGATGCGCTAAGTCGGTTACCAGCAATTCAGTTATTGACTGCACAGAGAGAGATCATTGAGGAGTTTCGGAGATTTGACTTGGAGGTTGTGCTACCGCGTGCTACAGGACAGTTGATGCAGTTGCAAGTACAATCGTCTTTAGTTGAGAAGATTAAAGCGGCGCAATCGCAGGATCCTAGACTGCAAAAGTTTCGAGAGCAGGTTGGAGCTGGACTACGAACCGATTTACTGATCCACGAAGATGGTTCGTTGAGATATGGTAGCCATGTGTGTGTGCCAAAAGGAGATGTGCGTGAAGAGCTTATGAAGGAAGCACACAGTTCAGCTTACTCTGTACATCCAGGAGGGACGAAGATGTACCGAGATATTCGACAGCATTTCTGGTGGGAAGGTATGAAACGGGAAATTGCTCGCTTTGTGGCTAAGTGCTTGGTGTGTCAGCAAGTCAAGGCTGAACACCAAAGGGTTGCTGGTTTGTTGCAACCACTTCCGATTCCTCAGTGGAAGTGGGAACATATAACCATGGATTTCGTGACGGCTTTACCGCGGAGTCCAAAGGGCAACAATGCAGTATGGGTGATTGTCGATCGGTTGACCAAGGCAGCTCACTTTATTCCTTTTCGGGTTGGTCAATCGATGGAGACTTTGGCAGAGCGGTACATGCAGGAGATTGTCAGATTGCATGGGGTACCGGTAAGCATCGTGTCCGATCGGGACACTCGGTTCTTGTCGCACTTTTGGAGGAGTTTACAAGAAAGTTTGGGGACTCGATTGAAGTTTAGCACGGCTTATCATCCTCAGACCGATGGACAATCAGAGAGAACGATCCAGACCCTTGAAGATATGTTGAGGGCTTGCATGTTGGACTTCAAAGGTTCTTGGGAAGATCATCTACACCTGGTGGAGTTTTCGTACAACAACAGCTTCCAAGCAACTATTCAAATGGCCCCGTTTGAAGCACTGTATGGTCGTAAGTGCCGTTCACCTGTTTGTTGGGATGATGTTGGTGAACGAAGGTTACTGGGACCAGATTTGGTGGTACAGACAGTCGAGAAGGTGAATATCATCAGGAAGCATATGAAGGCAGCTCAAGACAGACAGAAGAGTTGGGCCGACACGTCAAGAAGACCTCTGGAGTTCGCCGTGGGTGATTTGGTATTCCTGAAGATATCACCGACTAGAGGGGTGATTCGCTTTGGAAGTCGGGGAAAGCTTAGCCCCCGATTCATTGGACCCTTCGAGATATTGGAGCGTGTTGGAGAGGTATCGTACAGGTTGGCATTACCGCCGTCATTAGCAGGAGTTCACGATGTGTTTCATGTGTCTCAACTACGGAGGTATGTTCGTGATGAGACTCATGTCTTGGATCATTCGGAGTTGACCGTTCGGGAAGACCTGACTTTTGAGGAGCGACCAGTCGAAATCAAGGATCGAAGAGAAAAGGTTCTCAAGAACAAGGTTATCCCTCTTGTGCTAGTTTCTTGGGGTAATCGATCGCATGGAGAATCCACTTGGGAGCGAGAAGACGAGATCCGGCAGAAATTCCCTCATCTTTTCCAGTAGTTAGTTATCTTGTATTCTTGGAATTTCGAGGACGAAATTCTTTTGTAGTTGGGTATGATGTAACACCCGAGCCCAATAGTACTATTTATATTACTAGTTGAGGGTTATATATTGCTCATTCCGATTTTCCTGATTTTCTGGTGTTTATTGCTAAATTTTACCCGGTTAAGTCATTTTAGCACATAACAAATTTTAACTCCGAAAATGAAATTTAAGATGTCCATGTTAGCCTACTCGTCGCCACTAGTCGCGTGGTAGCGTCCGCGTGTCGAGATTCCGTTCCGTTTGGCTAAACGGGCAAGTTTTGGCGACTACGCGCGCGTGCAAGTGTCCGACTTGGGGGCATGCATTTTAATCATTAAACACCTATTTTCAAAATTTGGAACCCGCTTAAAATCTTATAATTTGAATTTGGAACATTTGGGCGCAACCCGGGCGCGATTTGGAAATATTTCATTTCGCGCCAAAAAGGGCCCATTTAAATTTAATATCGAATATATATATATATTCTAATCTATAATTCCTAACAGCATATCCCTCAAAATCCTACGCAAATCCAATCTCGTGGCCAATCACGAGCTCCTATTGAGCTCGTGGGCCCCGCCTCTCTTTCCCTCAGTCTCTCTCTCTCCTCCCTCAATCTCTCTCAAATCTCCCTCTCTCTCTCTATCTCTTCAACCTCTCTCTCTCTTCCCTATATTTTGAAACCATGCAGCCGCCTCCTCCCCCATTATCCATCACGAGAGAACCCCTCACCCTAACCCTAACCTCATCGTGACTTCGCCGCGACCTCACCGCCGGTTCCCCCGCGACCTCGCCGTCGCCGTCGGCACCCTCAGCCTACCCGCGCCTTCCTCCTCTCTCCTGCGCCTGCACCCATTCCCGACTTCGCCTCCACCCTCGCAGACCTCGCCGTCGACGCCACCCATCGTCGTCGACGACTCCCGCGACTCCCTCTCACCCTCCTCGTCCCGACCTCGTCGTCGCTGCCCTCCTCCCCTCGCCGGAACACCCAACACGAGCCCTAACCCATCGCCTACCCCGCTGTTCGCCGGAGAAACGTGCCGGCGACCTCGTCGACACCACCTCCGACCACCTCCTTCTCTCCCTCGACCACCAGAGCCGACCACACTCTTCCCCACTCACCGCAGCACCCCTTTCCAGCGACCCCAAGCCCTTTCAGCCGTTCCAGCACCCTCGCCGCACCTCCTGTTCACCGCCGGTGGGTCCATCGCCGTCGGGCCCGTCATAGTTACCCCTGTTTCTCCTCTGTAAGCGTCACTTTACTTCCTTTGGTGCAAAACCCCGCTGATCTTGTATGTTTATCTTATTGCTAACTTGTTGCCGATAACTTTTGCCGGAATCCGACCGTGCCGTCTTGGCGAACCCGACGCTCCAGTGAAGCCCCCTGGTCCGTGTGATCCCGTTGACCTCTGTTGGGACTCGATCGGTGAACCGTGCTTTCCTATCGCGTTTTCTGCCGACATCGCATCCGTGTTCCCGTTTGCAGACCGTCGAGGCAAGTATCTGAATACTTGCTTGAACATGCTAGCGTGCGAGATCTAGTCTTGCCACGCAATTTAATTCAAACTATTTAATACCGTAACTTAGTGATGGCATTTGATGTCGTAATATTGCTGTTATCCTCATAATGGAATCGTTACAACCGTTCCCCGTATTTAACTAACCCACATCAATCCATGCTTTAACTAAATAAAACGACTGAATTCTATCTGCTTGAACTGTTAAACCATTCTTGAGACAATCATTACATTTAGTATAATTTCATGTAGTTCCTTAATTTATAATTGTGAATATTGCTTTACCTTGTGGCTATTACACCCTTAAGATGATTGAACCTGTTAATAAGAGAATATAAACATCACTGTGGTTATATGAAATACTGTGGTAAACTACTGTCTCCTGCTATTGTTCATTATTGATTGTATACCTGTTGTGAGCACTTACCCGATTGCACGACATATTGACCTGACCCTGCTACACCTGACATATACATACATACCGACTCATCCTGTTGTACCATGACATTACTTGTCTGACGATTTCATGCCTAATGCCGACAAACCTAACTATTCCTGCTGTCGATCCAGACAGACCTACCTTTACTTGACTTTGTGTTGGCATTAGTCCTTGACTACTGAATACCTGACTGACATACATAGTTTGGGGGTATGGGGAAATCAAAGGTGAAACCGACTTGTAACTCAACAGTTCGATACATTGTTCTGATCAGTCTTACGGGCTTGGCCAGCTCCGGAGTGTTGTTGCTGACATCACTCGTCCATCCTACTACCTTTTACTGCTTAGCGGCACGTCTCGGATTCAGCCCCGAGGGTCATGACCGTGGTCCCGGGCACGCACGGGATACTATTGAGTTACATCGACGATTCATCAATTGGTTTCAAAGACTATAGAGTAGAAAACCTGATAGGACAGTTTAGTCACCATTACACATTACCCTGCTTGTTATCTCTTATTGTTTCTTTATTCATGTTCATACCTGCATCGCTTATTATCATGTTTATACTTTATACTTGATGTCTTGACGCGCTGACGTCTGGGTTTTGCATGGCCCAGATTCCGCACCATTATCGACGACCGAGCAGGAGTACTTCAGCCAGCAGGCTGAACTGTGAGTTCCTTAGAGTTTAGTTTATTTATGTCATTTCATTTCCAGATGTGAGCCCGCATTATGGGACATACTGTTTATTTATTGTATTGGATCATTAGCTTCCGCACTTATTGTTTATTGATTCTTGTTATTATGGATTTGGACATGTATTAGATTAGCTTATTATCTTGTTCTTGATATCTTTACAACCGTAATGTGACTGTGGATGGATACTTCCTACCCACAGGTAGCATGGTTGGCTGTGTCACGTGCCCAAATCTTGCGTACTCTGGGAAGCAGGGCGTGACACTTCAGTAGAGTGACGTACCGTGGGTATGTTCCGCGGCATACTTACGACACGCCACTCCGCTTAAGAAACCTTAGGATGTACATTTCCTTGCACAGTATGATATTCATTCCTATGATCTATCTTCATCGATACTAGTTATGGTTTTGCTGCCACGATTGCACAGGCAGAGTGAGCTACGGCTCGAGTTGCGTCAGCATGAGCTCGTCGTGGACGAGGACTGACCAGTGCATGATTTCCAGAGACGTACGATTGCAAATTGAGGAGTCGTCTTATTGTGTTTTCGCGCCATGAGCGTTGGATTGATCGCTTTTACGAGATTTCCCGGGTGTGCTGATCGACACCAGAGGATTGAGCCACTGATAGAGGTTAGCCAGGATGTGATGACCGTTGATATTATCGCTTATCCAGGACGATTGAGGCGTTGTCCAGCGCACGAACGAAGGAGCCAGTTGTTGCTGCGGAAGATGAGATATCGCCCAAATGATTGGAGCTACTGCAGCATGAGCATATTCTTAGAGATATGATAGTGAGTCGCTAGTCACCGAGGATTAATGACTAGGACATATCGTTCGTTCGCTTACCCCGATGCAAGGTCATCAGATAGATTGATTCCAGCTAGAGGCGACTTCACGCAGATTCGTTGAGAGTCGATTGAGACGATCGAATGTCAGGAACCCATTTTCCAAGTTTAAAGTATTTGGAAAGACATGCAAGCGATTCTATGGACCCTCTAGAAGAATGAAACCCTAACTCGACATAATGACCGTGTGAAAGCCATTGAACCTTGGGGTTTGCGGCAGTTCCGCGGCGCCATTAGTGAGGCTTGGGTTTGCCCTTCTACGGCTGGACCACCGATGCTGTGGTATGTACTCGATACTATTAAACTGTACCTGAGATGTTGAGCTCTTGGGGGATTGTGAGGTTCTGACGAGTCGATCGGATGGTTCGACATCTTTCGGATATCATGTGATGGGACACTGCTTGGGAGACTCCAGATACGAGCATAGCCGTTGGAGCGCAGTCTGTGTAGCCACGGTGAGATGAGTCCGAATCAATCGATATTGAAGCAGAGTGGAGTAAAGAGTTTGCACAAGATTTCGACGAGATGACGTTTCACTCCGCTGACATCAGAGATGCGATACGCACGTTGAGGATGTGATCGGCTAGATATCCCCTACTAAGTGATGAAGATACCGAGTTCGTTATTTCGAGTCCATGTGAGGGACTTCGGATGGATCGTAGTCGAGGACATTGCAGTGCGCAGATAGAGACGCGACGTCGAAATGGACGATGATAAAAACAACCGGGAAAAGAAGTTCGTGTGAGATGCCGACGAGCTGTTATTACACCTCATTAAGATTAAAGGTCGGATATGCCTACATAGGCGCAGGGATGCGACCAGCTTCCAAGAAGATGTTGTACTAAGGACGCAGATGTCCAGAGAGCGAGAAAAGATTATGCCAGAGTACCAGCCTCCGTACAGTTTGGCTTAGGAAAGACCAGAAGAGACCTTGAGTAGGATTCCTTCCAGTACACTGCTGCAATAAGATTTGCACTAGGAGCTGATGTGTGATGTGCATTCAGAGGACCCGAGGTCGGCGCCAGAGATGTGCTGCTTTACGAGCGGTCATGAGGATTGACCGAGAGATGACCAGGGAAGTGCCAGAACGGAATCGTTCCTGTCAGCACACCTGACCGGGCCGATGAGCCGATAGATTGCGAGATTGGTAATCTATAGGGAAGATAAGGAACCAGAGGCAGAGGACGCCAGCCGTGAGCAAGAGGCCAGTAGATATCTTGCGCCGCTAGCATTGGATGTACCGGCACCTTCTCGACTCGAAGGAGGATATACCGACGACAGTATTTATGATTTATGATTTGTGATTTTGTGATTTGACTATCACGTATCCGTCGCTTTGGATTTCGGTATTTTGGGCGATCTATTTGCATGATTTAGTCTTGATGACTGAGTTCCATGATATTTGATTTTGTGCATCATGGTTGCACCTACTGGGTATTTATACCTTGCACATAGTTATTACTCTTGAGGTATTGATTGTGATTTCATGCCTATTTTATGCCGGTGATTTGATTTACGCTTTCAGCATAGTTTCATGTACTTTTAGTGTTTTGATTTGTGCACGCTGATACACGCGGTTGTGAGTTTTTCCATCGCGGTACACCTAATTTTGATTAAGCCGTGTTGTATATCGTTTCGTGCCTTGGCTGCACCTGCTTATGACTTTATGGATTTCATACGGTTGATTTGATGTTGTGCATATGTTACGCACACGATTTGATTTTTGCACTCGGTATAGCATATATGTGCTTGTAGTGCATTGATATGTGTTTTGTGCACGCAGTTGCACACGTTTATGATTTCCTTTATACCTGGGTACACTTGGTGTTGCTGCTTACGCATTTGAGTTATTGCTTGGTATTTGTGCATGGGATGCACCAGTTCTATACTTCGTGCGTTTGTCGCACCAGTTTTATGTTTCTTGCGTTTATCGCATCAGATTTATATATCGTGCCTTTGTTGCACCGGATTTATATTTTGTACATTACGGTTGCACCTGACTTCGATTTGATGTCTTTCGATATGTCGATTTTGATTCTGATATTGATGTGGATTCTTGCACTCCGTGCTTTTGACTGGACTTACGCATGTTCGGCGTCTGCTATTGGATTTTGTGTTTCCGTGCATGTTGAGTGCGCAGGGTCTAGATTTTCATTCGTGCACGATGGATGCACCGATTTGGATTTTCGCGCATGTTGGGCACATGCTTTGAGATACGATTTTGGTGCACACCCGATGCACTAAATCGAGATTCTTCGTGCATGTCAGATGCACCAGATTTTGGCTGTCAGGCACACACGTTGCCTATGACAGATGCTTCTTGCACACCCGTTGCACCTAGATGTTGTTTTGTGCACCTGTATGGCACATATATGGATTTTGATTTCCGTGCGCACCAGACGCACAGGGTGATGTTATGTGAATTTTTGGGATTTATTCCTTTTGGAGCAGTACATTTCTATGATATTTGATATTCGTTTTGTACCGAGCAGGACTAGTCAGAGGACAGTACCTGGATATATTTTGCATGCATTGATAGTTCGAAGGGATTTCCAAAGAGCGAGCTATAGTCTCGGTATATATATACCTATGTGTCCGATATGACACGGAACGTTTTAAAAACAAGGAAACCCTTCTAAATTGTTTTCAAACGGCGGAACGTACCTATTAAACAAAGGATATATACGTATATAGTTATTTTCTTATGAAAAACGTCCGCCACTGTGCAGTGTTACGTGCATCGCACGGCGATTTAAAAAGATTTGGCATGCATTTACATCAGCTATTCACATGTATAGACTGGATGTCTACATGTATAGTTCTGATCTATATCATATTGGTTTTGTATTGGATTTGACATTTGTGTCTTTACCATGACTCCGATGATTGCGGGATGCTTGATGGAGTGTTGCTTTTGAGTTATCTGCTCAGTACTCATGCGCATGCATTGCGCTATGATGTTTTATGTATAGACGATTTCGGAGCCCCGATGACTTGGAATTTGTATTGAAATATTTTAGTATTTGGGGGTTTAAATTTAAACTCGAGGACCGAATTTATTTAAGGGAGGTATATTGTAACGTTTTCAAAATAATAAAATATGATTTTTGGGAAATTTTATAAATTAATATTATTTTAATGAATATTTTAATATTCTGGTATAATTAAATACAAATAAATGGGGAAAAATTTTGGAAAATTCTAAAATAGGGTATTTTATGGAATTATGCCATTTTAAAGTTTTTAAGATTAGTTATATGCTAATTTAGTGCTAATCGCGATTAAAAATCGCTAATTGGATTTTTAGCATTTTGTGCAAAAATGTGCACATATCATTTTCCACACTTGTTACACTTGTGTTAAATTTCTTTTGCCATGGTTGTTCTTTTGGGTTCACTATTGGAGTGAGAAAGAAAAGAAAAGAAAAGGAAAAAGTAGCATGAGAGAGAGAGAGAAACCAAGTCAACCCTCACTTTATGAACCATTCCCCATCATTTTCCTCTTCTCATTCTCTCTCCTCTCCCTCTCTTGAGCTGCTGCTGCCCCTCTCCCTCTCTCTCCCTCTTCACAAAAACCCTAGATTCCACAATGAAATCCACCCCAAAACCCTATTCCCATTTCACTAAATTTGCTCCCAAGCTCACTAGCTACACTTTGAACCTAGCAAGATTGGATTTGGAGGACTTTGAGCAACTCAAGAATTTTCTTGAGTTGCCAAAGGAGGTAATTTCTGCACCTATTATAGTAATATCTCATTTCTTGTGCATCAATTCTAGTTTCATATCGATATTGTGTCGTTTTGTGGACCTTGGAGAATTCAAGTTAGGGTTTAGGGTTAGACCTGAAATCAAAGTGGAATTGAGGCTTGTTGTGACCTTAGAACCCCTTGTGTGATGCTAATTTGAACCCAAACCTGAACTAGAAACCAGAACACGGATTTATGAGACGATGTCGGAGAAAAACTGTAAATCTGGGAGTGTTTTGTGGAATCTGCTATCACCCCGAGACCCCAAAAATAAAACTAAGTTGACAGTAAGATGTGCAGGCACCATGGAACCACCACACCAAACCCAAGCCCCCAGCTCCAAAGTACGGCCAACAATTTATCCCTTCTAGCCGCAAATTGCGGCCAGAGCAGGAGGGAACTGTCTCGATTTTTGTGCATGGCCCTATTTCCTCTAGTCTTGACCCTGGGTATGTCTAGTTTTGACTGATTCCATCTAGGGTGAAATCTGGGTTGATTTGCTTGAGTTGGCGTATGATATACGACTTGTTTTAGCATGGATTTTGGTATTTGGTGATTCGTTTCTGTCGGGTGGCGTTTGGACGTCAACGACAAGTGGATATTGAACGTGTTTACATGCGAGACGATAGGTTTTTACCTATGCGAGTAGCGTGTGCTATTTTGGTTTCCGATGTGATTTTCATATGCTTTAGCGTTGTGATATACTTGTAGGTACCCTACGTGATGTTGAGGCAAAGAAGATGAAGATGGCGACAACGGCACCGACACATGAGAAGCAAGGTGAGTAGATTTATATCTACGGGGAGAAGTCGGGTGGATGGCGTATAGCACCCCCGCAGTCCGTGGTGATGTATACGAATACGTATACACACATATATTTATTATGTGTTGTTTAGGATTATTGATGGTAATAATGGATTATTGATAATAAGGATGTATTGGTTTAATAGTGTGAAACCCTAGAGTAGTGGGTGCACTCATACATACACCCATACTTGCATACATTCTTGCATTTATCTGTGCGCATATGATGGTATTGTTGCGCCACGGCAGCGCCCCGGTCGTCTACTCGAGGCCAAAATGCGGAATCAAAAATTTTCCTTACTTGGAAACTGGCGCTACCGCGGACAATATACCCGGATCGTTAACCATTAACCTAATGCTAGCTAACAAGAGATGGGAAGAGAAGTATACCAAGTGATCCGAGTCCTCCGTTCTTCTCTTCATCGTCCCGATCTCCCGCGGAAAGTCTTGACTCCACATCGTCGCCTCCTCGCCGGAAGGGCACCACATCGCCTGCGTCTTTTACGGGCTCCCGCCTCAATACCGAGGCAACTCGGGCATGAAGCCGGCAACTCGACATGCTCAAGATATGCTGTAGAATGTGTAGTGTAGAGGCTATGTCTCATTTGGGGTTTGTTGCCATTTGAAGATGATGGAGGAAATGAGATAAGAAAAATGGTGCTTGCATTTTTCTAGCATGAAATGAGATCAAGAGATCAAAATCTCAAGAATGAAAACTCTCTCTTCTTTTTCTTTCTTTCAACCATTTTCATCAAGTGAGAAGAAGCATGGTGGAGGAATGAATATGAAAACATATAACATGAAGGGAGGTGAGTGTAGGAGAGCAAGAAGGGTGACCACATCCTAAACCTCATCATCACAACCTCACATCAACTCTAATCCTTTCTCATCAACTTTCAACTCACTTATAATCTTAATAAAGCATGAAAAGATGAAGGAAAAGAATGGCATCTAAAGATGCTATCATGATAAATACTTTTGCAAGAAAATCCTCCACAATGTGTTATTTGCAAAACTGCAAATAACCCCCTCCATCGGAAAAGTCCGGCCGGGATAGAACAAAGGAAAACCGGCCGGAACGGAATGCAAACTGGCAACTCCAGAAAACTGGTCCCGTAATAAATTACAGGAAAACCCCGATACTGTGCATACACACCCGCATCTGTATTCTGACCGGATACAAATGCAATGAGACAAAATCTACACTGTACTAAACTAGTACCGGCTTAAACCAAAGCCGGCTAGTAAAATCCGTTCGATCCTGATGCGTGCAATACCGCACGTATCAGATCGAACCCTGCCATATAACTATACGGCCACTAGTACAAAACTGTCTGATCCTGATCCGTGCAATACCGCACGTATCTGATCGGACCCTGCCATATCTCCATACGGCCTCTACAGCGTTTCGCCCGAAAGCTTGAGTAACTGAAAGTGTGGTGGACTCTAAAGACTCGTCAATACTATGGCTGTGGATTTAACCACTAGCACGTCAGAGGTATAAGCCAATACGTGACGGGCCACCAGCTATTGACCAAAAGGGACGTCGATGAGCGAACTCATCCTGACACCCTACTGAGCCTGTCAGTGACAATATCCGTACAGTCCAGTCTGTTCGTCTATGAGCATCGCATGTCGGGCCTAGGGGGTTGGTAAAAGCCAGACCCCCAAAAGCGGTACAAGTCGTGTCGGAGTGTAGCCTAGAACACCCTGAGATACTACTGGAATACCTACGAGTAAATCTCCTGCCTCGGCCGAGGGCTTTGCGTAATGGCTCTCCTAGACACAGCGCGACCTCACCCCAATACCGGGAGAGACGAACCCCTGAAGATCCGCTTACTGCCTCCATGTGGCTCGGGAATGTACCCAACTAAAACCTGTTTGCACGACTCCTTTGAGCCGTGGTAGGGTAGTAATCAAAGTACAGTGGGAACTCACACGAGACAAATGACGATCCCCAGGTCAATGAACTAACCTGTACACATGTCACCAGGGAACTGCTATCTGACGTCTGGTATAATCCCAACTGGCAGGTTCCCGGCGAGTCCTGTCCGGTGTACTCATAACCCAATGAGCACCTGTATACATCTTAGGTGAACCAACTGACACCAGTGGCTTGTGAGACCGGCCACCGCCCCTCGTCGGGGTCTCGACTGTATACACTAGTCTACTCTGGAGAATCGATGCCCTGTCTCGAAACTCCTACGACTGGGGACCTTTTAAGGATGTGCTTATAGACTACCAGCTCCCATGTATATGATCGCCATCATACTGCCGGCAGTCAAGCAAGAATCCTAGGGGCTCTATCAACGTGTAATAGCGACATGCCAGGTCACCTAAAGCAGTACACGATGATAAAGATAAACCAGATAGCATACTATCATCTCGAGTAAGACTGTCCTACCGGGATAGGTCCTCCCTCAATCATTGCAATCACGTGCCTGTGATCCAATAATTGACTCTGAGGGCACTATCTCCAACAATCTCCCACTTGCACTCAAGGCTAATTATTGCGATGCCGCATACTCACAGCCCGTGTGATACCGAACACCCAACTCCTCTACTAGTCAGTCTCACAAAGCTCGTTTGCGAAACTATTGCGTTCGAGGAATAGCCTCAGTGAGTGGATCCGCTGTGATGTTTCTTTCTATGTCTCTCTATATCTCAAGTTCGCGGAGAAAGCCATCTCCCGAAATGAGCAATACCTGTCTTAGAATGTCTGGATGTCTGATGGGACCTAGCTCATAAATGAACTCCAAATCCAAACTTCTTAGACTGTATCTTCAACCGAACTTAATCAGTATCCTGCGCCAAGCCTCCCTCAGTATTGCCTTGGACCACCTGTCCAAAATACTGCTCCTCATCAGAAGGAAAACTATAACTCTGATAGCCACTCTGCCATCCATGTCACCTTGGAAGCCTGGAGTGATAACCGTCTCCTAAAAGAGACTGTCGTTATCACATCCCTAGAACACGCACTTATGTCCTAAAACTGCTTCCGATTGTTTCTCCAGGATTGGATTAATATCAACTTATTGCATTTACTGCAAGAACAACATCTGGTATGGTACTTGACATCTCATGATTGACTCAATTGCCAAAGCAAGTGATCTGCCAATCATGCACATCCTCTCCCCTTTAGTCTCTAAGACACCTTTAGAGAGGGTGACTCCATTACCTGCAGGTACACTACCATGCCAGGAGTCGTCCATTCTAAATACTCTTAGAATGCTGTCTAAGTACCCAGATTGGGAAACCACCCAAATCTAGATCTAAAACCATAGATCTAGTAACCAGAATGTCTGATATAATATCCAAGTCCTGTGTGGAGAAAACACTGTGTGACGACCAAAGTATAACCGATCGTAGTATAGGAGTATCACTTCCTACTACCTTCTCAACAGATCCATCCCCTATTCTGATGACGTCAAACCTATGACTGTCACATCAGAAATAGATGATCTATCTCCGCTACATTTGCTTCAGTCTATAAATAGACATAAGCCTGATGTCCACCAATGCTTCCGCTGCTCCCACTGACTACGACAACCCTCTGGCAGAGTCATATAGACGTGCACTTCTAAAGCTAGTTTAGAACGACGCTATACTCATCCTCCTGCCGGGTCTCGCAGCCTGGAACAACAGCAATGGCAAGTGTGGGTAAACAAGAACTTCCCTGTCACCGTCCTTGAGGCTACCGGAGTACCTCTCGGGTGCCTGAAGTTACCCACCGTATCTGCGGAGTGGCCAATGGAATGTCAAATCAGATTGAATCTTTAGGTTCCTCATCAAATCTTCAGTAATTGTTTGCGGTTCTGGAATCACTTCCAGTTCTACCATACTCCCACTTCTGTTTTTGAAAAAAATCCATTTTTAATAAAACTGTGGCGAGTCTAGAACAATATTTCTATTGATCTGCCAGATGGTAGAAAGTCAACCCTCGTCATAGCCTGGGTCAACCCACAAACAGCCATTACAGAAACGTGCCTTGAGTTGTCCAGTGTCTGGTTTTAATCATAAACCGGACAACTTCCCGTACCTTAACAACGTTAAGATATGAACTGTTCTATATCCAATATAGAACCAGAGGCACTGATTTAATTGAACCAGATTCAAATCATGCAGCTGTCCCCAGTGCATGTCAACTAAATGGAAGAAGGCCGATCAGCGTTACTCAACTTAGGAATGCATCCAATTATGAGTAACCTGAAAGAGAAGCTAGATCTCTTTATCATTACTATCAACTGAATACCATACACAAGTATCTACATCTTCGATCACTTTGAAGAATCCCGATACTTGCTATACCTGGTTCTCTACTCTATTCAAATACCTATAACTCCTCAAAACTTAGACCCTGTGTTTCCACGAAACACATGTCTAAGAACTAGAGAAGTTAAAAGTAAACAGAATATAGTATGAGGACCAACCCCTCTGTCCTAATGGACACTGGACAACATACAATACTCTGTATAAGTCCGCTGAGTCTAACAACTCTTTCACTGTGTGTCGTAGGTTGAAAACTGTACTTATGGTTAAGAAGAATTACACCGCTGTTTAATGCTCCTTACCTAACCATCCACTGATATAGGTAAATGTCATCGACATAATATCAAAAGGTATATCTCACTCTATGAAAATAGACGTACAGATATATCAATTTGAAATTGGTGCACAACAGCGGATATTCAAAACCAAATATTTGCCGACCGGCAAACAGCCCAGATGATCTCCTCAAATATCACCGATTGCAACTAATCCCGATATAATGAGGATGATCACCCTATTCCCAATAACTTACTCCCACTCAGCATCTGTAAAACCATACAGATGTGAGAATCATACCTGGTAAATACATACCCTGGAGCAAGTGTCTAACTGGGAAATCAGTTTTCCATTAACAGTACACGGTGAAACTGAAACATTGAAATGTTTCGTTGGGGTATCCTGGTATTCCTAGTAATGCCTCTTCCATTATCCAGATTCACAACTGTAACCGTATAATTTTTTGTCACTTCTCCAAATCCCTTTATATGTCTTTAGTCATCACCTTCTGTACACCCCTTTAGGCCAAATGGTTTTCTTCCTTCCCTACCGTTCGGCACCAGCCTATGGTTTGGAAGAAGACTATCCAATAAGCATAAAAGGTGTACTGTCCTAATCCTAGGAGCACTCGCAAAGCGAGAGAAGGTGAATATAAAAGACAACCGAATAAACCTTATTCCTATTTCTCCTGAACCAGAATCCATCCCCGAACTGGAACAAGTTCCTTTCGAGTTCGTATATAACCATACGATGGAGTATCCAATAAACTGTGGATCTTCGTAGTGACACGGAGTGTCCTGGAGAAATACAAAGGTGATTTAGGATTGGCGAAGGAATACTTGGTTTGGTCGTGAATATCTGTCGCAATTTACTTTGCCCTCCTACTAATCCCTTGCTTTGTCTTAACTTAATACCTTCTGCACACCATCGTTATGCTAATTGGTTTTCTTCATTCCCTACCGGTCGGCACCAGCCTAAGGTTTGGAAGAAGACTATCCAATTTGCGTAATAGGTGTACTATCTCCTAAACCAAGGAGTACTCGCAATGAGAGAAGGTGAAAAGAAAAGACAACTGAATAATCCTATTCGTTTGCTCCAGAACCAGAAACCATCCTCGAAGTCCTTCGAGTTCGTATATAACCATACGATGGTTTTGTCCAATGGAAGTGGACGTTCGCAGTAATACGGGGTGTCCTGGAGAAAAGGGTAAAAGTAGGAGTGGCAATGAGGTTTGCAACTCTGACAATCCAAAAGCCTGTGTTAAGAAGGTTCGGTCAACTTGGTTACTGAGTCAATGTCCAGGGTCGGGTCAATGGTCGCTGCCAGAGAGAGAGAGAAAAGAAACACTCAGCGTGCACTCTAACCTAGATCAGAATGGTTATCACTTTGTCTAATCTGGAAACCTCCCACTGTACCTCAAATTCTCCTCCAAACCTGAAAGAAGAATTAGTCGGGGTCACCCGAGGAGTAAACTAACTCATCAGTGGGAATCGGGATCCAACTATCATCGCATGATAACTTGACGGAATCCACTCAAGTCACCACACTCCAGAAGGTATGCGCATGCCTGGCAAGTTTCAGTTCTTTTGAAACTCCCGATGTGATTTTTACCCCAAGCGGTTTATGACCTTGACTAGGTCAACAAACCATAAACCGCCAGTCAAGTTCAACCCGTCATTATTCTGGATTGCATTAAACCCACCCGTACGTGCCCTTGACTAGGTCAACAAGGCCGCACGACTGTCCTAACCAATCCCACTTATGCAACAAACAAGTATCACTTAGCTACCGAACACTACGTCTTGACTAGGTCAACAAACGCAGCACGAATACCAAATAATACCTGTAGGAAATGACGGAGGGCTACGGCTGGTTTTTGGCGAAAAACCTTTAACGTAATGAACTTGATATCATTGAAGGAACTGCATAGTTTTTATAAAAATATAGTGACGAAGCCTTTGCTAAAGAGGTCACTCCCGGTGAAGGGATCTCGGCTCTTTCCCCGTAGAATGAGGTGCAGGATATTCCAACTGAATACCACGATGCAAAGCAAAAGTAATCGGCTATAGTGAAGTTAATGCCCTGACGCAAACTTCTGTCCAAGGGGTCACTCCCGGTGAAGGGATCTCGGCCCTTGCCTCGTCGACTGAGGAGCAGGATATTCCAAATGAATACCACGATGCAAAACAAAAGTGAACGTCCTTGCAATAACAGCTTTTTGAAAAATGTTCCAACAACATCAGAATAGGTTTGTTTATCTTGCATTGATACGAATCAACGCAGTCCCATCAAATGATCACACCAATAAAGAACGAAAATATACTGATGTACGTATATGCCATCCGCATTCGCCACTGGGTCCCGTCATCACCCGTTAGGTTACTTAACTAACGACAGAGCGGGGACTGGACTAGCGCGGATGCAAAACATATACAACATCTACTAATATATATACCAATATATTATATTCGCTCAAGGCGTGATAAAAAGCAACATCACAGAAATGTATAGCATCATAGAACAATACAGATATCTGGGATCCCCGGGTTTCATAGAGCCGCTACTGAAACCCGACGTTCCCCTGGTCGTGTGGATAGCCTGTGCAATGAAATCCTAGACCCCTACGGGCGCGGCAAGTCACCCGCCAAAACCTGAAGCGAGGCAGCCCCCTTCAGCACCGTGAATGGACCACCCAGCACTTCATGGAATCCGGTAACTTGGGCACCCCTCCTGGGTCAACCTGTACCCCCTACGAGTGCGGCGAATAGCCCGCCAATCCTAGAGTGAAGCCCCCTCTGTCTCAATGCCATGAGATGCGGGCTTGTTGCCCTCTAGAACCCGGCTATCCGTGCACCCCTCCGCGGGGTAATCCTAGTACAGAAAGTAAAATATACATACACCGGGTACATCGACCGCAACCAGGTCGTGCCCCAAAAGAATAATACAAACAGGCAGTGACGGCAGTCCACATGTCGGACGCTCGCCCCGCAATATCAAATGTACATAATACACCAAAAACTGTACTAGCATTGCATCCAGGCTATCCCCCACGACCGATCCGCAACAACACAGCATAAACATAGAACTTCAACGTGAAAATCACGTTCGCAAATCCGTCTAACCAGGCTATAGCAGTTAGACGGGATTTACCGATCAAGTGACATTCACGGTCGCAGATATAATGTAAATACTGTGAAATAATGTGTTTAAAATATCTGATCGATCAAACAATTAACAAGTGGGCCCCCAACCAATACTGTAGCAGTTACAGAAAACCTGGGCCGAAATTTAATATTCCAAAACCCACAAAATTAGCCCAAAAGCCCACTGTAAAATTTTGACCAAGTGAAGACTCCAGAGTGCGGCGGAACCGCGGCCCAAGGGGGGTTTTGGCCGCGGTTCCGCGCTAAAGCAGTCGACTGAAATTGTCGAATTTTTACAGTGGTCTTAGAATTTCCTGCACATTATTTTTCTGCAACCTGAAAAATTTTTAGACACCAAAAAATTCCAACAGAAAACTGATGCAAAGGAAAATGTGGTTTTTGGGATTTTGGTCGATCGGAAATGCAAAACACATTAGAACAAGCTAGGTAAGGTTAATGGCGTGGCTCTGATACCATGTTGCGCCACGGCAGCGCCCCGGCCGTCTACTCGAGGCCAAAATGCGGAATCAAAAATTTTCCTTACTTGGAAACTGGCGCTACCGCGGACAATATACCCGGATCGTTAACCATTAACCTAATGCTTGCTAAAGAGATGGGAAGAGAAGTATACCAAGTGATCCGAGTCCTCCATTCTTCTCTTCATCGTCCCGATCTACCGCGGAAAGTCTTGACTCCACATCGTCGCCTCCTCGCCGGAAGGGCACCACATCGCCTGCGTCTTTTACGGGCTCCCGCCTCAATACCGAGGCAACTCGGGCATGAAGCCGGCAACTCGACATGCTCAAGATATGCTGTAGAATGTGTAGTGTAGAGGCTATGTCTCATTTGGGGTTTGTTGCCATTTGAAGATGATGGAGGAAATGAGATAAGAAAAATGGTGCTTGCATTTTTCTAGCATGAAATGAGATCAAGAGATCAAAATCTCAAGAATGAAAACTCTCTCTTCTTTTTCTTTCTTTCAACCATTTTCATCAAGTGAGAAGAAGCATGGTGGAGGAATGAATATGAAAACATATAACATGAAGGGAGGTGAGTGTAGGAGAGCAAGAAGGGTGACCACATCCTAAACCTCATCATCACAACCTCACATCAACTCTAATCCTTTCTCATCAACTTTCAACTCACTTATAATCTTAATAAAGCATGAAAAGATGAAGGAAAAGAATGGCATCTAAAGATGCTATCATGATAAATACTTTTGCAAGAAAATCCTCCACAATGTGTTATTTGCAAAACTGCAAATAACCCCCTCCATCGGAAAAGTCCGGCCGGGAAAGAACAAAGGAAAACCGGCCGGAACGGAATGCAAACTGGCAACTCTAGAAAACTGGTCCCGTAATAAATTACAGGAAAACCCCGATACTGTGCATACACACCCGCATCTGTATTCTGACCGGATACAAATGCAATGAGACAAAATCTACACTGTACTAAACTAGTACCAGCTTAAACCAAAGCCGGCTAGTAAAATCCGTTCGATCCTGATGCGTGCAATACCGCACGTATCATATCGAACCCTGCCATATAACTATACGGCCACTAGTACAAAACTGTCTGATCTTGATCCGTGCAATACCGCACGTATCTGATCGGACCCTGCCATATCTCCATACGGCCTCTACAGCGTTTCGCCCGAAAGCTTGAGTAACTGAAAGTGTGGTGGACTCTAAAGACTCGTCAATACTATGGCTGTGGATTTAACCACTAGCACGTCAGAGGTATAAGCCAATACGTGACGGGCCACCAGCTATTGACCAAAAGGGACATCGATGAGCGAACTCATCCTGACACCCTACTGAGCCTGTCAGTGACAATATCCGTACAGTCCGGTCCGTTCGTCTATGAGCATCGCATGTCAGGCCTAGGGGGTTGGTAAAAGTCAGACCCCCAAAAGCGGTACAAGTCGTGTCGGAGTGTAGCCCAGAACACCCTGAGATACTACTGGGATACCTACCAGTAAATCTCCTGCCTCGGCCGAGGGCTTTGCGTAATGGCTCTCCTAGACACAGCGCGACCTCACCCCCAATACCGGGAGAGACGAACCCCTGAAGATCCGCTCACTGCCTCCATGTGGCTCGGGACTGTACCCAACTAAAACCTGCTTGCACGACTCCTTTGAGCCGTGGTAGAGTAGTAATCAAAGTACAGTGGGAACTCACACGAGACAAATGACGATCCCCAGGTCAATGACTAACCTGTACACATGTCACCAGGGAACTGCTATCTGACGTCTGGTATAATCCCAACTGGCAGGTTCCCGGCGAGTCCTGTCCGGTGTACTCATAACCCAATGAGCACCTGTATACATCTTAGGTGAACCAACTGACACCAGTGGCTTGTAAGATCGGCCACCGCCCCTCGTCGGGGTCTCGACTGTATACACTAGTCTACTCTGGAGAATCGATTCCCTGTCTCGAAACTCCTACGACTAGGGACCTTTTAAGGATGTGCTTATAGACTACCAGCTCCCACGTATATGATCGCCATCATACTGCCGGCAGTCAAGCAAGAATCCTAGGGGCTCTATCAACGTGTAATAGCGACATGCCAGGTCACCTAAAGCAGTACACGATGATAAAGATAAACCAGATAGCATACTATCATCTCGAGTAAGACTGTCCTACCGGGATAGGTCCTCCCTCAATCATTGCAATCACGTGCCTGTGATCCAATAATTGACTCTGAGGGCACTATCTCCAACAGGTGTGTATATCTACACATGGGTATGGGACTATGTGTTCATATACGAGTTTTGAGGATGATACGTGGGATTGAGATGAGTCGATGAGATTCGATTGAGGCCGTGAGATTTGGCGACATGACAGAGTTCGTATTGGAGATGTGATATGATGGTAGTGATACCTGTCATGTGATGAGATAGTGTGATATCGACTCAGATTTAGGTGGTTTCCATACCCCTCTCGATTGACTTGATTGTTGGGTTCGTAGTTCGCATAGTAGGCGTTAGGCTAGACCCGAGTCATACCTATTTCAAAATTAACGAATCGGGGATATTTTAAATATAAGCAAAAGGGTTTATACGGATATTTTCAAACGACGCATCTTTTCTTAAAACACCGTAGCCCTTATTTTACCAAAAGCCCTGATTCGTCTTATTTCAAAAGGCAAGGTTGCATGATATATTTATTGAGGCAGGTTCTTTACTGTTGCGTGATTACTCGATTCCGCATATTCATGCTGTTTGCATTGCATCGCTTATATTGTTGATATATTTCAGTCATGCTGCTAGGACACCAGCACAATTATCGATGATGCGTATGTTCTACGTACACTTGTTTGCCGGCTCACACACTTCATCATCGATAATTGCCATGTCACTACACTGTAGTACTGTTGCATTCAGGATATGACCCTTTCATGACATATCGATATGCTTACCTTTCTGCTATATGTCGCATACATGCTGCTTTCTGATTATACGCATTGAGATATGCTGTTTCCATGATATCTCTGGTTTTTGGGAACCGTGGGTGTTTCAAAGAAGATATGTAATTGTTTTAAAAACCCGGTTACCCTTGATATGATATTTCAGTGCGTCCACCATGCGTTTTCTCGGTGCTGAGAGCGACATGTGAAACCCGATTCGAGGAGGCGGATGAGGCCGATTGCGGGTACATGGTGGACCCGGTATGGTTCCCCGGGGCAAGAAATGTTTTTTGTGGAGTAGATGATGAGCCTGGCAGGGTGGCGAGTACCTACCGGTGATTGGTTGGACCTGGCGGTTATCCGGAGGATACTGACCAGAGTCGATAAATGGATATCGGCGTACTGCCGGGGCCGAGGGCCGATACCGCAGACAGAGCCCATGGGCCGATCCGGACTGACGGAGCCCGATATATGAGGATTTACGTGACGATGCTGGGCACAATTTTCATGATGTTTTCGAGTGCCGATGTTGGGCACTCCGGTTCTATGATTTTGACGTGTCGCGAGGGCCACAGGTGGTTTATATCCTCATATTTTCATGCATATGCTGATGATATTTACATGCATGATGGTTATTGTCATTGGGTGACGAGTGGACGGGATCCACGTACATGCAGATTTGATTACATTGATCATACCTCACATTTATGCTATGCTATTACCTGAGGCACTGACACGAGCACTTGGCACTACACTCATGTATAGAGATTACATTGCCAGTTTAGCATGTTTCAGACTTATTCATATTGAGGTTTATATACATATCTGATCGTATTGATCTAGGATGGGTCATGCATTCGATCTCTGCTTGTAGATATTTTCTTTTCATGAGTTGGCAACTCACCCCCGTTGTGCCACAGTCCTTGCAGGTTTTTGCCTTACAGATTCCATAGCGGCATTTCTGGTACACTGCTTCCATATGGGTGACTTGCGTTGGTAGGTGGGTTCTTTTGTATCAGAACCGCCATTGCTCCTGTATTATTCATTGTATCTAGAATTCCATCAATCAAAACTTGTATATTGTTTCAAACTTAGAAAACAGTGTTGTATTATTTTGACCTTAGAGTCGCGCTTGTAGTATTACTGTTTTCTGGCTGTTTTGAGTTTCTTTTTGGGTTTTGATCCTCGCCCTTTGGCGTTGTATATTATATTGCTTGCGTGGTTGTGACCGTCGATTGACGAAGAGTTAGCTCCCGCTTGGGGATGCCTTTTATCATTTCATAATTATGTTATTCTTGTTGTACCCCGTTCGGGGCCAGTTTTTACAAAGGAAACTCTGCCGAAAATTTCAGGAAAGATTACACATTTTAAAAATGCATATTCGGCTTAGTTATTTAAAAACTTGATTTTCAAAACATGTTTTCTTTACCTCTTAAAACTAGTTTTTCCTTTATTTACTCCTTAAATGGTTTTAGATTTCTAGGCTTTTGGCTTACTTGGATCAGATGGAGTCCTATAGACTTCATAGGATTCAAGGGCCAGTCACGTGCTTTTTCGGGTTGTCACGATCCGAGTTTTTCGACTCGTGACCGGCCCTTAACCACGCTACGTCTACAGGCGTAACGCGACTAAGTAAGCCGAACCCAGAAATCAAAACCATTTAAAAATAGTGAGTGTTAAAAATATTTAGTTAAAGCATTTAGAAAACCTTAAATAATTCAATAAGTTCCTTTAAGTTACTTAATCATTTAAATAATTTTGGCAGCATTTCCTTTGTAAAAGTAGCCCTGAGACCGGGTACAAAACATGATATGAGTGAAAAATGAAATATAATGAAATGAAACATCCCCAAACGGGAGCAATCACGCCCAACGGTGGAAACCATCATCACAAGAGTAATATACGACGCCGTAGCGAAGAATAAGCAATAAGTAAACATCACAGAAAATAACTGCATATAAAAACAGTCGGCTCCCACGAGCTCGACACCAGAATACAAAATATACATCATCGTCCTCACACAATATCTAAGTCCAGTACATAAATGGTAGATAGAGAGTACTAGATACAAAAAGGGATACAATAACAGTAGTCAGATACCACAACCCATCTAAATGCAAAACAGCTCTATCCGCAACTGTGGTGGTATCTGTAGCCAAAAGATGCAAAAGACAGCCTGTCGCGACTATGCTGAGGGTAACCTGCAAATGCTGTGGCACAACGGGGGTGAGTTGCCAACTCGTGAATAGAGATAACATATAAAGGTAATCGCGAGCATGCACGTACTGCGCTACACTAACAAATGCCAGCAGATGATATCAATGCGTGATAAGCAGTATGTGCAATAATCATGCAGATGCTCTGTCAGGTAAAATAACTACAGGATGAGATATATGGTAATCAATGCTGAGCATGGGATAAACAACATCTACACGGAATATCAACGTGGAAAACAATCGGTGCCCACAACTGCACCCAAATCCCAAATAACTCAGGCGCCGGCACACCCATCGGCCCTCAAATCCTGTAAATCTCTGAGAAATCACGAGTGCCCAACATCGGCACCCAAAACATCATAAAATACTCGTGTCCAGCATCGACACGCAAATCCTCATATATCGGGCTCCGTCAATCCGAATCAGCCCACGGGCTCCGTCTGCGGTATCGGCCCTCGGCCCCGGCAGTACGGATCATCCCTCATCCATCTCTCGACTCTGGTCGGTATCCTCCGGATAACCGCCAGGTCCAACCAATCACCGGTAGGTACTCGCCACCCTGCCAGGCTCATCGTCTACTCCACGAAAAACATTTCTCGCCCCGGGGAACCATACCGGGTCCACCACGAACCCGCAAACGGATCATCCATCTTCTCGAATCGGGTTTTAAGCACACGTCTCAGCACCGAGAAAACGCGTGGTGGATGCACCAAAATATCATATCACGAGAAACCGGGTTTTCAAATAGTGCATCTTTTCTTAAAAATCCCACGGTCCTCAAAACCAGAAATCTCATGAAAATCCAACACCAAGAAGTAAATCCAATGCGATGTGCTACGTACATCAATCCATGATATAGGTATAAGGGAAAACCGCTTTTAAAATTAGTTTCCGTTTTTAAAGATATCATGCGGCTCCCAATTTCCATGAAAGTCATATCGAATCATATATGAAATGAACTACAGCAATATAATCATGGCAGTTCTACAGTGAGTGTGTCATGGCAATTACTAACGGTGTGTGTGTAGCATGCAGATTAGTGCTCGTGCAACATGAACCGTTAGTAATAGTACGGTGTTCTATCAATTCTAAGCATACATACAGCAGGGAATGCAATATGCAATGACAGTCCATGAGGTAAATGCAACATATAATAATAAGGTCCTATCAGCCCTGACGCATAACGCCATGTTGGCGATATCCCCGTAGATGTTAAATCTACTCACCGAGGTCTCGCGCTAAGTGTAGCCGACGACTTGCTTGCCCTTCTTCGCAGCGTCCGTCTCACTCGCTGGGAAACCTAGAATCACATAACATATATCACACATAAGCTCAATTTCACAAAACGTGATATTACGATACAGTTAGAAACCCGTGTCGTAAACCAATCGCGCGTGTGCGCGATATGCTAAAACGTATGATCACGCGCCTGAAACTATCCTAACGCGTCGCGATACGCAAAAACCCCAAACCCACACGCGTATCACGCGTGTCGCGGAGGTTAAAAATACGAGAAATAGGTATATAGTTCCAGATTTTTATACAGAACTTAATTTACAAAAATATATATACTATAACACTACACACAGCAGAAGACACCCAAAGGACCAAACCCCAACCCAAACCCTACCCATCTGGCCGCAAATTATGGCCAGATCGAATATTTCGGCGGCCACAACATGAAGAAAGGGGGTCGGGTTCTACCTGGGGTATCAGTACCTAGCCACAACACTACAGTATTCTCAAAATTAATCTGAACTCATCGGGTCGATAGCAGTTTCCAGAAAACTCAAATTTTGCTTAAAAATGACGAATCTGCTTCAAAAGAGATCTGGTGGTATTTTAGTGCAATTGGGGGCTAAGCTGGGTTAAAATGGCCTTAACAACACTCTATCAACCTACTGAAACCAAAACACACAACACTTGCTCAAGGTTCCCACTAATCACCTTATATCGCACTAAAACGCACCAATAAACACTAACCGAAGCAAAACTTACACTAAACAAGTAAACTAGGGAGTAAGTTTAGGAAATATACCCCACACTCGACCCAAGGGAGCTGGATGAAGAAGAAGAAGTGAAGGGAAGGGGCTGCAGCTGGAGTTGGGGCAGTTGCTGCTGCTAGCTGCTGCTACTGGTGCTGTTGCTGTTACTAGAATGCTTGCTGCTGCTGCTGTGAAGCCTGTTGCTGCTGCTGTGGATGATTGCTGCTGCTGCTGTAAGGTATGTGTGTGTGTGTGAGAGAGAGAGAGTGAGGTTGAGAGAAAGGAAACAAAACAAAGAAATGAGAGGAGAAATCATCACCCCAATGTCAACCCCTCCTCTCTCTCTCCTCATTAATTGCAAGCATGGCTTAAGCCATGATGCACTCTCTCTCTCTCTCTCTCACCAAGTCAACACCCCAAGGAAATTCAAATTAAAGCAACTACTAATTAACTAATTAAACTCAATTAAAACCCAAAAGACTTAATCCCCATGATTAACCCACCATGGTTACTAATCATGGTAATAACTCATTTAAAATCCCTAGTTTACATGCACATGTGTGTGCAAGCGTAGGAAAATTTTAGAAAAATATTTATTACATTAGGAAAAATATTTAAAACCCAATTTGGTAAACTTCTTATTAAAAACCCATTATTTAAATATAATTAGTCACTAAACACATCCTAAGGTGTTACAATATCTCCCCCTTAAAGAAATTCGTCCCCGAATTTCAAAATCTAACAACACGTACCTTTGAAAAGATGGGGATACGTCTTCATCATCTCGCTTTCGGTATCCCAAGTGACCTCCTCACGGTTCTGACCACGCCAAAGTACCTTAACTGATGGGATGTCCTTCGATCTCAATTTCTTCACTTGTCGATCCAAGATCATCACCGGCTGCTCTGTATAGGAAAGGTCGCACTCAAGCTGGATCGTCGGGTGCTGAATCGCATGCGAAGGATCATGAAGATATCTACGGAGCATCGAAACGTGAAATACGGGGTGCACATCTGGAAAACTGGGCGGAAGGGCTAATCGGTATGCTACTGCACCAACACGCCAAAGGATCTCAAAGGGGCCCACATATCTGGGACTGAGCTTCCCCTTCTTCACAAACCTCATCACACCTTTCATAGGGGAGACCCTCAAGAAAACATGATCACCAACAGAAAACTCAAGCCTGCGCCGCCGACGGTCCGCATAAGATCTCTGCCTACTCTGCGCTGCTCTCATCCTATCGCGAATCAACTGGATCTTCGCGGTCGTCTCCTCAACAATCTGTGGCCCTAAGATACTGCCCTCACTGAGCTCTGTCCAACAGGCGGGCGATCTGCATCTCCTCCCATAGAGAGCCTCAAACGGTGCCATCTGAATGGTCTCCTGGTAGCTTTTATTGTAGGAGAACTCTACCAAGGGTAAGTGATGATCCCAGCTACCTCCGAAATCTAATACACACGCTTTGAGAATGTCCTCGAGAGTCTGAATAGTCCGCTCTGACTGTCCGTCGGTCTGCGGATGAAATGTCGTGCTAAAACTCAAGCGAGTGCCAAAAGCCTCCTGAAGCCTCTGCCATAATCGGCTGGTAAACTGGGTGCCTCTGTCGGACACGATACATGTCGGGACTCCGTGCAGTCGTACTATCTCGTCGATGTAGATCTGGGCATACTGAGTAAATCCAAAAGTCGTATTCACTGGTAGGAAGTGAGCCGCCTTCGTCAAACGATCCACGATCACCCAGATGGAGTCATACCCTCGACTAGTCCTGGGTAGACCTACAACGAAATCCATCGAAATCTGCTCCCATTTCCACTCCGGAATGGGTAACGGTTGTAGCTATCCCGCGGGCCTCTGGTGCTCAGCCTTGACTTGCTGACAAGTCAGGCATCTCGACACGAAATCTGCGATGTCCCTCTTCATTCCGTCCCACCAATAAACATCTCTCATATCATGATACATCTTGGTGGAACCGGGATGGACGCTGTACACCGATCGATGTGCCTCCTCAAGAATCTCGCGCCGCAGTCCCTCAGCATCTGGTACGCATAGTCTAACTCCAAATCGTAGTACCCCCTGATCATCGATCACGAACTCGGAAAATCTGCCCTGTCCAATCTGTGCCATGATCTCCGAACATCGGTCATCACTGCGCTGTGCCTCATGTAAGCGGTCCAGTAACTGTGGGCGTGCACGAACATGCCCGATCTGTCCTCCAATCGGCGTGAACTCGAACTGTATCCGGCTGTCGCATAATATCTGCCAATCTGCCGGCGACTGCCCCCTTACCGCGCTCAAATAAGATAGACTACTCCCGGGCCTCCTGCTCAACGCATCCGCCACTACATTCGCCTTACCCGGGTGGTACAAGATCTCGCAGTCGTAATCCTTCACTAACTCCATCCATCGGCGCTGCCTAAGGTTCAGGTCTCGCTGCTGAAATATATACTTTAAACTCTTGTGATCAGTGAATATCTGGCACGACTCGCCGTATAGGTAATGTCGCCAGATCTTAAGTGCAAAGACCACTACAGCCATCTCCAAATCATGAGTGGGGTAGTTCTGTTCATGTTTCTTCAATTGTCGCAAAGCATACACGATCACCCTGTCATGCTGCATCAACACACACCCTAGTCCCACTCGAAAGGCATCACAATAGACCACAAACCCGCCTGAGCCTGAAGGTAATGATAATACCGGTGCCGTCGTCAGCCGAGTCCGTAACTGCTGAAAATTGCGCTCGCACTCCTCCGTCCAATCGAACGGGACTCCCTTCCGGGTCAACCCGGTCAAAGGGGTAGCAATACTGGAGAAGTCCTGCACAAATCGCCTGTAGTAACCGGCCAACCCCAAAAAGCTGCGAATCTCTGTAACCGATGTGGGTCTGGGCCAACCCTGAACGGCCTCGATCTTCCTCGGGTCTACACATATACCGTCTCGTGAAATCACATGCCCCAAGAAGTCTACGTTGTCCAGCCAAAAAGCACACTTGGAGAATTTCGCATAAAGCTGGTGCTCCCTCAAAGTCTGCAGTGTAATCCGCAGGTGCTGCTCGTGTTCCTCACTACTCCGGGATTACACCAAGATATCGTCAATGAACACTATAATTAACAGATCCAAATATGGCCGGAAAATACGGTTCATCAAGTCCATGAACGCTGCTGGCGCATTGGTGAGTCCGAACGACATCACCAAAAACTCATAATGGCCGTAGCGCGTATCACGACCCGAAGGTACGAAACGTGACTGGCACTTAGATTACGAGACGTCTAAAGGCGTACCGTAACCTAAGTCAGCCAAAGCCCAGAAAATCTAAACCAAAATCAAAAGAGAGTGAAGGAAAACCTTACGTGAAAACGATTTGTAAATCAATTAAGTTGCATTGAAACCCTTTTTAAAAACATCAAAAATTCCCGAAAATTTCGGCAGAGTCTCCCTTGTATTTTCTATCCCCCAAAATGGGTACAACAAGATATATATAACCTGTAATCATAAAATGGCATCCCCAAGCGGGAGCTAGCTCTTCGTGTTAGTTGTATGTATGCCCTAGAGGCCAATATTGTACAAATGATGTATATTATATTGGATGCTTGGACATATATAGAGATGACTTTCTTGCTCGATATGATAGTGTGCTATCTGGTTACTCTTTATCTTAACATGTATACTAGTCTCTTTAGACTGTCTTATAGTTACATGTTGGTAAAGCCCTTAGGATGTGTACTTGACTACCTGGACTATGATGCAGATCATACTAGTGGGGACATGGTAGTCCATAAGTACATCCTTCATGGTCCCTAGTCGTGGGTGTATCAAGACGAGGCATCGATATACCAGTGTAGACTAACGTATACGCTTCTCGACCCATGAGATGGGCGATGGATGATCCTATATCCATTGGTGTTTGACATCAGAGATGGTATACGGGTGCTCAGTGGAGACTGGGTACACTGGACGGACTCGCCGAGAACTCCCAGATGGTATTATACCTCACGTCAGATGGCAGTTCTCAGGTGACACTTGTACAGTTTAGTCTGTAGACCCGAGATCGTCATAGAGTCTTGTGTGATTCCCACTGTGCTTTGATCTCCACCTTACCACGTCCATGAGGGCGTGCAAAACGGTGGTCTTTGGGTACAGTCCCGAGTCACATGGAGGCAATGAGCGATAGGAGGGGTTTCGTCTCTCCCGGTATTGGAGGTTGATGTTGCGCAGTGCTCGATTGGCCGTAACAGGGAAGTCCCTGGCCAGTGCTGATCAGAGATTTGCTGGTAAGTGTTACCAGTAGTTTCTCGACCCGTTATGAGCCTCACATCGGCACGACTTATCGGTTATTGGGGTCTGACGTTTACCACCCCTAGACTTGATATGCGACATATCAGACGAACAGACCGGACTGTATGGTAAGTGTTACTGGTTGGATTCACAGGAGTGTGAGCGGGCTAGCTCGTCGATCTTCTGATCGCTTAATACCTGGGTGGACGTTACGTTTAGCAGACCGCTAACGGCTTGTGGGTGCTTGATATGATCATCATCTGCTACCGGTGTATTGACGAGTCTTTAGAGTCCTACACAGAGGTTTCCTGGCTCAAGCGAAACGAAATAGGAGCACATATGAGATATGTGCAGGACCGAGAATAATGCATATATATGATACCGTATTCAATTCTCGCGATGAATGTATCAATTGGTTATATACGATATAACCTAGATATCGAATCAAGGATTGATTCGATAAGCCGATACATAGGATACTAGTCGGTTATATGCGATATGACCGGATCGCTAAATCAAGTGTTGATTTAATGATTTAATGTATAATTATATATTTGATATATTGCTTTGCTTTAACTAGTATTGGTTCACTTTAAATGGATTTTCTCACTTGATGTGCAAGTTGTATATGTAATATACTTTTGTGCACATGTTTGTATCATGTTTGATGATACTTGCTCATTTGGTAAAGTGTAAAGAATTAAACCATGGTTAATATATGATTAGGGTTTTGCTTTTTCATTTATTTATTTGTTTATTTATTTTGAAAAGATTATGATAAGAATGGTGGCTTTCTTTGTCTCTAGTTGAAGCTTCAAGAAGCTTTGACTTCTTAACCATTCTTGTCTTCATGCTTAACCCTAACCCATCCAAGTAACCATGGTCTATTCTCTACACTCTACCTTAGTTAGTATATGATAAGTATTCATTTATTTTTCCATTTTTGAATTAACCTTTATCATATTCTAGCTTCATCTTCTTCTTCATCTTCAAAAGAAAAAGCTTAAGTCCATTAATGGCAACTTGAGCTAAAGTGTGAGAAATCCAATTCTAAAGTGAACCCACCTCCTATTTCTTCATCCTCTACCTCTTGCCAAGTTGTTTTGGGTGTTTTCTTCACAAGTTTCACAACTTGGTGAAGTTGGAGCTTGAACTTGTGATGCCTCGATGTAGATCATCTTCGGCACGAAGCCGACGAACTATTCCGCTCATTTCTTCGATGAAGCCGATGCGAGAGTCCGAGATCCGACTAGGACAGCGAGAGGACGTTTACGTGGAGCTAAGGAAGTGTATAACCGGGTCTACAAAGGTTGTAGCATCTTATCTTTAGTTAAGTTGTTAACTAGATTCGTATTTCGCCTAAACATCTAGTCAACGATCCGTATTAGGGTTTCGCGGCACTCCTACAACAATTGAAATTGGCATGGTTGATGCCTTGTGAGACCTCTTGAGTGTGCCTAGGAACCCTACAGTGGTATCAGAGCCTAGCTAGAGCCTTAGGCGAAGTCTAGACGGCGTTTGAAACCCGATCGAACCCGAAACCCTAACTTTTTCATGCTCTCTGAACTTTTTCTAAAAACCGGGATTTTTCCAGATTAAAAATTGCTAAAAAATTCAGCAGGGAAATCTATGAATTACGGTGCAAAACTTACTTAATGAAGAGTCTACAGTGCGGCGGAACCGCGGCAGAAGCCTTGCTTCTGTGGTGGTTCCGCGGCAAATTAATTGAATTATCATATAATATTTGCACAGTAATTGATTTCTTCTGGTGTTGGATTTTCTGGGAATTTTTAAAATTTATTCAAGAGTTGAATTTTCTGGGGTGTTTTGGGAATTCGAAGATTCGATCGGATTATCAAATTTTGTCTGTGTGTTTTTTTCCGGATAATTTAAGAATATGTTAAAAAGTTCGACCGGATATAAATACCCAACTTTTCCCCTACCGGAAAATTTCCAAGTGTTGGATTTTTCTGTGGTTTAAAGACGTTCTGAGTAGTGCAAGTAACGCGATGGTCCCTCTAGAAGACAACAAACCTTAACTCGACTATGTGACCGTCTTGAACTGCCCTTTGAACCTTCGGGTTTGGGGCAGTACGGCGTGCCACATGTGAGGCGTTGGCTTGACCCTTCTACGGCTGGACCGTTGGTACTGAGGCATGAACTGAATGTTTTTAGACTTATTTCATGTGTTGAGCTGTATCGGGAAAACTTGGGTGTTCGACTGTTCGATCGGAAAGTTTAACATTTTCTGTTTATCTGGAATGTGATACAACAATTGGAATTCACAAGCAGTTATGAGATAACTGAATGAATGTTATAAACATAGCAGTTTAGTCTCACTTGATCGGTTGCCACGGAATTTTGATGTGATCAAAAGTCCATCGCAATCACGTAGCGTACGCGGATACTCGCCGGGTAAACTTAATAGACAGCCTCACTCCATTGCCCCGACCAAGTGACTGTAGGAGAACCCCGTCGCCGAAAGCATCCGTTCGGGTGCTTGCAGCAGCGGTGTTCTGCCTTGGTGCACTTTGTCGACGGCATCGGGGGTGCGGCCGCCTATTGAAGTTTGCGACGAGCATTCGATCAGGATGTCGGGAATCTTGTTGAATTGTCCGACTTGATATTGAAAAGAGTTTTCGATAATGAGACTAAAATGCGGGGTTTATAATTGTTAGGCATGTGATGTCTAAGTATTTCATTTGTGTAAGTCCACGTTGCGACCCCCGGTTCTTACGGGGAGGCGGAAACGGTATAAAAATCAAACTTTTAGTGCAATACGCAACATGGACTATGCAAGGTCGGGATCGTTGTCTAAACTAAAACTAGCAACCTAGCTAAAGAAGTTTAGCTACTCGGATGAAGATGGTTATACCTAGACTTGAACTCCTTCGTCTTCAAACTTTGTAGAGGTTGATGGTTCTCCTTTGTCGCCTTCTTCCGTCGAAGATGGATCCACCTCGAAGGCTCGACCTTTGGGCTCTTTCTCGTACTTGGAGTGAACTAGAATTGCCGGCTTGCTAGACCCTTGATCCTAGAGTGAGTAGAGAGTGTTTAGGGTTTGCTTTTCTTTTTCAAGAGAAGGATTCTCAACTCATGAGAAGGTTTCTCTTGACTAGAGGAAGAAGAAGATGAAATGAAGAGAGAGAGTGAGTATGATAGAATGAGCCTTCCTTTTTCCTTTTGCAACCATATCAAAATGAAAAAGGTTTAATCAAATAATAATAATAATCAAAATGAAAAAGGTTTGATGGATAGTTTAGAATGACTAATATCATTACAAGCATTAAATGAATAAAGCAAGAATGAAAAGGCATCTTGCATTTGTAATGATGGTAGTCAAATGTTCAACCATGGTCAACAAGTCAACCATGGTCAACAAGTCAACAAAAACTAACCATGACACAATTTCATTTTATTATATATTATTAAATGATATAATACAAATCCATTAGGGTTTGGAAAAAGATGACTGTCAACTGTGCATACGCACCCGTTCCGAAACCCTAATGGAAATCATCTTCCTCCTCCTCAAATAACTGTGCATACACACCTGCATTCTTGTTCCGAGGAACATGAACACTGAGAGATAAAAGTAACCCCAAATACTATACCAGTATCCGGCTCAAACCAGAGCCCGCTGGTAATATCTGTCCGGACTCCAAACGTGCACAAGTGCGCGGATGAGAACGAACCCTGTCGCAAAACCATGCGACCTCTACTCTGTTTTGCCCATAGGCGAATACCCTCTGTGTGGGACTCTAAAGACTCGACACTACGCTGGCAGTGGGTTTAACCACAGACCGCAAGCGGCACTAGCTGTGCGTAACGGTCCCCAGGTAGATGTCGACAAGAAGGCTGACGAGGTGAAACCCCATCGGTACTCCTACTGAGTCTGAATGTGACAGTCTCCGTACAGTCCGGTCTGTTCGTCTGATACATCGCATGGCGGGCCTAGGGGGCGGTAAACGTCAGTCCCCCAATAGCGGTACAAGTCGTGCCGGAGCGAAGCCCAAAACACCCTGAGATAACACTGGAAACCTACCAGTATATCTCGTTTGCCCTGGCCAGGGACTACTCGTGTAATGGCTCTCCTAGACACAGCGCGATGTCAACCCCCAATACCGGGAGAGACGAATCCTGTCTAACCGTCACTGCCTCCAAGTGCTTCGGGACTACACCCAACCACCACCTGTTTGCACGACTCCTTTGAGCCGTGGTAGGGTAGTGATCAAAGTGCAGTGGGAACACACTCGAGGCGAAGTGCCAGTGTCAAGTCAGCGGACTAAGCTGTACTCATGTCACCTGGGAACTGATGACTGACGATAGGTATAATACCAACCTGTCAGTTCCCGACGAGTCCTGTCCGGTGTACTCGTAACCCAACGAGCACCCGTATACTATCTCCAGTACGACGTACTGATGGCTGTGGGACAGACCATCTCCCACACTGGGATGAGAAGCGCATACGCTAGTCTACTCCGGAGTATCGATGCCCTGTCTCGATAGTCCTGCGACTAGGGACCTGTATAAGGATGTGCTTATAGATTACCCAGCCCCCACTAGTGTGACTGCCATCACAATGCTGGTAATCAAGCAAAGATCCTAAGGGCTCCACTAATGCGTATAAGTGATATAGTAAAATGAACACAAGTACACATTGAAGTAGAGACAAACCAAGTAGCATACTACTATTTTGAGCAAGATTGTATATACAAGGTGAATATCCCAAGCATCCATTAAGTAATATACAAACTAGTATGATACAGTAATGGCCTCTAGGGCATATACACTAACAATCTCCCACTTGCACTAAGGCCATGTACTGGCGTATCGAAGACCTATCATCTCGATCAGCCGCTCGAACTGAGTCTGGGGCAGGGCCTTGGTGAATGGATCTGCAGTGTTGTCTTCTGAAGCAACTCTCCGAACCTCGATCTCCTTGCGATCCACGATCTCCCTGATCAGGTGATACCGCCTCAAGATGTGCCTGGATCTCTGATGGGACCTGGGTTCCTTCGCTAAAGCTATAGCCCCATTGTTGTCGCAATACAGAGGTATTGGATCAACAATGGACGGAACCACCTGAAGTTCTTTCAAGAACTTCCTCATCCAGACAGCTTCTTTTGCGGCATCAGATGCAGCGATGTATTCCGCTTCCATCGTCGAGTCTGCAACGGTTTCCTGTTTGGAACTCTTCCAACACACCGCCCCTCCATTGAGGGTAAAGACAAAGCCCGACATGGACTTAGAATCATCCTTGTCACTCTAGAAGCTGGAGTCAGCAAAGGCCTCGATCTGGAGGTCTTTTCCGCCATACACCAAGAACATCTCCTTAGTCCTTCTCAGGTACTTGAGAATGTTCTTTACCGCTATCCAGTGTTTCTCCCCAGGGTTTGACTGATACCGGCTTACCACACTCAGTGCATAAGCTACATCCGGTCTGGTACACAACATCGCATACATTATAGAGCCTACCGCAGAAGCGTAGGGTATAATAGACATGCGATCCCTCTCCAAATCAGTCTTGGGAGACATCTCTTTAGAGAGGGTGATCCCGTGACAAGCCGGTAGGTTACCGCGCTTGGAATCTTCCATACTGAATCTCTTCACTATGGTGTCGATGTACCTGGACTGAGAAAGTCCCAATATCCTCTTGGATCTATCACGATGGATCCGGATCCCCAGGATGTATGAGGCATCACCCAGGTCTTTCATGGAGAACCTGTGTGAC
Source organism: Agapanthus africanus (assembly GCA_030015575.1). NCBI lineage: Eukaryota > Viridiplantae > Streptophyta > Magnoliopsida > Asparagales > Amaryllidaceae > Agapanthus > Agapanthus africanus. Next base: position 638,390,704 of record CM057339.1, on the reverse strand, counting down.
AAGAACCCCTTGACAGATTGTAGCATAGGAATGTCATTTCCTATTAAGAGAATGTCATCCACGTATAAAACGAGGAATACTACAGTTCTCGCTACAAATCTACTATAGATGCATGGTTCATCTGGATTTTTGATAAAGCCAAATTCTTTGACCGTCTCATTAAAGCAGATGTTCCAACTCCGCGATGCCTGCTTTAGTCCATAGATGGACTTAAGCAACTTGCACACCTTTCCGCTGCTCCCACTCTGAATGAAGCCCTCTGGCTGGTCCATATAGACACACTCCTCTAAATTTCCATTTAGAAAAGCTGTCTTTACGTCCATTTGCCAGATCTCATAATCGTGGAAAGCAGCAATGGCAAGAAGGATCCGAATGGATTTCAGCATGGCTACTGGAGAAAAGGTTTCGTCATAGTCCAAGCCAGGTCTTTGACGGAAACCCTTTGCTACCAGCCTAGCTTTATAGGTCTCAACCTGTCCATCTACACCAATCTTCCTTTTGAAGATCCACTTGCATCCTACGGGTTTTACCCCGTCTGGAGCAATGTCCAACGTCCATACCTTGTTGGTGTACATGGACTCCATTTCGGTCCGCATTGCATCCAGCCATTTCACTGAGTCAACGCTCTGAACGGCCTGCTGGAAGCTAGTAGGTTCATCATAATCTATGATGCAATCCTCTCTATCCCCGTCTATGAGAAAACCGCAGTATCTCTCGGGCGGATGAGACTGCCTACTACTCCTGCGGAGCGGCGTAGGAATGTCCTGTTCTTTCGAACCCTCTGGTTCCTCTAAGCTTTCAGTAATGATTTGTGGTTCTGGAATTTCTTCCAGTTCTACTGCGCTCCCACTTATCTGGTTTTCCAAAAACTCAGTTTCCAAGAAGTAGGCATGACGAGAAACAAGGACTTTTTGTTCCTCTTCGCAGTAGAAAAGATACCCCTTAGAGTTCTTTGGGTATCCCACAAACTTGCACTGTACTGAGCGTGCCTCGAGCTTGTCCGCATGCTGCTTTTTTACAAAAGCCGGACATCCCCATGTCTTAAAGGACTTAAGACAGGGTTTCTTCCCACTCCACATCTGATATGGTGTGGTAGGCACTGTCTTAGTAGGAACTTGGTTCAAGAGATGTGCAGCTGTTTCCAGTGCATAACCCCAGAAAGATCGCGGTAACTCAGCCTTACTCATCATGGAACGAACCATATCCAATAGGGTTCGATTCCTCCTTTCCGATACACCGTTATGTTGCGGAGTGTATGGAGGAGTACGCTGAGAGAGAATTCCATTCTCTTTTAAATAGTCCAGGAACTCGGCACTCAAGTATTCTCCACCTCGATCCGATCTTAGAATCTTAATACTTTTGCCTGTTTGTTTTTCAACTTCATTCTTGTAATCCTGAAATTTCTCAAAGGCCTCGGATTTGTGCTTCATTAAGAAGACATGTCCATACCTAGAGAAATCGTCTGTGAAAGTAATGAAGTATGAATAACCGCTTCGCGCATGTGTAGACATTGGACCACACACGTCACTGTGTATGAGTCCCAAGAGCTCGCTCGCTCTTTCTCCGTGTCCAGTGAACGGAGTCTTTGTCATCTTTCCCATGAGACAAGATTCACAAGTGGCATAAGACTGATACTCGAACGGATCCAAGTATCCTTCTTTATGTAACTTAGTCAACCGTGTCTCATTGATGTGACCCAGTCTACAATGCCATAAGAAAGCCCGATTAATATCTGGAGACTTTCTTTTGTGTGTATTCTGGACATTAAAAATCTGTGGTTGGTTTAACACGTATATACCATTACTCAAAGTACCTGACCCAATCAAAACTTGATTAAGGTGAATGTTTACAACATTACTTACAAACGCAAATTCATAACCTTCTTTAGAAACTAAAGATACAGAAATGATATTACAAGTTGCGTTGGGTACAAAAAAGCAATTACGCAAAACCAAAACATGTCCATCTGACATTCCCAGGTGATAGTCCCCCACGGCTTTAGCATCCATGCTAGCTCCGTTCGCAACTCTGAGGGTCATGTCACCTGCTTTCAAAACCCTACGGTTTCTCAACGCCTGCAAAGAATTACAGATATGAGATCCTGATCCGGTATCCAATACCCAGGAAGTAGAGTTTATTGAAAGACAGTTTTCAATAACATACACACCTGAAGCTGAAGCTGCAACCTGCTTCAATTCCTGTGTTCTGGCCTTCCAGGCCCTGCAATCATTCTTCCAGTGTCCTTTCTTATGACAAAAGAAGCATTCTTCCTTATCCACAAGCTTCCCCGCTATCTTTGTTGCTTTACCTTTTCCCTTCGTATCCACTTTACTAACACCGCCCCTTGGTTTGGCGGGGGCTTTCTTCTTCTTTCCCTTGGCTTTCGCCTTGGACCTAGAAGAAGATGATCCTCCTACAAACAAAGTGGATGTTTCCCTACCTTTCTGTAGGGTGCCCTCTGCGCTCCTCAGCAGGTTGAGGAGCTCTGAAAGTTCAACCTCCTTTTCTTGTAGGTTGAAGTTCATTATAAACTGGGCGTAAGTGGAAGGAAGGGACTGGAGGACTATATCCGTATATAGCTCACTCTCCAATGTGATCCCTAGGTCAGCGAGCTCCTCAATGTAGCCGATCATCTTTAGCACGTGCTCGGCTACTGATGATCCGACGGCCATCTTTGTCGAAAACAACTTTTTCGACGCTTCGTATCTTGCGATACGTGATTGCTCTCCATACAGTTCTTTTGTATGAAGCAATATGGACTCCATGTCCATATTCTCATGCCTCCTCTGATGTTCGTTATCCATCGAGGCAAGCAGGAGGCATTTGGCCTTCGCGCTATCAATCTCCCAAGTCTTGCGGATTTCCTTATCCGCGACGCTGGAAGTTGGACCAGGGACAGGGGGAGCTTTGGTGGTAAGAAGATACCCCAGCTTGTCATAAGTGATTGCTATCTTGACATTCCTGAGCCAATCTTTGTAGTTTGGCCCTGTCAACTTGTTTTTATCTAGGAGTAACTTAAGTCCAGTCATGTTGATTGGTCGCTGCAATTAGGAGAGAGAAGAAGAAACACTCAGCATGATGCTCTTGCAAGTTTAGAGTGGTTTTTAGTTTGTCTAAACAGGATGGCTCCCACTGTTTCTCGAATCCCTCCTCAAACCATAAAGGAAGAATTAGTCAGGATCAATCCCACCGTACAATACTTGCTTAACCGTTCAGCCAGGCCGGTGTCGGTACTTCGAGGGAGGTTTTCCAACGCTTTCGCGAAGTTCCTTAATTAAAGAACCTCTTTTCCCTGGGGGCGTAGCCCCGCTAACACCTTTCTAGGCACCTACTAGGTTTATAGCATTGATCGTTAAGTGAGAAATTTCCCGAGGAGTAGCATATACTCACAGTAGGATCGGGATCCAAATATCATCGCGTGACGAAACTGAAGGAATCCTACCAGAATCACCACACTCCAAATGGTATGCAAATCTAGCAAGTTTCAGTTCTTATGAAACTCCCGATGTGGATTTTTGCCCCATGCTCTTATGACCTTGGCTAAGGCCAACAAATCATAAGTCACATGTCAAGTTCTACCCGTCGTTATCCAGGTTAATTTGAATCCACCCGTATCTACCCTTGACTATGGCCAACAAGGCAATACGACTGTCCCAAACCAACGCATTCTATCTATGCAACATATGAATACCCACCAGCTACCAAACACTGTGCCTTGACTAGGGCCAACAAACACAGCTTGAATACCGTTGAATATTCATATGAAACGACGGAGGGCTACGAATGGTTTTGGCAAAACCGTGAACGTAGTGAACTTGATTTGGTCGATGGAACGAGATAGCTTTTAAAAGGAGTGGCTCAAGCTCCGCATTTAAAAGTTGGTTTTTGAAAAGAACCGAGTGGTTTTTCGAAAGTGTTCCAACGACTTTAACTTGGTTTATTATCTTGCACTAGTTCTTTTAATGCGTGATATTCTTGCATTAGTACTTTTAATGCGTCCCATCATTTAAATCCTACCATTGCAGAAAATAACCAAAATATGACGTACGCTTATGCCATTCGCATTCGCCACTGGGCCCCGTCATTACCCGTTAGGTTACTTAACTAACGACAGAGCGGGGGCTGGGCTAGCGCGTCTGTAAAACATAAGCAACGCCTAAATAGTTATAGATATAGCAATAGTAGACATTACAGATCACAGATGAATGCATTGGATATACTAGCAATCCGCAATCCTTTCGAGCCTGAAACGAAAAGCGGATAACACGGTCGCGGTGAATAGCCAAATCCCCCACCCAAGACCCCTACGGGTGCGGCAAACTACCCGCCAAGTACCCGAAGCGTAGCAACCTCCCTCATCTCCATGAGTAGGCCACTCGACACTTCGGCATACCCGGTAGTTCGTGCACCCCTCCATGGGTCTATCCTAGGAGCAAAAACAGTAAAAAGAATTATACAATGACGGCTACAACCCCGACCCGGTTGTGCGGCCAAACAAATAATAATTACATCAATTTACAAATTTACAATGAATGAAAGAAAAACAAAAGCTCATCTCACATCCACCCCGGCTATTCACCCGCGACAGTCCAACACATTCATATACACATTCCAGCACATTACAGATCATGTATAACCCCGACTAATCGTCTTATAGCGATTAGCCGACGTTCAATACATGCAAACATCACAGATATAACCATCATAGTCAAAGTGCAGTGAAGTTCGGAAAAAATACGGAATTATAGGACCCCAAAAGGAAATTTCTTTTCTGGAAAATCTGGGTACATATAATATATTTTAAAAATCCCAAAACCAGCACCTACACACACTGCACGAAAAACGATGCAGAGAAGACGACAAAGCGCGGCGGTTGCGCGGCACGAGCCTACCTCGCGCGGCGGAAGGGCGGCGCTTTGAGCTCAACAGTGGATCGTTTTTCATGTGTGTTCTTAGAAAACCCTGAGACGATTTTACAAGTATAAAGTTTTTCATTTTGAGCCAAAAAAATTTCAACAGAAACTCAGGTTTTGAAATCTCTCCGGTTTTGTGATTTTTCGTTTCCGAACTTCGTTACACTTCACTATCAAGCTAGTTTAAGTTTAGTTAGGCTCTGATACCACTGTAAGTCCACGTTGCGACCCCCGGTTCTTACGGGGAGGCGGAAACGGTATAAAAATCAAACTTTTAGTGCAATACGCAACATGGACTATGCAAGGTCGGGATCGTTGTCTAAACTAAAACTAGCAACCTAGCTAAAGAAGTTTAGCTACTCGGATGAAGATGGTTATACCTAGACTTGAACTCCTTCGTCTTCAAACTTTGTAGAGGTTGATGGTTCTCCTTTGTCGCCTTCTTCCGTCGAAGATGGATCCACCTCGAAGGCTCGACCTTTGGGCTCTTTCTCGTACTTGGAGTGAACTAGAATTGCCGGCTTGCTAGACCCTTGATCCTAGAGTGAGTAGAGAGTGTTTAGGGTTTGCTTTTCTTTTTCAAGAGAAGGATTCTCAACTCATGAGAAGGTTTCTCTTGACTAGAGGAAGAAGAAGATGAAATGAAGAGAGAGAGTGAGTATGATAGAATGAGCCTTCCTTTTTCCTTTTGCAACCATATCAAAATGAAAAAGGTTTAATCAAATAATAATAATAATCAAAATGAAAAAGGTTTGATGGATAGTTTAGAATGACTAATATCATTACAAGCATTAAATGAATAAAGCAAGAATGAAAAGGCATCTTGCATTTGTAATGATGGTAGTCAAATGTTCAACCATGGTCAACAAGTCAACCATGGTCAACAAGTCAACAAAAACTAACCATGACACAATTTCATTTTATTATATATTATTAAATGATATAATACAAATCCATTAGGGTTTGGAAAAAGACGACTGTCAACTGTGCATACGCACCCGTTCCGAAACCCTAATGGAAATCATCTTCCTCCTCCTCAAATAACTGTGCATACACACCTGCATTCTTGTTCCGAGGAACATGAACACTGAGAGATAAAAGTAACCCCAAATACTATACCAGTATCCGGCTCAAACCAGAGCCCGCTGGTAATATCTGTCCGGACTCCAAACGTGCACAAGTGCGCGGATGAGAACGAACCCTGTCACAAAACCATGCGACCTCTACTCTGTTTTGCCCATAGGCGAATACCCTCTGTGTGGGACTCTAAAGACTCGACACTACGCTGGCAGTGGGTTTAACCACAGACCGCAAGCGGCACTAGCTGTGCATAACGGTCCCCAGGTAGATGTCGACAAGAAGGCTGACGAGGTGAAACCCCATCGGTACTCCTACTGAGTCTGAATGTGACAGTCTCCGTACAGTCCGGTCTGTTCGTCTGATACATCGCATGGCGGGCCTAGGGGGCGGTAAACGTCAGTCCCCCAATAGCGGTACAAGTCGTGCCGGAGCGAAGCCCAAAACACCCTGAGATAACACTGGAAACCTACCAGTATATCTCGTTTGCCCTGGCCAGGGACTACTCGTGTAATGGCTCTCCTAGACACAGCGCGATGTCAACCCCCAATACCGGGAGAGACGAATCCTGTCTAACCGTCACTGCCTCCAAGTGCTTCGGGACTACACCCAACCACCACCTGTTTGCACGACTCCTTTGAGCCGTGGTAGGGTAGTGATCAAAGTGCAGTGGGAACACACTCGAGGCGAAGTGCCAGTGTCAAGTCAGCGGACTAAGCTGTACTCATGTCACCTGGGAACTGATGACTGACGATAGGTATAATACCAACCTGTCAGTTCCCGACGAGTCCTGTCCGGTGTACTCGTAACCCAACGAGCACCCGTATACTATCTCCAGTACGACGTACTGATGGCTGTGGGACAGACCATCTCGCACACTGGGATGAGAAGCGCATACGCTAGTCTACTCCGGAGTATCGATGCCCTGTCTTGATAGTCCTGCGACTAGGGACCTGTATAAGGATGTGCTTATAGATTACCCAGCCCCCACTAGTGTGACTGCCATCACAACGCTGGTAATCAAGCAAAGATCCTAAGGGCTCCACTAATGCGTATAAGTGATATAGTAAAATGAACACAAGTACACATTGAAGTAGAGACAAACCAAGTAGCATACTACTATTTTGAGCAAGATTGTATATACAAGGTGAATATCCCAAGCATCCATTAAGTAATATACAAACTAGTATGATACAGTAATGGCCTCTAGGGCATATACACTAACAATTTGATTAGGCATGCGATGTCTAAAGAGGTTGCGGATTCCAACTGTTGTAGTTTTACACTTTCTTTTCTGTGACCGTAAGTGTAATATGTGATATCGCCGGTTTCGTTGCTATATGTCAACGACAATTGGGATGCACATATTTACTTACGTTGATGACATGTGATGTTATGTGTTGCTGGATATGTTATATTGGATCGTCGTGTTCGAATAGCCGGGGGTTTTTATGTGAGATGAGTGTTTTTCATTTTCATTCATGTAAAAACTTGTATGTAATATTCTTTTATTGGGACACTTTCAGGTAGCGGAAGTTGTCACCTTTTGTATATTATTTACTTTTCCGCATTAGGATAGACCCAAGGAGGGGAGCACAAGTAACCGGGTTCTGGGGTCAGTGGGAGACCAACTCGAGGAGTCGAGTCCGGGTCTCCTAACCCTAGAATTGGTAGGGTTGCTTGCCGCTCTCGTAGGGGTCTAGGGGTGTGGGATTGGCTATTCATCACGACCGTGGAATCCGTGTTTTATACTGGCTCGTATTGAAAACACAGACGTCCTAGTATATCCAATGTTTCATATATTTCTTCTGCTGCGATATCTGTGATGTGATCATGTGATGTTCTGTGATGGATACAGTATATATAGTATATATGATATATTATATAGACGTTACTTATGTTTTGCATCCGCACTAGCCCTGCCCTGCTCTGTCGTTAGTTACCTAACCTAACGGTGCACGAGGGGACATCCAGGCGAATGCGGATGGCATAAGCGTACGTCATATTTATCTGTGATGTTTAGGTGACTTAAATGATGGGACTTCATTAATGTGATTAATGAAAGAAAAGAAACCTAAGATGTTGTGGAATCAAATTTTAAATAAAAAGGGTAGCTACAGTTCTTGCTTTGCACAGCGATATATATTATATATCCCGCACCTTATTCGATGAGGAAAGGACCGAGATCCCTTCACCGGGAGTGACTCCTTTAGCAATAACTGGCAGATGCTACAAACTCGGTTTGTTTTTTGATTGCTTTTAAGAGTTTTTGCTTTGCATAGCGATATATATGATATATCCCGCACCTCATTCGACGAGGAAAGGGCCGACGATCCCTTCACCGGGAGTGACCCCTTTAGCAAAACTAGAAAAGCCTCAAAATCACTCCATTTCAAAACTTCATTTGATTCTACAACGATATCAAGTTCATTACGCTCATGGTTTTCTGAAAACCTGCGTAGCCCTCCGTCATTTCAGATAAGTACTACTTAGTATTCGTACTACGGTAGTTTGGCATTCGTCAAGGCGTAGTGTACGGTAGCTAACTAGTATTTATCTGCTTATGCATATGATGCAGATTGGATTAGGGTATTCGTACGGCGTTGTTTGGCATTCGTCAAGGGTCGTGCGGGTGGGTTTAATTCAATCAAGAAATGTACGGGTTGAACTTGACTAGTGGACTATGGGTTGTTTGGCATTCGTCAAGGTCATAGAACACTAGGGGTAAAATATTATTGGGAATTTCAAGTGTTGAAATTTGCAATGAGATTGCATACTTTCTATGAGATAGTTGGATCCCGATACCCACTACGAGTAAGAGTTACTCCTGGGAGAGTTTTACACATTGCAATTAGCTGATCAAGTAGGTGTCTAGAAAGGTGTTAACGAGGTTACGCCTCTGGGAAAACGAGGTTTACATTAATTAGGTTCGTGCGAAAGCACGGGGGACCTCCCTCAAAGTACCGACACTGGCCTGGCTGAAAGATTGGCAAACTTGTAGTGTGTAATTAATCCCGGCTAGTCTTTCCTTTTAGGGTTTGAAGGAAGATTTGATAAAAACAGTGGGAGCCATCCTGATTAGATAAGATAATAACCAATCTGATCTTGCACGAGCATACGCTAAAGTGTTTTCTTCTCTCTCTCTCCAGGTAGCGACCATGTCATGCCCTAATAAAGATAATAATATGGATGTATTGACCGAACCCGCATGTTATACTGTGCAGGGGAACGTTGAACCCGTTCTATCTTATAAGTGTTATAAGAATGAACAGGAAACAGGAGAATATCTGGATTCTCAAGCCGCCCAAAAGAACATGCATGTTGATGCATCTTCTACAGGTGTGTTAGTTATTGAGAACTGTTTCTCAGTTCACCCTACGTCCTGGGTATTAGATACCGGATCAGGATCCTACATATGTAAACAGTTACATGGGCTACGAAAAGGTAGAGAACTGGGAAAAGGTGATCATTCCGTTCAAGTTGGGAACGGTGCAAATGTTGCAGCCAAAGCAGTTGGCGAATATCACCTAGTATTACCAAGTGGTGATACAATGATTCTGAATGAGTGCTATTATATACCGAACATGATGTGCAACATTATATCAGTTTCTTTATTGAGTAAAGAAGGATATAATTTTGTAGTAAAGGATAATGTTATGAATATATTCCTAGATCAAAAGTTGATTGCATCAGGCTCGCTACATAATGGCATATTCATTCTAAATCAAAATACAGTCCTCAATATACAAAACACAGACAAGAGGAAAAGTTCAGAAATGAACGAATCCTACTTGTGGCATTGTAGACTTGGTCATATCAATGCGACACGACTGGCTAAGTTACATAAGGATGGTTATTTGAATCCGTTCGAATTATCATCTTATGATACTTGTCATTCATGTCTCAAAGGAAAAATGACCAAAGCTCCGTTTAGTGGACACGGAGAAAGAGTTGCTGAACTCTTAGGACTGGTACATAGTGATGTATGCGGTCCCATGTCTACCCTTGCCAGGAACGGTTCTTCCTACTTCATTACATTCACTGACGATCTCTCTAGATACGGGCATGTGTTCCTATTGAAACACAAGTCTGAAGCTTTTGAGAAATTCAGAGAATATAAGCACGAAGTAGAGAACCAAACGGGCAAAAGTATTAAGATCCTTCGATCTGATCGAGGAGGAGAATACTTGAGCAATGAGTTCCAAGATTATCTAAAAGAGAATGGGATTCTCTCTCAGCTTACTCCACCTTATACACCACAGCACAACGGTGTATCGAAACGATGGAATCGCACCCTATTAGATATGGTGCGTTCAATGATGAGTACAGCTGAGTTACCTATTTCCTTCTGGGGGTATGCGCTTGAGACAGCCATACACCTATTGAATATGGTTCCTACCAAATCAGTGCCTACCACTCCATATGAGATATGGAAAGGGAAGAGACCATCTCTTAAGTATGTTAAGATATGGGGTTGTCCAGCCTATGTCAAAAGACAAAATCCGGACAAACTCGAGGCAAGATCAGTCTTATGTAAGTTTGTAGGATATCCCAAAAATTCACAAGGGTATATCTTCTACCACCCCGAGGAACAAAAGATGTTTGTTTCTCGACATGCCACTTTCTTAGAAAAAGGTTTTCTTATGAAACAAATTAGTGGCATTGAGGTAGAACTGGAAGAGGTTCCAGCAACACAAACTATAACAGAAGACTTGGTAGAACCAGAGGATTCAGTAGTACCCGACGAACCCCAGCCTCTTCGCCGATCTAGCAGGGTTTCTCGTCCACCTGAGAGATACTACGGTTTTCTCATTGACGGTGGAAGCGAGGATTGCATCATGGAGGATGATGACCCAACTAGCTTCGAGCAGGCCATCACGAGTAAGGACTCAGTGAAATGGCTGGATGCTATGCGGTCCGAGATGGAATCCATGTACACCAACAAAGTATGGACTTTGGAAGTTGCTCCTGAAGGGGTAAAACCCATTGGGAGCAAGTGGATCTTCAAGAAAAAACTTGGTGTAGATGGGAAAGTGGAGACTTTCAAAGCTAGACTTGTTGCAAAAGGTTTTCGTCAAAGACCAGGTGTGGATTATGACGAAACCTTTTCTCCAGTGGCTATGCTTAAATCCATCCGGATCATGCTTTCCATCGCTGCATATCATGATTACGAAATCTGGCAAATGGATGTTAAGACCGCCTTTCTAAACGGTGATTTAGAAGAGTGCGTGTACATGACTCAGCCATAGGGCTTCGTAGACAGTGGGAGCAGCGGAAAGGTGTGCAAGCTGCTTAAATCCATTTATGGATTAAAGCAAGCATCGCGGAGTTGGAACATCTGCTTTGACGTCGTTATCAAAGAGTTTGACTTCGTCAAAAATCCAGATGAACCTTGTATCTACAAGAAGGTAGCAGAGAGTAAGGTTGTCTTCCTCGTATTATACGTGGACGACATACTCTTAATAGGAAATGATATTCCTATGCTGCAATCGGTCAAGCTCTTTTTATCACAAAGATTCTCAATGAAAGATCTTGGTGATGCCTCCTGCATATTAGGAATCAGGATCTATAGAGATAGATCCAAACGGATATTGGGATTGTCCCAATCCAGGTACATTGACACCGTACTAAAGAGGTTTAGTATGGAAGAATCCAAGCGTGGGAACTTGCTCACGATCTCTGGAGTCACTCTCTCCAAAGAGATGTCTCCCAAGACTGATTTGGAGAGAGCTCGCATGCAAGGGATACCCTATGCTTCGGCTGTAGGCTCTATCATGTACGCGATGCTATGTACCAGACCCGATGTTGCAAACTCACTAAGTGCAGTGAGCAGGTATCAAGCTGATCCTGGAGAGAGTCACTGGACAGCTGTGAAGAGCATTCTCAAGTACTTACGAAGGACTAAAGAGATGCTCTTGGTGTATGGTAACGGAGAACTCCAAGTGGAGTCCTTTACCGATTTGAGCTTCCAGAGTGATAAGGACGACTCTAAGTCGCAGTCGGGATTTGTCTTTACCCTTTACGGAGGGGCGGTTAGCTGGAAGAGTTCCAAGCAGGAAACCGTGGCAGACTCGACGATGGAGGCTGAATACATCGCTGCCAACGACGCTGCCAAAGAGGCTGTCTGGATCAAGAAGTTCATTACTGAACTTGGAGTAGTTCCATCCATTGAGCATCCAATACCTTTGTATTGCGATAACAATGGAGCGGTGGCTTTGGCCAAGGAACCCAGGTCCCATCAGCGATCCAGGCATATTCTGAGGCGGTATCACCTGATCCGGGAGATAGTTGATCGCCGGGAGATCGAGGTCAGGAGGGTTGACACGAAGAACAACACGGCGGATCCACTCACGAAGGCCATTCCCCAGATACAGTTTGAGAGACTCTTCGGGATGCTCGGTATGCGATACTAGAGCAGCTGGCCTTAGTGCAAGTGGGAGATTGTTAGTTGTATGTATGCCCTAGAGGCCAGTATTGTACAAATGATGTATATTATATTGGATGCTTGGACATATATAGAGATGACTTTCTTGCTCGATATGATAGTGTGCTATCTAGTTACTCTTTATCTTAACATGTATACTAGTCTCTTTAGACTGTCTTATAGTTACATGTTGGTAAAGCCCTTAGGATGTGTACTTGACTACCTGGACTATGATGCAGATCATACTAGTGGGGACATGGTAGTCCATAAGTACATCCTTCATGGTCCCTAGTCGTGGGTGTATCGAGACGGGGCATCGATATACCAGTGTAGACTAGCGTATACGCTTCTCGACCCATGAGATGGGCGATGGATGATCCCATATCCATTGGTGTTTGACATCAGAGATGGTATACGGGTGCTCAGTGGAGACAGGGTACACTGGACGGACTCGCCGAGAACTCCCAGATGGTATTATACCTCACGTCAGATGGCAGTTCTCAGGTGACACTTGTACAGGTTAGTCTGTAGACCCGAGATCGTCATAGAGTCTTGTGTGATTCCCACTGTGCTTTGATCTCCACCTTACCACGTCCATGAGGGCGTGCAAAACGGTGGTCTTTGGGTACAGTCCCGAGTCACATGGAGGCAATGAGCGATAGGAGGGGTTTCGTCTCTCCCGGTATTGGGGGTTGATGTTGCGCAGTGCTCGATTGGCCGTAACAGGGAAGTCCCTGGCCAGGGCTGATCAGAGATTTGCTGGTAAGTGTTACCAGTAGTTTCTCGACCCGTTATAAGCCTCACATCGGCACGACTTATCAGTTATTGGGGTCTGACGTTTACCACCCCTAGACTTGATATGCGACATATCAGACGAACAGACCGGACTGTATGGTAAGTGTTACTGGTTGGATTCACAGGAGTGTGAGCGGGCTAGCTCGTCGATCTTCTGATCGCTTAATACCCGGGTGGCCGTTACGTTTAGCAGACCGCTTGCGGCTTGTGGGTGCTTGATATGATCATCATCTGCTACCGGCGTATTGACGAGTCTTTAGAGTCCTACACAGAGGTTTCCTGGCTCAAGCGAAACGAAATAGGAGCGCATATGAGATATGTGCAGGACCGAGAATAATGCGTGTATGTGATACCGTATTCAATTCTCGCGATGAATGTATCGATTGGTTATATACGATATAACCTAGATATCGAATCAAGGATTGATTCGATAAGCCGATACATAGGATACTAGTCGGTTATATGCGATATGACCGGATCATTAAATCAAGTGTTGATTTAATGTATAATTATATATTTGATATATTACTTTGCATTAACTAGTATTGGTTCACTTTAAATGGATTTTCTCACTTGATGTGCAAGTTGTATATGTGATATACTTTTGTGCACATGTTTGTATCATGTTTGATGATACTTGCTCATTTGGTAAAGTGTAAAGAATTAAACCATGGTTAATAGATGATTAGGGTTTTGCTTTTTCTTTTATTTATTTGTTTATTTATTTTGAAAAGATTATGATAAGAATGGTGGCTTTCTTTGCCTCTAGTTGAAGCTTCATGAAGCTTTGACTTCTTAACCATTCTTGTCTTCATGCTTAACCCTAACCCATCCAAGTAACCATGGTCTATTCTCTACACTCTACCTTAGTTAGTATATGATAAGTATTCATTTATTTTTCCATTTTTGAATTAACCTTTATCATATTCTAGCTTCATCTTCTTCTTCATCTTCAAAAGAAAAAGCTTAAGTCCATTAATGGCAACTTGAGCTAAAGTGTGAGAAATCCAATTCTAAAGTGAACCCACCTCCTATTTCTTCATCCTCTACCTCTTGCCAAGTTGTTTTGGGTGTTTTCTTCACAAGTTTCACAACTTGGTGAAGTTGGAGCTTGAACTTGTGATGCCTCGACGTAGATCATCTTCGGCACGAAGCCGACGAACTATTCCGCTCATTTCTTCGATGAAGCCGATGCGAGAGTCCGAGATCCGACTAGGACAGCGAGAGGACGTCTACGTGGAGCTAAGGAAGTGGATAACCGGGTCTACAAAGGTTGTAGCTTCTTATCTTTAGTTAAGTTGTTAACTAGATTCGTATTTCGCCTAAACATCTAGTCAACGATCCGTATTAGGGTTTCGCTGCACTCTTAAAATTTGAAATTGGCATGGTTGATGCCTTGTGAGACATCTTGAGTGTGCCTAGGAACCCTACACTTCGCCCAAGGTGGATCACAACCACACGCAATATATAAGTAATATCAAGAAAAGAGCATAAAAGAAATGCAAAATATCAGAAAACACAACGTCGGCTCAAGTGAGCTCGACCCAAGAGAAACCACATATATACAAATCTATCAGTCTCATCACTAGGTCGCATATACAAATAGAAAGTGGTAGATGGAGAATACTAGATACAATGATAGAGCAAAAAGAAATAAAGTGTGCTCGCAAGCCACCTACGGGCGATGTCACGAGTCTGAGCAAAAGGAGATGATGATAAGATAGCCGCCGCTACAAGGCTGATGAGTCCGACCTGCAAGACACTGTGGCACAACGGGGGTGAGTTGCCAGCTCGTGAGTAGAATATAACATCTAGTAAGGCAATCGTAAGAATGCACGCAATGCGTCACAACATGTATGTCCATATATGTTATAATACCTCTAGTATGCATGCACATGTATGCAATGTCATTACTAAATCTTTAAGTGTTTTAAATGCTAAGGGTACTGCACTCTTAAGTTTAGAAAATGAATATCTGTATAATAGCTAAGTACCATCAAGAAATCATCTGAAAACCGGTGTCAAGTATCGACACCAAATATGAAATCATATCTGTCTCAATATCTCACTGTATCAATGTCTCAAATATCGGGCTCCGTCAGTCCGGATCGGCCCATATCATCAAATCTCACGACAACGGTCGGTATCCTCCGAAATATCCGCCGCGCCAGACATCACCGGTAGGTAGTCTTCCCCTGCCAGGCTCATCGTCTACAACTCGATCTTCTTGCCCCGGGGTACCATACCGGACCCACCATGTACCCGAGACGGTTCATCCACTCCTCGAATCGGGTCTCGAAATCCAACAAAAAACATGAAAACTCATGGTGGACGACACATACATCACGAGAAAACCGCAATTTTGTTTTAAAAATGATAAATATAAGCTTTTGTTAAATTCTTGCGGTTTTCCCCAAAAATCCAAAAATCACAGCAATACTAAAATCCTCAAGAAAATCATAATGTCCACATGTTATATATGATAAATGTCTATGATAACAAGGTATGCGATGTGAATTGTGGCTAGAAATCTATGTAAGTATGATGATGATGCGAAGTATATACATGCTATGCAATTTCATATCTCATGTATGATGCAAGTGGCGATACTAAACTAAACAGGTTCTATGGTGCACGTGGCATGGCAATTACCAAAGGCGTATGTGTCACATGAATAGTACGCGTGCAACAGATGCCAATGGTAATGGTGTTCGTGTCCTACGAAGTGATATCGCATATGTGTATATGAATGTTATATGAATGTCCATGCAATCTAGTATACGGTTAGCTGTGAGGGTATGCAATGTAAATAAAGGGGTAAGCTAACTAGCAATACAAGTCTTGCAAGAAATAGGGTAATCCTAACTAGGGGCGCCTCGCGCCATCCAGACGATTCCCCCATAAATGAATACATCTACTCACCTGAATGCCTCGCTAATCCGATCCGACCACCGCCTTGCCTTTACGCGCCGTGTCCGATGTTTCGCCGACCGATCCTATATTTGCACAACACCAAGCATAAGATTACATATCCTAAAACGATGCAAGTGAAAATATACAAATATCGACGCTCTCGAATTAAACATAACATGCACTCGGTGCGCGGGAAAACACACGAAAATCGCTAAATCTTAACTAGAATCGTTATTTCGGGGAAATCGACAAAACTAAAACCCGACTAGACAAAACCCCGCGTTCGCGCACTCTAGTAGTCGTTTATGAAGCTAATTATATCACTAATATAACGCAATTAGATCATATCCTAATTTTAATAAAAATCTAGTAAGCAAAAAGCATACCGATTCGATGCAAATATCGCAATTTATCGATTTAGCGAGCGTAACATCGCACAATTTACCACTCAAACCAATTAGATAACCAAACCCTAACTTAACTCTATCAACCATGCTACAAACCCTAATTTGAAATCAAATCCCTCTCTTGATTTTCATGAACAAGTAATTACAACTAAATTAATACTTCAAAATTCAATTTTTAGCACATTCAATCTACAATTTAACAACTAGTTTAGAAATTTCACCTCACAAGTTGAATCCTAGCATGCTCAAGCCACCAAAGAAGTCTCCTTTCTTTAAGTTTTGAACTAATTTGGCTTGAGGAGAGAGTGGATTAGGATTTTGGTTTGAATTTGTGAAGGAAAAGAGTGTATTTTTGTGTAGATTTTGATAATTTTAGCAAGAATTGAAGCAAAAAGAAGTGAGGGAAAAAAAAGTCCAGCAGCAGCCAAGGTCGGCCAGGTGAGGGGAGGTGGGGAAAAGTGTGAGCTTGTGTAGAAATTTCCAAAGAAACAAATATCTCATAAGGTATTAATGCATATCACATCAAAATCTTTCAAAAAAACCCTTTTCTTTTCATTTTTTTCACCCCCTTTTACCAATAACTAACAAACTTGAAATGTTTGCTAAAATTTTTTTATTACACTAAATTTTAGTTATAATGGTTCCTAATTATGTAAATTACCCAATTAAATTTGTATTTATCACTAATTAAATGTATTTTTAAAAGCTTAAAATAATATTAAAAATAATTAATTAAGGAAAAAATTTTAATTAACTAGAACATTTTAAGTGACATTTTAGCGACCAATTTATAATAATATCTTATCTAAATTTTGTATAATTAGGTTTATAATGAAAAATACCTATTTTGACTTTTTACGGAAAAGACTGAAAATTTTGCCGATTACCGAAAAACTGCCTAAACGATTTTCGAAGCGTTACAATCTTCCCCCCTTAAAGAAATTCGGTCCCCGAATTTAAAATTTAACTACGCGTACCTTCAAAAAGATGGGGATATCTCTTTCTCATCTCGACCTCGGTCTCCCAGGTGACCTCCTCGCTGTTCGGGCCATGCCAAAGGACTTTGACGGACGGTATAACCTTCGACCTCAATTTCTTCACCCGCCGATCCAAAATGACCACCGGCTGCTCGATGAATGAAAGATCACGCTCTAGCTGGATCGTCTGGTACTGAATCGCATGGGAAGGATCATGAAGGTACTTGCGGAGCATCGAAACATGGAACACGGGGTGAACATCGGGGAAGCTGGGCGGAAGAGCTAACCGATAAGCGACTGGACCAACACGCTTTAGGATCTCGAAAGGACCAACATATCTAGGACTCAGCTTCCCTTTCCGTCCAAATCTCATCACACCTTTCATCGGAGAGACCTTCAGGAAAACATGATCGCCAACAGCGAACTCGAGTCGGCGACGGCGCCTGTCAGCATATGATTTCTGCCTGCTCTGTGCCGCTCTCATCCTGTCCCGAATCAGCTGTATCTTCTCGGTCGTCTCCTATACAATCTGCGGCCCCAAAACACTGCTCTCCCTGAGCTCTGTCCAACATACAGGCGATCGACATCTCCTCCCATATAAATCCTCGAAAGGTGCCATCTGAATCGTCTCCTGGAAGCTATTATTGTAGGAAAACTCGATCAAAGGCAAATGACGATCCCAGCTACCACCGAAATCTAAAACACAAGCTCTGAGCATGTCCTCAAGAGTCTGAATAGTACGCTCCGACTAACCGTCAGTCTGCGGATGAAAGGCTGTGCTAAACATCAATCGGGTGCCCAATGCTTCCTGGAGTTTCTGCCACAGTCGGCTGGTAAACTGGGTGCCCCGGTCGGACACGATGCAAGTAGGAACACCATGCAGTCGCACGATCTCATCAATATAAACCTGGGCGTACTGAGAAATCCAAAAGTGGTCTTCACTGGCAGAAAGTGAGCCGCTTTCGTCAGTCGATCCACAATCACCCAAATAGAGTCATACCCTCGACTGGTCCTGGATAGACCCACAATGAAGTCCATGGAGACCTGCTCCCACTTCCACTCAGGGATAGGCAAAGGCTGTAACTCGCCGGCTGGCCTCTGGTGCTCGGCCTTGACTTGCTGACAAGTCAGGCATCTCGACACAAAGTCTGTAACATCCTTCTTCATCCCGTCCCACCAGTAAACCTCTCTCAAATCATGGTACATCTTGGTGGAACCTGGGTGAACACTGTATACCGATCTATGTGCCTCCTCGAGAATATCACGCCTCAGTCCCTCTGAATCTGGCACGCACAGTCGAGTCCCAAATCGAAGTATCCCCTGATCATCAATCATGAACTCAGAAACTCTGCCCTACCGAATCTGCTCAATAATCTCTAAAATATGGGCGTCGCCGGACTGTGCCTCGCAGATACGGTCAAGTAACTGTGGGCGTGCTCTGAAATGGGCCAGCTGTCCTCCTGTAGGAGTAAACTCGAACTGCACTCTGCTATCACATAAAACCTGCCAATCCGCCGTCGACTGCATCTGTACTGCGCTCAAACAAGATAAGCTACCTCCGGGCCTCCTACTCAAAGCATCTGCCACCACATTCGCCTTGCCCGGATGGTATAAAATCTCGCAGTCATAATCCTTCACCAACTCCATCCATCGGCGTTGTCTCAGGTTCAGATCTCGCTGCTGGAAGATATACTTCAAACTCTTGTGGTCAGTGAATATCTGGCACGACTCACCATATAGATAATGTCTCCAGATCTTAAGTGCAAATACCACTGCAGCCATCTCTAAATCATGGGTGGGGTAGTTCTGTTCATGTTTCCTCAACTGCCGAGAAGCATACGCGATAACTCTGTCGTGCTGCATCAATACACAGCCCAGCCCCACTCGAGAAGCATCACAATATACCACGAACCCGCCTGATCCTGAAGGCAATGCTAACACCGGTGCAGTAGTCATACGAGTCTTCAACTGCTTGAAACTATCCCCACATGCCTGGGTCCAATCAAAAGGAACCCCCTTCCGGGTCAATCCGGTCAACGGTGCAGCAATGCGAGAGAAATCCTGGACAAAACGTCGATAGTAGCCGGCCAGACCTAGAAAACTGCGAACCTCTGTAACTGATACTGGTCTAGGCCAACGCTGAACTGTCTCGATCTTCTTCGGGTCCACACAAATACCGTCTCTCGTCACCACATGACCCAAGAAGTCGACACTGTCTAGCCAGAATGAGCACTTGGAAAATTTGGCGAACAGCTGATGCTCCCTCAAAGTCTGCAATGTGATACGCAAGTGCTGCTCATGCTCCTCCCGGCTCCGAGAATAAACCAAGATGTCGTCAATGAACACAATGATGAACTGATCGAGATACGGCCTGAATACACGGTTCATCAAGTCCATAAATGCTGCCGGGGCATTGGTGAGCCTGAACGACATCACCAAGAACTCATAATGACCATATCGAGTACGGAAAGCGGTCTTCGGAATATCCTCTTTCCGAACCCGCAACTGGTGATAACCTGACCGTAAATCAACCTTCGAGAAAAACCCTGCACCCTGGAGCTGATCGAATAAGTCATCAATGCGGGGTAGAGGATATCTGTTCCGCATAGTAACCCGGTTCAGCTGACGATAATCAATGCATAAGCGCATACTTCCGTCCTTCTTCTTAACAAATAGGACGGGAGCACCCCAAGGTGACACACTCGGTCGGATAATCCCTTTGTCCAGCAAGTCCTGTAACTGATCCTTCAGCTCTCTCAGCTCCGCCGAGGCCATCCGATAAGGAGGTATGGAGATAGGCCCCGTGCCAGGGATCAAGTCGATGCAGAACTCAATCTTGCGCTCTGGTGGCAGACCAGGTAGCTCGTCAGGGAATACATCAGGAAACTCTCTCACAACAGGGACCTGGTCCAATGGAACCTCTGTGGAGCTAGTATCACAAACATAGGCTAAGAATCCCTGACACCCTTTCCTTAAGAGCTGACCAGCGTGAAGAGAAGAAATCAAGCTGGGAAGGGTAGCGCTACGATCTCCCTGAATAACCGGAACCGGCTCACTAGGAAAACTGAATCTGACTGCTTTCTCACGGCATTCCACGGATGCATAACAGGTGGCTTGCCATTCCATACTAAGAAGAACGTCAAAGTCTAGCATATCGAGGCGAATCAAATCAACTGAAGAATCTCTCTCCCCGATACGAACGGAACATGATCGGTACACGAAACGGGAAACAAACGACTCGCCTACCGGTGTAATAACGATAAGCGGCTGATCTAACGGAGAAGACTCTCGGCCCAACCTTGGTGCAAAGTACGTGGATACATAGGAATGTGTGGAGCCTGGATCAAATAATACCCGTGCATCAAAAGAACATACTGGCAGAGTACCTGTCACGACGGCATTGGATGCCTGTGCATCCTGAGGAGTCAACGCGAACACTCGGGCCTGTCCACCACTAGTAGCTGGCTATCCTCTGCCTCTACCTCGGCCTCTGCCCTTGTCGCCTCGTCCTCTCTGAACCGGACCGCCACGCCCACGACCTCTAGGAGCATCTGGCTGGCGTGGAGCATCATTAGGAGTAGGAAGTAGAGCTCTCTGAGGAGGTGGTGAGGGTGGTAAGGTCACATGCGAAACTGTCGCCGTGCCCTGGCGTCCCATGGTACAGTCTCTGACACGGTAGTACTGACTCCCACACCGAAAACATCCTGACGACGACTGCTGGGTCTGTGGATATGAACCAAATAACTGACCTCGTCTCAATCCTCTGCCTCCACCATCTCCCGAAAATAATCTATCATGGTGTCTACCGATCTGCCGCTGAGCTGCCATATCAGTACGAATCCTCTTCGGCCCAGAAATGACCGGAGTCTCAAAAATACACTCCTCCAAAAGTAAGGCCGCGTCCATCGCGGCTGCGTATGTATCAAAGTGCTGGGTGCCGATGGCAAGGAATAGCTGTGTATCAAGCCCTCGCACAAACCTCTTTATTCTCTTCTCTTCCGTGTCTACTAGGTACGGAGCATATTGAGACAACTGGGTAAACTGTATATCATACTCTGACACCGTCATCCCAGGAGTCTTGCGCAGAGACTCAAAACTACGGGCTCGAGCATCTCGGACACTCTCAGGAAGAAAACGGGCAAGAAATGCAGCTGTAAACTCGTCCCAGGTTATAGAAGGTTGACCTGCAGCTCGGCCTCTCTCTACTGAGTCGTACCATGTCTGGGCAAGACCCTCCAGACGAAAACTTGCGAACTCCACCAATCTATCATCAGAACACCTCAACGAACGGCAAATCCGAGCCATCCTATCAAGAAATGCCTGTGGGTCCTCTGTCGCATCCGTACCTATAAAAGCTGGAGGTCTCAATCTCATGAACTCCTGTAGTGAAACAGGGATAGTCTTTGTAGTAGCAGGAGCGACCATCTGTGCAGCAGGTACAATCGTGGTATGTGCGGTGGAAGGAACGTCCTCGGATCTCTGTGCCCGACTGGACTCAACTAAAGATCCCATCATCTGTCGCAACTCTTGCATGCCGGCCTCTAATCTGGCAATATGGTCTGGATAAGGCGGATCAATATGACCCTGAGGGGTAGGCGTATCATCCCGCTCGATCCTCGCCTCAGAAGAGCCCGCTCGAATCTCATCCCTAGCGGCAGCCCGCTGAGCTTTCGTAGTCTTTGGCGGCATCGAAGCTGGAATAAGAAACAGGACCGATAAGAACATTGCAATTGAATCAAGGAATGCAAGGAATCAAGAAAGGAAATACAAGCAATTATGTCCTAAGGTCACTTAGGCGGAGTACCGTATCGTAGGTATGCCGCGGATCATACCCACGCTACGCCACACTGCTTAAGTCACCTACTCCATCTACCAAGGTCGTCCTACACTCAGAAAGGTGAAACCTACGCTCTGATACCAACTTTGTCACGACCCGAAGGTACGAAACGTGACTGGCACTTAGATTACGAGACGTCTAAAGGCGTACCGTAACCTAAGTCAGTCAAAGCCCAGAAAATCTAAACCAAAATCAAAAGAGAGTGAAGGAAAACCTTACGTGAAAACGATTTGTAAATCAATTAAGTTGCATTGAAACCCTTTTTAAAAACATCAAAAATTCCCGAAAATTTCGGCAGAGTCTCCCTTGTATTTTCTATCCCCCAAAATGGGTACAACAAGATATATATAACCTGTAATAATAAAATGGCATCCCCAAGCGGGAGCTAGTTCTTCGCCCAAGGCGGATCACAACCACACGCAATATATAAGTAATATCAAGAAAAGAGCATAAAAGAAATGCAAAATATTAGAAAACACAACGTCGGCTCAAGTGAGCTCGACCCAAAAGAAACCACATATATACAAATCTCTCAGTCTTATCACTAGGTCGCATATACAAATAGAAAGTGGTAGATAGAGAATAATAGATACAATGATAGAGCAAAAAGAAATAAAGTGTGCTCGCAACCCACCTACGGGCGATGTCGCGAGTCTGAGCAAAAGGAGCTGATGATAAGATAGCCGCCGCTACAAGACTGATGAGTCCGACCTGCAAGACACTGTGGCACAACGGGGGTGAGTTGCCAGCTCGTGAGTAGAATATAACATCTAGTAAGGCAATCGTAAGAATGCACGCAATGCGTCACAACATGTATGTCCATATGTGTTATAATACCTCTAGTATGCATGCACATGTATGCAATGTCATTACTAAATCTTTAAGTGTTTTAAATGCTAAGGGTACTGCATTCTTAAGTTTAGAAAATGAATATCTGTATAATAGCTAAGTACCATCAAGAAATCATCTGAAAACCGGTGTCAAGTATCGACACCAAATATGAAATCATATCTGTCTCAATATCTCACTGTAGGGTTCCTAGGCACACTAATGAAGTCTCAGAAGGCATCAAACATGGCTAATTCAAATTTTACGGGTGCCTACAAACCCTAATACGGATCGTTAACTAGATATTTAGGCGAAACGATGCAAATAAACAACTTTATCTAAAAGGAAAGTGGCTACAACCTTTGTGGATCCGGTCCACCACTTCCTAAGCTCCGCGATGATCTCCCTCCACTGTCCAAATCGAATCCCGAACTCTAGCATCGGCTTCATCGAAGAAATGGGCGGGCTTGATCGTCGGTTCGATGCCGAAGATGATCTACGTCAAGGCATCACAAGAACAAGCTCCAACTTCACCAAGCCTTGAAAACTTGTGAAGGAAACACCCTATACAAATTGGCAAGAGGTAGAGGATGAAGAAATAGGAAGTAGGTAGACTTTAGATTTGGATTTCTCACACTTTTTCATCAATCACCATTGATGGTCAAGCTTTTTCTTCATGGAAGAAGAAGATGAAGAAGAAGAAGAAGATGATATGATAAGTGTTAAATATTTAGATAAATAAATCAATACTTATCATATCTTCAACCATGGTTTAGTGTAGAGATTTAACTAAGGTTAGATGAGTGGTTAGGGTTAGAGAAGAGACAAGAATGGTGGACTTTGTTCAAAGCTTCAAGAAGCTTCAAATAAAAACAAAACTAGCAACCATTCTTTTCTCTTTATCTTTTCTAAATGAAATAAATAAATAGATAAAAGAATAAGTAAAAGAAATGAAACCCTAACCACTAACCAACCATGGTTTAATCCTTTACAGAAACCCAAGCTATAATGTATCATCAAACATGATACAATCATGTGCACAAAAAAAATATATCACATATACAATGTGCATATCAAGTGAGTAAATCCATTTAAAGTGAACCAATACTAGTTAATGCAAAGTAATATATCAAATATATAATTATACATTAAATCATTAAATCAACACTTGATTCAATGATCCGGTCATGTCGCACATAACCGACTAGTATCATTAGTAACATCTTATCGAATCAACACTTGATTCGATAACCCGGCTATATCGCATATAACCGATCAATGTCACAAATCGCGAGAATCGAATACAGTATCACATACTGGTATTATTCTCGGTCCCGCACATATCTCATATGCGCTCCTATTTCGTTTCGCTTGAGCCAGGAAACCTCTGTGTAGCACTCTAAAGACTCGTCAATACGCCGGCAGCGGATGATGATCATATCAAACATCCACAAGCCGCATGCGGTCTGCTAAACGTAACGGCCACCCGGGTATTGAGCGATCAGAAGATTGACGAGCAAGCCCGCTCACACTCCTGTGAATCCAACCAGTAACACTTACCGTACAGTCCGGTCTGTTCGTCTGATATGTCGCATATCTCGCCTAGGGGTGGTAAACGTCAGACCCCAATAGCTCGATAGGGTCCATAACTTTCGTGAAACTACTGATAACTCTTACCAGTATATCACTGCAACCCTGGCCAGGGATTTCCTGTTATGGCCAGTCGAGCATAGCGCAACATCAACCCCCAATACCGGGAGAGACGAATCCCCTCCTATCGCTCATTGCCTCCATGTGAATCGGGACTGTACCCAATAACCACCTGTTTGCACAACTCAGTAGAGCCGTGGTAGGGTGGAAATCAAAACACAGTGGGAGACACACAAGTCTCTATGACGATCTCGGGTCAACAGACTAAGCTGTACCAGTGTCACCAGAGAACTGCCATCTGACGTGAGGTATAATACCATCTGGGAGTTCTCGGCGAGTCCGTTCAGTGTACCCAGTCTCCACTGAGCACCCGCTTACCATATCTGATGTCAAACACCAATGGATATGGGATCATCCATCGCCCATCGCATGGATCGAGAAGAATACGCTAGTCTACTCTGGAATATCGATGCCCCGTCTCGATATTCCCTCGACTAGGAACATTGAAGGATGTACTCATGGACTATCCAGGCCCCACTAGTATGATCTGCATCACAGTCCTGGAAGTCGAGTACTCATCCTAAGGGCTTTATCAACATGTAACAGAGAGACGGAAAATATACACGTTAAGATAAAAAGCAACCAGATAGCGTACTATCATGTCGAGCAAGAAAGTCCTACCTATATATGTCCCAGCATCCACTACAATATACATCCAATGTACAGTAATGGCCTCTAGGGCATACATATAACTAACAATCTCCCACTTGCACTAGGGCCATCTGTAGCAGTGGTTGCAGTATCACATACTCAACCATCCCCTAAAAGTCTCTCTTTGGGAAAACGCCTTCGTGAGTGGATCCGCCGTGTTGTCCTCTGAGTCTACTCTCCTAACCTCGATCAACCTGGAGATCAACTATCTCCATGATCAGGTGATGCTGCCTCAGAATTTGTCTGGGTCACTGATGGGACCAGGGTTCCAGGGCTGAAGCCACACTTCCATTGTCATACAATGGCAGGAACCTAGTTCATCTTATGAACCATTATACACCCAAACTTCCTCTTTGGTGGTATCTTCAATAGCGATGTTACCAGCCTTTATCGTCTAGTTTGCCACGGTATCTAGCTTGGAACTCTTCCAACATACCGGCCCTCTACTGAGGGTAAAGACAATGCCCGTGACTGACATTCAGTCGTCTTTATCACCCTGGAACTCTTCCAGTGATTCTCCCCAGGATCGATTGATACCATCTCACTACATCTAGTGAGAATCCTAGCATCCAATTACATCTATCCCATAGATGAAAACTCAGGATTTAGGAGGTATCACTTTGATCCTATTTGGAGAATCCTAGTGATAATAGGAGATTGACCGATCGTAGTATAGGAAACTCTTTTCCTATCAAGAGTATGTTGTCTACGTACAATACGAAGATGACCACCTTACTCTCTACTACCCTTTTGTATATACAAGGTTCGTCTACCATTTTGATGAAGTCAAACACTTTGACTATCACATCAAAACAGACGTTCCAACTCCGCGATGCCTGCTTCATTATGTAAAGCAACTTGCACACGTTTCCGCTGCTCCCACTGTTTACGAAGCCCTCTGGCTGTGTTCTTATAGACGTTCTCTTCTAAATCATTATTTAGAAAAGTAGTCATGGCACCCAACCACCAGATATCGCAGTCATGGTATGTAGCCGTGGCAAGTAGGATCTGGATGGACTTAAGCATATTCCATGGAAAAGGTTTCATCATTATCCGTGCCTGGTCGATGACGAAAACCTTTAACAAGTCTAGCTTTGAAAGTCTCAACCTTTCCATCTACACCAAGTAATCTTCTCAAGATATACTTGCTCCTGATGGGGATTTAACCCTTCAGATATAGCAACCAAAGTCCATACTTTGTTGGTGTATATGGATTCCATCTCAGATCGCTAAGCATCCAGCCATTCTTACAGAGTCCCTACTCTCGATGGCCTGCTCGAAACTAGTTGGGTCATCATCTCATGATGCATTCCTCGCTCCCACTGTCATCAAGAAACCGAGGTATCTCTCAGGCGGATGAGGAACCCTACTAGATCGGCGGAGAGGCTGAGGTTCGTCGGGAACTATAGAATCCTTTGGTTCTGTCAAATCATCAACTGCAGTTTTGTATAGCTGGAACCATTCCAGTTCTACAGAACTGATCCTGCCTCGATCTTGTCCAGATTTTGCTTTAAACATAGGCCGGACAACCCCAAATCTTAACTCGCTTAAGAGATGGGTTCTTCCCATACCATATCTCATATGGAGTGGTAGGCACTGATTTAATTCAAACCTAATTCAATAGGTATGCAGCTTCTCAAGTGCATAACCCCAAAAGGAAATAGGTAACTCAGTAATACTCATCATAGAGCACACCATATCTAATATTGTGCAATTGCTCCGCCCTGATACACCGTTGTGCTGTGGTGTATTCAGAGGAGTAACACTGAGAGAGAATCTCATTCTCCATTAGAATAGTCCAGGAATTCTATGCACAAGTATTCTCCTCCTTGATCTTATCATAGACATAATACTTATACCCGTATTTTGGTTCTCTACTTCTAACTTATATTCTGTGAATATCTCAAAAGGTTCGGACTTATGTTTCAACAGGAACATATGACTGAATCTTGAGAGATTATCAGAGAATATAATGAAGTATAAAGAACCAGTCCTGGCATGTGTAGACAGGAGACTTTACATACATCATCATGTATCAGTCCCAAGAGTTTACTAACTCTTTCTCTGTTTCTAATAAACAGAGCTATGGTCATCTAATCTTTGTGACATGACTGGCAAGTTTCACAAGATGAAAATTCAAACTGATTTAAATATGCATCTAAAATGTAACTTCAGCCAGTCGGGTCGCATTGATGTGACCTAGTCTACAATGCCTCAAGAAGGATTCGTTCATTTCTGAACTCTTCCTCTTGTGTGTGTTCTGTATACTAGGAACTGCAGTTTGATTTAGAACGTCAATGCTTTTAGATAACGTGCCTGAACCGATCAACTTTTGATATAGGAAATGTTCAAAACATTATCCAACAATACAAAATTATATCCTTCTTTACTAATAAAGAGACTGATATGATTTTGTATATCAGGTTCGGTATCTAATAGCATTTGTTCAGAATCAATGTATTGGTAATACAGGGTGACAGTGACCAACAGACTTGGCTGCAACACTTGCCCCGGTTTCTGTCTCATGAAACTTATCACCCGTTCTCAGTTTTTCTACCTTTTTGTAGCCCTATGTAACAGCTTACATATCTGGGATCTTGATCCGGTATCATATACCCAAGATACAGAGGATACTGAGAAACAGTTCTGTTTAACGAACACACCCGAAGAAGATGCATCATATGCACTTTCTTCGTTTGGGCGGCATAGGAATTCTGGTATTCCCCTATTTCCTGCTCTGTCTTATAACAATTATAAGTGGGAGCGGGACCAACGTTCCCCAGCTCAGTATAACAAGCGGGTTCGGTCAATACATCTATATTATTATCTTGATTAAGGCATGATATGGTCGCTACCTGGAGAGAGAGAGAAGAAAACACTCTGCGTGCGCTCTTGCAAGATCAGATTAGTTATATATTTTATCTAATCAGGATGGCTCCCACTGTTTTTATCAAATCTTCCTTCAAACCTTAAAAGGAAAGACTATCCGGGATTAATTACACTCTACAAGTTCGCCAATCTTTCAGCCAGGCCAGTGTTGGTACTTTGAGGGAGGTTCCCCGTGCTTTCGCACGGACCTAATTACTGTAAACCTCGCTTTCCCAGAGGCGTAACCCCGTTGACACCTTTCTAGACACCTACTTAATCGGCTAATTGTAAAGTGCAAAACTCTCCCAGGAGTAACAATTACTCGCAGTGGGTATCGGGATCCAACTATCATATAGAAGGTATGCAATCTCATTGCAAATTTCAACACTTGAAACTCCCGATAAAGGTTTTTACCCCTAGCACCTATGACCTTAACTATGGTCAACAAATCATAAGTACTAGTCAAGTTCTATCCGTCATTTCGTGATTAATTAGACCCATCCACATGACCCTTAACTAAGGTCAACAAAGTTACGCGACTGTCCTAACTAATCGCATCATATGCGGTGTAGGAAGACATCACTTAGCTACCGTACACTGTGCCTTGACTATGGTCAACAAACACAGCACGAATACTAAGTACTCTACTTCCTAAAATGACGGAGGGTTGCGAATGGTTTTTGTGAAAACCTTTAACACTTTGAACTTGATCTCGTTGCGGAATCAAATGGTTTTAAATGGAATGTTTTTGAAGCTTTTTCTAGTTTTGCTAAAGGGGTCACTCCCGGTGAAGGGATCGTCGGCCCTTTCCTCGTCGAATGAGGTGTGGGATATATCATATATATCACTGTGCAAAGCAGAAACTATAGAAGCAATCAAAAGACAAATCGAGAGTTGTAGCATCTGCCAGTTATTGCTAAAGGAGTCACTCCCGGTGAAGGGATCTCAGTCCTTTCCTTATCGAATAAGGTGCTGGATGTTCTACAAGGAACACCGCGATGCAAAGCAAGAACTGTAGCTACCTGTTTTTATTTTGAAATTCGATTCCACAACATCATTTAGGTTTATTTTCTTTCATTAATCTCATTAATGAATATCCCATCATTTAAATTACCTAAACATCACAAATAAATATGACGTACACTTATGCCATCCGCATTCGCCTCGATGTCCCCTCGTGCACCGTTAGGTTAGGTAACTAACGGCAGAGCGGGGCAGGGCTAGCGCGGGTGTAAAACATAAGTAACGTCTATATAATATATCATATATACAATATATTATATCTATCACAGAACATCACATGATTACATCACAGATAACGCAGCAGAAAATATCATATGAAATATTGGATATACTAGGACGTCCGTGTTTTCAATACGAGCCAGTATAAAACACGGATTCCACGGTCGTGATGAATAGCCAATCCCACACCCCTAGACCCCTACGAGAGCGGCAAGCAACCCTACCAATTCTAGGGTTAGGAGACCCGGACTCGACTCCTCGAGTTGGTCTCCCACTGGACCCCAGAACCCGGTTACTTGTGCTCCCCTCCTTGGGTCTATCCTAATGCGGAAAAGTAAATAATATACAAATGGTGACAACATCCGCAACCTGGAAGTGCCCCAATAAAAGAATATTACATACAAGTTTTTACATGAATGAAAATGAAAAAACACTCATCTCACATAAAAACCCCCCGGCTATTCAAACACGACGATCCAATATAACATATCCAGCAACACATAACATCACATGTCATCAACGTAAGTAAATATGTCCATCCCAATTGTCGTTGACTTATAGCAACGAAACCGGCGATATCACATATTACACTTACGGTCACAGAAAAGAAAGTGTAAAACTACAACAGTTGAAATCCGCAACCTCTTTAGACATCGCATGCCCAATCAAATGAATTCCTTAGACATCACATGCCTAACAATTATAAACCCCGCATTTCAGTCTCATTATCGAAAACACTTTTCAACATCAAGTCGGGCAATTCAACAAGATTCCTGAAAAACTGATCGAATGCTCGTCGCAAACTTTAGTAGGCGGCCGCACCCCCGATACTGTCGACGAAGTGCACCAAGGCGGAACACCGCTACCGCGAGCACCCAAACGGATGCTTTCGGCGACGGGGTTCTCCTACAGTCACTTGGTCGGGGCTATGGAGTGAGGCTGTCTATTAAGTTTACCCGGCGAGTATCCGCGTACGCTACGTGATTGCAACAGACTTTTGATCGCATCAAAATTCCGTGGCAACCGATCAAGTGAGACTAAACTGCTATGTTTATAACATTCATCAAGTCATCTCATAACTTTTTGCGAATTCCAAGTATTGTATCACATTCCGGATAAATAGAAAATGCTAAACTTTTCGATCGAACAATCGAACACCCAAGTTTTCCCGATACAGCTCAACACATGAAATAAGTCTAACAAAATTCAGTTCGTGCCTAAGTACCAACGGTCCAGCCGTAGACGGGTCAAGCCAACGCCTCACATGTGGCACGCCGTACTGCCCCAAACCCTAAGATTCAAAGGGCAGTTCAAGACGGTCACATAATCGAGTTAAGGTTTGTTGTCTTCTAGAGGGTCCATCGCGTTACTTGCACTACTTAGAACGTCGTTAAACTAAGGAAAAATCCAACACTTGGAAATTTTCCGGCAGGGGAAAAAGTGGGTATTTATATCCGGTCGAACTTTTTAACATATTCTAAAATTACCCGGAAAAACACACACTGACAAAATTAGACAATCCGGTCGAAACACCGAGTCCCCAATACAACCCAGAAAATGACAACTCTTGAAAAAATATTAAAAATTCCCAGGAAAACGAGCACAGCAAACTAAGAATTACTGTGCAAATTTTGGTCAACGATGCAACAGTATTGCCGCGGAACCGCCGCGCCACGTGGGCTAAGGCCACGGTTCCGCGGTGGTTTAATGGAATTACGACTAAAATTTTGCACCGTAATTCTTATAAAACCCTGCTTATTTTTCTGCATATTTTTAATTTACAAAAAACCACGAATTTCAAAAATGTACAGAGAGCTATATTAGGGTTAGGGTTTCGGTTCGATCGGATTTCTGATTCCGTCTACGCATCGCCTAAGGCTCTAGCTAGGCTCTGATACCACTGTAGGGTTCCTAGGCACACTAATGAAGTCTCAAAAGGCATCAAACATGGCTAATTCAAATTTTACGGGTGCCTACAAACCCTAATACGGATCGTTAACTAGATATTTAGGCGAAACGATGCAAATAAACAACTTTATCTAAAAGGAAAGTGGCTACAACCTTTGTGGATCCGGTCCACCACTTCCTAAGCTCCGCGATGATCTCCCTCCGCTGTCCAAATCGAATCCCGAACTCTAGCATCGGCTTCATCGAAGAAATGGGCGGGCTTGATCGTCGGTTCGATGCCGAAGATGATCTACGTTGAGGCATCACAAGAACAAGCTCCAACTTCACCAAGCCTTGAAAACTTGTGAAGGAAACACCCTATACAACTTGGCAAAAGGTAGAGGATGAAGAAATAGGAAGTGGGTAAACTTTAGATTTGGATTTCTCACACTTTTTCATCAATCACCATTGATGGTCAAGCTTTTTCTTCATGGAAGAAGAAGATGAAGAAAAAGAAGATGATATGATAAGTGTTAAATATTTAGATAAATAAATCAATACTTATCATATCTTCAACCATGGTTTAGTGTAGAGATTTAACTAAGGTTAGATGAGTGGTTAGGGTTAGAGTAGAGACAAGAATGGTGGACTTTGTTCAAAGCTTCAAGAAGCTTCAAATAAAAACAAAACTAGCAACCATTCTTTTCTCTTTATCTTTTCTAAATGAAATAAATAAATAGATAAAAGAATAAGTAAAAGAAATGAAACCCTAACCACTAACCAACCATGGTTTAATCCTTTACACAAACCCAAGCTAGAATGTATCATCAAACATGATACAATCATGTGCACACAAAAAATATATCACATATACAATGTGCATATCAAGTGAGTAAATCCATTTAAAGTGAACCAATACTAGTTAATGCAAATTAATATATCAAATATATAATTATACATTAAATCATTAATCAACACTTGATTCAATGATCCGGTCATGTCGCACATAACCGACTAGTATCATTAGTAACATCTTATCGAATCAACACTTGATTCGATAACCCGGCTATATCGCATATAACCGATCAATGTCACAAATCGCGAGAATCGAATACAGTATCACATACTGGTATTATTCTCGGTCCCGCACATATCTCATATGCGCTCCTATTTCGTTTCGCTTGAGCCAGGAAACCTCTGTGTAGAACTCTAAAGACTCGTCAATACGCCGGCAGCGGATGATGATCATATCAAACATCCACAAGCCGCAAGCGGTCTGCTAAACGTAACGGCCACCCGGGTATTGAGCGATCAGAAGATCGACGAGCAAGCTCGCTCACACTCCTGTGAATCCAACCAGTAACACTTACCGTACAGTCCGGTCTGTTCGTCTGATATGTCGCATATCTCGCCTAGGGGTGGTAAACGTCAGACCCCAATAGCTCGATAAGTCATGCCGACGTAGGGTCCATAACTTTCGTGAAACTACTGATAACTCTTACCAGTATATCACTGCAACCCTGGCCAGGGATTTCCTGTTATGGCCAGTCGAGCATAGCGCAACATCAACCCCCAATACCGGGAGAGACGAATCCCCTCCTATCGCTTATTGCCTCCATGTGAATCGGGACTGTACCCAATAACCACCTGTTTGCACAACTCAGTAGAGCCGTGGTAGGGTGGAAATCAAAGCACAGTGGGAGACACACAAGACTCTATGACGATCTCGGGTCAACAGACTAAGCTATACCAGTGTCACCAGAGAACTGCCATCTGACGTGAGGTATAATACCATCTGGGAGTTCTCGGCGAGTCCGTTCAGTGTACCCAGTCTCCACTGAGCACCCGCATACCATCTCTGATGTTAAACACCAATGGATATGGGATCATCCATCGCCCATCGCATGGGTCGAGAAGATATACGCTAGTCTACTCTGGAATATCGATGCCCCGTCTCGATATTCCCTCGACTAGGAACATTGAAGGATGTACTCATGGACTATCCAGGCCCCACTAGTATGATCTGCATCACAGTCCTGAAAGTCGAGTACTCATCCTAAGGGCTTTATCAACATGTAACAGAGAGACGGAAAATATACACGTTAAGATAAAGAGCAACCAGATAGCGTACTATCATGTCGAGCAAGAAAGTCCTACCTATATATGTCCCAGCATCCACTACAATATACATCCAATGTACAGTAATGGCCTCTAGGGCATACATATAACTAACACTCACTGTATCAATGTCTTAAATATCGGGCTCCGTCAGTCCGGATCGGCCCATATCATCAAATCTCACGACAACGGTCGGTATCCTCCGGATATCCGCCGTGCCAGACATCACCGGTAGGTAGTCTTCCCCTGCCAGGCTCATCGTCTACAACTCGATCTTCTTGCCCCGGGGTACCATACCGGGCCCACCATGTACCTGAGACGGTTCATCCACTCCTTGAATCGGGTCTCGAAATCCAACAGAAAACATGAAAACTCATGGTGGACGACACATACATCACGAGAAAACCGCAACTTTGTTTTAAAAATGATAAATATAAGCTTTTGTTAAATTCTTGCGGTTTTCCCCAAAAATACAAAAATCGCAGCAATACTGAAATCCTCAAGAAAATCATAATGTCCACATGTTATATATGATAATGTCTATGATAACAAGGTATGCGATGTGAATTGTGGCTAGAAATCTATGTAAGTATGAT
The DNA here is from genome assembly GCA_030015575.1 of Agapanthus africanus. Taxonomy (NCBI): domain Eukaryota; kingdom Viridiplantae; phylum Streptophyta; class Magnoliopsida; order Asparagales; family Amaryllidaceae; genus Agapanthus; species Agapanthus africanus. The sequence continues at coordinate 638,356,461 of CM057339.1, read as the reverse complement.
GATGATGCGAAGTATATACATGCTATGCAATTTCATATCTCATGTATGATGCAAGTGGCGATACTAAACTAAACAGGTTCTATGGTGCACGTGGCATGGAAATTACCAAAGGCGTGTGTGTCACATGAATAGTGCGCGTGCAACAGATGCCAATGGTAATGGTGTTCGTGTCCTACGAAGTGATATCGCATATGTGTATATGAATGTTATATGAATGTCCATGCAATCTAGTATACGGTTAGCTGTGAGGGTATGCAATGTAAATAAAGGGGTAAGCTAACTAGCAATACAAGTCTTGCAAGAAATAGGGTAATCCTAACTAGGGGCGCCTCGCGCCATCCAGACAATTCCCCCATAGATGAATACATCTACTCACCTGAATGCCTCGCTAATCCGATCCGACCACCGCCTTGCCTTTACGCGCCGTGTCCGATGTTTCGCCGACCGATCCTATATTTGCACAACACCAAGCATAAGATTACATATCCTAAAACGATGCAAGTGACAATATACAAATATCGATGCTCTCGAATTAAACATAACGTGCACTCGGTGCACGGGAAAACACACGAAAATCGCTAAATCTTAACTAGAATCGTTATTTCGGGGAAATCGACAAAACTAAAACCCAACTAGACAAAACCCCACGTTCGCGCACTCTAGTAGTCGTTTATGAAGCTAATTATATCGCTAATATAACACAATTAGATCACATCCTAATTTTAATAAAAATCTAGTAAGCAAAAAGAATACCGATTCGATGCAAATATCGCAATTTATCGATTTAGCGAGCGTAACATCGCACAATTTACCACTCAAACCAATTAGATAACCAAACCCTAACTTAACTCCATCAACCATGCTACAAACCCTAATTTGAAATCAAATCCCTCTCTTGATTTTCATGAACAAGTAATTACAACTAAATTAATACTTCAAAATTCAATTTTTAGCACATTCAATCTACAATTTAACAACTAGTTTAGAAATTTCACCTCACAAGTTGAATCCTAGCATGCTCAAGCCACCAAAGAAGTCTCCTTTCTTCAAGTTTTGAACTAATTTGGCTTGAGGAGAGAGTGGATTAGGATTTTGGTATGAATTTGTGAAGGAAAAGAGTGTATTTTTGTGTAGATTTTGATAATTTTAGCAATAATTGAAGCAAAAAGAAGTGAGGTAAAAAAAAGTCCAGCAGCAGCCAAGGTCGGCCAGGTGAGGGGAGGTGGGGAAAAGTGTGAGATTGTGTAGTGTAACGTTTTAAAAATAATTAAATAAATAATTAAATGAATAAAATTGTTTAAGTGAATTTTATGATTTTCGGTAAAGCAAAATATATTTTTCGTAAAATCAAACCGCAATTGTTTTTCATTATAAATTCAAAAATACCTATTTAATTATGTAATTACTAGTAAATAGTGTTTATTTAGCCACTTATAAATTTTTAGTTTAATTAAAAAAAAATTCCTAAATTAATTATTTTAAATATTAACATAAGCTTTATTTTTTACACTAAATTAGTGTAAATTACAAATTTAAATGGTTTTAATTTGTAAAATTGAACCATGGCATGTTAGAATTTAGTATGTATCATGCAAAAAATATTTGCAAATTTTTCCTATTTTCTAGAGCTTTCTTGAGTTGCTATAGTAAACAAATAAATAAATAATTAAATAAACCATGAAAAGACCTTTAAGTGACATTTCTCCTCTTGAAACTTCTACACTTTTCCTTAATCATTTCTTTCTCTCCCTCACTCCCTCAACTCCGGCCACAACCCTCCCATGGCTTCCCCCCCCCCCATTTCCCACCTCATTTTTGCATAAAAATCCATTAAATTACATCAAAAATTCAACAAAAAATACACAAAATCCTAATCTCTTCATACCCTTTATTCTCTACCCTTTTTTATATGGATTGTGGAGTGGGAAAGCATGTATTTTGGAGGCTCATTTCTTGTTTGGATTTCACATTTTGGAGGTATAATTTTCCTTCTTTTGATTTATTGTTATTAGATGATCATTTAAGCTTAATTAGATTTAATGAATTAATTCTATGTTTTTTTTAAAATGCAAGTTAGGGTTGTAAATTCAAGTTAGGGTTTTTAATAATTAATTAGGGTTATAATAGTTAGTTTAACACTTTTAGAATTGGAAAATACTGCATGGTTGTTAAATTGTAAAATTTTCATTTAAAATTCTTTTAAATAAGGAAATTAGCTAACTTGATTTTTCTAAAATGTGTTTGTGGGTAATATAAAATTCCAATTAAAGTTGCTATCATTAGATTGTAGTTTTAGTGAGAGTATTAGCATGTAAATGGAAAGAAAAACTTAGTTTGATCACTAAATTACTTTGAGAATTGGAAAATACTAATAAAATGCTATTATTTTGTAAACTAGATTTTGAAAATTCCTAAATAAAGGAGATTAAAAATATAATTTATGGTTTCATTAAATCATTATCATCATGAATTGTGGTTTAATACATTAATTCATGCAAAATTTTGTTTTGTGATGGAATTGTGGTATTTTGCTTGAAAAATATTAAAAATTGTTAAAAGTTGCAAACTAGAAATTTCAAATAAATGCAAAATTGTGTAATAAAAATATAGTAATGGTTTGTATAGTCTAGTAATGCTATTTAATGAGTTTTATGACCATTGGTTTCATTTAAATGTCAAGTTTCGATGAAAAACGGTAAATTGGCATTTTCGGGTTTTTTCGAAAACGGACGATTTGATCGATTTTAGTGTTTCGATGAAATTGATCATGTTTTACAATATAAGTAATGTGTTTTAAAACTGCAAGTTGTTTGATGATGTTATCTCGATCCATCGGAGTTTGTACGCCGATATCGAGCGGTATTTGGTTCTTTTGCGTGGACGGGACATAGGTTTTAACCTGTGCTTGTTCCTGGTATCGTTTGACTTTTGTATGTGATTCGGTTTACGATAATATTTATATGTTTGCGTTTAGGTACCCTTCAAGTGGACTGCGGGCGATGAAGAGGAGGATGGCGACACCGTCGTCGGCAGACATGGACCAGGTGAGTGGATGTATATCTACGGGGGGAAGTCGGGTGGATGGCGTTTAGCACCCCCGCAACGTAGAATAGGAATGGTACTTATTGACATTAGGAAATCAGATGTGACCCTAGTAGGACCCTAGTATTGACCCTAGGCTGGACTAGACTGATTTAGGAAAACCATATCCGAGAATGAGTACCTTGGAAGAGGTTCGTAGGTTTCAGATAGAAACACACCCACGCACACACACTGAAACTCGACATGGGGTATACGTGTATATGTATATATATAGAACGAGGTATAGGTATATACACATATATACAACACGTATATGTGATTCATTGATGTGATATGATATCCGAGATATGATGAAACAATGTAGCGGGGCTTGATGCCGTAATTCTTGGCTATACAGTCGTATTAAAGTGTTAGCGGAATCATTAGAGAATGAGATAATGAACATGAATATATATAAATCATAAAGAGTGGTGGTGATATTGATGTAAATGGGACGCTAGAATAGTACCCGGACTGTAACTTGTGACTGACCACGATATGATATTTGTGTAACTTGATTACGACATTATATTGGTGTGACCTGATGCCGATATCATATAAGTATGACTTAATCACAATATGATACATATGACATGATATTTCTGAGGATAAACTAATGATACTTATCATGATGGCAATGATATATGATTGATGTATGCGATTACAGTTTAGAACCTTGATCATGAGATGTGTTGATGATGACCCATTACTAATAATGAGACACCTAGGAGATACTTGACCCGTACCCCGATATAGGGATACCGTACGATGGATTTTACCGTACGAGGCTTAGATATGATGATTGATCCGCACTCTTGATTCGAGGAAGCCGTACTAGGTACGCGACGCTATTGAGGCGGGATCGCCGACTATTAGAGATATTGGTTCAGACCTTAGGTAGATGCTTGTTTCTTATTGACTAGTTTCTTAGGTTAGTTCCTTAGGATATTAGATGGACACTGGTTTAGGTTCGACTCACATAGTGGTAGTTGTACTCGTATCTCGCAGAGGAGTGGATAACGCACACCTGTATTTACATTCGTACTGTAATCATCATGGTGCATGTTCTTTTATATGTTGCTATAATCAGTATAAACTTTACCTGTTAGGACACCAGCACTATTACCGATGATGCGCATATTCTACGCACACTTATTTGCCGGCTCATACACATTATCATCGGTAATTGCTATGTCACGTACACTTTAGATCATATTGTCTTTTATGGATAGAATCAGTTAGCAACTAGACAGATATAATATTGTGATTATTCTCTGACATTAGTATAAGACATGATATTTATTACTTAGACATTCATGCATTCATATTTCATGTTATCGCACAGTAGTATAGGCATATGCTGACACTTATAATATACTTACTCATGATTTTGAGATTTGGATTTCTATGAGATTTCTGGATTTTTGGGGAAAAACCGCAAAAATATATAAAAACTTCTCTCTCTCTCCTCTTCTCTTTTTTAAATAAGATGCGGTTTTCTCGTGATGTATAAGTCGTCCACCATGAGTATTTCATGTTTTCTGTTGGATTTCGAGACCCGATTCGAGGAGTGGATGAACCGTCTCGGGTACATGGTGGGCCCGGTATGGTACCCGGGGCAAGAAGATCGAGTTGTAGACGATGAGCCTGGCAGGGGAAGGCTACCTACCGGTGATGTCTGGCGCGGCGGATAACCGGAGGATACCGACCGTTGTCGTGAGATTTAGTGATATGGGCCGATCCGGACTGACGGAGCCCGAGGTATTGAGACTATGAGACTTGAGATTTACATGTTTGTGTCGATGCTTGACACGGATTTCCATGGATTTCATTATTGAGATTTCAGATTCCTATACACATTTTACTATAATAACAGTTAAAGATTTCTTATACAGATATATCTGGATTTCAGGATTGATTGTTTTATATTCATGGTGCATGCATATCCATTTATATGACATAGTACTATTTGAGGCACTGACACGAGCACGGAGTATCTGCACTTACACGTATTGTTACCCTGCTATTACTTGAGGTTTGAAACTTAGTAGTGTATTATTATGACCTAGGATAGCATCGTGCATTCGATTTCTTTTCGTAGATGTCTTCTACTCACGAGTTGGCAACTCACCCCCGTTGTGCCAAATTTTATTACAGGTTCGGTATACAGGTTTCCCTGGCAGCTTGCTGGCACATTTATTCTTTCAGGGTGACTTGCACGGTAGGTTGGTTCACTTGTATCCGAACCACCATTGTACTTTATTCACTCACTTGTATCTAGTAAGCTCCATCAACCACATTTGTATTACTTGATAAGTTTATTGGACCAGTCTGTTATTTTGACCTTAGAGTCGCGCATGTATTATTCTGATCTGGTGGTTTTGTTTTCTTTTGAGTTTTGAGCCTCGCCCTTTGGCGTTGTATATTATTGTGTTTGTTGTGGTTGTTTCCGCCTGTTGGCGTTGAGCTAGCACCCGTTTGGGGATGCTTTTTATTGTTTATTCATATTATACTTGTTGTACCCGTTTGGGGGCTAGTTTTTACAGAGGAGATTCTGCCGAAATTTTTGGTAAATTTTGCTGATGTTTTTATACTTGTTTTCTTTTCTTTTCTTCTTTTTCTTCTTTTATGGTTTAGATTTCTGGGCTTCGGCTTACTTAGGTCACGTGGCACCTCTAGACTCTTCGTAATCTATGTGCCGGTCACGTTCCGTACTTTCGGGTCGTGACAAAGTTGGTATCAGAGCGCTAGGTTTAACCCGGTATAAGTCTAGGTGACCCTTGGTTGATGGAGTAGGCGATTTAAGTAGAGTAACGTACCGTGGGTATGGTCCGCGGCATACTTACGATACGCTACTCTACTTAAGGAGCCTTAGGATGTACATTTGTTTGCACCGTATTTCATTCGTTCCTTTGATCTATCTTCGTCGATGTCGGAGGGTGGTTCTGTTACCACGGGCGCACGGGCAGAGGGAGCTGCGGCTCGAATGCGATAACCATTAGAGTATTGGTTATTCTTGAGGATTGAAGCATTGTTTAGCGTGCGGACGAAGGGTATTCACATGCCGTCTGGATAAAGTTAAAGGGTTCGAACGATTATCAGAAAACCATTTTCCCAAGTTTAAAGTATTCGGAAGAACATGCAGGTATTTCGATAGACCCTCTAGAAGAATGAAACCCTAACTCGACATAATGACCACGAGAACGCCCTTGAACCTTAGGGTTTACGGCAGTTCCGCGGTGCCATTAGTGAGGCTTGGGTTTGCCCTTCTACGGCTGGATCATCGATGCTGGGGTATATACCGGATATATTTAAGCTGTACTTGAGTATTGAGCTCTCGGGGAATTATGGCATTTTGATGGATCGATCGAAAAGTTTAATGTAGTCCGGATATCAAGTGAAGGGATCGACTAAATGGGAGACTCTAGATATGAGTATTGCCGTTAGTAGCGCAGTCAGCACAGCTACGAAGAGACGAGTTTGAAGCAGCCGACATCCGAGGAAAGAGGCGCACATTGACGATAGTGTTTACGATTGTGATTTAGTGATTTGAATTTCCTATTTTCGTTGATTGGATTTTTGTATTTTGAGGACTTTGTTCTACGATTGGTATTTCCTGTGTGTACCTTCATTCTATCTGTGTTTTATATATCTGTTGTATTGATGTTGTTTAGTATACACCCAGTACACTTGATTTGGTTTTATATATTTTGAGATTTTTGATTTGATTTCGTGCATATGGGTTACATATGATTTTGATATATGTTTCGACCTAGTTTTCATGCATTTGTACTATGATTTCGATTTTGATAATTGATGTATGTTTCCGTGCACCATGTGCACCTGATTAGGATTCTTGCGCATACTTGGCGTACTTGATGCGATTTTGTGCACACCAGATGCACTAAATCGGGGTTTTGTGCAGATTAGATGCACCTGATATTGAGTCGTGCATGCCCGTTGCACTTGACAGATGTTTTTGGTGCACACCTGTTGCACTTAGTTTTGTTGTTGTGTGTATTCGTGGTATCTGTATTTGGTTTCGATTTCAGTGCGCACCGGACGCACATGATATTTTATTGATGTGATTGGGATTGATTTCAATTTGAGCAGTATATTTTCATAATCATTATTATTTGATTTAGTAACCAGGCGGGACGTGTATGTTAAATAAAAGATATATATATATATAGTTATTTTTTTTAAATAAACGTCCGCTACTTATGCCGTGACACGTGCATCACACGGCAATTTTCAAAAAAAAAGGGTTTGCATATTTCCTTATCCGGATATTTGTACGGTTTCACTATGATGCACACTATATATAAGTTATAGATTGATGTATATTATAATGGTTTTCATATTGGGTTATGATATTTTATTCTCGCCATAACTCCGATGATTGCGTTATGCTTGACGGAGTTGATTTTTGTCATGTGTTGATGATTTCGGAGCCCCGACGATTTGAATGTTTTGCTAAATGTTTTAGTATTTGGAGGGGGAGTTTTAATTTAAATTCGGGGACCGAATTTCTTAAAGGGAGGAAGATTGTAACGTTTTAAAAATAATTAAATAAATAATTAAATGAATAAAATTGTTTAAGTGAATTTTATGATTTTCGGTAAAGCAAAATATATTTTTCGTAAAATCAAACCGCAATTGTTTTTCATTATAAATTCAAAAATACCTATTTAATTATGTAATTACTAGTAAATAGTGTTTATTTAGCCACTTATAAATTTTTAGTTTAATTAAAAAAAATTCCTAAATTAATTATTTTAAATATTAACATAAGCTTTATTTTTTACACTAAATTAGTGTAAATTACAAATTTAAATGGTTTTAATTTGTAAAAATCAACCATGGCATGTTAGAATTTAGTATGTATCATGCAAAAAATATTTGCAAATTTTTCCTATTTTCTAGAGCTTTCTTGAGTTGCTATAGTAAACAAATAAATAAATAATTAAATAAACCATGAAAAGACCTTTAAGTGACATTTCTCCTCTTGAAACTTCTACACTTTTCCTTAATCATTTCTTTCTCTCCCTCACTCCCTCAAGGCCGGCCACAACCCTCCCATGGCTGCCCCCCCCCCCCCCCCATTTCCCACATCATTTTTGCATAAAAATCCATCAAATTACATCAAAAATTCAACAAAAAATACACAAAATCCTAATCTCTTCATACCCTTTATTCTCTACCCTTTTTTATATGGATTGTGGAGTGGAAAAGCATGTATTTTGGAGGCTCATTTCTTGTTTGGATTTCACATTTTGGAGGTATAATTTTCCTTCTTTTGATTTATTGTTATTAGATGATCATTTAAGCTTAATTAGATTTAATGAATTAATTCTATGTTTTTTTTAAAATGCAAGTTAGGGTTGTAAATTCAAGTTAGGGTTTTTAATAATTAATTAGGGTTATAATAGTTAGTTTAACACTTTTAGAATTGGAAAATATTGCATGGTTGTTAAATTGTAAAATTTTCATTTAAAATTGTTTTAAATAAGGAAATTAGCTAACTAGATTTTTCTAAAATGTGTTTGTGGGTAATATAAAATTCCAATTAAAGTTGCTATCATTAGATTGTAGTTTTAGTGAGAGTATTAGCATGTAAATGGAAAGAAAAACTTAGTTTGATCACTAAATTACTTTGAGAATTGGAAAATACTAATAAAATGCTATTATTTTGTAAACTAGATTTTGAAAATTCCTAAATAAAGGAGATTAAAAATATAATTTATGGTTTCATTAAATCATTATCATCATGAATTGTGGTTTAATACATTAATTCATGCAAAATTTTGTTTTGTGATGTAATTGTGGTATTTTGCTTGAAAAATGTTAAAAATTGTTAAAAGTTGCAAACTAGAAATTTCAAATAAATGCAAAATTGTGTAATAAAAATATAGTAATGGTTTGTATAGTCTAGTAATGCTATTTAATGAGTTTTATGACCATTGGTTTCATTTAAATGTCAAGTTTCGATGAAAAACGGTAAATTGGCATTTTCGGGTTTTTTCGAAAACGGACGATTTGATCGATTTTAGTGTTTCGATGAAATTGATCATGTTTTACAATATAAGTAATGTGTTTTAAAACTACAAGTTGTTTGATGATGTTATCCCGATCCATCGGAGTTTGTACGCCGATATCGAGCGGTATTTGGTTCTTTTGCGTGGACGGGACATAGGTTTTAACCTGTGCTTGTTCCTGGTATCGTTTGACTTTTGTATGTGATTCGGTTTACGATAATATTTATATGTTTGCGTTTAGGTACCCTTCAAGTGGACTGCGGGCGATGAAGAGGAGGATGGCGACACCGTCGTCGGCAGACATGGACCAGGTGAGTAGATGTATATCTACGGGGGGAAGTCGGGTGGATGGCGTTTAGCACCCCCGCAACGTAGAATAGGAATGGTACTTATTGACATTATGAAATCAGATGTGACCCTAGTAGGACCCTAGTATTGACCCTAGGCTGGACTAGACTGATTTAGGAAAACCATATCCGAGAATGAGTACCTTGGAAGAGGTTCGTAGGTTTCAGATAGAAACACACCCACGCACACACACTGAAACTCGACATGGGGTATACGTGTATATATATATATATATAGAACGAGGTATAGGTATATACACATATATACAACACGTATATGTGATTCATTGATGTGATATGATATCCGAGATATGATGAAACAATGTAGCGGGGCTTGATGCCGTAATTCTTGGCTATACAGTCGTATTAAAGTGTTAGCGGAATCATTAGAGAATGAGATAATGAACATGAATATATATAAATCATAAAGACTGGTGGTGATATTGATGTACATGGGACGCTAGAATAGTACCCGGACTGTAACTTGTGACTGACCACGATATGATATATGTGTAACTTGATTACGACATTATATTGGTGTGACCTGATGCCGATATCATATAAGTATGACTTAATCACAATATGATACATATGACATGATATTTCTGAGGATAAACTAATGATGCTTATCATGATGGCAATGATATATGATTGATGTATGCGATCACAGTTTAGAACCTTGATCATGAGATGTGTTGATGATGACCCATTACTAATAATGAGACACCTAGGAAATACTTGACCCGTACCCCGATATAGGGATACCGTACGATGGATTTTACCGTACGAGGCTTAGATATGATGATTGGTCCGCACTCTTGATTCGAGGAAGCCGTACTACGTACGCGACGCTATTGAGGCGGGATCGCCGACTATTAGAGATATTGGTTCAGACCTTAGGTAGATGCTTGTTTCTTATTGACTAGTTTCTTAGGTTAGTTCCTTAGGATATTAGATGGACACTGGTTTAGGTTCGACTCACATAGTGGTAGTTATACTCGTATCTCGCAGAGGAGTGGATAATGCACACCTGTATTTACATTCGTACTGTAATCATCATGGTGCATGTTCTTTTATATGTTGCTATAATCAGTATAAACTTTACCTGTTAGGACACCAGCACTATTACCGATGATGCGCATATTTCACGCACACTTATTTGCCGGCTCACACACATCATCATCGGTAATTGCTATGTCATGTAAACTTTAGATCATATTGTCTTTTATGGATAGAATCAGTTAGCAACTACACAGATATAATATTGTGATTATTCTCTGACATTAGTATAAGACATGATATTTATTACTTAGACATTCATGCATTCATATTTCATGTTATCGCACAGTAGTATGGGCATATGCTGAAACTTATCATATACTTACTCATGATTTTGAGATTTGGATTTCTATGAGATTTCTGGATTTTTGGGGAAAAACCGCAAAAATATATAAAAACTTCTCTCTCTCCTCTTCTCTTTTTTAAATAAGATGCGGTTTTCTCGTGATGTATGAGTCGTCCACCATGAGTATTTCATGTTTTCTGTTGGATTTCGAGACCCGATTCGAAGAGCGGATGAACCGTCTCGGGTACATGGTGGGCCCGGTATGGTACCCGGGGCAAGAAGATCGAGTTGTAGACGATGAGCCTGGCAGGGGAAGGCTACCTACCGGTGATGTCTGGCGCGGCGGATATCCGGAGGATACCGACCGTTGTCGTGAGATTTAGTGATATGGGCCGATCCGGATTGACGGAGCCCGAGGTATTGAGACTATGAGACTTGAGATTTACATGTTTGTGTCGATGCTTGACACGGATTTCCATGGATTTCATTATTGAGATTTCAGATTCCTATACACATTTTACTATAATAACAGTTAAAGATTTCTTATACAGATATATCTGGATTTCAGGATTGATTGTTTTATATTCATGGTGCATGCATATCCATTCATATGACATAGTACTATTTGAGGCACTGACACGAGCACGGAGTATCTGCACTTACACGTATTGTTATCCTGCTATTACTTGAGGTTTGAGACTTAGTAGTGTATTATTATGACCTAGGATAGCGTCGTGCATTCGATTTCTTTTCATAGATGTCTTCTACTCACGAGTTGGCAACTCACCCCCGTTGTGCCAAATTTTATTACAGGTTCGGTGTACAGGTTTCCCTGGCAGCTTGATGGCACATTTATTCTTTCAGGGTGACTTGCACGGTAGGTTGGTTCACTTGTATCCGAACCACCATTGTACTTTATTCACTCACTTGTATCTAGTAAGCTCCATCAACCACATTTGTATTACTTGATAATTTTATTGGACCAGTCTGTTATTTTGACCTTAGAGTCGCGCATGTATTATTCCGATCTGGTGGTTTTGTTTTCTTTTGAGTTTTGAGCCTCGCCCTTTAGCGTTGTATATTATTGTGTTTGTTGTGGTTGTTTCCGCCTGTTGGCGTTGAGCTAGCACCCGTTTGGGGATGCTTTTTATTGTTTATTCATATTATACTTGTTGTACCCGTTTGGGGGCCAGTTTTTGTTAGTTGTATGTATGCCCTAGAGGCCAGTATTGTACAGATGATGTATATTATATTGGATGCTTGGACATATATAGAGATGACTTTCTTGCTCGATATGATAGTATGTTATCTGGTTACTCTTTATCTTAACATGTACACTTGTCTCTTTAAACTGTCTTATAGTTACATGTTGGTAAAGCCCTTAGGATGTGTACTTGACTACCTGGACTATGATGCAGATCATACTAGTGGGGACATGGTAGTCCATAAATACATCCTTCAAGGTCCCTAGTCGTAGGTGTATCGAGATGGGGCATTGATATACCAGAGTAGACTAGCGTATATGCTTCTCGACCCATGAGATGGGCGATGGATGATCCCATATCCATTGGTGTTTGACATCAGAGATGGTGTACGAGTGCTCAGTGGAGACTGGGTACACTAGACGGACTCGCCGAGAACTCCCAGATGGTATTATACCTCACGTCAGATGGCAGTTCTCAGGTGACACTTGTGCAGGTTAGTCTGTAGACCCGAGATCGTCATAGAGTCTTGTGTGATTCCCACTGTGCTTTGATCTCCACCTTACCACGTCCATGAGGGCGTGCAAAACGGTGGTCTTTGGGTACAGTCCCGAGTCACATGGAGGCAATGAGCGATAGGAGGGGTTTCGTCTCTCCCGGTATTGGGGGTTGATGTTGCGCTGTGCTCGATTGGCCGTAACAGGGAAGTCCCTGGCCAGGGCTGATCAGAGATTTGCTGGTAAGTGTTACCAGTAGTTTCTCGACCCGTTATGAGCCTCACATCGGCACGACTTATCGAGTATTGGGGTTTGACGTTTACCACCCCTAGACTTGATATGCGACGTATCAGACGAACAGACCGGACTGTACGGTAAGTGTTACTAGTTGGATTCACAGGAGTGTGAGCGGGCTAGCTCGTCGATCTTCTGATCGCTCGATTCCCGGGTGGCCGTTACGTTTAGCAGACCGCTTGCGGCTTGTGGGTGCTTGATATGATCATCATCTACTACCTGCGTATTGACGAGTCTTTAGAGTCCTACACAGAGGTTTCCTGGCTCAAGCGAAACGAAATAGGAGCGCATATGAGATATGTGCAGGACCGAGAATAATGCGTATATATGATACCGCATTTCATTCTCGCGATATATGTTTCGATTGGTGATATTCGATATGACCTAGTTATCGAATCATAGATTCGATAAATCGATACATTGGATTCTAGTCGGTTATGTGCGACATGACGGGATCATTGAATCAAATGTTGATTTAATGATTTAATGTATAATTATATATTTGATATATTACTTTGCATTAACTAGTATTGGTTCACTTTAAATGGATATTCTCACTTAATGTGCAAATTGTATATGTGATATATTTTTTTGTGCACATGTTTGTATCATGTTTGATGATGCATGCTCATTTGGTTAAGTGTATAGAATTAAACTTAGGTTAAGAAAGTGATTAAGGTTTTTATTTATCCATTCTTTTATTTATTCATTTTTGGAAAAATGATGGGATAAGAATACAAAATGGTTGCTTTCATTCTTGAACATTGTTGAAGCTTCATGAAGCTTTGACTTTGTGACCATTTTGTCTTCACACTAAACCCTAACCATTCTTCTAACCTTAGTTAACTCTCTACACTTAACTATGGTTCTCATTATGATAAGTATTGATTTAATTTTATTTTATCTCAACACTTATCATATTCTTTCTTCTTCTTCATCTTCATCTTCAAGGAGAAAGCTTGATGCCATCAATGGCAACTTGATTTCTAAAGTGAGAAATCCAATTCTAAAGTGAACCCACCTCCTATTTCTTCACCCTCTACCTCTTGCCAAGTTGTTTTGGGTGTTTTCTTCACAAGTTTCACAACTTTGTGAAGTCGGAGCTTGAACTTGTGATGCCTCGACGTAGATCGTCTTTGACACGAAGCCGACGACCTATTCCGCTCGCTTTCCCGATGAAACCGATGAACGAGTCTAAGATTGGAAAAGGACAGCGAGAGGAGCACTACGTGGAGCTAAGGAAGTGGATATCCGTATCTACAAAGGTTGTAGAATCTAACTTTTAGTTAAGTAGTTAACTAGTTTTGTTTTTTGCCTAGACATCTAGTCTACGATCCGCGTTAGGGTCTCTCGGCACCCATAAAATTTTAAATTGGCATGTTCGATGCCTTGTGAGACCTCTATAGGGTGCCTAGGAACCTTTCACTGGTATCATAGCCTAGCTAGAGCCTTAGGCGAAGTCTAGACGCAATTTGAAGCCCGAACGAACCCGAAACCCTAAACTTAACATGATCTCTGTACATTTTCTAAAATCTGGGATTTTTCAAGATTAAAAATGCCTAAAAAATTCAGCAGGAATATCTAAGAATTATGGTGAAACACGAGCTCATGAAGCTTCCAAACAGCCGCGGAAACGCGGCATAAGCATGGCTTCTGCCGCGGTTCCGCCGCCAACTGTTCATATTACCCAATATTGTTTGCACAGTAATTCTTCTTTTCTGGTGCTGAGTTTTATGGGAATTTTTAATAATTATTCAAGAGTTGAATTTTCTGGGGTTGCTTTGGGGATTCGGTGTTTCGATCGGGGTATCAAATTTCGTCTTTGTGTATTTCCGGATAATTTTAAGAATATGTTAAAAAGTTCGACCCGATATAAATACCCAATTTTTCCCCTGTCGGGAAATTTCCAGGTGTTGGATTTTTCCGTAGTTTAACGACGTTCTAAGTAGTGCAAGTAACGCGATGGACCCTCTAGAAGACAACAAACCTTAACTCGATTATGTGACCGTCTTGAACTGCCCTTTGAACCTTCGGGTTTGGGGCAGTACGGCGTGCCACATGTGAGGCGTTGGCTTGACCCTTCTACGGCTGGACCATTGGTACTGAGGCACGAACTGAATGTTGCTAGACTTATTTCATGTGTTGGACTGTATCGGGAAAACTTGGGTGTTCGACTGTTCGATCGGAAAATTTAACATTTTCTGTTTATCTGAAATGTGATACAATAATTGGAATTCACAAACTGCTGAATGAATGTTATAAATCTAGCAGTTTAGTCCCACATGATATTGAAAAGAGTTTTCGATAATGAGACTAAAATGCGGGATTTATATCTGTTAGGCATGTGATGTCTAAGTATTTCATTTGATTAGGCATACGATGTCTAAAGAAGCTGCGGATTCCAATTGTTGTAGTTTTACACTTTCTTTTCTGTGACCGTAAGTGTAGTATGTTCATATCGCCGGTTTCGTTGCTATACGTCAACGACAATTGGGGTATGCATACTTGCTTACGTTGATGACATGTGATGTTATGTGTTGCTGGATATGTTATATTGGATCGTCGTGTTTGAATAGCCGGGGGTTTTTATGTGAGATGAGTGTTTTTCTTTTTCATTCATGTAAAAACTTGTATGTAATATTCTTTTATTTGGGGCGCTTCCAGGTTGCGGAAGTTGTCACCTTTTGTATATTATTTACTTTTCCGCATTAGGATAGACCCAAGGAGGGGAGCACAAGTAACCGGGTTCTGGGGTCCAGTGGGAGACCAACTCGAGGAGTCGAGTCCGGGTCTCCTAACCCTAGAATTGGCAGGGTTGCTTGCCGCTCTCGTAGGGGTCTAGGGGTGTGGGATTGGCTATTCATCACGACCGTGGAATCCGTGTTTTATACTGGCTCGTATTGAAAACACGGACGTCCTGGTATATCCAATATTTCATATGTTGATTCTGCTGCGATATCTGTGATGTGATTCTGTGATGGATATAGTATATAGTATATATGATATATTATATAGACGTTACTTATGTTTTACACCCGCGCTAGCCCTGCCCTGCTCTGTCGTTAGTTACCTAACCTAATGGTGCGCGAGGGAACATCGAGGCGAATGCGGATGGCATAAGTGTACGTCATATCTATCTGTGATGTTTAGGTATTTAAATGATGGGACTTCATTAATGTGATTAATGAAAGATAAGAAACCTAAGATGTTGTGGAATCAAATTTTAAATAAAACAGGTAGCTACAATTCTTGCTTTGCACAGCGGTATATGTGATATATCCTGCACCTTATTCGATGAGGAAAGGACCGAGATCCCTTCACCGGGAGTGACTCCTTTAGCAATAACTGGCAGATGCTACACACTCGGTTTGGTTTTTGATTGCTTTTAAGAGTTTTTGCTTTGCACAGCGATATATATGATATATCCCGCACCTCATTCGACGAGGAAAGGACCGAGATCCCTTCACCGGGAGTGACTCCTTTAGCAAAACTAGAAAAGCCTCAAAATCACTCCATTTCAAAACTTCATTTGATTCTACAACGATATCAAGTTCATTACGCAATAGGTTTTCGGAAAAACCTGCCGTAGCCCTCCGTCATTTCAGATTAGAACTGTTTAGTATTCGTGCTGCGTTTGTTGGCCTTTGTCAAGGCGTAGTGTGCGGTAGCTGAATAGTGCTTATCTGCTTATGCATGTGATGCAGATTGTTTCAGGGTAGTCGTACGACCTTGTTGTCCTTTGTCAAGGGTCGTGCGGGTGGGTTTGATTCAATCAAGAAATGACGGGTTGAACTTGACTAGCATCCTGTGATTTGTTGGCCTTTGTCAAGGTCATAGGACACTAGGGGCAAAATATTATCGGGAATTTCGTACGGCGTTGTTTGGCATTCGTCAAGGGTCGTGCGGGTGGGTTTAATTCAATCAAGAAATGTACGGGTTGAACTTGACTAGTGGACTATGGGTTGTTTGGCATTCGTCAAGGTCATAGAACACTAGGGGTAAAATATTATTGGGAATTTCAAGTGTTGAAATTTGCAATGAGATTGCATACCTTCTATGAGATAGTTGGATCCCGATACCCACTGCGAGTAAGAGTTACTCCTGGGAGAGTTTTACACATTGCAATTAGCTGATCAAGTAGGTGTCTAGAAAGGTGTCAACGAGGTTACGCCACTGGGAAAACGAGGTTTACATTAATTAGGTTCGTGCGAAAGCACGGGGGACCTCCCTCAAAGTACCGACACTGGCCTGGCTGAAAGATTAGAGAACTTGTAGTGTGTAATTAATCCCGGCTAATTTTTCCTTTTAGGGTTTGGAGGAAGATTTGATAAAAAGCAGTGGGAGCCATCCTGATTAGATAAGATAATAACCAATCTGATCTTGCACGAGCATACGCTAAAGTGTTTTCTTCTCTCTCTCTCCAGGTAGCGACAAGTTCATGCCTTAATCAAGATAATAATATGGATGTATTGACCGAACCCGCATGTTATACTGTGCTGGGGAACGTTGGTTCCGTTCTTTCTTATAAGAGTTATAGGAATGAACAGGATATAGGGGAATGCCAGGATTTCCATGCCACCCGAATGAAGAAAGTACATGTTGATGCATTTTCTTCGGGTGTGTTCGTTACTGAGAACTGTTTCTCCATTTGCTCTACGTCGTGGGAATTAGATACCGGGTCAGGATCCCATATATGTAATCAGTTACATGGGCTAAGGAAAGGTAGAGAACTTGGAGAAGGTGATAAAGACATTAGAGTTGGAAATGGTGCAATTGTTGCAGCTAAGACTGTCGGGGAATATCACCTTGTATTACCAACTGGTAATACATTGGTTTTGAACGAATGCTATTACATGCCGAACCTGATATGCAACATTATATCGGTTTCTTTATTAAGTAAAGAGGGATATAATTTTGTATTACAGGACAATGTTATGAACATTTTCCGTAACCAAAAGTTGGTTGGATCAGGCACGTTGTGCAATGGCATTTATGTTCTAAATCAATCAACAGTTCTGAGCATAACAAACACACACAAGAGGAAGAGTTCTGAACTCAATGAATCCTTCTTGTGGCATTGTAGACTGGGTCACATCAATGTGACACGACTAGCTAAGTTGCATAAAGATGGATATTTAAATCCGTTTGAATTTTCATCTTATGACACTTGCCAGTCATGTCTCAAAGGCAAGATGACCAAAACTCCGTTTACGGGACACAGAGAAAGAGTAACCGAACTCTTGGGACTGATACATAGTGATGTATGCGGTCCCATGTCTACACATGCCAGGGATAGTTCTTCATACTTCATTACATTCATTGACGATCTCTCTAGGTTCGGGTATGTGTTCCTGATGAAACACAAATCAGAAGCTTTTGAGAAATTTAGGGAATATAAGCAAGAAGTTGAGAACCAAACCGGAAAAAGTATTAAAATCCTACGATCTGATCGAGGAGGAGAATACTTAAGCAATGAATTCCTGGACTTCCTAAAAGAGAATGGGATTCTCTCTCAGCTGACTCCTCCATATACACCACAGCACAACGGTGTATCAGAACGGAGGAACCGCACCCTATTAGATATGGTGCGCTCTATGATGAGCACAGCTGAGTTACCTATTTCCTTCTGGGGTTATGCGCTGGAGACAGCAGCATACCTATTGAATCAAGTTCCATCTAAATCTGTACCTACCACACCATATGCGATATGGAGTGGGAAGAGACCATGTCTTAAACGAGTTAAGATATGGGGTTGCCCGGTGATCAGTCGAAAATATTGTATATTTTAGCCGGCAATTTCCTTAACATTTGCATACATTTAGAAGTGTTCGGCATTCATATTCTACATATTAGCAAATCTGTCACAAAATATGAGATTGCATGTATTAGACTTTTAAACCGACACTTTAAGGGAAATTAACCGCATTTCATGGTATCGCATCATTTCTGTATTTGCGCAACACTTGTTTCGAAGTCTGTGCAGGAAATTCCAGAAACCGAGCCAAATTGTCAAGAGTGCTGATCAAAATTACACCAAGTCTAAGTCTGGTGATCCGGCAGTAAAATTCCAGAAATTTATTCAAGGCCAATGGGCGCTTCCCGCCGCGGATCCGTGGCATGATGACGTCAGCAGAGAAGCAGATTTTCCCCATGTGCTTATTTCTAACGGCAAAGCTTCCAGAACTCTCCAGAAACTCCACGTGGCTTCATCTAGAAGGCTCGGCCTAACAACCTAGTTCTAGAAGCCTCCCTCCAACTAACTTCTTCTAGAAGCCTCCTTATAACAACCTTCTTCTAGAAGCCTCCTTGTAACAACCTCATTCTAGAATATTCCTTCCAACAAACTTTTTCTAGAAGATTCTTTCTAACAACCTCATTTTGGAGGGAAAATTCAAATTCAAATGAGGTAGTTCATTTTGGAGGGAAATTCAAATTTCATTTAACAAACTTTTGGAGGGAAATTTGAATTTCATCCAACAAACTTTTGGAGGGAAATTTAAATTTCATTTAACAAACTTTTGGAGGGAAATTTGAATTTCATCCAACAAACTTTTGGAGGGAAATTTGAATTTCATTTAACAAACTTTTGGAGGGAAATTTGAATTTCATTTAACAAACTTTTGGAGGGAAATTTGAATTTCATTTAACAAACTTTTGGAGGGAAACTTAGAATTTGAAATCCTAGATCTAGGGTTAGTTATCTATAAATAGGAGCCTAAATCTAAGGGTTGAGGTTGTTCATCATTAGTTCTTCATTAGTTAAATAATCTTTCCCTCTTTCATCATCTTCTTCCACAAGTCTCGTGACAAAGCTTGTGCGAAACCCTAACCCTAATTCCACTCTAAATCCAAGATCTTGAGTACCAAACCAAGCGAGAAGCCTTCAACCTTTTAGGAGCCGAGCCGATCTTCAATCGGACAAGTGATCCAAGCCGATCCGCGATCCACGGAGACGAGCGAAGCCAAGTCGACGATCAAGTTCCTCCTCTTGTAGTTCTTGAGTGATTGTAACGAAATTGTTGATATAAATAAAAGGTGAAATTCGTTAATCTTGCTTTCTTTTAATTCTTGCATCATGAGTAGATCTCAATTTGTAATTGTTGTTCTTGTTGTGATGTTCGAGTAAAACTCCGCTCGTTAAGAAGTCGAGACGATTGTAGAATGATGATGTAACAAATTCTAATACTATTTTTAAGTCCTACGAGTTTTGTAAACCCTAGCAAGTTCAAGAATCGATGACCTAGTTTCGTAGCGATACTTTCTTGATTGTTATCGCTCGAAATTAGGGATCTACGATCGTTTCTTGAATTTACTAGAGGCTAGAATGTGAATGACATCGACGAAAGAACAAGGGATAAGATGAAACACTAGTTTCACAAGAAATCCCTAATTCTCATCGATGATCATCGATCTAGTATCAATTCATCGAAGGATAAGAATATGTCATTGTAAGATTACATCACATCTATAGATCCGATCGATTCCTACGAGCCTCATTTCGATTCTTGAGATTTGGTTTGGAAAAATCAACAAACGATCAATTCTTGATTCTATCTTTTAATGCTTTCTTAGATCTAGTTTTTTTTCTCATTCTTGAACATCAACTATAAATCTTGAATTGTTTTGTTTTCTTTTCATTAAAGATTCAATTCATCTAATTCGAAAGACGAACGATTACACTTTCCCTATGGACGATCCGCACTCACATACTAACTACAATCCGACACCGTAGTTGATTGCGGTCAATAATTTTTGGTTGTGATTTCTTTACAATTTCATACTACACAACGAGAATTCTTTTCAATCAAATGGCGCCGTTGCCGGGGACTATTTGATTCGATTTACACACAACAACATTTTATTACAATCAAATGGCGCCGTTGCCGGGGATGGTGCGCTAATAGTTCGTATTTTGAAATTTGAGTTGAATAATTTATTTCATCATATTTTTTAGATCTAAATTCGTGCAAACACTAATACGTGTGTTGTGATTTGTTGCGAGAAAATCTGGAATCATTGGAGCTGGAGAAAAAATTTTCTGAACATAGCAGAGAGCTGGAAATAGCAACAGAAAGCAGCTGAAGAATTTTGATCCACTGATCTCACTGTACAAGCGCGTTTCCGCGGCATAAACCACGCATACGCGGCGGATCCGCCGCAGGTTTAACTGTTCACTGCACCAGTTTTTCTCTGTAAGTCCTCTGCTTTCTTATCTCTTACCTTGTCTGCTCCAATAACAATTTTGCTGCAGGTTTTCTTTGCAAATAAATCGCAGCGCCGCAAAGCAATAAAAAATTTGTGCGTGTTTTTGATTCTTGTGGTTGTTGCATATTAATACGGAAATTTAAGGGGCACGACCAAATCCAAATTAGGTGGGGATTTCATTACCCTTCCTAGGCCCCGAAAATCGCAAAACTTGCATCCGCATTTACCCTCATTAATTAAAAGAAATCTAGAGATGACTCTAAGGACCGTCGCGCTCAATTAGGACAAGAGAAGGCCGTGGGTAATTCATTGCTTATCCGAGTTTTTCTGTGGTGCCTAAGGCGAGTGTGTCTAAGGCTAGTGGTTATTAATTAGGCCCACTGTAGTGGTGGTTCCTTCCCACTTACCTGGCACTTATCCGGCCACAGGGGGACAAAGAGGCAGTGGAGGATTTATCCTGCGACTTGTCTTTTGGCAGTTAGGAGCGGTCTAGAGTTTGACCTAGGTGACCACTAGATTTTAGGGTTTTGTGTGTTGCATTTGTTTTGTTGCATCATTTTTTTCAAAATCCGTATCTTTTCAAAACAAACACCACATTCATATCATTTCCCCTAATTATAAATTCACGCTGCCACTTGTACTAACCCTTTTTAGTGCAAGATAGGCTGGACACGGGTGTCTAGTACCCGTTAGTCCGCGTTTCTTTTATCGACCCTAAAGTCGGTATTTCTACACTTACCTTTCTTTTACCCACCACCACACCCACATCGATGGATCCACCTCCATCGAACTTCTTTTCCACTACCCTGCCGCCGTCCGTTGGTGCGCAGATTCCACCTCGCATCTCTCTCCAAGAGAGATGCTATCCTACACGAGGTCCACTTTCCACCTGTCTTTCCACACCACATTCACTGCATCGTCTCTCCAATATGAGACGCACACACATTCTCTCCCACCACTTACCTTTTCCCCACTTCTTCTTCCACCAACCCGAGCACTACATTGATAAAATTTTTGAATGGTTGGTGTTAACTTTCGGTCTTTGCAAAGCTTGGCATCGACCAATGATTTTTAACCCCCACTTGTGATTTTAAAAGATTAACATTGCATAACTCAAGTTTGGGGGGGTATGTTTTTCTGGCTCCTAAAAATAATTTTTACAAAATTTTGAGCCAAAAATAAGTTTCGGGAGGTTCTTCACTTAAATATTTTGCCCCCACTAATAAATTCCTCCCAAGCTTACAGGTTTTCCAGATTTAGCAGAAGGCAACAGTGAGGACACTGTTGAAAACAAGTTTGGGGGAGGTTTGTGCTTATTTACGCATCATTTGCATCATACATTGCATAAGCACAAAACATTTTTTTTCAAAACCTATAAAAATTTAAAAAATTTCAAAACTATAAAAAATATTTTTTTGTACATAAATAAGATAATGAAAGTTTAGATAGTGAACATTTACATCCATGAGATTGGAAAAATTTTAGAAAACTAAGAAAATTAGAAGTTTTCTTATACGAACTAGTAATAAGTAGTTATGAGCCGTTGTCCCAAGGGTTAGTAAGATGAAGGACGTCACTAATCTGAGGATAAAAATAAGTCTGAAAAATAGTTTCTATTCTGGAAGCCAAACATTTTGAACGTTGCTACCATGCTATTCGCACTTACACACGTCTTGAAGTCTGGGATAGTAGAGGATACCTTGAAATGCTCTTGTCTTAAAGCCAAAAGTATGAAAAAAAAATGTGTTTTAAAGTGGTGAGAAAAATGGATACTGGTTTTGTTATCACCAAGGGCAAGAAAAATATATAGCAAAAGGGTGCTTCTTCACCTAGTGCCCCAAGGTCAACTGGTCTGGGAGTCACTGCTATGCCTGAGGTGGTGCAAGACTAGGAAAATACACCAAGCACGCAAGCACATTAGTAATCGGTCGGTTAGTACCTCAAGAAGTATTAACGATCGCATGAAAGTGTGTAAGCAATCTCGTTTGCCAAGAAGTACTGAGGCCGATGGGCAAGAGTATGATAGCTTGAATTGAATTCTCCGGGTGTAGGGATGTCTTTACACACACGCAGGGTGATATGATCGATGTTTGGAATAAAGATAGGAATGAAAAATAAGACGATGTTTTATTGAGGGAGGACGTGATTTCTAACATTTTTTCATGACCATTAAGATAGGGCTCATGACAACCGAAAAGCTAGCTTAGTTGGAAACCCTAATTTTCAAAGTCTTTCTTTTACAATTCTTGTCTTTAAATGTAATATTCATGATCTTACTTTTATTATTGGATTTTGTGGGTGCAATCAGCTGAAAACCCTCAGGAGACAACACTCCTCCTACTAGGGACACCTAGAGGTTTAAAGGCTTGTTGCACGTGCTCAGTGCAATCGTGTTGCCTACGAAAGTGTGCTAGTTAGTTTTTCTCTTTCTTTGTTTTTCTCCTTCTCTTTTTAATAAAACATTCGCTCGAGACGATCGAAATTAAGTTTGGGGGTATTTGATCAGTCGAAAATATTGTATATTTTAGCCGGCAATTTCCTTAACATTTGCATACATTTAGAAGTGTTCGGCATTCATATTCTACATATTAGCAAATCTGTCACAAAATATGAGATTGCATGTATTAGACTTTTAAACCGACACTTTAAGGGAAATTAACCGCATTTCATGGTATCGCATCATTTCTGTATTTGCGCAACACTTGTTTCGAAGTCTGTGCAGGAAATTCCAGAAACCGAGCCAAATTGTCAAGAGTGCTGATCAAAATTACACCAAGTCTAAGTCTGGTGATCCGGCAGTAAAATTCCAGAAATTTATTCAAGGCCAATGGGCGCTTCCCGCCGCGGATCCGTGGCATGATGACGTCAGCAGAGAAGCAGATTTTCCCCATGTGCTTATTTCTAACGGCAAAGCTTCCAGAACTCTCCAGAAACTCCACGTGGCTTCATCTAGAAGGCTCGGCCTAACAACCTAGTTCTAGAAGCCTCCCTCCAACTAACTTCTTCTAGAAGCCTCCTTATAACAACCTTCTTCTAGAAGCCTCCTTGTAACAACCTCATTCTAGAATATTCCTTCCAACAAACTTTTTCTAGAAGATTCTTTCTAACAACCTCATTTTGGAGGGAAAATTCAAATTCAAATGAGGTAGTTCATTTTGGAGGGAAATTCAAATTTCATTTAACAAACTTTTGGAGGGAAATTTGAATTTCATCCAACAAACTTTTGGAGGGAAATTTAAATTTCATTTAACAAACTTTTGGAGGGAAATTTGAATTTCATCCAACAAACTTTTGGAGGGAAATTTGAATTTCATTTAACAAACTTTTGGAGGGAAATTTGAATTTCATTTAACAAACTTTTGGAGGGAAACTTAGAATTTGAAATCCTAGATCTAGGGTTAGTTATCTATAAATAGGAGCCTAAATCTAAGGGTTGAGGTTGTTCATCATTAGTTCTTCATTAGTTAAATAATCTTTCCCTCTTTCATCATCTTCTTCCACAAGTCTCGTGACAAAGCTTGTGCGAAACCCTAACCCTAATTCCACTCTAAATCCAAGATCTTGAGTACCAAACCAAGCGAGAAGCCTTCAACCTTTTAGGGGCCGAGCCGATCTTCAATCGGACAAGTGATCCAAGCCGATCCGCGATCCACGGAGACGAGCGAAGCCAAGTCGACGATCAAGTTCCTCCTCTTGTAGTTCTTGAGTGATTGTAACGAAATTGTTGATATAAATAAAAGGTGAAATTCGTTAATCTTGCTTTCTTTTAATTCTTGCATCATGAGTAGATCTCAATTTGTAATTGTTGTTCTTGTTGTGATGTTCGAGTAAAACTCCGCTCGTTAAGGAGTCGAGACGATTGTAGAATGATGATGTAACAAATTCTAATACTATTTTTAAGTCCTACGAGTTTTGTAAACCCTAGCAAGTTCAAGAATCGATGACCTAGTTTCGTAGCGATACTTTCTTGATTGTTATCGCTCGAAATTAGGGATCTACGATCGTTTCTTGAATTTACTAGAGGCTAGAATGTGAATGACATCGACGAAAGAACAAGGGATAAGATGAAACACTAGTTTCACAAGAAATCCCTAATTCTCATCGATGATCATCGATCTAGTATCAATTCATCGAAGGATAAGAATATGTCATTGTAAGATTACATCACATCTATAGATCCGATCGATTCCTACGAGCCTCATTTCGATTCTTGAGATTTGGTTTGGAAAAATCAACAAACGATCAATTCTTGATTCTATCTTTTAATGCTTTCTTAGATCTAGTTTTTTTTTCTCATTCTTGAACATCAACTATAAATCTTGAATTGTTTTGTTTTCTTTTCATTAAAGATTCAATTCATCTAATTCGAAAGACGAACGATTACACTTTCCCTGTGGACGATCCGCACTCACATACTAACTACAATCCGACACCGTAGTTGATTGCGGTCAATAATTTTTGGTTGTGATTTCTTTACAATTTCATACTACACAACGAGAATTCTTTTCAATCACCCGGCCTATGTCAAAAGGCAAAATCCGGACAAACTCGAGGCACGGTCAGTTCTATGCAAGTTTGTGGGATATCCCAAACATTCACATGGATATCTTTTCTACCATACAGAGGAACAAAAAGTGTTTGTTTCTCGACATGCCACCTTTTTGGAAAAGGAATTTCTTGCAAAGGAAATTAGTGGCGAGAAGGTAGAACTGGAAGAAATTCCGGCTACACAAACTCAAACTGAAGATTTAGTGGAACCAGAGGATTCAGTAGCTCCCGACGAACCTCAGCCTCTCCGCCGATCTAGTAGGGTTCCTCGCCAACCTGAGAGATACTACGGTTTTCTCATGGATGGTAGGAGTGAGGATTGCATCATGGAGGATGATGACCCAACTAGCTTCGAGCAGGCCATCACGAGTGGGGACTCAGTGAAATGGCTGGATGCTATGAGGTCTGAGATGGATTCCATGTACACCAACAAAGTATGGACTTTGGAAGTTGCTCCTGAAGGGGTAAAACCCATTGGGAGCAAGTGGATCTTTAAGAAGAAACTTGGTGTAGATGGGAAAGTGGAGACTTTCAAAGCTAGACTTGTAGCAAAGGGTTTTCGTCAAAGACTAGGTGTGGACTATGACGAGATCTTTTCTCCAGTGGCTATGCTTAAATCCATCCGGATCATGCTTGCCATCGCTGCTTATCATGATTACGAAATCTGGCAAATGGATGTTAAGACCGCCTTTCTAAACAGTGATTTAGAAGAGTGCGTGTACATGACTCAGCCAGAGGGCTTCATAGACAGTGGGAGCAGCGGGAAGGTGTGCAAGCTGCTTAAATCCATTTATGGATTAAAGCAAGCATCGCGGAGTTGGAACATCTGCTTTGACGTCGTTATCAAAGAGTTTGATTTCGTCAAAAACTCAGATGAACCTTGTATCTACAAGAAGGTGGCAGAGAGTAAGGTTGTCTTCCTCGTATTGTACGTGGACGACATACTCTTGATAGGAAATGATATTCCTATGCTGCAATCGGTCAAGATCTTCTTATCACAAAGATTCTCAATGAAAGATCTTGGTGATGCCTCCTGCATATTGGGAATCAGGATCTATAGAGATAGATCCAAACGGATTTTGGGATTGTCCCAATCCAGGTACATTGACACCATACTAAAGAGGTTTAGTATGGAAGAGTCCAAGCGTGGGAACTTGCCCACGATCTCTGGAGTCACTCTCTCCAAAGAGATGTCTCCCAAGACTGATTTGGAGAGAGCTCGCATGCAAGGGATACCCTATGCTTCGACAGTAGGCTCTACCATGTATGCGATGCTATGTACCAGACCCGATGTAGCATACTCACTAAGTATAGTGAGCAGGTATCAAGCTGATCCTGCAGAGAGTCACTGGACAGCTGTGAAGAGCATTCTCAAGTACTTGCGAAGGACTAGAAATATGTTCTTGGTGTATGGTAACGGGGAGCTCCAAGTAGAGTCCTTTACCGATTCGAGCTTCCAGAGTGATAAGGACGACTCTAAGTCGCAGTCGGGCTTTGTCTTTACCCTTTACGGAGGGGCGGTTAGCTGGAAGAGTTCCAAGCAGGAAACCGTGGCAGACTCGACGATGGAGGCTGAATACATCGCTGCCAACGATGCTGCCAAAGAGGCTGTCTGGATCAAGAAGTTCATTACTGAACTTGGAGTGGTTCCATCCATTGAGCATCCAATACCTTTGTATTGCGATAACAATGGAACGGTGGCTTTGGCCAAGGAACCCAGGTCCCATCAGCGGTCCAGGCATATTCTGAGGCGGTATCACCTGATCCAGGAGATAGTTGATCGCCGGGAGATCGAGGTCAGGAGAGTTGACACGAAGAACAACACGGCGGATCCACTCACGAAGGCCATTCCCCAGATACAGTTTGAGAGACTCTTCGGGATGCTCGATATGCGATACTACAGCAGCTGGCCCTAGTGCAAGTGGGAGATTGTTAGTTGTATGTATGCCCTAGAGGCCAGTATTGTAC
Source organism: Agapanthus africanus (assembly GCA_030015575.1). Classification (NCBI taxonomy): domain Eukaryota; kingdom Viridiplantae; phylum Streptophyta; class Magnoliopsida; order Asparagales; family Amaryllidaceae; genus Agapanthus; species Agapanthus africanus. Next base: position 638,328,936 of record CM057339.1, on the reverse strand, counting down.
AGATGATGTATATTATATTGGATGCTTGGACATATATAGAGATGACTTTCTTGCTCGATATGATAGTATGCTATCTGGTTACTCTTTATCTTAACATGTACACTTGTCTCTTTAAACTGTCTTATAGTTACATGTTGGTAAAGCCCTTAGGATGTGTACTTGACTACCTGGACTATGATGCAGATCATACTAGTGGGGACATGGTAGTCCATAAGTACATCCTTCAAGGTCCCTAGTCGTAGGTGTATCGAGACGGGGCATCGATATACCAGAGTAGACTAGCGTATATGCTTCTCGACCCATGAGATGGGCGATGGATGATCCCATATCCATTGGTGTTTGACATCAGAGATGGTGTACGGGTGCTCAGTGGAGACTGGGTACACTGGACGGACTCGCCGAGAACTCCCAGATGGTATTATACCTCACGTCAGATGGCAGTTCTCAGGTGACACTTGTGCAGGTTAGTCTGTAGACCCGAGATCGTCATAGAGTCTTGTGTGATTCTCACTGTGCTTTGATCTCCACCTTACCACGTCCATGAGGGCGTGCAAAATGGAGGTCTTTGGGTACAGTCCCGAGTCACATGGAGGCAATGAGCGATAGGAGGGGTTTCGTCTCTCCCGGTATTGGGGGTTGATGTTGCGCTGTGCTCGATTGGCCGTAACAGGGAAGTCCCTGGCCAGGGCTGATCAGAGATTTGCTGGTAAGTGTTACCAGTAGTTTCTCGACCCGTTATGAGCCTCACATCGGCACGACTTATCGAGTATTGGGGTCTGACGTTTACCACCCCTAGACTTGATATGCGACGTATCAGACGAACAGACCGGACTGTACGGTAAGTGTTACTGGTTGGATTCACAGGAGTGTGAGCGGGCTAGCTCGTCGATCTTCTGATCGCTCGATACCCGGGTGGCCGTTACGTTTAGCAGACCGCTTGCGGCTTGTGGGTGCTTGATATGATCATCATCTACTACCGGCGTATTGACGAGTCTTTAGAGTCCTACACAGAGGTTTCCTGGCTCAAGCGAAATGAAATAGGAGCGCATATGAGATATGTGCAGGACCGAGAATAATGTGTGTATGTGATACCGCATTTCATTCTCGCGATATATGTTTCGATTGGTGATATTCGATATGACCTAATTATCGAATCATAGATTCGATAAATCGATACATTGGATTCTAGTCGGTTATGTGCGACATGACCGGATCATTGAATCAAATGTTGATTTAATGATTTAATGTATAATTATATATTTGATATATTACTTTGCATTAACTAGTATTGGTTCACTTTAAATGGATATTCTCACTTAATGTGCAAATTGTATATGTGATATATTTTTTTGTGCACATGTTTGTATCATGTTTGATGATGCATGCTCATTTGGTTAAGTGTATAGAATTAAACTTAGGTTAAGAAAGTGATTAGGGTTTTTATTTATCCATTCTTTTATTTATTCATTTTTGGAAAAAGGATGGGATAAGAATACAAAATGGTTGCTTTCATTCTTGAACATTGTTGAAGCTTCATGAAACTTTGACTTTGTGACCATTTTGTCTTCACACTAAACCCTAACCATTCTTCTAACCTTAGTTAACTCTCTACACTTAACTATGGTTCTCATTATGATAAGTATTGATTTAATTTTATTTTATCTCAACACTTATCATATTCTTTCTTCTTCATCATCTTCATCTTCAAGGAGAAAGCTTGATGCCATCAATGGCAACTTGATTTCTGAAGTGAGAAATCCAATTCTAAAGTGAACCCACCACCTATTTCTTCACCCTCTACCTCTTGCCAAGTTGTTTTGGGTGTTTTCTTCACAAGTTTCACAACTTTGTGAAGTCGGAGCTTGAACTTGTGATGCCTCGACGTAGATCGTCTTTGACACGAAGCTGACGACCTATTCCGCTCGCTTTCCCGATGAAACCGATGAACGAGTCTAAGATTGGAAAAGGACAGCGAGAGAAGCACTACGTGGAGCTAAGGAAGTGGATATCCGGATCTACAAAGGTTGTAGAATCTAACTTTTAGTTAAGTAGTTAACTAGTTTTGTTTTTCGCCTAGACATCTAGTCTACGATCCGCGTTAGGGTCTCTCGGCACCCATAAAATTTTAAATTGGCATGTTCGATGCCTTGTGAGACCTCTATAGGGTGCCTAGGAACCTTTCAGTTTTTACAGAGGAGACTCTGCCGAAATTTTTGGTAAAATTTGCTGATGTTTTTATACTTGTTTTCTTTTCTTTTCTTCTTTTTCTTCTTTTATGGTTTAGATTTCTGGGCTTCGGCTTACTTAGGTCACGTGGCGCCTCTAGACGCTTCATAATCTAAGTGCCGGTCACGTTCCGTACTTTCGGGTCGTGACATGTAGAAATTTCCAAAGAAAAAAATATCTCATAAGGTATTAATGCATATCACATCAAAATCTTTCAAAAAAACCCTTTTCTTTTCATTTTTTTTCACCCCCTTTTACCATAAACTAACAAACTTGAAATGTTTGCTAAAATTTTTTTATTACACTAAATTTTAGTTATAATGGTTCCTAATTATGTAAATTACCCAATTAAATTTGTATTTATCACTAATTAAATGTATTTTTAAAAGCTTAAAATAATATTAAAAATAATTAATTAAGGAAATTTTTTTAATTAACTACAACATTTTAAGTGACATATTAGTGACCAATTTATAATAATATCTTATCTAAATTTTGTATAATTAGGTTTATAATGAAAAATATCTATTTTGACTTTTTACGGAAAAGACTGCAAATTTTGCCGATTACCGAAAAACTGCCTAAACGATTTTCGAAGCGTTACAGCGCGTGCGGAAAGCTGTCCTGGGAATGTCCTCCTGTGAGCTCGACACCAGAGAAACAACATATATACAAATCTCACGTCACACCTCTAGGTCACATATACAATGGTAGAAGCGGTAGATACGGTTGATGGAGTATGCTAGATACAATAATTATACAAAGTGGAAACAAAAATTCCTCGCAACCCACCTACGAGCAATGCCAAGCAAAAGGAACAAAATGAGGAAGTGCGTTCGCCGCTACTGTGCTAACAGGTCGGACCTGCAAAATACTGTGGCACAACGGGGTTGAGTTGCCAACTCGTGAGTAGTAAGTAACATCTAATAAGGTTATCATAAGCATGCACGCAAATGCGTCACAACCTACATATTTCAATATGATACGATGTACCGGGATGAATGCAACATGCATGCATAATCAACACGAAACCTGAGCATGTCTGGTATGAGAAAATATTTATTCTTATCTTAGAAAAACCATCTGTACAATGAACTGAAGTATCATTCATGAAATCAACAGAAAATCTGTGTCAAGCATCGACACAATATATCTATATCCCAAAATCTCAATGTCTCAATATCTCAATATCTCAATGTCTTAATATCTCAATATCTCGGGCTCCGTCAGTCCGGGTCGGCCCATATCATCAAATCCCATGAAGACGTCGGTATCCTCCGGATATCCGCCGCTTCAGACATCACCGGTAGATAGTCTTCCCATGCCAGGCTCATCGTCATACCCACAAAAACTCTCTCGTCCCGGGGTACCGTACCGGGTCTACCATGTACCCGAGACGGTTCATCATCCTCCTCGAATCGGGTCTCGACAACCAATAGAAATCCGGAAAACTCTTGGTGGACGACATATACATCATATCACGAGAAAACCGCAACTTACGTTTTAAAAGGATAATAAGTTATAAAATTCTTGCGGTTTTCCCCAAAACGAATATACAAGTACAGTTTTACAGATCATATATGGTGCAATTGTTTTAGATTCTGATTTAAGAATGTTTTATGGTGTTCGTGGAATAGCAATTACCAAGGCGTGTGTGTTCACATGAATAGTGCACGTGCAGCATAAACCAATGATAATGGTGCAAGTGTCTTATGAAATGATATCACACACACACACACACACACACACACACACACACACACACACACACACACACACATATAAGATGATGCGATGCCATGAGATGAATAAGTAGGGAACTACGCATATAAATGCAAGTACTACAAGTAATCCTAAACTATCGGGCGCCTCGCACCATCCAGGCGATCCCCCCATAGATGTGTACATCTACTCATCCGGACACCTTGGCTAATCTGATCCGATCACAGTCTTGACTTTTCGCGGCGCATCCGACGTCTCCGCAACCGATCCTAGAATTACACAAATAGCACACGTAAGGCTAAATATCCTGAGGCAGCACGAAGATGATGATACAAAAGAATAAACGTCCTCAAGTTCGACTTATGTGCACTTGGTGCACAAAACATGCACGACATCACCACAACCACAACTATGGCTCGCTAAACATGACAGCCACCAAACCATGAATTCGATCGTACCGATCGCGCATTCACAACACTTTAAAAATCATAGAAAATAGTATATAGATCATCACCACGTCAAACTAAATCAACATCTATTTATACCAAAATCGTAGTAAGCATTCAAATGGGATTTCGGTGCAAAACTTCGTGGGTTAACGACCAAATGGCCACAATCACAAGTAAACATCTAAATTAAGCCATGCTCCACTAATTAAAATAATCTCCCACGAAACCCACAATAATCATGCAATTTGCTTGCAAAATCTCACAATTAGAATAATTTAAAACCACTTAAGTAAGGTAACCACTTAGATTAGGTTTGCAAGGTCACTAGGTAGCAAACTACACTCAACTAACCTAGCAATGATGGTTAAAATCCTAACTCTAATTCAAACCCTTATCTTTAAAACTTCAAACTTACAATTAGAACCAAAATAATACCTAAATAAGTTAGCTTAAAGAAATTAACCAACAATTTAATCATTGGGTTAAGATTTATATCTCAATATTTGTAGATCTAACTTATAACTTAGCCTCCAAAAATGGTTTCTTACTCCAAGATTCAAGCTAGATTTGGCCAAGGAAAATTGAGTGAAAAATTAGCTATGAATTTGTGAGGTTTTTGTTTGGATTTTTGATGAAAAATTGAAGAGTTTGATGTGAAAAAAAGAGATGGGGAAGTGGGGAAAACTGCTGCAGGGAGCTTGGCCAGCTTGAGAAGGAAGAGAGAGAGTGAGGTTTGAGTTTGTGGCCATGTCAAGAAAATTCCATTCCTCAAGTCAAAATGCCCATACCTCTTTGTTTATATTTTTCTTCATTTTATTTTCTTATCTCCTTTTATCCTAGAACTAACAAGAACTTGGAGACAAGTTAAGAAAAGACATGTTAAAAACTAGGTTTAAGTTGTCATGGTTCACAAGAGTGTAATTAACCCATTCAAATTTGTAATTATCACCAATTAAATGTATAGGTGAAAATTTGAAATAATATTTAAAATAATTAATTTGGAAAAATATTTAATTAAACTAGCAATTTATAAGTGACCAATTGATACCAAATACTAGCAATTACATATCTAGAATATGTATACTTAAGTTTATGTTGAAAAATAATTATATCATGGTTTTACGGAAAACACAAGTTATATTTCACCGATTATCGGAAATTTCTCCTAAACGATTTTTAAAATGTTTCAATCTTTCCCCCTTAAAGAAATTCAGTCCCCGAATTTAAAATTTAAGTACGCGTACATTCAAAGAGATGGGAAAATTTCTTTCTCATCTCGTCATCGGTCTCCTAGGTGACCTCTTCGTCGTTCGGGCCACGCCAAAAAACATTTACGGACGGTATAACTTTTGATCTCAATTTCTTCACCTGCCGATCCAGAATAATCACCGGCTGCTCGGTGAAAGAAAGGTCGCGCTCCAGCTAGATCGTCGGGTGCTGAATCGCATGGGAAGGGTCATGAAGGTACTTGCGGAGTATCGATACATGAAATACGGGGTGAACATCTGGGAAGTTGGGCGGAAGGGCAAACCGATAAGCAACTGAGCCGACATGCTCGAGAATCTCGAAAGGACCCACATATCTGGGACTAAACTTTTCTTTCCACCCAAATCTCATCACGCCTTTTATCGGAGAGACCCTTAAGAAAACAAGATCTCCTACTGTTAACTCAAGCCTGCGCTCCAAGACATGTTACAAACTAGGTTTAAGTTGTCATGGTTCACAAGAGTGTAATTAACCCATTTAAATTTGTAATTATCACCAATTAAATGTATAAGTGAAAGCTTGAAATAATATTTAAAATAATTAATTTGGAAAAATATTTAATTAAACTAGCAATTTATAAGTGACCAATTAGATACGCATCAAATACTAGCAATTACATATCTAGAATAGGTATACTTAAGTTTATGTTGAAAAATTATTATATCATGGTTTTACGGAAAACACAAGTTATATTTCACCGATTATCAGAAATTTCTCCTAAACGATTTTTAAAACGTTACATGTATCTTATGATTAGTCGTTGATTCGTATATGCATACAATTTCTATCTTGTAATGTCTCTCTACTCACGAATTGGCAACCCACCTCCGTTGTGCCATTATTTCTTACAGTACCGACCGCTTGGATCAGTAGCATCTTCGTTGACGCATTTCCTTTTAGGGCTTGGTCGCTTTTGCTATATAGGTTATGAAGTCTTATCGTAACCGGCTCTTGTTGTCACGTCCCGCTTCCCAGAGTACGCAAGTTCGGGCACGTGACATAGCCAACCATGCTACCTGTGGGTAGGAAGTATCCATCCACAGTCACATTACGGTTGTAAGGATATCAAGAACAAGATAAAAATAAACTAAATACATGTCCAAATCCATAATAACAAGAATCAATAAACAATAAGTGCGGAAGCTAATGATCCAATACAATGAATAAACAGTACGTCCCATAATGCGGGCTCACATCTGGAAATGAAATGAAATAATTAAACTAAACTCTAAAGAACTCACAGTTCAGCCTGCTGGCTGAAGTACTCCTGCTCGGTCAGCGGCAAAGGTACGGAATCTGGGCCATGCAAAACCCAGACGTCAGCGCGTCATGATATCAAGTATGTAGCATAAACACGGTAATAAACAGTGCAAGCATGAACATGAATAAGCAGTAATAAGAAGTAATAAACAGGGTAACGTGCAGTAGTGACTAAACTGTCCTATCAGGTTTTCTACTCTATAGTCTTTGAAACCAATTGATGAATCGTCGATGTAACTCAATAGTATCCCGTGCGTGCCCGGGACCACGGTCATAATTCTCGGGGCTGAATCCGAGACGTGCCGCTAAGCAGTAAAAGGTAGTAGGATAGATGAGTGATGTCAGCATCAACACTCCGGAGCTGGCCAAGCCCGTAAGACTGATCAGAACAATGTATCGAACTGTTGAGTTACAAGTCGGTTTCACCTTTGATTTCCCCATACCCCCAAACTATGTATGTCAGTCAAGTATTCAGTAGTCAAGAACTAATGCCAACATAAGTCAAGTAAAGGTAGGTCTGTCTGGATCGACAGCAGGAATGGTTAGGTTTGTCGGCATTAGGCATAAGATCAGGTAACAGGTCAGGTTACTTTCAACAGGTAGAGTCGATATGTACAGGGTGTTGTGTCCGGTGTATCAGTACATGTGTCAGGTGTATCAAGATCGGTCAATATGTAATGCAATCAGGTATATGATGATAACAGGTATAGTAACAAATAATGAACAGTAGCAGGAAACAGTAAATAACAATTATTATTCTATGTGAACACAGTGATGTTTGTATTTTCATATTAATCCGGTTCACGCACCTTTGGGGTGCAAAAGCCACAAGGTGAAGCGATATCGGTAACCTACGTAATGGAGTTGCATGAATTTAAACTAAGCATAATAATTGTCTCATGAGTGATTTTAACAAATGAATTGGGGATGATCTACTTGGTTTGATTAGTTAAGTATGACTTAATAGCAGACCGGTTAAAGCGAGCAATGATTTCATTGATTTAAAGTTACGGATAATCGTGGCTAGCAATTCTAAGTTATAACAGGTATCGATATTATATTAGTGGTGTGGTTATAATATGATGATTAAGTTGTAGCATGTTAAGCAAGTATTCAGATACTTGCCTCGGCGGTTCCGCAAACCGAAACACGGATGCGATGTCGGTAGAAACCACGATACGGAAGCACGGGCCACGGATCGAGTCCCAACAGAGGTCAATGGGATCACACGGACCAGGGGGCTTCGCTGGAGCGTCGGGTTCGTCAAACGGCACGGTCGGGTTCCGGCAACACCCAAATAGCAAAGTTAGCAACAAAGATACGATATACGCCAAAACGACCAGCGGGGGGTTGTACCAAAAGGAAAGAGAAGGAGACTTACAGGGAGACACCAGGGGGGTGACCACGGCGGGTTCGACGGCACTGGAACGCCGGCGAAACGACGGCGGCGGCTGCAGCAAGGGGAAAGGCCTCGGGTGTGCAGGGTAGTGTGCTGCGGCGAGTTGGAGAGAAGTGTGGTCGGCTAGGGTGGTCGAGGGGGAAAGGAGGTGGCGCGGGAGACGTCGACGAGGGTCGTCGGCGCGATTTCCGGCGACCTGGAGATGGTGCAGGTGTTGGGCTTGGGTCTGAAGGTGGTCCGGCGAGGAGAGGAGGGTGGTGACGACGAGGTCTCGACGAGGAGGGTGAGAAGGAGTCGTGGGAGGCGTCGGCGGTGAGAGGAGACGTCGACGGCGAGGTCTACGAGGGGATGGAGGCGTCGTCGGGAATGGGTCGCAGGCGCGGGGAGGAGCGGGAGAACGGGGGAAGGAGGGTAGGTGGGTGCGGTGGAGGTCGTGATGGTGAGGGCGGCGACGGCGAGGTCGCGAGGAGGCCGGCGGTGGGTCTGCGGTGAGTTAGGGTTAGGGTTGAGGGGTTTCACGCGATGGGAGGCGGCTGCATGCAGGTGAGCGCAAAAATATAAGAAGAGGGAGAGAGAAAGATTGAGGAGATAGAGAGAGAGAGAGAAACGGTGAAGAGAGAGATAGAGAGATCGTAGAGAGGGAGAGAGAGAGATGGGATGGGGCCCACGAGGAGGATTAAAGCCTCGTGATTGGCTGAAGCAAAGGCAAGGGAAATATTTGGGTAAAGATTTGAAGAGATTGAACTGTTAAAGTAATTAGATTCGTGTAATTATAATTTTATATATTAAATTGAAACGGGCCCTTTTTGGCGCGAAATGAAACATTTCCAAATCGCGCTCGGGTTGCGCCCAAATGTTCCAAATTCAAATTATATGATTTTAAGCGGGTTCCAAATTTTGAAACGAGGTGTTTAGTGATTAAAATGCATGCCCCCAAGTCGGACACTTGCACGCGCGCGTAGTCGTCCAAACTTGCCCGTTTAGCCAAACGGAACGGAATCTCGACACGCGGACGCTACCACGCGACTAGTGGCGACGAGTAGGCTAACAAGGACATCTTAAATTTCATTTTCGGAGTTAAAATTTGTTATGTGCCAAAATGACTTAACCGGGTAAAATTTAGCAATAAACACCAGAAAATCAGGAAAATTGGGAATGAGCAAACCACAACCCTCAACTAGTAATATACATAGTATTATTGGGCTCGGGTGTTACATCATACCCAACTACAAAAGAATTTCGTCCTCGAAATTCCAAGAATACAAGATAACTAACTACTGGAAAAGATGAGGGAATTTCTGCCGGATCTCGTCTTCTCGCTCCCAAGTAGATTCTCCATGCGATCGGTTACCCTAAGAAATTAGCACAAGAGGGATAACCTTGTTCTTAAGAACCTTTTCTCTTCGATCCTTGATTTCAACTGGTCGCTCCTCAAAAGTCAGGTCCGCCCGAACGGTCAACCCCGAGTGATCCAAAACATGGGTCTCATCACGAACATACCTCCGTAGTTGAGACACATGAGGCACATCATGAACTCCTGCTAATGACGGTGGTAACGCCAACCGGTACGATACCTCTCCACACGCTCCAATATCTCGAAGGGTCCAACGAATCGGGGACTAAGCTTTCCCCGACTTCCAAAGCGAATCACCCCTCTAGTCGGTGATATCTTCAGGAATACCAAATCGCCCACGGCGAACTCTAGAGGTCTTCTTGACGTGTCGGCCCAACTCTTCTGTCTGTCTTGAGCTGCCTTCATATGCTTTCTGATTGTATTCACCTTCTCGACTGTCTGCACCACCAAATCTGGTCCTAGTAACCTTCGTTCACCAACATCATCCCAACAACCGGTGAACGGCACTTACGACCATACAGTGCTTCAAACGGGGCCATTTGAATAGTTGCTTGGAAGCTGTTGTTGTACGACAACTCCACCAGGTGTAGATGATCCTCCCAAGAACCTTTGAAGTCTACCGTGCAAGCCCTCAACATATCTTCAAGGGTCTGGATCGTTCTCTCTGATTGTCCATCAGTCTGGGGATGATAAGCTGTGCTAAACTTCAATCTAGTCCCCAAACTTTCTTGTAAACTCCTCCAAAAGTGTGACAAGAACCGAGTGTCCTGATCGGACACGATGCTTACCGGTACTCCATGCAATCTGACAATCTCCTGCATGTACCGCTCTGCCAAAGTCTCTGTCGATTGACCAACCCGAAACGGAATAAAGTGAGCTGTCTTGGTCAATCGATCGACAATCACCCATACTGCATTGTTGCCCTTTGGACTCCGCGGTAAAGCCGTCACGAAATCCATGGTTATATGTTCCCACTTCCATTGAGGAATCGGAAGTGGTCGCAACAAACCAGCAACCCTTTGGTGTTCAGCCTTGACTTGCTGACACACCAAGCACTTAGCCACAAAGCGAGCAATTTCCCGTTTCATACCTTCCCACCAGAAATGCTGTCGAATATCTCGGTACATCTTTGTCCCTCCTGGATGTACAGAGTAAGCTGAACTGCGTGCCTCCTTCATAAGCTCTTCACGCACGTCTCCTTTTGGCACACATACACGGTTACCATAACTCAACGAACCGTCTTCATGGATCAGTAAATCAGTTCGTAGTCCGGCTCCAACCTGCTCTCGAAACTCCTGCAGTCTAAGATCCTGCGATTGCGCCGCTTTAATCTTCTCAACTAAGGACGATTGTACTTGCAACTGCATCAACTGTCCTGTAGCACGCGGTAGCACAACCTCCAAGTCAAATCTCCGAAACTCCTCAATGATCTCTCTCTGTGCAGTCAATAACTGAATTGCTGGTAACCGACTTAGCGCATCTGGCACGACGTTAACCTTTCCCGGATGGTACTTAAGATCAAGGTCGTAGTCGGCCATCAGCTCCAACCATCTGCGTTGCCTCATGTTCAACTCCTTCTGAGTGAACACATATTTCAAACTCTTGTGATCCGTAAAGACTTCAACTCTCTCGCCCAGAAGGTAGTGTCTCCAAATCTTCAGGGCGAAGATCACGGCTGCAAGCTCCAAGTCGTGAGTCGGATAGTCCTGCCCATGAGTCTTCAGCTGTCTCGATGCGTAAGCGACGACTTTCCCATTCTGCATCAAAACACATCCCAATCCTTTTCCAGATGCGTCGCTGTGAATCACCAGTCCTCCTGAATCATCCGGTACGGTTAGGATAGGGGCGGTTATCAACTTCTGCTTCAACGTCTCGAAGGCCAATGCACATCCATCTGTCCAAACAAACGGTACCTCCTTACGCGTAAGCTTGGTCAACGGCTCAGCTAAACGAGCGAAGTTCTCCACAAATCTTCTGTAGTAACCGGCGAGTCCAAGAAAACTTCTTATCTCTGCAACATTCTTTGGAACAGGCCAATCTCGAACTGCTGCTATCTTCTCGGGATCAACGGCGATTCCATCGCCTGACACGACATGCCCCAGAAACCTCACTTCTTCCAACCAGAATTCGCACTTACTCACTTTCGCAAATAACTTCTCTTGTCTCAGCGTCGGCAGTGCGATCCTTCTTCTTCACTAAGAGAACTGGAGTTCCCCACGGTGAGTTGCTGCTTCAAATCCATCCCTTCTCGAGTAATTCACTCACTTGTTTCTTAACTCCCTCCAACATTACTGGTGCCATTGGACAGTCAGTTTTGATACTGGCGTTGCACCAGGAGTAAGGTCAAACGCAAACTCCACATCTCGCTTCGGTGGTAAGCCCGAAATGTCTTCAAACACATCCATAATGTCGCGGACGACTGCCGGCTCTTCATCACTCTCCACTACCATAGCCGCAAGAACACTGTTCGTCGGCCTAGCCCTAAACTCGACTGGCCCGACAGAATCTCTTTCTCCAATGAAAGTAAACTTAGGATGTCCGGGAATCTGGAATTACCTTCCTTGCCCCACAGCCAATGTGGGCGTGGAAAGTGCCAGGAAAATCCATCCCCAAGACATCCTCGTAACTGCTCGTATCTATCACCAAGAAGTCTGCAAAAAGCTCCCATCCGCAAACAACAACTGTACGATCTCTACTATCCTTACTAGCTATAATTTTCCCATTCCCAGTGTGTATGTCCCAAAAACTAGACAGGGTCGTGCAGTTGATCGAGTGTGTAGTTATAAATTTGGATGACATAAACAATGGGATGCTCCGAAATTAAGTAATGCCAAAGCGGGAAAACCATGAACGAGTAAATTACCTGAAACCACTTCTCCCGATGCCTTAGCTTCTTCAGCTGTCAACGTGAACGCTCGAGCCTGCTGTGGTCCTTGAGTAAGCGGTTCCTGTCCTTGGAACGGTCCTTGCGGAGGCTTCTGTGTATCATCCTTCGTGCGAGGCTTCGACGGACAAGCATCAACGGTGTGATCTGCCGCTCCACATCTAAAACAAAGTCCCAGCCTCAAACGACACTCCCTTCGCACGTGTCCGAGTTTATGGCAGTAACTACAGATCACGCTGCCCTTCCGATCACCCATACTTGTTTTCTTCATTGGTGCCACGCTGCGCCTGTTCACTGGAATACGTCTACGTACGGACGTGGGGTCCATTGTAAATGCTGGTTCCAGCTCGAGTTGTTCCTTTAGTTTCTCCATCAATCCCCTTATCACTCTTTGCCTGGCGGCTAAGACCGCATGCCCTGGGTCCATCTTTAAATTCTGATCGGCCATATTCCTGGAAATCAAGTACCCACATTAGCATGATGATAGTTTTCGAGTATAGATCAAGGCTAGAACTCCAAGATACTTAAATAGAGTGCTGCATTGTAGCTATGCCGCGGTATCATAGCCGCAATTACTTAACTCCACCCAAGTCGCCTAAGTCCTAGAGATAACAAGAAATTAGGTTTTTGAGTTGACAAATGCAAAGTAAGTTTGCACGTCGACATGATCCGGAAGAATGATTCAAGGATAGTAAAACGGTCAAAGTGGCAGGACATGTCTCCTAATCACGGGTATTCTGATTCGTGTATCGGGCGCGATACCCAACTACAAAGAATCAACCCAATTAACCTATGGCTCTGATACCATAAAACCATGTCACGCCCCGCTTCCCAGAGTACGCAAGTTCGGGCACGTGACATAGCCAACCATGCTACCTGTGGGTAGGAAGTATCCATCCACAGTCACATTACGGTTGTAAGGATATCAAGAACAAGATAAAAATAAACTAAATACATGTCCAAATCCATAATAACAAGAATCAATAAACAATAAGTGCGGAAGCTAATGATCCAATACAATGAATAAACAGTACGTCCCATAATGCGGGCTCACATCTGGAAATGAAATGAAATAATTAAACTAAACTCTAAAGAACTCACAGTTCAGCCTGCTGGCTGAAATACTCCTGCTCGGTCGGCGGCAAAGGTACGGAATCTGGGCCATGCAAAACCCAGACGTCAGCGCGTCATGATATCAAGTATGTAGCATAAACACGGTAATAAACAGTGCAAGCATGAACATGAATAAGCAGTAATAAAAAGTAATAAACAGGGTAACGTGCAGTAGTGACTAAACTGTCCTATCAGGTTTTCTACTCTATAGTCTTTGAAACCAATTGATGAATCGTCGATGTAACTCAATAGTATCCCGTGTGTGCCCGGGACCACGGTCATAATTCTCGGGGCTGAATCCGAGACGTGCCGCTAAGCAGTAAAAGGTAGTAGGATAGATGAGTGATGTCAGCATCAACACTCCGGAGCTGGCCAAGCCCGTAAGACTGATCAGAACAATGTATCGAACTGTTGAGTTACAAGTCGGTTTCACCTTTGATTTCCCCATACCCCCAAACTATGTATGTCAGTCAAGTATTCAGTAGTCAAGAACTAATGCCAACACAAGTCAAGTAAAGGTAGGTCTGTCTGGATCGACAGCAGGAATGGTTAGGTTTGTCGGCATTAGGCATAAGATCAGGTAACAGGTCAGGTTACTTTCAACAGGTAGAGTCGATATGTACAGGGTGTTGTGTCCGGTGTATCAGTACATGTGTCAGGTGTATCAAGATCGGTCAATATGTAATGCAATCAGGTATATGATGATAACAGGTATAGTAACAAATAATGAACAGTAGCAGGAAACAGTAAATAACAATTATTATTCTATGTGAACACAGTGATGTTTGTATTTTCATATTAATCCGGTTCACGCACCTTTGGGGTGCAAAAGCCACAAGGTGAAGCGATATCGGTAACCTACGTAATGGAGTTGCATGAATTTAAACTAAGCATAATAATTGTCTCATGAGTGATTTTAACAAATGAATTGGGGATGATCTACTTGGTTTGATTAGTTAAGTATGACTTAATAGCAGACCGGTTAAAGCGAGCAATGATTTCATTGATTTAAAGTTACGGATAATCGTGGCTAGCAATTCTAAGTTATAACAGGTATCGATATTATATTAGTGGTGTGGTTATAATATGATGATTAAGTTGTAGCATGTTAAGCAAGTATTCAGATACTTGCCTCGGCGGTTCCGCAAACCGAAACACGGATGCGATGTCGGTAGAAACCACGATACGGAAGCACGGGCCACGGATCGAGTCCCAACAGAGGTCAATGGGATCACACGGACCAGGGGGCTTCGCTGGAGCGTCGGGTTCGTCAAACGGCACGGTCGGGTTCCGGCAACACCCAAATAGCAAAGTTAGCAACAAAGATACGATATACGCCAAAACGACCAGCGGGGGGTTGTACCAAAAGGAAAGAGAAGGAGACTTACAGGGAGACACCAGGGGGGTGACCACGGCGGGTTCGACGGCACTGGAACGCCGGCGAAACGACGGCGGCGGCTGCAGCAAGGGGAAAGGCCTCGGGTGTGCAGGGTAGTGTGCTGCGGCGAGTTGGAGAGGAGTGTGGTCGGCTAGGGTGGTCGAGGGGGAAAGGAGGTGGCGCGGGAGACGTCGACGAGGGTCGTCGGCGCGATTTCCGGCGACCTGGAGATGGTGCAGGTGTTGGGCTCGGGTCTGAAGGTGGTCCGGCGAGGAGAGGAGGATGGTGACGACGAGGTCTCGACGAGGAGGGTGAGAGGGAGTCGTGGGAGGCGTCGGCGGTGAGAGGAGACGTCGACGGCGAGGTCTACGAGGGGATGGAGGCGTCGTCGGGAATGGGTCGCAGGCGCGGGGAGGAGCGGGAGAACGGGGGAAGGAGGGTAGGTGGGTGCGGTGGAGGTCATGATGGTGAGGGCGGCGACGGCGAGGTCGCGAGGAGGCCGGCGGTGGGTCTGCGGTGAGCTAGGGTTAGGGTTGAGGGGTTTCACGCGATGGGAGGCGGCTGCATGGAGGTGAGCGCAAAAATATAAGAAGAGGGAGAGAGAAAGATTGAGGAGATAGAGAGAGAGATCGTAGAGAGGGAGAGAGAGAGATGGGATGGGGCCCACGAGGAGGATTAAAGCCTCGTGATTGGCTGAAGCAAAGGCAAGGGAAATATTTGGGTAAAGATTTGAAGAGATTGAACTGTTAAAGTAATTAGATTCGTGTAATTATAATTTTATATATTAAATTGAAACGGGCCCTTTTTGGCGCGAAATGAAACATTTCCAAATCGCGCTCGGGTTGCGCCCAAATGTTCCAAATTCAAATTATATGATTTTAAGCGGGTTCCAAATTTTGAAACGAGGTGTTTAGTGATTAAAATGCATGCCCCTCAAGTCGGACACTTGCCCGAGCGCGTAGTCGTCCAAACTTGCCCGTTTAGCCAAACGGAACGGAATCTCGACACGCGGACGCTACCACGCGACTAGTGGCGACGAGTAGGCTAGCAAGGACATCTTAAATTTCATTTTCGGAGTTAAAATTTGTTATGTGCCAAAATGACTTAACCGAGTAAAATTTAGCAATAAACACCAGAAAATCAGGAAAATTGGGAATGGGCAAACCACAACCCTCAACTAGTAATATACATAGTATTATTGGGCTCGGGTGTTACACTTGTGCACATGTCTTTTTGTATCTAATTATAACTTCATATACTACTTATATATTCGTTTGACTTAGATTGAGTTAAGACTTAGATGTTTATTCTTTTGAGTCGAACTCTGGTAGAGTCAGCTATAAGCTTTCATTTATGCAATCCCTTATATTTGCTTGTGTTATTTTTCGTCTTGGACGTCGTATATCATTGTATGGATTGTGTCTCCGCCGTGTGGGTATCGAGCTAGCTCCCGTGTAGGGATACTTTTATATTTATTATTGTACAAAGAATTTCTTCAAAATTTACAAAGGACGTGTTGTCAATTTTTTAAATGACAAAACGTTTTTAAACAAATTTTAGTAACATTTTAAAATAATAAGTCTTTCAAATGCAAGCTTTATTTCATTTCATAATTTTTTTCCTAAAACTTCACCTCTTTTACTTTTCTTATAAAGAGTTTAGATTCCTTAGTTCCGGTTTGCTTGGCTTAGGTCGACGTCCAAGTGACGTCAAGTGATTTAAACGCAGGTCACGTGTCATTTCCGGATCATGACAAGATTCAAAGAGGATGTATGACAATGTAAGTTGGTGAAACGTAGTCCTGCATTATAGCTGTGATATTTATTAAGTCATGAGTGAGGCCTGAAAATAGAGAACAATGAACGCGGGCTGCATAGATAGAGCATCAAGACCCGCTGTTTGGACAAATTCGAGCTTGGCGAGTGCACAACCTTGATCTTTTTTCCAGTTGGTTAACTAGAACATGGACTTCGACAGCCACATGGCATTGCTTGGCATAAGTCGACCTTCGGACGGTGATAGTCTGACTGCTTTCTAGTTATGGGGGAACAAAAGCATGGAAGAGGTTAGCCACTCACTAATCATGAAAGCTATGATTTGTGCATTCTACATTGGCTTTCCAAATCAGGATAGAGATCGGTATCTTGGGTGATGCGAGTCAAACAAATGCATAGATCATCGATTTTGATGCGAAAATAACTTTTGGCTTGTAAGATTTAATATTAAAAAAACTCAATAAACAACTAGGGACATTCCTGTTTGCGGGGTTGTGAATATATTTTTCGAGTGTTAAAAAAGTAAGGATTACACTACTTTTCTTCAATATAGTGATTAAATCACTTTTTAGGATGTGCACACGAATTCTATTTCTAAAATATGGCATTTTCATTGTTTTGTTGGAAGAAAGTACGGAATACTGTCTGGATCAATTTAATTTGAATTAAAATGAATGTTGGCATAGATAGTAATGGTGTACCATTTGAATCCTATATTTCTCTAGTTTTCAATTTTGAATTTGATCCGGCCTCAAAACTCTATAAATATGAATTTACTGCTCTGTTGCGCCATCCAGAGAATATTCCATATGATGACTCCTGAAGGTTTGTAATTCTTTGGCCTCCAAATCCGAAGAGTCATTGCTTTTCAAATTGAATAAAATCAGATTGTTTCCATGCAAATCCGTTTTGAGTTAAAATGTTGGAAATTTAAAATGGGCTTGTGTTTTGTATTATTATCTTGTTGTTATTTTAAAACTGATGTTGGAAATGACACTCACCCCCTGTGTTTGTATTATTATAGTAAAATATTTTTCAAGTTATCGTTGCTTCTTTTTTTCCTTGGATATACCTTAGAATGGACTGTTAGTGTGAACTATTAGATCTAACAACCAGAATTAGGAAAAACAAAGGTCCATGGGTTTGTATGTTTTTTTTTTCTTTTTTCCATTGATGCGTGGCAAAGATTTCAGAACAAAAGAGAAAATAGCATATTACTAACAGACAAGTTCCCAATCCCCTTAAGATGGCTCAAAAAAATGCTAAGATCCTCTAAAGGTATTAACAATAGAATATTTATGGTATCTCGTTCTTCTCATAAATCACATAAAAGACAGTTCGCCTTTTGGTGTCAAATGATCTTCCAGGCTCAACTGGGCTTTAAAACATATAATTTTCATCATTAATTGAGAGGATATTAATGCTCAAATATAGTACTAATTTCCATAAATATTACAATAATATGTAGCATCGTCCAATTCGCCAATTAACAAAGCACCCATTTAACTTGTTATATTCCACACTTGCATCTGAACGATCATACAAAGTTGCACAGGATCACATTCACTCGCTTTGATGTGAGTTAACATATATAACTCTAACAAAGTTTTATTTAAGAAAATACAAAGCCTAGGGATGCAAACTAATGAAAGATTAATCAAGCAGTTGGGTATGAAGCTTGCATGGCGATACCGCATAGCCCTTCTTTTGTGAATATATCCCTCGCCATTTTAATATATCCATTCTCACCCCAGGACGAGCCCCAGGAGTTCTTCACCAGCCAAAACTTGGTGCCGTCGTCTTCGGTCCCATAGCCCACAATTGTCACAGCATGGTTCACATCGGTCCCACAAGGGCCAGTGAATATACCACCAGAGTACAGTTGGAAAGCATAGCTTCCTGTGTCTATCGCAACAGAAACTGGTTGATTAGCAACGGCCTTCAATAGTGCAGCTTCATTGTTAGATGGCACATCCTCATATCCCCTGATAGTTGCTGCATGAGAGAAGGGGCTCTTGAAGTCGCACATGATTGGAGTGCTAAATCCCTTGTAGGCATAGTTGGCTTCGGCCGCGAGGCCATTATTGTTGATTATGAACTTGAAGGCTTTGGACATGTCACCGCCTTCGCACCCTTGGTATTCTCCACTATTGTCGCAGTCCAAAAGCTCTTGTTCCGAAAGAGAGATGAGCTTGCCGGTTTTGAGCCGAGTAATGCCCTCAACTGCCGCAACTGCTGAAAATGCCCAGCAAGAACCTATTTTCGGGGATGAAAACAATTTGTTAGTTGTAACACCTATTCTAATATAATTTAGGGTAAATTACCTAGCTAAGAGACTACTCAGCTTTTTTAAATTTCATTAACACCATAGATCTTTCCTAACTTATTACACTTATCGGCTTAATGCCATTACAATGTTAACTAGAAAATGGTGATTAATTTTACTTAATTGCGCGCCTTCATCTTCATGCTCTTCCTATATAACGTCTTATTAATGCCATTTTAATAATGTTATCAAGAAAATGGGTATTTTGTTATGTTATAAATAAAGTCAAGTATAGGCATATATTAACTTGACTAACATTTCCTAACATGATTATGGCCTTCATTTTATATATGTTACCGATCATTTTAAAGTATATATGTTCAGTGTCGGCAGAAATCTTATATCTTTGATTCTCTGTTCCAAAGTACTACTTGATAATGTTTTGGGCGAAAATAGAAGTGATACATATGTTCACATCTTCAGAGACGGCCCAGGATCAATGGAGTTCTCAATTTTCCAGCCACTTCATCAAGTATATATACAAAACATATAATATATAAGATAAAATATATACACTCATATTGATTAGAAGAGAATGTGCTCACCACAATGTCCTTGATGCTTAACAGGAGTCACAGCTCCCTCTGCTCTCCAATCCATGCTCAAAGGAACATCGCTTACGTTCTCGTACATGAAACCTTTGGCAGCTCTTACAGTGGTCATCAATGGAGGATGAAATCCACTGCAGACTTCTCTGTATTCATCTGTGGTGAGGTCTGCAAACTGGTTCACCCCTAGTCTGAATTTTTTGTTACCAGCATCGTTAAACGATTCTACGAGCTCTAAATTGCTCTGAAATATGCGAAAGCGATGCTCCTTCTCTGCTTCATCTTTGTAAACTCGCCCGTGTTGGGACATCCATTGCTCATGTCTCCTCGCAACTGAAATCGTGCTCAGTTTGCGGGATGCTGTAGCATGAAAACCCAAAACACTCAAGATAAGCAATGCTGAACATAAGCATTTAAGCGCCATGCTGTTTTAAGCAACTTGGAAAGGATAGGTGAGGAACACTAAGTCGGCATTGGTTTATATAGAACTTGAGATGGTGTTTGTTACACTCAAATTTTGCTCAATCATTTATGGTGGATACTAGGCGCGGGCCAGATCTCGTCATAATTATCTTGCACGTGAAAAATATATATTTTGACATTATACAACAAATCACGCACGTCTCTATTTCAAATATTTGCATTGGTCTATAATAAACGTTTTCTTATGTTTTTTCTTTTGTTTTTTCCTGGTAGCTAGCCATTCGTTTTCTTGAGTTGGAAATTTTAATAAAAAAATAAATAAATTATTATAATGGTTAATATATGCATTTTACTATTTGACCTCATTCATGGAATTAAAGCAATATTATGCTCATGTGACAAGTTATGATTATTAATCTTTGGCCTATATAATTACTTTGAGAATGAGGCTTGAATGGCATTTATTTTGCCATCAAATTAACCTTTGGCTATTAAAGTTGTTTTACTATCTGGGAATTGAACCATAAGCCTTGATGTCAATTAACTATTGATCAATTATCTTTTGGTCTCTTTTATTATAGAGCCCCTCATACTTCGCTAATTACTAAAAAGCCTCCAATACTTCACACTTAAAAGATCTTTCATACATTTAAATTACACTAAAAAGCCTCCCAAAAGACGAAAAAGAGAAATTTTTTGTCTCTTGCATCACTCTGATAGGAGGCTAACGGTGAGTATCGGTTTGGGTTTTAAAATCTTTCCAACCCTTTATCTTCTCCCAAAATTCCTAAATTTTCCCTAAATTGGCTTTACCGTTAGGGTTTCAATCAAAGGTTTATCAAATTGAAACCGGCTCGTCTGTCGCAACCTTATCCAGCAACCAGCTTGTCGAATGTCGTTGTCCTTCAAATGCAATTTTTGAGTTCGTGGGCAGCATCATTTGAAATGAGTGTGATTTTTTAGTTACATTAAATCTCAATCTTCAACTAAGCGAAAATGTTAACTTTTTTATGGGTGAAACACCTACCTAAATACCAAGAATGTAAGATAATTGCTCAAACATAAACTCCAGTTCCATCTTTCTAACACGACGCAAAATTTCGATGGAAACTCGTTTAGAGGGGTTTTTTAGTGCAATTTACATGTTTTAGGGTTTTTTAAGTAGATATAAAGTATGGGAGGCTTTTTAGTAATTAACAAAATATGAGGGTTTTTTTAGTAAATAAAAACCCTTAACTTATTGATTTGGTCATTCATTTGCCTTAAATTGGAGCATATTAATCTTACTCTTACTCTTATTGCTAAATGATCTCTCTCACATATATATAGCTATGTTTTCTTGCTGTTGAAAAAAGCAACAGAGATACCACTCTAGTATTATTTCATATATAGAATATATTTTTTATGTAAACGGAGTATTGGTCATTTTACTTTTGAGACAAGACTGGCAAGTATCATAAGATGAAAATTCGAACGGATTCGAATATTCATCGTTATGTAACTTAGTCAGTCGTGTCGCATTGATATGATCCAGTCTACAATACTACAAGAAAGATTCGTTCATTTCTAAACTACTTCTCTTGTGTGTGTTCTATATATTCTGAACTGTGGTTTGATTTAAAATGTATATGCCATTACTTAACGTGCCTGATCCAATCAACTCTTGATTAAGGAAAATGTTCACAATATTATCCTAAAATACAAAATTATATGTTTCTTTAATTTAATAAAAAAACCTGATGTAATGTTGTATATCAGGTTCGGCATGTAATAACATTTGTTCAGAATCAATGTATTTACCACTAGGTAATACAAGGTGATATATGCCAACTTATTTGGCTACAACAATTGCACCATTCTCTACACTTAGAGACATAACAACCAAATCCCAGTTCTCTACCTTTCTGTAGCCTATGTAACATATTACATATGTGGGATTCTGATCCGGTATCTCATACCTAGGACGTAGAGGATACTAAGAAGCAGTTCTCGGTAACGAATACACCCGAAGAATATGTATCAACATGCTTTTTCCTCGATTGGGTGGTATGGGAATCCTGGTATTCCCCTATTTTCTGCTCAGAATTAAAACAATTATAAGGTAAAGTGGAACCAACGTTCCCCAGCTCAGCATAATAAGCAGGTTCGGTCAATACATCTATATTATTATTTTGATTAAGGCATGTCATGGTCGCTAACAGGAGAGAGAGAGAAGAAAACACTCAGCGTATACTCTTGCAAGATCAGATTGGTTATTATTTTATCTAATCATGATGGCTCCCACTGTTTTTATCAAATTTTCCTTCAAATCCTAACAGGTAAGACTAACCAGGATTAATTACACCTACAAGTTCGCCAATCTTTCAGCCAGGCCAGTGTCGTAACTTTGAGAGAGGTTCCCCGTACTTTCGCACGGACCTAATTAAAATAAATCTCGTTTTCCCAGAGGCATAACCCCGTTGACACCTTTCTAGACACCTACTTGATCGGCTAATTGTAAAGTGTAAAACTCTCCCAGGAGTAACTCTTACTCGCAGTGGGTATCAGGATCCAACTATCTCATAGAAGGTATGCAATCTCATTACAAATTTCAACACTTGAAACTCCCGATACAGGTTTTTACCCCTAGTGGCTCATGACCCTTGTTGGATATATATATGCCCTAGAGGCCATTATATGATAGTGTATGTACCGGTATGTATGTGTGTGTGTTTTTGTATTCATGGGACATTCTTGCTTGACTTGATAGTATGCTATCTGGTTGTACTTTATCTTGACATGTTCATTTGATCATGCATCTTACTCATTTGGTACATGTTGATAAATCCCTTAGGATATTTGCTTGACTACTGGGATTATGATGCGGATCATACTAGTGGGACAAGTGCAGTTTATGAGCATATCCTTAAAATGTTCCTAGTCGTGGGTGTATCGAGACGGTGCATCGATATTCCAGAGTAGACTAGAGTATACGTTAATTGACCCATATGATGGGCGATGGATGATCCCATATCCATTGGTGTGGTGACACCAAAGACTGTATACGGGTGCTCAGTGAGACTGGATACACTGAACGGACTCACCGAGAAATCCTATGTGGTATTATATCTATTGTCGCATAGCAGTTCTCAGGTGACACTGGTACAGATTAGTCTGTAGACCCGAGATTGTCATAGAGTCTTGTGTGTCCTCCCACTGTACTTTGATCTCCACCTTACCACGGCTCTACTGAGTCGTGCAAACATGTGGATTTTGGGTACAGTCCCGAGGCACATGGAGGCAATGAGCGATAAGAGGGGCTGCTTCTCTCCCGGTATGGGGGGTTGATATTGCGCTATGTACGATTGGCTATAACAGGAAGTCTCTGGCCAGGGATGATGGGATTTACTGATAAGTGCTATCAGTAGTTTCTCGATCTATTATGAGCCATATACCGGCATAACTTATTGAGTTATTGGGGTCGACGATGCTATCCCTTGACTTGATATGCAGCACATTTGACGAAGAGACCGGATTGTACGGTAAGTGTTGCCAGTTGGTTCGATGGGAGTTTTGACAGGTTCGCTTGTGTTTCTTCTGATCGCTCAATACCTGAGAGCCGTTACGTAGAGTTTGTGCCACTGACGGTTTGTGGGTATGTGATATGATTACTGCCTACTGCTAGCGTATTGACGAGTCATATAGTCCCTCAAAGGGGTCTTCTAGCTCAGGCGAAAAGATATGGGGTGCATATGAGATATGCGCCGGAGCTCGATTAAATGCGTGTATTTGACACCGTATTTTAATCGGGCATTCACTATTGGACGGGTCGTATGCGATATGACCGGGTTATTAAATCAAGTGTTGATTTAATATTAATTCCATTAGCTCATTTATTAAACCTATTTCTTTATGATGCATGCATGAGTGTATGTATATGTTGATATGAATGCACACATGCAAGCATACATGTGTCATGGTTGATGATACATTGGTGGTGGCAATGCAAGACTCACATGGTAACATATTTATATATTTTGATTATTTGAGAAAAGCAAAATGGGAATAAAATCATGGTTGACTATTCAACTCTCTTCTTTTGTGTTGACCAAAGTCAATACCATGGTTTCATTGCCCATGGTTTTGTAGCCCATGGTTTTTCTTAAACTCAAGTCTCAAAATATCTAGATATTTTGTAATCATAGTTAAGCATGACATAATTCTAACTCTCTTTGGATTATGTTGCATTATTCTCACTTGAGTCAAGTTTAGCCACCATCTTCTTCTTCCTCCTTCAAGCTCTCTAGGGTTTCAAAAGTGAGTGAAGAAAATAAAAAGAAAAGGTTTTTAAGTGAGATCCAAATCCACATCACCAATCTATATTAGTCTTGAAGCATCACGACAGCGCCCCGGCCATCGAAACGTGGCCAAAATGCGGAACAAAAATTTTCTAAACTGGCGCTACCGCTACCCGATTCCCGGATCGACCTTAAACCCTAAACTAGCATACAATAAAAAAATTGGAATCGTTATACCGAGTTGATCCGAGTCCTTCGGTCTTCATTCTAAGATCCTAGCGGTTCTTTGACGAAGTTTGGTTGCCGGTCTTCCTTCATCTCCGATGATCCACCCGAGGGAAACGACGCAAGCTCCAACCTCGACAAACGAGATAACCTACGCTCCAAAGTCGCTAGCGATGGAGAGTGGGGGTGCATGAAAGTGTCACTACAATTTTCTCTTTACCCATGAGCTCAATGAGATACTCAAGAAGAAGATGAAGGAGGTGAAAGCTTTTGGCATGAGCAAAAATAATGCTAAGTGTTTTTTGTGAACTTGAGAGAGTGAGGAGCCCAATGTAATAATGTGATCAAAAAACCAAATGAAAATGAAGCCCCCATCCCCAATGAAGTGGCCGGCCCCTCCTCTCTCCTCCACAAAAAAAAATATCATTTCCAATCCATCATATAAAATATTCACATCATATTTTGCTCCATGCCTCAAACCCATGCTTTGACTCACCTTTTCCACCTAATTTTTTAATTGAATTTCTAAAAGAAAATCAATAAAAAGGGTGGCATCTTCTAGAAGCTATTCTGTATAAAATACGAAATACTTCCTGGTACATGTATTGAAATACATATACGCGTATTCGTACCAAAATACGAATAGCCGAGAGAGAAAACGAATAGTGAACAATAATACTAGAATACGTATATACAAATAAATAAATTATTAAATCAAAACCCGATTTAATAATCCGGCTTAATCCTAAGCCGCTAGTATTATCAACCGTCCGATTAAAATCTGCACAGCTCGTGCACATATTTAATCGGACACCTGTATGTATCAACATACGTCATGTACACCATATCGCCTGAACCGTGAAAACTCTCTGTGTGGGACTCTAAAGACTCGTCAATACTCTGGCAGTGGGTTTAACCACAAGCACGTCAGCGGTACTAGCTGTACGTAACGGCTACCCAGGTATTGAGCGAAAGGGAGGCCGACGAGCAAACTCATGCAGAACCTCTACTGAGCCTGACAGTGACAATATCTGTACAGTCCGGTCTGTTCGTCTGAGAGTATTGCATATCGAGTCTAAGGGGGTGGATAAAGTCAGACCCCTAACAACGCGACATTTAGTGTCGGTATGAAACCCCATCACCACCTGAGAAACTATCGATCCTGGATCGATAATTCTCGTCCACCGTGGCCCCGGATTTATAGTGATGGCCATCCGTACACAACGCGACATCAACCCCCAATACCAGGAGAGACGAATCCCCGACGATCCGATCACTGCCACCATGTGGCTCGGGACTGTACCCAACTAAAACCTATTTGCATGACCCCTTTGAGCCGTGGTAGGGTAGTAATCAAAGCACAATGGGAACTCACATGAGACCAATGACGATCTCAGGTCGTGTCACGACCCGAAGTTCGACCCGTGACTGGCACTTAACCACGTAACGTCTACAGGCATAACGCGACTAAGTAAGCCGAAACCCAAAAATCAAAACCATTAAAAGTAGTGAGTGTTGAAAACATTTGTTTAAAAACATTAGAAAAGCTTAAGTAGTTTAGTAATTTTCTTTAAAGTTCAAGTTATTATCGTAAAAATTTTGGCAGCATATCCTTTGTAAAACTAACCCCGAAATCGGGTATAAGGCAAGATATCAGTAAAATGATACACAATAAGAATAAAGCATCCCAAACGGGAGCAATCATGCCAAACGGCGGAAACAATCACCACACGAGTAATATACGACGTCGTATGTGAAGAAATGAGCAATAAGTGAAAAACATCACAAAATGATAAAAATTGCATAAGTAAAGTCGGCTTACATGAGCTCGACACCAGAGTACAAATAATATACATCATCGTCCTCGCACTGGTCTCTAAGTCAATACATGAAAAGTAGATGGCGAGTTTAGATACAAAAGTGTGTACAAATGGAAAATAACCGGATACCACAACCCACCTAGCAGCAAAAAAGCTCACGCACCAACTGAAGTGGTATCCGTAGCCAAAAAGATACAAGAAAGCTGCCTACCGCGACAACTCTAAGGGGCAACCTGCAAACACTGTGGCACAACGGGGGTGAGTTGTCAACTCGTGAATAGAGATAATATATAAAGGTAATCACGAGTATGCACGTACTGCTCTACTCTAACATATGCCAGCAGATAATATCTATATGTGATGAGTAGGATGTGCAATAATCATGCATAAGTATTCTATCAGGTAATACGACTATAGGATGAGATGTATAATAATGAATGCTGAGCATGGGATAAAATAACATCTACACGGAATGTCAACATGGAAAAATAACCGGTGCCCATCCATGCACCAAAATCCCAATAAAACTCAGGCGCCGTCACCCTCATCAGCCCTCAAATCCTGTAAATCTCTGAGAATCGTGAGTGCCCAACATCGGCACTCAAAAATATCATGAAATAATCGTGTCCAGCATCGACACGCAAATCCTCATATATCGGGCCCCGTCAGTCCGGATTGGCCCATAGGGTCCGTCTGCGGAATCGGCCCCCGGCCCCGACAGTACGAGTCATCCCGCATCCATCTATCGACTCTGGTCAGTATCCTCCGGATAACCGCCCGGTCCAACCAATCACCGGTAGGTACTAGCCACCCTCCCAGGCTCATCGTCTGCTCCACGAAAAACATTTCTTGCCCTGGAGAACCATACCGGGTCCACCACGAACCCGCAAACGGATCATCCAACTCCTCGAATCGGGTTTCAAACACACGTCTCAGAACCGAGAAAACGTGTGGTGGACGCACAAAAATATCATATCAAGAGGAACCGAGTTTTTAAAACAATGCATGCTTTCTTGAAAAATACCACGGTTCTCAAATCAAGAAATCACATGAAATCCAAAGCCAATGCGTAAATCCATGCGATGTTATATATGCATCATAAGTCGTACTATGAGTAAAAGGGAGAAACTGCTCTTTAAGTAGATTCATTTTTTTCAAAAGGTATCATGCGGTCCCCAGTTTTTACCAAAAATCAACTTATCTAGGTAGGTACAATTTGTATATGCGTAAGTATGGATATGCAAATGAGTATGTGTACAAGTAACATAATCATGTCAAATCATATATGAGGTGAGCTACAATATATTGTTCATGGCAATTCTATAGTGTGAGTGTCATGGCAATTACTAACGGTGTGTGTGTAACATGCAGATTAGTGCTCGTGCAACATGAACCGTTAGTAACAGTGCGGTGCGTTATTAATTCTAAGTTCATATACATATATGTATAGCAGGAAATACAGTATGCAACCAATGTATATGAATGCAAATATGCAGCTACTATAGCCTATCAAGCCCTGACGCATAACGCCATACGGGCGATTTCCCCATAGATGTTAAATCTACTCACCGTGGTCTCGTGCTATGTGTAGCCGACGACTTGTTTCTCCTTCTTCGCGGCGTCTGTCGTACTCTCCTGCTAACCTAGAATTTCATAAAATAATACACATAAGCTAAAATCTACAAAAACGTGACATTAAAGCCAAACGAGAAACCCGCGTCGCGAATCAAACGCGTGTGTGTCCGATACGCTAAAACGTGTGATTACGCGCCTGAAGCTACCCCGACACGTCGCGATACGCAGAAAATCACCAAACCCACACACGTATCACATATGTCGCAAAAGTTAAAAATATAGGAAATAGGGTAATCGGTTCCAGATTTTGCTACAGATAGAATTTTAAAAAGTTGCATATACCATAGGTCTTAAAAATATAGCAGACACCTACACAACAAACCCCAACACCCAGGTCCCCTATCTGGCCGCAATTTGCGTCCAGAAAGAATATTCCGGCGGCCCACCTAGGGAGTTGTGCTCCCGTGCTTTGTGTGTGTTCTCTAAATCTAGTGTACATACTCCAGTAAATACAATTTTTGCCTGAAGCAATCGGGTCACAAGCAGATCACAACAGAGCACAAAACCTAGTTAAAAAGCTAATTTAACACTAAACTAAAACATTATGGTGTTTTAGTGCAACCTGAAATAAATCCTAGGTTAAAACAACACTATAAGTACTTAATTAAGTTAACCAAGCCATAAAAATGCTAACTTAACATAAACTTCACTAATTTCCCTTCCTTAGCACTAAAAAGCACAAAAAAAACGATTTTTAGCTAATTAAGCTACAAGTTATGAACTAAGGTGATATGGGTGAGTTTAATACCTCCAAAAGATCCTAGGGAAACCTCACTTCCAGCCCTTGGCTTCAAAGGCACTGATTTGCCACCAAAATCCCCAAAAGAGCCATTTTTCCAAAGGTTTTTGTGAAGGAAAAAGGGATTTTGTGTAGGGTTTGTGTATGGATCAAAGAGAAGCAAAAGAAGAAGGAAATGATGAGGATGTTGCTGCTGCTGCTGCTATCTCTGCTGAGATTTCAGAAATGAAAGGAAAAGAGAGAAATGAAAGAGAGATGTGGTCAAAAGGTCAAGCCCATTCTCACCTAACCTAAACCATACCTCCCATTCCTTCATTTTCATTAAGAAAAAAAGTTTGACTTGGTTTATTTGGGGATATATCAACCATGCAAGAAGAAAGAAAATGAAAATGGCTATACTTAACCTATGTTACAAAAAAGGTGATAAGTGTGCATGCTTGCCACACTAAACCTTGCTTAGGAAAGTAATTAAGGAAAATTTTAATTAAGGTGAACACAAGCTAAATTAACAAAACCCATTCATATATAAAAACACTTCTCATCACAACTAGAATTAGTTTCATTCAAGTTTACAAAAAGAAATTAAGATTTTCGGGTTTTTATGAAAAACACGCATCATAACCAACTAACGTGAAATTAACCTAAACGAATTTCAAAGCGTTACAATCTACCCCCCTTAAAGAAATTCGGTCCCCGAATTTAAAAATCTAGCTACGCGTACCTTCGAAGAGATGGGGATATTTCTTTCTCATCTCGCCCTCGGTCTCCCAAGTGACCTCCTCGCTGCTCGGGCCACGCCAAAGGATCTTGACGGACGGTATAACCTTCGATCTCAATTCCTTCACCTATCGATCTAAGATGACCACCGGCTGCTCTGCAAAAGAAAGGTCGCGCTACAGCTGGATCGTCGGGTGCTGAATCGCAAGCAAAGGATCATGAAGATACTTGCGGAGCATCGAAACGTGAAATACTGCGTGAACATCTGGGAAACTGGGCGGAAGGGCTAATCGATACGCAACTGCACCAACATGCTCGAGGATCTCGAAGAGGCCCATGTATCTGGGACTAAGCTCCCCCTTCTTCCCAAATCTCATCACATCTTTCATTGGAGAGACCTTCAAGAAAACATGATCGCCAACAGAAAACTCAAGTCTGCGCCGATAATGGTCTGCATAAGATCTCTGCCTACTCTGGGCTGCTCTCATCCTATCGCGAATCAAATGGATCTTCGCGGTCGTCTCCTCAACAATCTGCGGCCCTAAAATACTGCTCTCACTGAGCTCTGTCCAACATGCGGCGATCTGCATCTCCTTCCATAAAGAGCCTCGAATGGTGCCATCTGAATGGTCTCCTGGAAGCTGTTGTTGTAGGACAACTCTACTAAGGGTAAATGATGATCCCAGCTACCTCCGAAGTCTAAGACGCACGCTCGAAGCATATCCTCTTGAGTCTGAATAGTTCGCTCTGACTGGCCGTCGGTCTCCGGATGAAATGTTGTGCTGAAACTCAAGCGGGTGCCCAAAGCCTCCTGAAGTCTCTGCCATAGTCGGCTGGTAAACTGGGTGCCTCGGTCGGACACGATACACGTTGGGACTCCATGCAGTCGTACGATCTCGTCAATGTAAATCTGGGCATACTTAGCAAATTCGAAAGTCGTCTTCACCGGCAGGAAGTGAGCCGCTTTCGTCAATCGGTCTACGATCACCCAAATGGAGTCATACCCTCGACTAGTCCTGGGTAGACCCATAATGAAGTCCATAGAAATCTGCTCCCATTTCCACTCCGGAATGGGTAACGGCTGTAGCTCTCCCGCGGGCCTCTGGTGCTCGGCCTTGACTTGCTGACTAGTCAGGCATCTCGACACGAAGTCTGTGATGTCCCTCTTCATCCCGTCCCACCAGTAAATATATCTCATATCATGGTAAATCTTGGTGGAACCCGGATGAACACTGTACACCGATCGATGTGCCTCCTCAAGAATCTCACGCCGCAGTCCCTCATCATCTGGTACGCACAGTCTAGTCCCAAATCGCAATATCCGCTGATCATCGATCATGAACTCGGAAAATCTGCCCTGTCCAATCTGTGCCATGATCTCTGAACAACGGTCATCACGGTACTGTGCCTCATGTATACGGTCAAGCAACTGTGGGCGTGCACGAACATGCGCAAGCTTTCCCCCGATCGGCGTGAACTCGAACTGCACTCGGTTGTCGCATAAAATATGCCAATCTGCCGACGACTGCGTCTGCACTGCTCTCAAACAAGATAGACTACCCCCGGGACTCCTGCTCAAAGCATCCGCCACTACGTTCGCCTTGCCCGGGTGATACAAGATCTCGCAATCGTAGTCCTTCACTAACTCCATCCAACGACGCTGTCTAAGATTCAGGTCTCGCTGCTGAAATATATACTTTAAGCTCTTGTGATCAGTGAATATCTGGCACGACTCGCCGTATAAGTAATGTCGCCAGATCTTGAGTGCAAAGACCACTGCAGCCATCTCCAAATCATGAGTGGGGTAGTTCTGTTCATGTTTCTTCAACTGTCGTGAAGCATACGCGATCACCCTATCATGCTGCATCAATACGCATCCTACCCCCACTCGAGAAGCATCACAATAGACCACAAATCCGCCTGATCCTGAAGGCAACGATAACACCGGCGCTGTTGTCAATCGAGTCCGTAGCTGCTGGAAACTATGCTCGTACTCCTCCGTCTAATCGAAAGGAACTCCTTTCTGGGTCAACCCGGTCAAAGGTGCAGCAATACGGGAGAAGTCCTGCACAAATTGCCTGTAGTAACCAGCCAACCCTAGAAAGCTGCGGATCTCTGTAACTGAGGTGGGTCTGGGCCAACGCTGAATGGTCTCGATCTTCCTCGGGTCTACACATATACCATCTCGTGTAATCACGTGACCCAAGAAGTCTACGCTGTCCAGCCAGAATGCACACTTGGAGAATTTTGCGAAAAGCTGGTGCTCCCTCAAAGTCTGCAGTGTGATCCGCAGGTGCTGCTCGTGCTCCTCTCTGCTCCGGGAATACACCAAGATATCATCAATGAATACGATGATGAACAAACCATGATATGGCCTGAAAATACGGTTCATCAAGTCCATGAATGCTGCTGGGGCATTGGTGAGTCCGAACGACATCACCAAAAACTCATAATGGCCGTAGCGCGGGCAGAAAGTTGTCCTCGGAATGTCCTCCTGTCGAACCTGCAACTGATAGTAACCTGATCGCAAATCGATCCTCGAAAAGTATCCTGCCCCTTGAAGCTGGTCGAACAAGTCGTCGATGCGTGGCAAAGGATACCTGTTCCGCACAGTAACCCTGTTCAGCTGGCGGTAGTCGATACACAAATGCAAACTGCCGTCCTTCTTTTTGACAAACAAGACTGGAGCACCCCAAGGAGACACACTGGGTTGAATAAGTCCCTTATCCTGCAAATCTTGCAACTGACCCTTCAACTCTTTAAGTTCCGCCGGGGCCATTCGATAAGGCGGTATAGAAATAGGCCCCGTGCCGGAAATCAAATCAATACAGAAGGCAATGTCGCGCTCAGGCGGTAGCCCAGGAAGCTCGTCAGGAAATACATCAGGGAACTCGCTAACAATCGGAACCTGGTCCAACAGAACCTCTGTAGCTCTAGTATCGCAAACATAGGTGAGAAATCCCTGACATCCCTTCCTCAAAAGCTGTCCAGCGCGAAAAGAAGAAATCAAACTGTGAGGGGCGGCACCATGGTCCCCCTGCACAACAAAAGCCGACTCGCCGGGAAAACAAAAGCTAACTGTCTTCTCGCGGCAGTCCACAGACACAAAGCACATGGCTAACAAATCCATGCCTAAAAGAACGTCAAAGTCCAACATCTCAAGAAGGATCAAGTCGATATGCAACTCTCTCTCACCAATAAGGACTATACAGGATCGGAACACGTGTCTAGCAATAAACGACTCTCCCACAGGAGTGGTCACAACTAGCGGCTGATCAAGAAAACTGGACTCTCTACCCAAACTCGGCACGAAGTGTGTGGAAACATACGAGTGCGTGGATCCCGGATCAAACAACACGTGTGCATCAACAGAACATATGAAAAGGATACCTGAGACCGCTGCATTGGACGCCTGCACATTCTGACGCGTCAAAGCAAAAACCCATGCCTGTCCTTCACCTGCGACTGATTGTCCTCTGCCTCGGTCACCCCGTCCTCTCTGAATGAACCCTCCGCGGCTACGACCTCTCTGTGTGTGAGTCTGAAGCAGAGCAACGGTAGGTACAATAGGCAATGCCCTCTGAGGTGGAGAAGGTGGTAATGTGACATGCGGTACTGCTGCCTCCCTCTGGTGTATCTCAGGACAATCTCTAACGAGGTGAAGTAGACTGCCGCACCTAAAGCACCCCTGCGACAATTGCTGATGCTCCCGTGGATACGAACTAAACATCTAGCCTCATCCCGAATCTCTGCTATTCCTTGTGCCTGAACGAAACCTGTCGCGGCGTCTAAATGTCTGTCTCTGTGCTGATATACCAGTATGAACTCTCTTCAGCTCTGGGACTACCGAAGTCTCAGCAAGACGCTCCTCGACTAATAAGGTTGCATCTACAGCTGCTGCATATGTCTCGCAATGCTGTTCGCTGTTCGCTAGAAATAACGGGGTAAGAAAGCCTCGAACTAACCTTTTGACTCGCATCTCCTCAGTAGCCACTAAATATGGGGCATAGACAGATGAGTCGGTGAACAGCACATCGTACTCTGCCACTGTCATCTCCGGAGTCTAACGTAAAGACTAGAACCTGCGCGCTCTAGAATCTCTGACACTCTGTAGAAGGAAGCGGGCAAGGAACACCTTCACGAACTCTGTCCAGGTCATAGGAGGAAGACCTGCTACTCTGCCCTTCTCGACCGATTCACACCATTTCTGCGCAAGACCTTCCAGGCGAAAGCTCGCGAACTCTACCCATCTCGCATCTGAACATCTGAGTGAACGACATAT
Source organism: Agapanthus africanus (assembly GCA_030015575.1). Taxonomy (NCBI): domain Eukaryota; kingdom Viridiplantae; phylum Streptophyta; class Magnoliopsida; order Asparagales; family Amaryllidaceae; genus Agapanthus; species Agapanthus africanus. Next base: position 638,295,118 of record CM057339.1, on the reverse strand, counting down.
CCGGGCCATCCTATCAATGAAAGACTGTGGGTCATCAGCTGTATCGGTGCCTGTGAAGACCGGAGGCTTCAGCGTCATAAACTCTGATAGCGATACTGTAATAACCTCTGTAGCTGCAGGGGCAACTGCCTGTACTGTAGGTATCATCGCGGTCCCTGTAACGGGTAGAACTACTTCTGGTCGCTGCGCTCGAGGTGTCTCAACTAGCGATCCCATCATCTGGCGCATCTCCTGCATACCGGCCCCTAGCATAACGATCTGGTCTTTCGAAGGAGGAACAGTCTGCTCTGGTACAACGGATGTACTGCCCGGGTCTGTCCTCGTCTCAGACGAATCAACTCTAATCTCGGCTCTCGCGGCCGCTCTCTGCGCCCTCGTAGTCTTTGGCGGCATAATGGCTGAAAAGAAAATAGGATTCGATAAGGATACGGAAATCGAATCACAAGAATGTATATATCATGAAGGAATTTCAATCAAAAAGTCCTAAGGTCACTTAGGCGGAGTACCGTGTCGTGAGTATGTCGTAGAATATACACACGCTACGCCACTCTGCTTCAGCTACTTACTCCATCATACAAGGGTCATCCTACACTCCGAAAGGTAAAACCTACGCTCTGATACCAACTTTTCCACGACCCAAAGTTCGACCCGTGACCGACACTTAACCACGTAACGTCTACAGGCGTAACGCGACTAAGTAAGCCGAAACCCAGAAATCAAAATCATTAAAAGTAGTGAGTGTTGAAAACATTTGTTTAAAAACATTAGAAAACCTTAAGTAGTTTAGTAATTTTCTTTAAAGTTCAAGTTATTATCGTAAAATTTTTGGCAGCATTTCCTTTGTAAAACTAACCCCGAAATCGGGTATAAGGTAAGATATGAGTAAAATGATACACAATAAGAATAAAGCATCCCAAACGGGAGCAATCACGCCAAACGGCGGAAACAATCACCATAAGAGTAATATACGACGCCGTATGCGAAGAAATGAGCAATAAGTGAAAAACATCACAAAATGATAAAAACTGCATAAGTAAAGTCGGCTCACAAGAGCTCGACACCAGAGTACAAATAATATACCTCATCGTCCTCACACTGGTCTCTAAGTCAATACATGAAAAGTAGATGGAGAGTACTAGATACAAAAGTGTGTACAAATGGAAAATAACCGGATACCACAACCCACCTAGCAGCAAAACATCTCACGCACCAACTGAAGTGGTATCCGTATCCAAAAAGATACAAGAATGCAGCCTGTCGCGACAACTCTGAGGGGCAGCCTGCAAACACTGTGGCACAACGGGGGTGAGTTGCCAACTCGTGAATAGAGATAACATATAAAGGTAATCATGAGTATGCACGTACTGCGCTACTCTAACATATGCCAGCAAATAATATCTATATGCGATGAGCAGGATGTACAATAATCATGCATAAGTATTCTATCAGGTAATACGACTACAAGATGAGATGTATAATAATGAATGCTGAGCATGGGATAAAATAACATCTACACGGAATGTCAACGTGGAAAAATAACCGGTGCTCATCCATGCACCTAAATCCCAATAAAATTCAGGCGCTGTCACCCTCATCGGCCCTCAAATCCTGTAAATCTCTGAGAATCGTGAGTGCCCAACATCGGCACTCAAAAATATCATGAAATAATCGTGTCCAGTATCGACACGCAAATCCTCATATACCGGGCCCCGTCAGTTCGGACCGGCCCACGGGCTCCATCTGCGGAATCGGCCCTCGGCCCCGGCAGTACGTGTCATCCCGCATCCATCTATCGACTCTGGTCAGTATCCTCCGGATAACCGCCAGGTCCAACCAATCACCGGTAGGTACTAGCCACCCTGCCAGGCTCATCGTCTGCTCCACGAAAAATATTTCTCGCCCTGGGGAACCATATCGGGTCCACCACGAACCCGCAAACGGATCATCCAACTCCTCAAATCGGGTTTCAAGCACACGTCTCAGAACCGAGAAAACGCGTGGTGGACGCACCAAAATATCATATCAAGAGGAACCGAGTTTTTAAAACAATGCATGCTTTCTTGAAAAATACCACGGTTCTCAAATCCAGAAATCACATGAAATCCAAAGCCAATGCGTAAATCCATGCGATGTGATATATGCATCATAAGTCGTACTATGAGTAAAAGGGAGAAACCGCTCTTTAAGTAGATTCATTTTTTTCAAAAGGTATCATGCTCTCCCCAGTTTTTACCAAAAATCAACTTATCTAGGTAGGTACAATTTGTATATGCGTAAGTATGGATATGCAAATGAGTATGTGTACAAGTAACATAATCATGTCAAATCATATATGAGGTGAGCTACAATATATTGTTCATGGCAATTCTATAGTGTGAGTGTCATGGCAATTACTAACGGTGTGTGTGTAACATGCAGATTAGTGCTCGTGCAACATGAACCGTTAGTAACAGTGCGGTGCGTTATTAATTTTAAGTTCATATACATATATGTATAGCAGGAAATACAGTATGCAACCAATGTATATGAATGCAACTATGCAGCTACTATAGCCTATCAAGCCCTGACGCATAACGCCATACGGGCGATTTCCCCGTAGATGTTAAATCTACTCACCGTGGTCTCGTGCTATGTGTAGCCGACGACTTGTTTCCCCTTCTTCGCGACGTCCGTCGTACTCGCCTGCGAACCTAGAATTTCATAAAATAATACACATAAGCTAAAATCTACAAAAACGCGACATTAAAGCCAAACGAGAAACCCGCGTCGCGAGTCAAACGTGTGTGTGTCCGATACGCTAAAACGTGTGATTACGCACCTGAAGCTACCCCGACACGTCGCTATACGCAGAAAATCACCAAACCCACACACGTATCACACATGTCGCAAAAGTTAAAAGTATAGGAAATAGGCTAATTGGTTCCAGATTTTGCTACAGATAGAATTTTAAAAAGTTGCATATACCATAGGTCTTAAAAATGTAGCAGACACCCACACAATAAACCCCAACACCCAGGTCCCCCATTTGGCCACAATTTGCGGCCAGAAAGAATATTCCAGCGGCCCACCTAGGGAGTTGTGCTTCCGTGCTTTGTGTGTGTTCTCTAAATCTAGTGTACATGCTCCACTAAATACAATTTTTGCCTGAAGCAATCGGGTCACAAGCATATCACAACAGAGCACAAAGCCTAGTTAAAAAGCTAATTTAACACTAAACTAAAACATTATGGTGTTTTAGTGCAACCTGAAACAAATCCTAGGTTAAAACAACACTATAAGCACTTAATTAAGTTAACCAAGCCATAAAAATGCTAACTTAACATAAACTTCACTAATTTCCCTTCATTAGCATTAAAAAGCACAAAAAAAATGATTTTTAGCTAATTAAACTACAAGTTATGAACTAAGGTGATATGGGTGAGTTTAATACCTCCAAAAGATCCTAGGGAAACCTCCCTTCCAGCCCTTGCCTTCAAAGGCACTGATTTGCCACCAAAATCCCCAAAAAAGCCATTTTTCCAAAGGTTTTTGTGAAGGAAAAAGGGATTTTGTGTAAGGTTTGTGTATGGATCAAAGAGAAGCAAAAGAAGAAGGTAATGATGAGGATGCTGCTGCTACTGCTGCTGCTGCTATCTCTGCTCAGATTTCAGAAATGAGAGGAAAAGAGAGAAATGAGAGAGAGAGATGTGGTCAGAAGTCAAGCCCATTCTCACCTAACCCAAACCATACCTCCCATTCCTTCATTTTCATTAAAAAAAAAGGTTTGACTTGGTTTATTTGGGGATATATCAACCATACAAGAAGAAAGAAAATGAAAATGGCTATACTTAACCTATGTTACAAAAAAGGTGATAAGTGTGCATGCTTGCCACACTAAACCTTGCTTAGGAAAGTAATTAAGGAAAATTTTAATTAAGGTGAACACAAGCTAAATTAACAAAACCCATTCATATATAAAAACACTTCTCATCACAACTAGAATTAGTTTCATTCAAGTTTACAAAAAGAAATTAAGATTTTCGGGTTTTTATGAAAAACACGCATCATAACCAACTAACGCGAAATTAACCTAAACGAATTTCAAAGCGTTACAAGTCGACAGACTAACCTGTACACATGTGACCAGGGAACTGCTATCGGACAATAGGTATAATACCAACTAGCAGGTTCCCGGCGAGTCCTTCCAGTGTACTCATAACCCAATGAGCACCTGCATACTATCTTAGGTGAACATACTAACACCAATGGCTTGTGAGACCTGGCCATCGCCCCTCGTCGGGGTCTCGATCTGTATACACTAGTCTACACTTGAGTATCAATACCCGGTCTCGATACTCCTACGACTAGGGACATTTAAGGATTTGCTTATAGACCCCCAGCTCCCACGTATGTGATCGCCATGACAATGCTGGCAGTCAAGCAAGAATCCTATGGGCTCTATCAACATATATATGATGATAAAGAAAAACCAGATAGCATACTATCATCTTGAGTAAAACTGTTTCATCAGTATAGGTCCTGCCTCTATCATCATAATCACAAGTCCGCGACTATGATACTTGCCTTGAGGGCACTATAGCCAACAATCTCCCACTTGCACTTAAGGCCAATTATTGCGATGTCTCATACTCATAGCCCGTGTGATACCGAACACCCAACTTCTCTACTAATCAGTTTCGCAAAGCCCGTTTGCGAAATTGATTGCGTTCGAGAAATAGCTTCAGTGAGTGGATCCGCTCCAATGTTTCTTTCTGTATCTCTCTAAATCTCAATTTCGCGGAGAAAACTATCTCCCGAAATGAGCAATACTTGTCTTAGAATTTGTCTGGATGTCTGATGGGACCCAGTTCATAAATGAACTCCAAATCCAGCAAACTACTTAGACTGTATCGTCTACTGAATTTAATCAGTATCTTGCGCCATGCCTTTCCTCAGTATCCGCTTGGACCACCTGTCCAACAAACTGTCCCTCAGAAGAGGGAAAAAATATAACTCCGACAGTCACTCTGTCATCCAGGTCACCTGCGAAGCTTGAAATGACAACCTTCTCCTGAAGGAGGCTGCCGTTACCATATCCTTAGAACATCCATTTATATTCATAAACTGCTTCCCAATGTTTCTCCACGATTGGATAAATATATCTGCTTATTGCAGCTAGTGCAAAAACAACATCTGGTGTGGTACTTGACATTTCATGATTAACTCAATTGCCTAAGCAAGTGATATGTTAATCATGTAGATCCCTCTCCCCTTTAGCTTGTAAGACCCCTTTAGAGAGGTTGACTCCATCACCTGCAGGTTCACCACCATGCCAGGAGTCGTCCATTTAATGTCAAAGTACCCAGATTAGGATACTTCCCAAATCTAGATCTAAAATCATAGATCTAGTAACCAGAAAACTTGATATTACATCCATATCCCGTGTGGAGAAACAACTTTGTTACAACCATAGTACAACCGATCGTAGTATAAAAATATCTCTTCATATCAAGTGCATATCATCCCAATAGCTGGAAATCACTCTCTACTACCTTCTTAGCAGATCCATTTCCTATTTTGATGAAGTCAAAGCATATGACTGTCACATCAAAATTAGATAATTTATTTCCGCTATACCTGCTTTATTCTATAAATAGACATAAGCTACTTGCCCACTATGCTTCCGCTGCTCCCACTGACTACAACAACCCTCTGGCAGAGTCATATACACGTGCACTTCTAAAGCTTGTTTAGAACGACGCCATACTCATTCTCCTGCCGGGTCTTATAGTCTAGAACAGCAACAATGGAAAGTCTGGGTAAACAAGAACCTCCCTGTCACCGTCTCTGAGAAGATCGAAGTACCTCTCGGGTGCTTGAGGTTACCCACCAAATCTGCGGAGTGGCTAATGGAACATCAAATCCAATTGAATCCTTAGGTTTTATTAAATTTCTAGTAATCGTTTGTGGTTCTGGAATAACTTCCAGTTCTACCATACTCCCACTTCTGTTTTCTGAAAAAATCCATTTTATTAAAATTGTGGCGAGTCAAGAACAATATAAATATTGATCTTCCTGATGGTAGAAAGTTAACCCTCGTCAAAGCCCGGGATAACCTACAAACAGCCATTACTGAAACGTGCCTTGAGTTTATCCGGATTCTGGTTTTAAGTATCAGCCGGACAACTCCCTATACCTTAACATCGTCAAGATAAAAATTGATTCTATATATATCTGATATAGAAACAAAAGCACTAATTTAATCAGAACCAGATTCAAAATCATGCAACATTCTCCAGTGCATATCAACAAAATGGAAAGAGGACAATCATCATTACTCATTTAGGAGTGCATCCATATATGAGTAATCCGAAAGAGAAGCAAGTTCTCAAAACCATTACTATCAGCGGAATACCAAACACAAGTATCTACATCTTCGACTTCATCGAAGAATCCTGATACTTCCAACAAATGGTTCTCTACTTTATTCTTATACCTATAACTTCTCAATATCCGGACTTTGCATTTCAATGAAATACTTGTCCAGAACTGGAGAAGTCACAAGTAAACAGAATATAGTACGAATACCAACCCCATTGTCCTAACTGACACTGGAAAACATACAATACTTTGTATAAATCCCCTGAGTCCAATAACTCAAACTCTGTGCGTCATAGGTTGAAAAACTGTACTTTGGTTAAGAAGAGTTACACCGCTGTTGAATGCACCTTACCTAATCACCAACTGATACAGGTAAATGTCATAGATAGAATATCAAAAATTTATATCTCACTTTATAAAATAAATGTACAGATATACCAGTTTGAAATTGGTGCATAACAACGGATATTTAAAACCAAATATTTGCCATCCGGCAAAATCCAAATGATTTCCTCAAATATCACCAATTACTACGAATTCCGATATAATGAGGATCTAATCACCCAATTCCCAATATCTTACTCCCACTCACCATCTGTAATAACATACAGATGTGAGAAACTGATCTGGTAAATACATACCATGAAGTTAGATTCTTATTAGGAAAACAGTTTTCAATTAACATCGCATAGTAAAACTGAAACATGAAAATGTTTCAAAAGGGTTAACTGGTATTCCTAGTAACGCCTCTTCCATTATCCTGAATCATGACAGTAACCATATACTTACCTGCCCTCACTGCAATCCCTTTATTATGTCTTTACTTATTACCTTCTGTACACCTCCTTTACGCTAATTGGTTTTCTTCATTCCCTACCCTTCGGCACCAGCCTAAGGTTTGTAAGAAGACTATCCAATAAGTGTAATAGGTGTACTCTCCTAATCCTAGGATCCCTCGCAACCTGAGAGATGGTAAAGAGAAAAGACATCTGAATAATCCTATTCAATTTCTCTTGAACCGGAAACCATCCCCGAATCTGGAACGAATTCCTTCGAGTTCGTATGTAACTATACGATGACATATGCAATGGAAGTGGATATCCGTAGTGATACGGAGTGTTCTAGAGAAATGCAAAGTGAATGTAGGAGTGACAGGGGTATACACGGTCTTTGTCGTGAATGATGGTGATCGCAATTTCCTCTGCCATTATTCTAATCCCTTTATATGTCTTTACTTATTACCTTCTGTACACCATAGTTAAGCTTGTTGGTTTTCTTCCTTCCCTACCGTTCGTCACTTGCCTATGGTTTGGAAGAAGACTATCCAATAAGCTCAATAGGTGTACCCTCTCCTAATCCTAGGAGCCCTCACAACCTGAGAGAAGGTAAAGAGAAAAGACAACCGAATAATCCTATTCAATCTCTCCAGAACCAGAATCCATCCTCGAAAAAGTTCCTTCGAGTTCGTATGTAACTATACGATGGATTTATCCAATGGAAGTGGATGTTCATAGTAATACGAGGTGTTCTGGAAAAATGCAAAGGTGATATAGAAGTGGCAATGATGTATGCGACACCGTGACATTCCAAAATCCATAGTGTTTTAAGAAGGTTCGGTCAACTAGGTTTTATGAGTTTTAGTCAAAGGTCGAGTCAAAGTCGCAGCCAGAGAGAGAGAGAAGAAACACTCATCGCGCACTCTAACCTAGATCCGAATGGTTAATCATTTTATCTAATCTTGATGGCTCCCACTGTTTCCTCGAATTCTCCTCCAAACCCAAAAAGAGAATTAGTCGGAATCACCCGAGGAGTAATCCTACTCATCAGTGGGAATCGGGATCCAACTACCATCGCATGATGACTTGATGGAAGCCACTCAAGTCACCACACTCCTGAAGGTATGCGCAAGCCTGGAAAGTTTCCTGTATATTTGAAACTCCCGATGTGTGTTTTTACCCCAAGCGGCTTATGACCTTGACTAGGTCAACATATCATAAGTCACAAGTCAAGTTCAACCCGTCATTATCCTGGATTAATTAGACCCACCCGTACGAGCCCTTGACTAGGTCAACATGACCGTACGACTGTCCTAACCAATCGCATATCCATGCAAGAGAAAAGTACTACAGAGCTACCGAACACTACGCCTTGACTAGGTCAACATATGTAGCACGAATACTAAGCAATACTTGTCTGAAATGACGGAGGGCTACGGCTGGTTTTTGGAGAAAAACCTTTAACGTAATGAACTTGATATCGTTGAAAGTATCCAAGTGGTTTTACAAATATATAGTGGCGAAAACTTTTGCTAAAGAGGTCACTCCCGGTGAAGGGATCTCGGCTCTTTCCCCGTCGAATGAGGTGCAGGATATCTCAAACTGAATACCACGATGCAAAGCAAAAGAAAACGACTATAGTGAAGTTATTACGTTGATGCAAACTTTTACTCAAGGGGTCACTCCCGATGAAGGGATCTCGGCCCTTGCCTCGTCGAATGAGGTGCTGGATATTCATAACTAAATACCACTGTGCAAAGCAAAAGAGAACGTCTGTAATGTCAGTTTTTAAAAACTTGGTTCCAACAACATCATATACAGGTTTGTTTTATCCTTGCATTGATAAGAATCAACGCAGTCCCATCAATTAATCACACCAGAAAAGAACGAAAATAAAATTTACGTATATGCCATCCGCATTCGCTACTGGGTCCCATCATCACCCGTTAGGTTACTTAACTAACGACAGAGCGGGGACTGGGCTAGCGCTGGTGCAAAACATATACAACATCTACTAGTATATATAAATATATATATATAACATTCGTCCCAGGCATGATATAAAGCAACATCACAGAAACATCACAGAATGGTGGATAATCTGGAGCCCCGAGTTTCACTTGAGCCGCAAGTGAGACCCGACGTTCCCTGTCGTGTGGATAGCATGTGCAATGAAACCTAGACCCCTACGAGTGCGGCAAGTTACCCGCTAAAACCAGAAGTGAGGCAGCCCCCTTCAGCAACGTGAATGGACCACCCAACACTTCACGGAATCCGGTAACTTAAGCACCCCTCCTGGGTCACCTATACCCCCTATGAGTGTGGCGAATGGCCTGCCAATTCTAGAGTAAGGTCCCCTCCGTCCTAATGCCATGAGATGCGGACCAGTTTCCGTGTAGAACCCGGCTATTCGTGCACTCCACCGCGGGGTAATCCTAGTACAGAAAAGAAAAAAAATATACAAGGGTGACATCGACCTTAACCCGGTCGTGCCCCAAAAGAATAATATACAAACTGGCGACGACAGTCCACATGTCGGACGCTCACCCCGCAATATCAAATGTACAAATGAAAAAAAATTGTACTAACATTGCACCATTGCTATCCACCACGACGATCCAACCAACATCACAGCACATCACAGAACATCAACATGAATATCACGTTCGCAAATTCGTCTAAAAGAACATATAGCAGTTAGACGGGTTTACCGATCAAATGACATTTACGGTCACAGATAGAAATGTATGTACTGTTAAACGCACACTTAAAATATCGATCGACTAAATTCCAATTTGGCCCGAATAGAAAAAACAACACTTTACAGAAAACTGGGCCAAGACAGTATATGTCAAAAATCACAATTCCAAGTCAGGGGGCTACAGGAAATATTTCAAAGCCCGTCGCCACTAAATGGCCGTGGATCCGCCGCCAATAGGGGGTAAGTGAGGCGGTTCCGCGGCGCTTTAGAGGTATCAGAAGTCCAAATTTTTTCTGTACCCCTAAAATCGCCTGCACGGATTTTTAAGCCACTGGAAAATATTTTTTGTACACTTTTGAAAATCGGCAGAGAACAGAAAAATGAATCCGTGATTTTGGAAATTTCCGTCTATCGATCTTTTAAGCACGTTTAAATAAGCTAGTAGGGGGTTTAAAGGGTGGCTCTGATACTATGAAGGGTCACGGCAGCGCCCCGGCCATCGAAACGCGACCAAAATGCGGAACAAAATTTTTCTAAACTGGTGCTACCGCTACCCGATTCCCGGATCGACCATAAACCCTAAACAAGCATACAATAAAAGAAGTTGGAATCGTTATACCGAGTTAATCCGAGTCCTTCGGTCTTCATTCCAATCTCCTAGCGGTTCTTTGACGAAGTTTGGTTGCCGGTCTTCCTTCATCTCCGATGATCCACCCGAGGGAAACGACGCAAGCTCCAACCTCGACAAATGAGCTAACTTACACTCCAAAGTCGCTAGCGATGGAGAGTGGGGGTGCATGAAAGTGTCACTACAATTTTCTCTCTACCCATGAGCTCAATGAGAGACTCAAGAAGAAGATGAAGGAGGTGAAAGCTTTTGGCATGAGTAAAAATAATGCTAAGTGTTTTTTGTGAACTTAAGAGAGTGAGGAGCCCAATGTAATAATGTGATCAAAAAACCAAATGAAAATGAAGCCTCCATCCCCAATGAAGTGGCCGGCCCCTCCTCTCTCCTCCACACAAAAAAATATCATTTCCAAGCCATCATATAAAATATTCACATCATACTTTGCTCCATGCCTCAAAGCCATGCTTTGACTCACCTTTTCCACCTCATTTTTTAATTGAATTTCTAAAAGAAAATCAATAAAAAGGGTGGCATCTTCTAGAAGCTATTCCGTATAAAATACGGAATACTTCCCGGTACATGTATCGAAATACATATACGTGTATTCGTACCAAAATACGAATAGCCGAGAGAGAAAATGAATAGTGAACAATAATACTGGAATACGTATATACAAATACATATATAAATTATTAAATCAAAACCCGATTTAATAATCCGGCTTAATCCTAAGCCGTTAGTATTATCAACTGTCCGATTAAAGTCTGCGCAGCTCGTGGACATATTTAATCGGACACCTGTATGTATCAACATACGTCATGTACACCATATCGCCTGAACCGTGAAAACCCTCTGTATGGGACTCTAAAGACTCGTCAATACTCTGGCAGTGGGTTTAATCACAAGCACGTCAGCGGCACTAGCTGTACGTAACGGCTACCCAGGTATTGAGCAAAAGGGAGGCCGACGAGCAAACTCATGCACAACCTGTCACGACCCGAAAGAGCACGTGACTGGCCCTTGAACCATATGAAGTCTATAGGACCCCATCTGATCCAAGTAAGCCAAAAGCCCAGCAATCTAAAACCATTTAAAGAGTAAATAAGGAAAACTGTTTTTGAAAAGTAAGGAAATCATGTTTGGAAATCAAAGTTTTTAAATAACTAAGCCGAATATGCATTTTTTTAAAAATGTGTAACCTTTCCTGAAAATTTCGGCAGAGTTTCCTTTGTAAAAACTGGCCCCGAACGGGGTACAACAAGAATAATATATATGAAATGATAAAAGGCATCCCCAAGCGGGAGCTAGCTCTTCGTCCATCGACGGTCACAACCACGCAAGCAATAATAATATACAACGCCAAAGGGTGAGGATCAAAACCCAAAAAAAAAGAAACTCAAAACAGCCAGAAAACCGTAATATTACTAGCGCGACTCTAAGGTCGAAATAAAACAACACTGTTTTCTAAGTCTGAAACATTAAACAAGTTTTGGTTGATGGAAATTCTAGATACAATAAATGATACATGAACAATGGCGGTTCTGATACAAAAGAACCCACCTATCCAAGCAAGTCACCCATAAGGAAGCAGTGTGCCAGAAATGCCGCTATGGAATCTATACGGCAAAAACCTGCAAGGACTGGGGCGCAACGGGGGTGAGTTGCCAACTCGTGAATAGAAAATATCTACAAGCAGAGATCGAATGCATGACCGATCCTAGGTCAATACGATCAGATATAAATAAACCTCAATATGAATAAAGCTGAAGCATGCTAAACTGGCAATGTAATCTCTACATGAGTGTAATGCCAAGTGCTCGTGCTAGTGCCTCAGGTAATAGCATGTCATGAATATGAGGTATGATCAATGTAATCAAATCTGCACACACGTGGATCCCGTCCACTCGTCACCCAATGACAATAACCATCATGCAAGTAAATATCATGAAACCTGTGCATGGAAATATGATGATATAACCCACCCGTGTCCCTCGCGACACGTCAAAATCATGGAACCGGAGTGCCCAGCATCGGCACTCGAAAACATCATGAAAACTGTGCCCAGCATCGGCACGTAAATCCTCATATATCGGGCTCCGTCAGTCCGGATCGGCCCGCGGGCTCTGTCTGCGGTATCGGCCCTCGGCCCCGGCAGGACGCCCAAATCTATCCATCGACTCTGGTCAGTATCCTCCGGATAACCGCCAGGTCCAACCAATCACCGGTAGGTACTCGCCCGCCTCCAGACTCAATCGGTAAAGCTCATCGATCATCTTGCCGAGGGGAACCATACCGGGTCCACCATGTACCGGCAATCGGCTCATCCATTCCTCGATTCGGGTTTCATATGTCGCTCTCAGCACCGAGAAAACACATGGTGGACGCACTGAAATATCATATCAAAGGTAACCGGGTTTTTAAAGCAATGACATATTCTCTTTTGAAACACTCTCGGTTCCCAAATCCAGAAATATCATAGAAACAACATATCTCAATGCGTATAATCAAAATCATGAAGTATGCGACATGTAAAGGAAGGTATGCATATCATCATGTCATGCAAGGATCATATACTGAATGCAATAGTACTACAGTGTAGTGACATGGCAATTATCGATGATGAGTGTGTGAGCCGGCAACAAGTGTACGTGGAACATATGCATCATCGATAATGGTGCTGGTGTCCTAGCAGCATGACGGAAATATAACCACAGTACAAGCGATGCAATGCAAATAGCATGAATATGCGGAATCGAATAATCAACGCAAAAGTAAAGAATCTACACCAATCTGTACAAGTCATGCAGGGGTGCCATTTGAAATAAGACGAATCAGGGCTTTTGGAAAAACAAGGGCTACAGTGTTTTAAGAAAAGATACATCATTTGAAAATATCCGTATGACCCTTCTGCCTATCTTTAAAATATCCCCGATTCGTTAGTTTGAAATAGGTATGACTCGGTCCAGTCTAATGTCTACTAAGTAATCTAGACAGGAGGGGTAAGAAACCACCTAATCTGAGTCAATATATATAGATATGATAGTCGGTGATCCCGCCTCAATAACATATCGTAAGATATCCTCGAGTCATGAGTGCAGATCTATCATCAATATCGGCTCGTACGGTAGATCGTCGTACGGCATCCCAATAGCTGGGTAGGGGTCAATATCACAGTACCTCATCACATATCAGGTATCACTATCATCAGATCGCATAATCTGGGGTACTACTCTAAGTCTAGTACAAATCGATACCATCTATAAAAATATGAATGCGGGTAAAGCACATGTCCAAAGGCCCGCTAAAACTATCATATCGCACCTCGAAGACAAGCTATGTCACATCGCCGATCTCACGGCCTCACATCAAGTATCATCTCAAACCACGTATCATCCTCAAATCCCGTATATAAACACATAGTCCCATACCCATGTGTAGATATACGCACCATCATATGCACTCTAATAAATGAAAGAATGAATGCAAGTATGTGTGTAAATGTATGAGTGAGTGCAACCACTACTCTAGGGTTCGCACTATACTAAACCAATATATTCTTATCATCAAAATATCATTATTACCATCAATAACCCTAAACAACACAATATAAATATTCGTGTGTATACGTATTCGTATACATCACCACGGACTGCGGGGGTGCTATACGCCATCCACCCGACTTCTCCCCGTAGATATAAATCTACTCACATTGCTTCTCGTGTGCCAAAGCCGATGTCGCTATCTTCACCTCCTTTGCCTCAACATCACGCGGGGTACCTACAAGTATATCACAATGCTAAAGCACATGAAAATCACATCGGAAACCAAAATAGCACACGCTACCCGCATAGGTAAAAACCTATCGACTCGCATGTAAACACAATCAAAATCCACTTGTCGTTGACGTCCAAACGCCACCCGACAGGAATGAATCACCAAATACCAAAATCCATGCTAAAACAAGTCCCAAATTATACGCCAACATAGGAAAATCAACCCAGATTTCACCCTAGATGGAATCAGTCAAAACTAGACATACTCAGGATCAAAACTAGAGGAAATGGGGGCATGCACAGAAAACGAGGCAATTCCTTAAAATACCTTATTTTAGAATTTTCCATAATTTTTCCCCATTTATCTGTATTTAATTATACCAGAATATTAAAATATTCATTAAAATAATATTAAATTATAAAATTTCCCAAAAATCATATTTTATTATTTTGAAGACGTTACAATCTACCCCCCTTAAAGAAATTCGGTCCCCGAATTTAAATTTAAACCCCCAAATACTAAAATATTTCAATACAAATTTCAAGTCATCGGGGCTCCGAAATCATCTATACATAAAACATCATAGCGCAATGCATGCGCATGAGTACTGAGCAGATAACTCAAAAGCAACACTCCATCAAGCATCCGCAATCATCGGAGTCATGGTAACGACACAATGTCAAATCCAGTACAAAATCAATATGATATGGACCAAGACTATACATGTAGATACCCAATCTATACATGTAATTAGCTGATGCAACTGTATGCCAAATCTTTTTAAGTCGCTGTGCGATGCGCGTAACACTGCACAGTGGCGGACGTTTCTCATAAGAAAATAACTATATATGTGTATATATATCCTTTGTTTAATAAGCACGTTCCACCATTTTGAAAATAATCAGAAGGGTTTCCTTGTTTTTAAAACGTTTTGTGTCATATCGGACACGTAGGTATATACTGAGACTATAGCTCGCTTTTCGGAAATCCCTTCGATAACTATCGATGCATGCAAAATATATCCAGGCACTGTCCACTGACTAGTCCTGCTCAGTATGAAAGCAAATATCCCACATCATAAAAATGTACTGCTCCAAAAGGAATAAATTCCAAAAATGCACATAACACCACCCTGTGCGTCTGACACGCACGGAAATCAAAATCCATATATGCGCTAAACATGTGCACAAAACAACATCTAGGTGCAACGGGTGTGCACGAAGCATCTGTCATAGGCAACATGTGTGCCTGACAGCCAAAACAGGTGCATCTGACATGAACGAAGAATCTCGATTTAGTGCATCTGGTGTGCCCCAAAATCGTATCTCAAAACATGCGCCCAACATGCGCGAAAATCCAAATCGGTGCATCCATCATGCACGAATGAAAATCTAGACCCTACGCACTCAATATGCACGGAATCACAAAATCCAATAGCAACGTCGAATATGCGTAAGTCCAGTCAAAAGCACGGAGTGCAAGAATCCACATCAATATCACAATCAAAATCGACATACCGAAAGGCATCAAATCGAAGTCAGGTGCAATCGTAATGCACAAAATATAAATCCGGTGCAACAAAGGCACGAAATATAAATCTGATGCGATAAACGCAAGAAACATAAAACTGGTGCGACAAATGCACGAAGTATAGAACTGGTGCATCCCATGCACAAATACCAAGCAATAACTCAAATACGTAAGCAGCAACACCAAGTGTATCCAGATATGAAGAAAATCATAAACGTGTGCAGCTGCGGGCACAAAACACATATCGATGCACTACAAGTACATATAAGCTATACCGAGTGCAAAATCAAAACACTAAAATTACATGAAACTCTGCTGGAAGCGTAAATCAAATCACCCGCATAAAATAGGCATGAAATCGCAATCAACAGCTCAAGAGTAATAACTATGTACAAGGTATAAATACCCAGTAGGTGCAACCATGGTGCACAAAATCAAATATCATGAAACTCAGTCATCAAGACTAAATCATGCGAATAGATCGCCCAAAATACCGAAATCCAAAGCAACGGATACGTGATAATCAAATCACAAAATCATAAATCATAATTACCGTTGTCGGTATACCCTCCTTCAGGGTCGAGAAGGTACCGGTACATCCGATGCTAGCGGCGCAAGATATCTACTTGCCTCTTGCTCGCGGCTGGCGTCCTCTGCCTCTGGTTCCTGATCTTTCCTGTAGATTACCAACTCGCAATCCATCGGCTTATCGGCCCGGTCAGGTGTGCTGACAGGAACGATTCCGTTCTTGCACTTCCCTGGTCATCTCTCGGTCAATCCTCACGACCGCTCGTAAAGCAGCACATCTCTGGCGCCGACCTCGGGTCCTCTGAATGCATATCACACATCCGATCCTGGGTGCAACTCTTATTGCAGCAGTGTACTGGAAGGAATCCTACTCAAGGTCTCTTCTGATCTTGCCTAAGCCAAACTGTAAGGAGGCTGGTACTCTGGCGTAATCTTTTCTCGCTCTCTGGACCTCTGCGTCCTTAGTACAACATCTCCTCGGAAGCTGGTCGCATCTCTACGCCTCTGTATGCATGTCCGGCCTTTAATCTTAACGGGATGTAGTAACAGCTCGTCTGCCTCTCGCACGAACTTCTTGTCCCGCTTGTCTGTATCATCGACCATTCGACGTCGCGTCTTTATCTGCACACTGCAATGTCCTCGGCTACGGTCCACCCGAAGTCTCTAACACGGACTCGAAATCACGAACTCAGTATCTTCATCACTCAGTAGAAGATATCTAGCCGAACATGTCCTCAGCGTGCATATCGCATCTCTGATGTCAGCGGAGTGGAACGTCATCTCGTCGAAATCTCGTGCGAACTCTTTACTCCACCTTGCTCCACTATCGACTGATTCGGACTCATCTCATCATGGCTACACAGACTGCGCTCCGACGGCTATGCTCGTATCTGGAGTCTCCCAAGCAGTGTCCCATCACATGATATCCGAAAGATGTCGAACCATCCGATCGACTCGTCAGAACCTCATAATCCCCCAAGAGATCAACATCTCGGGTACAGTTTAATAGTATCGAGTACATGCCACAACGTCGGTGGTCCAGCCGTAGAAGGGCAAACCAAAGCCTCACTAATAGCGCCGAGGAACTGCCGCAAACCCTAAGGTTCAAAGGTTTTCACACGGTCATTAAGTCGAGTTAGGGTTTCATTCTTCTAGAGGGTCCATAGAATCACCTGCATGTCTTTCCGTATACTTTAAACTTGGAAAATGGGTTCCTGACATTCGATCGTCTCAATCGACTCTCAACGAATCTGCGTGAAGTCGTCTCTAGCTGGAATCAATCTATCTGATGACCTCGCATCGGGGTAAGCGAACGAACCACATGTCCTAGTCATTAATCCTCGGTGACTAGCGACTCACTATCACATCTCTAAGAATATGCTCATGCTGCAGTAGCTCCAATCATCTGGGCGATATCTCATCACTCGCAGCAACAACTGGCTCATTCGTCGGTACGCTAAGCAGCGCCTCAACCATCATGAATAAGCGATACATCAACGGTCATCACATCCTGGTTGGCCTCTATCAGTGGCTCAATCCTCTGGTACCGTCCGGTACATCCTAGAAATCTCACAGCAGCGATATGTCAAACGCCCATAGTGCGGAAACACAAAATACGAAGCCTCAATGCAACCGTATGTCTCTGGAATCACGCCCCGGTCAGTCCTCGTCCGTGATGAGCTTATGCTGACAACTCGAGCCGTAGCTCACTCTGCCCGTGCAATCGCGGCAGCAAAACCATAACCAGTATCGATGAAGATAGATCATAGGAAGGAATATGACACAATGCAAGGAAATGTACAACCTAAGGTTTCTTAAGCGGAGTGGCGTGTCGTAAGTATGCCGCGGAACATACCCACGGTACGTCACTCTACTTTAGTCACCTATTCCATCAACCAAGGGTCATCCTACACGACGAAAGTTCGGGTTTAATACCCCCTCGACCAAGTCTAAGTTCCGTAAGGTCAAGCCTAAGTTCCGTATATAGATAACGCCCTAGGCTCCACATAGTCAAACTTAGACTCGAACCAAGGTCAACCTAGCGCTCTGATACCAACTTTGTCATGACCCGAAAGAGCACGTGACTGGCCCTTGAACCATATGAAGTCTATAGGACCCCATCTGATCCAAGTAAGCCAAAAGCCCAGTAATCTAAAACCATTTAAAGAGTAAATAAGGAAAACTGTTTTTGAAAAGTAAGGAAATCATGTTTGGAAATCAAAGTTTTTAAATAACTAAGCCGAATATGCATTTTTTTAAAAATGTGTAACCTTTCCTGAAAATTTCGGCAGAGTTTCCTTTGTAAAAACTGGCCCCTAACGGGGTACAACAAGAATAATATATATGAAATGATAAAAGGCATCCCCAAGCGGGAGCTAGCTCTTCGTCCATCGACGGTCACAACCACGCAAGCAATAATAATATACAACGCCAAAGGGCGAGGATCAAAACCCAAAAAAAAGAAACTCAAAACAGCCAGAAAACCGTAATATTACTAGCGCGACTCTAAGGTCGAAATAAAACAACACTGTTTTCTAAGTCTGAAACAATAAACAAGTTTTGGTTGATGGAAATTCTAGATACAATAAATGATACATGAACAATGGCGGTTCTGATACAAAAGAACCCACCTATCCAAGCAAGTCACCCATAAGGAAGCAGTGTGCCAGAAATGCCGCTATGGAATCTGTACGGCAAAAACCTGCAAGGATTGGGGCGCAACGGGGGTGAGTTGCCAACTCGTGAATAGAAAATATCTACAAGAAGAGATCGAATCATTGACCCATCCTAGGTCAATACGATCAGATATAAATAAACCTCAATATTAATAAAGTTGAAGCATGCTAAACTGGCAATGTAATCTCTACATGAGTGTAATGCCAAGTGCTCGTGCTAGTTCCTCAGGTAATAGCATGTCATGAATATGAGGTATGATCAATGTAATCAAATCTGCACACACGTGGATCCCGTCCACTCGTCACCCAATGACAATAACCATCATGCAAGTAAATATCATGAAACCTGTGCATGGAAATATGAGGATATAACCCACCCGTGTCCCTCGCGACACGTCAAAATCATGGAACCGGAGTGCCCAACATCGGCACTCGAAAACATCATGAAAACTGTGCCCAGCATCGGCACGTAAATCCTCATATATCGGGCTCCGTCAGTCCGGATCGGCCCGCGGGCTCTGTCTGCGGTATCGGCCCTCGGCCCCGGCAGGACGCCCAAATCTATCCATCGACTCTGGTCAGTATCCTCCGGATAACCGCCAGGTCCAACCAATCACCGGTAGGTACTCGTCCGCCTTCAGACTCAATCGGCAAAGCTCATCGATCATCTTGCCGAGGGGAACCATACCGGGTCCACCATGTACCCGCAATCGGCTCATCCACTCCTCGATTCGGGTTTCACATGTCGCTCTCAGCACCGAGAAAACACATGGTGGACGCACTGAAATATCATATCAAGGGTAACCGGGTTTTTAAAGCAATGACATATTCTCTTTTGAAACACTCTCGGTTCCCAAATCCAGAAATATCATAGAAACAACATAGCTCAATGCGTATAATCAAAAGCATGAAGTATGCGACATGTAAAGGAAGGTATGCATATCATCATGTCATGCAAGGATCATATACTGAATGCAATAGTACTACAGTGTAGTGACATGGCAATTATCGATGATGAGTGTGTGAGCCGGCAACAAGTGTACGTGGAACATATGCATCATCGATAATGGTGCTGGTGTCCTAGCAGCATGACTGAAATATAACCACAGTACAAGCGATGCAATGCAAATAGCATGAATATGCGGAATCGAATAATCAACGCAAAAGTAAAGAATCTACACCAATCTGTACAAGTCATGCAGGGGCGCCATTTGAAATAAGACGAATCAGGGCTTTTGGAAAAACAAGGGCTACAGTGTTTTAAGAAAAGATACATCATTTGAAAATATCCGTATGACCCTTCTGCCTATCTTTAAAATATCCCTGATTCGTTAGTTTGAAATAGGTATGACTCGGTCCAGTCTAATGTCTACTAACTAATCTAGACAGGAGGGGTAAGAAACCACCTAATCTGAGTCAATATATATAGATATGATAGTCGGTGATCCCGCCTCAATAACATATCGTAAGATATCCTCGAGTCATGAGTGCAGATCTATCATCAATATCGGCTCGTACGGTAGATCGTCGTACGGCATCCCAATAGCTGGGTAGGGGTCAATATCACAGTACCTCATCACATATCAGGTATCACTATCATCAGATCGTATAATCTGGGGTACTACTCTAAGTCTAGTACAAATCGATACCATCTATAAAAATATGAATGCGGGTAAAGCACATGTCCAAAGGCCCGCTAAAACTATCATATCGCACCTCGAAGACAAGCTATGTCACATCGCCGATCTCACGGCCTCACATCAAGTATCATCTCAAACCACGTATCATCCTCAAATCCCGTATATAAACACATAGTCCCATACCCATGTGTAGATATACGCACCATCATATGCACTCTAAGAAATGAAAGAATGAATGCAAGTATGTGTGTAAATGTATGTGTGAGTGCAACCACTACTCTAGGGTTCGCACTATACTAAACCAATATATTCTTATCATCAAAATATCATTATTACCATCAATAACCCTAAACAACACAATATAAATATTCGTGTGTATACGTATTCGTATACATCACCACGGACTGCGGGGGTGCTATACGCCATCCACCCGACTTCTCCCCGTAGATATAAATCTACTCACATTGCTTCTCGTGTGCCAAAGCCGATGTCGCTATCTTCACCTCCTTTGCCTCAACATCACGCGGGGTACCTACAAGTATATCACAATGCTAAAGCACATGAAAATCACATCGGAAACCAAAATAGCACACGCTACCCGCATAGGTAAAAACCTATCGACTCGCATGTAAACACAATCAAAATCCACTTGTCGTTGACGTCCAAACGCCACCCGACAGGAATGAATCACCAAATACCAAAATCCATGCTAAAACAAGTCCCAAATTATACACCAACATAGGAAAATCAACCCAGATTTCACCCTAGATGGAATCAGTCAAAACTAGACATACTCAGGGTCAAAACTAGAGGAAATGGGGGCATGCACAGAAAACGAGGCAATTCCTTAAAATACCTTATTTTAGAATTTTCCATAATTTTTCCCCATTTATCTGTATTTAATTATACCAGAATATTAAAATATTCATTAAAATAATATTAAATTATAAAATTTCCCAAAAATCATATTTTATTATTTTGAAGACGTTACACAACCTCTACTGAGCCTGACAGTGACAATATCCGTACAGTCCAGTCTGTTCGTCTAAGAGTATCGCATATCGAGTCTAAGAGGGTGGATAAAGTCAGACCTCTAACAACGCGACATTTAGTGTCGGTATGAAACCCCATCACCACCTGAGAAACTATCGATCCTGGATCGATAATTCTCGTTCACCGTGGCCATGGATTTATGGTGATGGCCATCCGTACACAACACGACATCAACCCCCAATATCGGGAGAGACGAATCCCTGACTATCCGATCACTGCCTCCATGTGGCTCGGGACTGTACCCAACTAAACCTGTTTGCACGACTCCTTTGAGCCGTGGTAGGGTAGTAATCAAAGCACAGTGGGAACTCACACGAGACAAATGACGATCTCAGGTCGACAGACTAACCTGTACACATGTCACCAGGGAACTGCTATCTGACAATAGGTATAATACCAACTAGCAGGTTCCCGGCGAGTCCGTCTAGTGTACTCATAACCCAATGAGCACCTGTATACTATCTTAGGTGAACATACTAACACCAATGGCTTGTGAGACCAGGCCACTGCCCCTCGTCGGGGTCTCGATCAGTATACACTAGTCTACACTGGAGTATCGATGCCTGGTCTCGATACTTCCACGACTAGGGACATTTAAGGATGTGCTTATAGACCCCCAACTCCCACGTATGTGATCACCATCACAATGCTGGCAGTCAAGCAAGAATCCTATGGGCTCTATCAATATGTATATGATGATAAAGACAAACCAGATAGCATACTATCATCTTTAGTAAGACTGTTTCATCGGTATAGGTCCTGCCTCAATCATCATAATCACAAGTCCGCGACTATGATAGTTGCCTTGAGGGCACTATAGCCAACAAGTCTAGCCCACTAATGTAGGTTGTTTGCTCCACTTCTTCAAAGATCAAGTGAAGCTAGGAGCTTGAGCAAAGGGACTTCGTGGTGGATCATCGTGGACTTGGAAGGATTCATGCGAACCGGTTCAAACCCTACTAGATCCAAGGAGTCACAAGAGGAGGTCTACAAAGGTTGTATTACTTACCTCTTAGTGTTAGACACTTGTTAGTATGTGATACTTAATGTTGTTACCCTAATTTTCTAGTTCGATTCATGGTTGGTATTGTTTAGCACCCCCTAAAATTTTAATTTAGCATGTGTGATGCAATCCAAACCCTAGGATGGTGCTAGAGAATCCCTATAGTGGTATCAGAGCCAAGCTAGAAATTTAGACGATGTTATAAATATTACAGACCTGAAATAGCTCCAAAAATACGATATTCTGAAACCCTAGAAAGTGCTATCTGTCGATTTTAAAATGGGCTCGAAATTTTTTTTAGCAACTGCAGAAGTTTGTATGATGCACTGAGAACACTGGAGAAAAACGAGGCCCATCCATCGGATTTCACCCGAGCACATGGCTCATTTTTTTGGCCTGGCCTGCCCCCAAACAGCCTCGTTTTCCTTTGGTGCTCTGGTCTGTAGATTTTGGGGTTTCAGGTGTTGTTTGTTTAGCCCAAAATTTCATGTGATGTTAATTTTGCTTAGGGGCTAATTCAGAGTATTTCGTAGTCGTAGTTTTAACATTGTTTTTGGTAACTTGGATGACGTTTAACAGTTCGAGCGAACATCAATCACCCCCTCATTGCTCTCGCTGGAAATTTTCCAAGTGTTGGAATTTTCCAAGTTAAAGATATTGGAAAGTTCATGCATGTAACCTTATGGACCCTCTAGAGGAACGTAACTGTCACGACCCGAAATGGCACGCGACTAGCCCTTGAATCATATGATGTCTATAGGATCCCATCTAATTCAAGTAAGCCAAAAAAAATCGAGAAATCTAAACCATTTTTAGAGAAAGTGATTTGTTAAAATAAGCCGAATATGCATTTTTAAAATCATAAATCTTTTCTAAAAATTTCGGCAGAGTTTCCTTTGTAAATACTGGCCCCAAACGGGTACAACATGCATAATATATAAAAAAGCATCCCCAAGCGGGAGCTAGCACTTCGTCAATTAACGGTCACAACCACGCAAGCAATATAATATACAACGCCAAACGGCGAGAATCAAAACTCAAAAGGAAACTCAAATCATCAAGAAAACTATAATAATACAACGCGCGACTCTAAGGTCGAAAGAATATACAACTGGTCTTCTAAGTCTAATAAAAATACAAGTCTTGTTGATGAAGTTTGTAGATACAACAAAATATAAATAAAGTACAATGGTGGTCACGACACGGGTGAACTCACCTACCAAAGCAATCATCCGGAAAGAAGCAGTGTGCCAGCAAAACCGTCAAGAAACCTCTACGGCAAAACCTGCAAGAAACTGTGGCACAACGGGGGTGAGTTGCCAACTCGTGAGTAGAAAACATCAATGAGCAGAAATCGCATGTATGACTCAATCCTAGGTCATACAATCAATATATATCCTCAAAATAACAACCTGAACCATCTACACATAAGTGTAATATCAAGTGCTCGTGTCAGTGCCTCAGATAGCACCATATCATATGTAGGATGTATGAATGCATCGAAATGAAAACAGAATACATCATGAAAGGAAAACTGTTTTCATAAAATAATGAGATTTCTGTATATTCAAAACGAGGTATCATCAATGAAATCAACATAAATCAGTGTCTAGTATCGACCCAAAACATATATCCAAATTTCCAATATCTCGGGCTTCGGTTATCCGGACTGACAGATATCATGAAACCTCAAATCTCAAAATCTAGGGCTCCGTCTATCCGGACTAGCCCCTTGGCTCCGGCTATCCGGACTGGCCCAACCGATCGGTATCCTCCGGATATCCGTCGAGTCACAATACAATCACCGGTCAGTAGTGCTCCCATGTCACAGGCTCAACACCATCATCTGCGACTTTCTCGCCCCAGGGTACCGCACCGGGTCCACCATGCACAAACAGACGGTTCCTCCTCCTCCTCGAATCGGGTGTATCATAATGCTCAAGAGCCGAGAAAACTCATGGTGGGCTCCTCTCAAATCATATAATGAGAAAACCGCAACTTTCACTTTTAAATGATAATACGTTTATAAAATCCTTGTGGTTTCTCCAAATCCAGAAATCTCATGTAAATCCGAAATCCAAATCTTATAAGTAAATAACAATGAATTCTAACATATTGGGCTCCGGCAACCCAGACTGGCCTTAAAAATAATGCATGACAATGAATATATAAATATGCATGAGTATCATAGTAAAATGCAACAACTAAACTAGCACAACCATGATATATCAGAACTATCGGCTAACACATGATCACAATGAATTAATATTCTCTAAAGTGTATGTGACATGGCAATTACCGATGATGATGTGTGTGAGCCGACAGACAGGTGTACATGGAGCATACACATTATCGGTAATGGTGCTGGTGTCCTGACAGCATAGTTTCATAATCACTAAAGTACACATTAAGCATGAAATGCGATGATAACATGGATATGCAACAATGAATTGTAAATGCAACATTAATGAATTTACATTAGATATGTGAGCCATACAGTTTGTCATTTGAAATAACACGAATCGTGGTGTTTAGAAAATAGGGCTACAGTGTTTTTAAAGAAAGATATGTCCATTGAAATATCCGTAGTACCCCTTGGTCTGTCTTTAAATATTCACGATTCGTTAGTTTGAAATAAGTATGACTCAAGTCCAGAATAACATCTACTAAGTAAGCAACAATACTAAACTAACAGGCTAATCGAAAGGGGTAAGGAAAGCCACCTAAGTCTGAGTCGATATATATATAAATATAATAGTCGGTGATCCCGCCTCAATAGTATCACGTACGATACACTATATCATATGACATTCTCGAGTCAAGAGTGCGGATCAATCATTATAATTATATCTTGTACGGTAAATCTATCGTACGACATCCCAAATCTGGGTACAGGTCAAATAACACATTTATCTCATCATTTATCTGGTATCCTTATCATCATATCATGATCTGGATACTGATCTAACTCTAATACGTACTGATACCATCTACTTATATATATATATATATATATATATATATATGCATGTGTCTGAAAACACATCGCCTAAGGACCCGCTATAAAATCGTGTTGTATCTCATAATACGAACCTCGTCATATCACCGATCTCATGGCATTATGCCCAATGTCATCGACTCATCTCTAAATACCATGTACTATCCTCATCATCCATGTATGTATATATATATATATCCAAACCTATGTGTATTTATATATACATACATATCCCCATATACGCACAAGTAATAAAATGTATGCAAGTTTGTGTGTGTGCGTGTATGCAAATTATTAATCTAGGGTTCGCGACTAAAACTAACTATCGACACTATCATCCAATTACACTAAAATTTATCCACGAACTCCTAAAGTCTATCTAAATAATCATCCAGTCTCATAATAAACATAATTACACACACACACACACACACACACTACACTACGAACTGTGGGGGTGCTATACGCCATCCACCCGACTTCCCCCGTAGATATATATCTACTCACCTGGTCCTCGCTTGCTGGAGTCGATGACGCCATGCTCTCCTCATCGTCTTGAAATCCTCTTGAGGGTACCTACAACCAATACACATTGCAAATGCGTATAAAAAATCAAGTCGGAAAACCAAAACAGCACACGTTTCGCTCATAGGTTAAAACATATAGTCTCGCATGCAAAACACGACCAATAACCCTAGTCGTTGACGTTCAAATGCCACACGACGGAATACAAAATCAAATACAAAATCCCAAATTAAAAAGAATTTGCAAAACAATGCAGCAACTCAAGAAAATGGTCCCAGATTTTACCTTAGGTCAAATTAACCAATTTTGCATATATGGAGGGTCTATTTTACCGATAAAGGAGCTACAGAACAAACACTAACCAGTTTTCCCCTACTCTAGCCGCAAATTACGTCCAGAACGATTAAATTTGCGGTCTTAGCTTGGGGGTTGGCGCTCGGGTCTCTGTGGTAGCTTCCTAGGTGCCTCCATGTATCACTGTGTTTGCAAAATAAATCCTAGGGCCCCCGGGTGTTAGCAGATATCAATATACCATCACAAATTTCCAGAAATTCAAATGTCAAGGTTTCTAAATTCTGGGGTTTGGGGTTTACTCTATGGTTCCAGTCCAATATACATTCCCTACAACGGTTTAAGGTCCTAACTAACCTCAATTACACCTTTGGATTCAATTCAAACCCTAACCTCTTCTAGAAATTTTCAAAGTTCACTAAACCGCATTAAAACACTTCTAAACTTGTATGGGTGCTAAAGAAATTGAAATACAATGCTAATGGTGCAGAAATTTGCTCATTTGACAACTCAAGAAAATTCTTGAGTTGCCCCAAGTCTTCAAAATCCTATTTTTCTTGATCCAAAGTGTATCTAGTGAGCTTGTGCATGTTTTTATTGAAATGGGGATGTACTTTTGATATTGTTTTGGGGGAGTTTTGAGGGTTGTAGTGGAGGAGAGAGATGGGGCTGCCATGGTTGAAGAAGGAGGAGAAATGGTGAACGAAAACAATGGAGGGAAACAATGAGTCTTGGTCAAGTTTGACCCCTCACTTCTCTATCTCTTCTCTCTCATGCCCATATCTCTTTTCTTCATCATTTTTCCTTTTCTTTTTCTTTTCTTTTCCTTTATCTTTTCTTTCCTTTTAAAATCCTTTATCTTTTCTTTCCTTTTAAAAATAAAACCATGCATGATAATAAAGAGAAAACCACGTAAAAAATGTAACAATGTGTATTATAACATGGTGCATGTCATGTGCACAAATCAAGCTTAATGCATGATTAGCGATATTTAATCGGGATTAGCATTAAAATAGAATATAATTAATTATATAACATTCTATAAATGCTCAAATCTTGTAATCTTTTTCAAATTCAATAATTTACATAATTTCCAATCATGTCCCAATTTATCGGTATTTAATTATACCGCATTATCGAAATATTCATAATATTTATTATTTAAGTATAAAAATTCCCAAAAATAAAATTTTATTTTTCTGAAATGTTACAGTCTTCCCCCTTAAAGAAATTCGATCCCCGAATTTAACTTTAAACTCCCCCAATTTCTAAAACATTTCAGTAAAATGTTCCAGTCGTCGGGGCTCCGAAATCAAAAATACATAAAACGTATCGTAGTGCAATACATGTGCATAAAATATGACCATATAATCCAAAATTAAAACTCCGTCAAGTATCCCGCAATCATCGGAGTTATGGTGAAGACACAAATGTCTAAATCCAATACGAAAACCAACATGATATACATCAAAACTATACATCTAAACATCAAAACTAAACATGTAAACATCTGAAGGAAATGCATGACAAACCTTTTTAAGTCGATGTGCGATACGCGTATCACTGCACAGTGGCGGACATCTATTGTAAGAAAATAACTATATATATATATATCCTTTGTTTAACATACACGTCCCGCCGTTTTGAAAAATAATTTAGAAGGGTTTCCTTTATAAAATGTTTCGTGTTATCTCAGACACGTAGGTAAATACTAAGACTATTGCTCGTTTTTGGAAATCCCTTCCATATCTATCAATGCATGTAAAAATATACTCAGGTCTGCTTAGCTACTATACCAAATAGTAAATATCATAAAAACATACTGCTCAAATCAATCCCAAAATGTATATAAGAATGCCACGTGCGTCTAGTGCGCATGGAAATCGAAATCCATGAATATGCCATACATGTGCACATAAACAAATCTAAGTGCAACGGGTGTGCACGAAACACCTGTCAAAGGCAACGGGTGTGCCTGACAGCAATATCAGGTGCATCTGATATGCACGAAAAATCTTGATTTAGTGTATCTGGCATGCACAAAAATCGCATCAAGCGCGTCAGCTATGCGCAAAATCCAACTCAAGTGCACAAGGTGCACGAAAACAAATATCGAAGATCACAATCGAAATCGACGGTATACAACACATATCAATCCAAATCAGGTATACCGTGGTATATAATCTCCCAACCATGTGAATGAGCGTGTACAAAATTGAATCACAAATGCTGAAAGTGCATGAAAACTATGCTGGAAGCATAAATCAAATCACATGCATACCATAGGTATGAAATCAAAATCAGTATCTCGGATGACATCAAATTGAAGTCAAGTGCAACTGTGGTGCACAAAATCTCAATCATGCAAATAAATCGCCCAAAATACCAAAATCAAAAAGGGCGGAAACAGTCCCGCTCTGGCACATCCTCTAAGGATCTCTGGCCAACTGTCATGGTCGCTCAAAATATGTCTCGTCGATGATGTCGAACTATGGCCTACCGGGTATGCGTAATATGACCGATCCTGGGTCCAAGTCTTCTCGTAGTATTCCAAAAAGGTTCTGTCGAAGTCTCCCCCAAATCTTGTTTCTGCCGAACTGCCTGGAAGTCATCGTCCTTTACTAACCCCGTTCCTGTTCTGGAACGGCTGCATACTCATCGTGACTCCTTTAGGAAGATATATCCATATACAACACCTCTGCATGCGTATCACATCTCTGATGTCAGCGGAGTGGAACGTCATCTCATCAAGGTCTCGTACGAACCTCTTACTCCAGTTTTCTCTAATGTCGACTGATTCGGACTCGTCTCTTCGTGGCTGCATGGACTGCGCTCCAACGGGTATACTCGTATCTGGAATCTCCTAAGCAATGTATCCTATCACATGATATCTGAACGACGTCGAACCCTTGGATCGATTCGTCAAAGTTTCATAATCCCCCACGAGCTCAACATCTTGGGTACAGTTTAATAGTATTCTAGTACATGCCATAGTACCTATGGACCAGCCATAGAAGGGCAAACCCAAGCCTCATTAATGGCACCGCGGAACTGCTGCAAACCCTAAGGTTTCATAGCGTTCTCATGGTCATTATATCGAGTTAGGGTTTCATTCTTCTAGAGGGTCCACGGAATTACTTGCACGTTTCTCCGAATACATTAAACTTGGAAAAATGGGTTTCTGACATTCGATCGTCTTCTACCGACACTCAACGTACCTGCGTGAAGTCGTCTCTAGCTGGAATCAATCAATCTGATGACCTCGCATCAGGGTAGGCAACTAATCACATGTCCTAGTCATTCCTCCTTGGGTGACTAGCGATCTTCTATAATATCTCTATGTATACTCGTGCGGCAATAGCTCCAAACATCTGGGGCGATATCTCATCATTCGCAGCAGCAACTGTCTCATTCGTCCGCACGCTGAACAGTGCCTCAATCATCACGAATAGTCGGTGGATTGACGGCCATCACATTCTAGCTGGCCTCTAGTAGTGGCCCAATTCTCTGGTGATGATCTCCACGTCCAGAAATCTCGTAAAAGCGATCCATCAAACGATCATGGTGCAAAAAACACAAT
Source organism: Agapanthus africanus (assembly GCA_030015575.1). Classification (NCBI taxonomy): domain Eukaryota; kingdom Viridiplantae; phylum Streptophyta; class Magnoliopsida; order Asparagales; family Amaryllidaceae; genus Agapanthus; species Agapanthus africanus. The sequence goes on along the minus strand of CM057339.1, from coordinate 638,265,056 downwards.
AAACGATACATCTATGCAAATCGTATGTCCCTGGAATCACGCCCTGGTCAGTCATCGTCCGTGACGAGCTCGTGCTGACACAACTCTAGCCGTAGCTCTCTCAGCCCGTGTAATCGTGGCAGCAAAACCATAAACCGGTATCGATGAGGATAGATCATATGAATGAATATAATGTTGTGCAAGGAAATGTACATGCTAAGGCTTCTAAAGTGGAGTAGCGTATCGTAAGTATGCCGCGGAACATACACACGGTACGTCACTCTCCTTAAGTTACCTACTCTATCAACCAAGATCAACCAACGTGACGAAATTTAGGGTCTAGTACCCCCTCGACTAATTCTAAGTTCCGTAAGTTCAAGCCTAGATTCCGTATATATACAAACGCCCTAGGCTCCGTATAGTCAAACATAGACTCGAACCAAGGTTAACCTAGCGCTCTGATACTAACTTTGTCACGACCTAAAATGGCATGTGACTGGCCCTTGAATCATATGAAGTCTATAGGACCCTATCTAATTCAAGTAAGCCAAAAAAAAACCAGAAATCCATACCATTTTTAGAGAAAGTGTTTTGTTAAAATAAGCCGAATATGCGTTTTTAAAATCACAAATCTTTTCTGAAAATTTCGGCAGAGTTTCCTTTGTAAATACTGGCCCCAAACGGGTACAACATGCATAATATATAAAAAGGCATCCCCAAGCGGGAGCTAGCTCATCGTCAATTGATGGTCACAACCACGCAAGCAATATAATATACAATGCCAAAGGGCGAGGATCAAAACTCAAAAGGAAACTCAAATCATCAAGAAAACCATAATAATACAACGCGCGACTCTAAGGTCGAAAGAATATACAACTGGTCTTCTAAGTCTAATAAAAATACATGTCTTGTTGATGGAGTTTCTAGATACAACAGAATATAAATAAAGTACAATGGTGGTCACGATCCGAGTGAACCCACTTACCAAAGCAATCACCCAGAAAGAAGCAGTGTGCCAGCAAAGCCGTCAAGAAACCTGTACGGCAAAACCTGCAAGAAACTGTGGCACAAAGGGGGTGAGTTGCCAACTCGTGAGTAGAAAACATCAACGAGCAAAAATGGCATGTATGACTCAATCCTAGGTCATACGATCAATATATATCCTTAAAATAACAACCTGAACCATCTACACATAAGTGTAACATCAAGTGCTCGTGTCAGTGGCTCAGATAGCAACATATCATATGTATGATGTATGAATGCATCGAAATGAAAACAGAATACATCATGAAAGGAAAACTATTTTCATAAAATAGTGAGATTTCTGTATATTCAAAATGAGGTATCATCAATGAAATCAACATAAATCAGTGTCTAGCATCGACCCAAAACATATATCCAAATATCCAATATCTCGGGCTCTAGCTATCCGGACTGACCTATATCATGAAACCTCAAATTTCAAAATCTAGGGCTCCGGCTATCCGGAATGGCCCCTGGGCTCTGGCTATCCGGACTGGCCCAACCGATCGGTATCCTCCGGATATCCGTCGAGTCATAATAAAATCACCAGAAAGTAGTGCTCCCCTGTCACAGGCTCAACGCCATCATCTGCGACGTTCTCGCCCCGGGTACCGCACCGGGTCCACCATGCACGCACAGACGGTTCCTCCTCCTCCTCAAATCGGGTGTATCATAACGTTCAAGAGCCAAGAAAACTCATGGTGGACTCCTCTCAAATCATATCATGAGAAAACCGCAACTTTCACTTTTAAATGATAATACGTTTATAAAATCCTTGCGGTTTCTCCAAATCCAGAAATCTCATGTAAATCTGAAATCTAAATCTCATAAGTAAATAACAATGAATTCTAACATATTGGACTCTGGCAATCCGGACTGGCCCTAACAATAATGCATGACAATGAATATATAAATATGCATGAGTATCATAGTAAAATGCAACATCTAAACTAGCACAACGATGATATATCAGAACTATCGGCTAACAAGCGATAACAACGAATTAATATTCTCTAAACTGTACGTGACATGGCAATTACCGATGATGATGTGTGTGAGCCGACAAACAGGTATACGTGGAGCATACTCATCATCGGTAATGGTGCTGGTGTCCTGACAGCATGGTTTCATAATCACTAAAGTACATATTAAGCATGAAATGCGATGATAACATGAATATGCAGCAATGAATAGTAAATGCAACAATAATGAATCTACATTAGATATGTGAGCCATACAGTTTGTCATTTGAAATAACACGAAACGTGGTGTTTAGAAAATAGGGATACAGTGTTTCTTTTAAGAAAGATACGTCCTTTGAAATATCCGTTGTACCCCTTGGTCTGTCCTTAAATATTCACGATTCGTTAGTTTGAAATAAGTATGACTCAAGTCCAGACTAACATCTACTAAGTAAGCTACAGTTCAAAACTAACAGGCTAATCGAAAGGGGTAATGAAAACCACCTAAGTCTGAGTCGATATATATATATAATAGTCGGTGATCCCGCCTCAATACTATCACGTACGATACACTATATCATATGACATTCTCGAGTCAAGAGTGCAGATCAATCATCACAATTATATCTTGTACGGTAAATCCATCGTACGGCATCCTAAATCTGGGTACGGGTCAAATATCACTTTTATCTTATCATTTATCTGGTATCCTTATCATCATATCATGATCTGGGTACTGATCTAAGTCTAGTACGTACTGATACCACTACATATATATGTGTGTCTGGAAACACGTCGCCTAAGGACCCGCTATAAAATCATGTCGTATCTCATAATACGAACCACGTCATATCACCGATCTCATAGCATCATGCCCAATCTCATCGACTCATCTCCAAATACCATGTACTATCATTATCATCCATGTATATGTATACGTGTATATATATATACATAGTCCCATACCTATGTGTATTTATATATACATACATATCCCCATATACGCACAAGTAATAAAATGTATGCAAGTGTGTGTGTGTGCGTGTATGCAAATCATTAATCTAGGGTTCGCGACTAAAACTAACTATCGACACTATCATCCAATTACACTAAAATTTTTCCACGAACTCCTAAAGTCTATCTAGATAATCATCTAGTCTTATAATAAACATAATTATATATATGTGTGTATGTATATGTATTCGTATACTACACTACGAACTGCGGGGGTGCTATACGCCATCCACCCGACTTCCCCCGTAGATATATATCTACTCACCTGGTCCTCGCTTGCTGGAGTCGATGACGCTACACTCTCCTCGTCGTCTTGAAATCCTCATGAGGGTACCTACACCCAATACACATTGCAAATGCATATTAAAAATCAAGTCGGAAATCCAAAACGGCACACGTTTCGCTCATAGGTTAAAACCTATAGCCTCGCATGCAAAACATGACCAATAACCCTAGTCGTTGACGTTCAAATGCCACACGATGGAATACAAAATCAAATAACAAATCCCAAATTAAAACGAATTCGCAAAACAATACAGCAACTCAAGAAAATGGTCCCAGCTTTTACCCTAGGTCAAATTAGCCAATTTTGCTTATATGGAGGGTCTATTTTACTGATAAAGGAGACACAGAACAAACACTGACCAATTTTCCCCTACTTGATTGAATTTATTTTCCTATTGGATGTGAAAAAGGTAAAAAGTATCGATTCAAATAGTCCCCGACTTCGGTGCCATTTGATTGATTGTAAAATGCGAGACTGAGTAAGTAAATCAAATCAATAAGAGTCTCTTTGTGTCGGTAATTAGAAAATTGAATAAGGTTCACAATCAAAAAATTATATTTGACCGCAATCAACTACGGTGTCGGATGTAGATTGTAAGTGAGTGCGGATCGTCCACAGGGATTGTGCGATTCGTTTTTATATTTGCTTTGTTTGAATCGAAAAGTTAATTGAAAAGAAAAGAAAACATGATTCAAGAATTTATCAATTGATTCAAGTGTCACGAGTTTAATCAAGAATCAAGAAACTGATAAACAATCAAGAATTGTGTTTCGATAATATTTCCAAACAAAATGTCAAGAATCGAAATGAGGCTCGTAGGAATCGATCGGATCTATAGATGTGATGTAACCTCAAGATTTCGTGTTCTTGTCCTTCGAAGGATTGATACTAGATCGATGATGATCGACGAGAGTTAGGGCTTTCTTGATTGAAACTAGGGTTTCATCGTTTAACCCTTGTTCTTTCGTTGATTTCATTCACATTCTAGCCTCTAGCAATTTCAAGAAACGATCGTAACTCCCCAATCTCGAGCGATATTGATCAAGAAAGCATCGCAACGAAATGGGTCGTCGGTTCTTGAATTTGCTAGGGTTTACAAAACTCGTAGGAATCAAGAATCGATTTAAGATATATTACATCATCATTCTATTGATCGTCTCGACTCCTCGACGAGCGGAGTATTACTCAAGCATCACAACAAGAATTATAACTAGAAATTTAGATTGACTCATGATGCAAGAATTTAAAGAAAACAAGATAAAAGAATTTCACCTTTTATTTATATCAAAAATTTGATTACAGTCGCTCAAGAACTTGTAACATTTTAAAAATAATTAAATAAATAATTAAATGAATAAAATTGTTTAAGTGAATTTTAGGATTTTCGGTAAAGTAAAATGTATTTTTCGTAAAACCAAACCGTGATTGTTTTTCATTATAATTTTAAAAATATCTATTTTAATTATGAAATTACTAGTAAATGGTGTTTATTTATCCAATTATAAATTTTTAGTTTAATAAAATATTTTTCCTAAATTAATTATTTTAAATATTAACATAAGCCTTATTTTTACACTAAATTAGTGTAAATTACAAATTTAAATGGTTTTAATTTGTAAAAGTGAGCCATGGCATATTATAATTTAGTGTTTATCATGCAAAATTTATTTGCAAATTTTTCCTAATTTCTAGAGCTTTCTTGAGTTGATATAGTAAATAAATAAATAAATAAATAAATAAATAAGCATGAAAAGACTTTTTATGATGTTTCTTCTCTTGAAACTTCTACACACTTTTTCCACTCTCTTCTTTCTCTCACTCCCCTCACTTAGGCCGGCCACAACCTCCCCATGGCTGCCCCCCCCCCCATTTTCCACCTCATTTTTATTCAAAAATCATCAAAAATACATCAAAAATTCAATTAAAATTCCACAAAATCATATATATTTTCTACCCTTCTATTCTTACTCATTTTTACATGGATTTTGGAGATGGAAAGCATGTATTTTTGAGGCTCATTTTCAAGTTTGGACATGAGGTTGTGGAGGTATAAATCCTTCTCTTTTATTTTATTTTTATAAGATATTTCTTTTAAAGCTTAATTAGATTTAATATATTAATTCTATTTACTACTTTTAAAATTCAAGTTAGGGTTTGAAAAAGCAAGTTGTGATTTTTATTAATTAATGAGGGTTATAATCATTAGTTTAACATATTTAAAAGTGGAAATTCTTATAGGGATGATATGTTGTAAATTGTTAACCTAAAATTGATTTAATTATACTATTTAGCTAACTAGTTTTTTATAAAATATGTATATGGATAATATAAAATTACAATTAAGATTTCTATCATTAGATTGTAGTTTTAGTAAGCATATTAGCATGTTAATGGAAAGAAAAAAAAACTTAGTTTGATCACTAGATTCATTTGATAATTGGAAAATAGTAATAAAATGCTATTATTTTGTTAACTAGATTTTGGAAAATTCTAAATAAAAGGGATTTAAAATATAATTATGGTTTCATTATATCATTATCATCATGAATTGTAGTTTAAGAAATTAATTCATGCAAATTCATGTTTTGTGGTGGAATTGTGGTATTTTGGTTGAAAGATGTTGAAAATTGCTAATGGTTGCAAACTTGAAATTTGAAACTAATGCAAAATTGTGTAATAAAAATATAGTAAGGGGTTGTATAGTCTAGTTATGCTAATTGATGAGTTTTATGACCATTGGTTTCATTTAGATGTCAAGCTTTGATGAAAAACGGTAAATTAGCATTTTCGGGTTTTACGAAATCGGGTGATTTGATGGATTTCAGTGTTTCGATGAATTAAATCATACTTTATATTATAAGTAGCGAGTTTTCTAAACTACAAGTTGTTTGTTGATCTTTATCTCGATCTATCGGAGTTTGTACACCGATATCGAGTGGTATTTGGATCTGTTGCGCACGGGACATAGGTTTTAACATATGCTTGTTCCTTGCATCATTTCGACTTTTGTACATGATTCTAGTTTACGATGCTCTTATATGCTTGCGTTTAGGTACCCCTCACGTGGACTGCGGGCGATGAAGAGAAGGATGGCGACACCGTCTTCGGCAGACATGGACCAGGTGAGTAGATGCATATCTACGGGGGGAAGTCGGGTGGATGGCGTTTAGCACCCCCGCAACGTAGAATAGGAATAGTATTTATTGACTTTAGGAAACCAGACGTGACCCTAGTAGGACCCTAGTATTGACCCTAGGCTGGACTAGACCGATTTAGGAAAACCATATCAGAGGATGAGTACCTTTGAAGAGGTCCGTAGGTTTCAGATAGAAACACACCCACGCACACACTGAAATTCGACATGGGGTACGTGTATGTGTATATATAGAACTAGGTATAGGTATATTTATATATATAACACGTATAGGTGATTCATTGATGTGATATGATATCCGAGGTATGATGAAACAGTATAACTGAGCTTGATGCCGTGATTCTTGACCATACAGTCGTAATAAAGTGTTGGCGGATCATTAGAGAATGAGATAATGAACATGAATATATAAATTATAAAGAGTGGTGTGATATTGATGTACATGGGACGCTAGAATAGTACCCGGACTGTAACTTGTGACTGATTACGATATGATATATGTATAACTTGATTACGACATTATATTGGTGTGACCTGATGCCGATATCACATAAGTATGACTTAATCACAATATGATACATATGACATTATACGAATGAGGAGACACCTAGGAGATACTTGACCGTACCCCGATATTGGGATGCCGTAGGATGGATTTTACCGTACGAGGCTTAGATTTGATGATCGATCCACACTCTTGATTCGAGGAAGCCGTACTACGTACGTGACGCTATGGAAGCAGGATCGCCGACTATTAGAGATATTGATTTAGACCTTAGGTAGACTCTAGTTTCTTACTGACTAGTCTATTAGGTTTAGTTCCTTAGGATGTTAGATGGATACTGGTTTAGGTTCGACTCACATAGTGGTAGTTGTACTCGTATCTCGCAGAGGAGTGGATAATGCACACCTGCATTTACATTCATACTATAATCATCACGGTGCATGTTCTTTTATATGTTGCTATAATCAATATAAACTTTACCTGTTAGGACACCAGCACCATTACCGATGATGCGCATATTCCACGCACACTTATTTGCCGGCTCACACACATCATCATCGGTAATTGCTATGTCACGTACACTTTAGATCATATTATCTTTTATTGATAGAATCAGTCAACAACTAAACCGATATAATATTGTGATCACTCTCTGATGTTAGTATAAGACATGATATCATTACTTAGACATTCATGCATTCATATTTTCATGTTGTCATGCAGTATCATGGGCAAATGCCGACACTTATCATATAGTTACTCATGATTTTGAGATTTGGATTTCTATGAGATTTCTGGATTTTTGGGGAAAACCGCAAAAAGATATAACAACTTCTCTCTCTCCTCTTCTCTTTTTAAAATAAGATGCGGTTTTCTCGTGATGTATGTGTCGTCCACCATGAGTTTTTCATGTTTTCTGTTGGATTTCGAGACCCGATTCGAGGAGTGGATGAACCGTCTCGGGTACATGGTGGGCCCGGTATGGTACCCCGGGGCAAGAAGATCGAGTTGTAGACGATGAGCCTGGCAGGGGAAGGCTACCTACCGGTGATGTCTGGCGCGGCGGATATCCGGAGGATACCGACCGTTGTCGTGAGATTTTATGATATGGGCCGATCCGGACTGACGGAGCCCGACATATTGAGACTTGAGATTACATGTGTTGTGTCGATGCTTGACACGGATTTCCATGGATTTCATTGTTGAGATTTCAGATTCTTATACACATTTTACGATGATAACAGCTACAGGTTTCTTAGACATATATATCTGGATTTCAGGATTTGTTACTTTACATTCATGGTGCATGAATTTCATTTCATATGGCATAGTATTATATGAGGCACTGACACGAACACGGAGTATCTGCACTTACACGTAGTTTTACCTTGCTATTACTAGTTGATTGGGATATAATAGTGTATTATTATGACCTAGGATAGCGTCGTGCATTCGATTTCTTTTCGTAGATGTCTTCTACTCACGAGTTGGCAACTCACCCCCGTTGTGCCAAATTCTTTACAGGTTCGATGTACAGGTTTCCGTGGCAGCTTGTTGGCACATCTTTTCTTCAGGGTGATTTGCATGGTAGGTTGGTTCACTTGTATCCGAACCACCATTGTACTTTTATTCTTTCATTTGTATCTAGTAAGCTCCATCAACCATACTTGTATTACTTGATAAGTTTATTGGACCAGTCTTTTATTTCGACCTTAGAGTCGCGCATGTATTATTCTGATCTGGTAGTTTTGTTTTGAGTTTTGAGCCTCGCCTACTGGCGTTGTATATTATTGTGCTTGTTGTGGTTGTTCCGCCTGTGGGCGTGATGCTAACTCCCGTTTTAGGGATGCTTTTTATTGTTTATTCATATTATACTTGTGGTACCCGTTTGGGGGCCAGTTTTTACAGAGGAGACTCTGCCGAAATTTTTGGTAAAATCTGCTGATGTTTTTATACTTGTTTTCTTTTCTTCTTTTTCTTCTTTTATGGTTTAGATTTCTGGGCTTCGGCTTACTTAGGTTACGTGGCGCCTCTAGACGCTTCGTAAGCTAAGTGCCGGTCACGTTCCGTACTTTCGGGTCGTGACAGAACTACAAGAGGAAGAATTAAATTGTCGACTTGGCTTCGCTCGGCTCCGTGAGTCGCGAATCGGCTTGGATCACTTGCTCCGTTGAAGACCGGCTCGGCTCCTAAAAGGTTGCAAGGCTTTTTGCTTGAATGGGTACTCAGGATCTTGGCTTTTGAATGGAATTAGGGTTAGGATTTCACACAAATCCTCTCACTAGACTTGTGGAAGAAGAAGATGAAGAGAGAGATAGAATGGCTCTCAAATGAACTAATGGATTGATTTTTCCAAGCTCATGAATTATTGAATTCTTTTTTTACAAGTGAGCCTAGGGTCTTATTTATAGAACACCCAAACCCTAAGCCTTTGAGTTCCCTCCAAAAGTTTGTTGAAAGACTTCTAGAAAGAGTTTGTTAGGCTTAGCTTAGGGTTTAAGCTAGGGTTTAGGAAGAAGTTTCTAGAATGATAGGCTAGTTTAGTGTTGATCCCAAAGCTTGCTAATCTGGCAGAAGTCTCTGGAGTCTTCTGGAAATTGGAGTGTCTGAGCTGAATGTGGGCCCAGAGTGAAGCATTTTGCACCAAAATTGAGGTGGTGACGTGGCAAGATGGCCGCGGAACCGCGGCGTAAGCAGGCTACAGCCGCGGTTCCGCTGCCATGTAGGAGGCTTGGGCTTTGATCTTTTTGCACTGGTCTTTGACTAACATCTTGGGCTTCTTCTGATATGTTGAATTGTATTTTCCCTTTTGGATTGATACCAGATCTGAAATCATTGAGTTGGCATAATGTTTGATAGGTACCCTGTACATTTTTGGCCTTACTTCTGGATTTTCCTGCACAGATCTCAAAACAAGTGTTGCGCAAATGTAGGGATGATGTGATGCCATGAAATGTGGACAATTTCCTTTATAGTGTCGGTTTTAGAGTCTAATTCATGTAATCTGATATTTTGCGAAAGTTTTGCTAATATGTAAAATATGAATGCCGAACACTTCTATATGAATGCAAATGATGAGGAAATTGCCGGTTAAAATATGCAATATTTTCGACTAATCAAATTCCCCCAAACTTAATTTCGATCGTCTCGTGCGAACCGTTTTATTAAAAAAAGAGAAGGAGAAAATAAAGAAAGAGAAAAACTAACTAGCACATTTTCGTAGGCAACACGATTGCACTGAGCACGTGCAACAAGCCTTTAAACCTCTAGGTGTCCCTAGTAGGAGGAGTGTTGTCTCCTGAGGGTTTTCAGTGGATTGCACCCACAAAATCCAATAATGAAAGAAAGATCATGAATATTACATTTAAAGAAAAGAATTGTGAAAGAAAAGCTTCGAAAATTAGGGTTTCCAACTAAGCTAGCTTTTCGGTTGTCATGAGCCCTATCTTAATGGTCATGAAAAGATGTTAGAAATCACGTCCTCCCTCAATAAAACATCGTCTTATTTTTCATTCCTATCTTTATTCCAAACATCGATCATATTACCCTGCGTGTGTGTAAAGACATCCCTACACCCGGAGAATTCAATTCAAGCTATCATACTCTTGCCCATCAGCCTCAGTACTTTTTAATTAATGAATATTTAGACGAAATTGCACACACACTTTCATGCGACCGTTAATACTTCTTGAGGTACTAACCGACCGATTACTCCTGTGCTTGCTTACTTGGTGTATTTTCCTCGTCTTGCACCACCTCAGGCATAGCAGTGACTCCCAGACCAGTTGGCCTTAGGGTACTAGGTGAAGAAGCACCCTCGCTATATTTTTTTTTATTGCCCTTGGTGATAACAAAACCAGTGTCCATTTTTCTCACCACTTTATATTTTCTTCATTTCATTTTTTTATTTCCTTCATACTTTTGGCTTTAAGACAAGAGCATTTCAAGGTATCCTCTACTATCCCAGGCTTTAAGATGTGTGTAAGTGCGAATAGCAGGGTAGCAACGTTCAAAATGTTTGGCTTCCAGAATAGAAACTATTTTTCAGACTTATTTTTATCCTCAGATTAGTGACGTCCTTCATCTTACTAACCCTTGGGACAACGGCTCATAACTACTTATTACTAGTTCGTATAAAAAAACTTCTAATTTTCTTAGTTTTCTAAAATTTTCCTAATCTCATGGATGTAATTGTTCACTATCTAAACCTTCATTATCTTATTTATATACAAAAAATGTAAATATTAAAATTATTTTTATACTTGAAATTTTTTTAAATTTTTATGGGTTTTGAAAATTTTTAAATTTTTATAGATTTTTAAAAGAAATGTTTTGTGCTTATGCAAATGATATGCAAATGATGCAAAAATAAGCACAAACCTCCCCCAAACTTGTTTTCAACAGTATCCTCACTGTTTCCAACAGCTATATCTGAAAAACCTGTAAATCTGGGAGGAATTATTAGTGGGGGCAAAATGTATAAGTGAAGAACTTCCCCCAAACTTATTCTTTTCACTCACCTTCATTCAAAAAATGAAGCAATGATATACTGGATATGAAGGTGAGACGGAGGAATTTTAATCCAAATAAACTGGCTCTTGTAAGAACAAGAGCTCCTCTATGGGGTCAGTGGAAAAATACGGCTTTAGTCTATGTCCATTTACATTGAAAACGGTGCCGTTTTTATCATTTTCTACTTCTACTGCCCCGTGCGGATATACAGACCGCACAACAAAAGGTCCCTTCCATCGAGATCGAAGCTTACCCGCGTGAATGTGTAATCTTGAATCATAAAGAAGGACTTGTTGACCAGGTGAAAATGTTTTCCTCAAAATGTTTTTATCGTGAAAAACCTTAGTCCTGTTCTTTGTGATTACAGCATTATCATAAGCTTCATCGCGGAGTTCACTTAGCTCATTAAGTTGCAGCTTCCGAGAGTTGCAAGCAAGGTTTAGATCAAAATTTATTTCTTTAATAGCCCACAATGCTTTATGTTCTATCTCGACGGGTAAATGACATGCTTTTCTAAACACTATCCTATATGGAGACATCCCTAGGTCGGTCTTATATGCAGTTCGGAATGCCCAAAGAGCATCCGTCAGTTTGGTCGACCAGTCTTTTCTATTTTTAGCAACAGTTTTCTCCAGGATAACTTTGATTTGTCTGTTTGAGATTTCAGCCTGCCCGCTTGTTTGGGGGTGATAGGGTGTAGAAAGTCGGTGGTTGATTGAGTATTTCCGCATCAGAGTCTCGAAAGACCTGTTGCAGAAGTGTGTCCCATTATCGCTAATAATAGCGCGTGGGTGTCCAAATCGCGAAAAGATATTCTCTTTTAAGAACTTAATGACAACTTTCTTGTCATTAGTGCGACATGGAATGGCTTCTACCCACTTTGAGACATAATCAACCGCCAGCAGTATGTACAAATTCCCAAAAGAGTAAGAAAAAGGACCCATAAAATCTATGCCCCAAACATCGAATATTTCAACAACCAAGATGGGTTGCTGAGGCATTTCATTCCTCTGGGATATTCTACCCGTATACTGACATTGTGTACAGGTTTTGCAATGCTCAAATGCGTCCTTGAATAAGGTCGGCCAATAAAATCCATATTGGAAAACCTTCTCCGCTGTCTTTTTAGGACCGAAGTGACCCCCACAGGCCTGATCATGACAAAAAGAAAGAACACACTTGAACTCTTCGTTCGGGACACACCGGCGAATGATCTGATCAGGACAATATTTAAACAGATAGGGTTCGTCCTAGTAAAAGTATTTTACCTAGGATAGAAAACGGTATTTGTCCTGTTTTGACCAATCGCTGGGTATCAGTCCCGTGGCATGATAGTTCATAATATCCCTGAACCATGGTTCAGCGGATATGCTCAAGAGTTGCTCGTCAGGAAACGAGTCATTGATCGGCAGGGTCATAGGGGAAGAAGATGTTAGTTATATGTATGCCCTAGAGGCCATTACTATACATAGGATGTATATTGTAGTGGATGCTTGGACATATATAGGGAGGACTTTCTTGCTCGACATGATAGTATGCTATCTGGTTACTCTTTACCTTAACGTGTATACTGATTGCCTCTCTATTACATGTTGGTAAAGCCCTTAGGATGTGTACTTGACTACCTGGACTATGTTGCGGATCATACCAGTGGGGACATGGTAGTCTATAAGTACATCCTTCAAGGTCCCTAGTCGTGGGAATATAGAGACGGGGCATCGATATACCAGAGTAGACTAGCGTATACCTTCTCGACCCATACAGATGGGCGATGGATGATCCCATATCCATCGGTGTTTGACATCAGAGATGATATACGGGTGCTCAGTGGAGACTGGGTACACCGGACGGACTCGCCGAGAACTCCCAGATGGTATTATACCTCACGTCAGATGGCAGTTCTCTGGTGACACTGGTACAGGTTAGTCTGTAGACCCGAGATCGTCATAGAGTCTTGTGTGATTCCCACTGTGCTTTGATTTCCACCTTACCACGTCCAAGAGGGCGTGCAAAATGGTGGCTTTTGGGTACAGTCCCGAATCACATGGAGGCAATGAGCGATAGGAGGGGATTCGTCTCTCCCGGTATAGGGAGTTGATGTTGCGTTGTGTTCGATTGGCTATAACCGGAAATCCCTGCCCAGGGTTGCTGAGATTTACTGGTAAGTGTTACCAGTAGTTTCTCGAACTGTTATAGACCTCATATCGACACGACTTATCGAGCTATTGGGGTCTGACGTTTACCACCCCTAGGCAAGATATGCGACATATTAGACGACGAGACCGGACTGTACGGTAAGTGTTACTGGTTGGATTCACAGGAGTGTGAGCGGGCTTGCTCGTCGATCTTCTCATCGCTCAATACCCAGGTGGCCGTTACGTTTAGCAGACCGCTTGCGTCTTGTGGGTGTTTGATATGATCATCACCTGCTGCCGGCGTATTGATGAGTCTTTAGACTCCTACACAGAGGTTTCCTGGCTCAAGCGAAACGAAATAGGAGCGCATATGAGATATGTGCGGGACCGAGAATAATGCGTGTATGTGATACCGTATTTAATTTTCACGAATTGTATCATTGGTCGGTTATATGTGATATAGCCGGGTTACCGAATCAAGTGTTGATTCGATACATTGATACACTTGATATTAGTCGGTTATATGCGATATGACCGGATCGTTAAATCAAGTGTTGATTTAATGATTTAATGTATAATTATATATTTGATATATTACTTTGCATTAATTAGTATTGGTTCACTTTAAATGGATTTTCTCACTTGAAATGCACATTGTATATGTGATATATTTTTGTGCACTTGCTTGTATCTTGTTTGATGATACATGCTCACTTGAGTTTGTGTAAAGATTAAACCATGGTTAAGTTAATGATTACGGTTTTGTTTATTTGCTTATTTATTTTTTTTTTCATTTTGGAAAAGATAAATAAATGAATGGTGGCTTTCTTTGTTTGTTAGTTGAAGCTTCATGAAGCTTTGACTAAGTGACCACTTTTGTACTCATGCTTAACCCTAACCATTCAAGCTTACCCTAGTTCATTCTCTACACTTAACCAAGGTTAGGATATGATAAATATTCTTTTTATTATTCTTTTTGAGATAATACTTATCATATTCTTTCTTTTTCTTCTTCATCTTCAACAAGAAGAATAGCTTGCCTCCATCAATGGCAACTTGAGCAAATGAGTGAGAAATCCAATTCTAAAGTGAACCCACCTCCTATTTCTTCATCCTCTACCTCTTGCCAAGTAGTATAGGGTGTTTTCTTCATAAGTTTCATGGCTTGGTGAAGTTGGAGCTTGATCTTGTGTTGCCTCGACGTAGATCATCTTCGGCATCGTAGTCGATGACCTAGCCCGCCCATCTCTCCGATGAAGCCGATGCTAGAGTCCGGGATCCGATATGGACAGCGAGGGGACGTCATCATGGAGCTTAGGAGGTGGAGGACCGGATCTACAAAGGTTGTAGCCTCTTTCTTCTTAGTTAAGTAGTTAAGTAGTTGCTAGTTTCGCCTAAAATTCTAGTTAACGATCTAGTCTAGGGTTTCTCGGCACCGTATTATTTGAAATTGGCATGGTTGATGCCTTGTGAGACCTCATTAGCATGCTTAGGAACCATACAGTGGTATCAGAGCCTAGCTAGAGCCTTAGGCGAAGTCTAGACGACGTTTAAAATCCGAACGAACATCGAAACCCTATTTTTTCATGCTCTCTAGACTTTTTTCAAAAACTGGGTTTTTTCCAGATTAAAAATGCTTAAAAATTCAGCAGGGAATTCTAAGAATTACGGTGCAAAAATTACTTCATAATATGTCTAAAGCGTGGCGGAACCGCGGCAGAATCCTGGCTTCTGCGGCGGTTCCGCGGCCAATTAATGAGATTAGCCTCCATGTTTTGCACAGTAATTCATGTTTTCAGGTGCTGAGTTTTCTGGGAATTTTTAATTTGTACTCAAGAGTTGAGTTTTCTGGGGTGTTTTGGAGCGTCGATCGGATTATCAAACTTTGTCTATGTGTTTTTCCGGATAATTTTAGAATATGTTAAAAAGTTCGACCGGATGTAAATACCCAATCTTTCCCCTGCCGGGAAATTTCCAATTGTTGGATCTTTCCGTGGTTTAACAACGTTCTAAGTAGTGCAAGTAACACGATGGACCCTCTAGAAGACAACAAACCTTAACTCGATTATGTGACCGTCTTGAACTGCCCTTTGAACCTTCGGGTTTGGGGCAGTACGGCATGCCACATGTGAGGCGTTGGCTTGACCCTTCTACGGCTGGACTGTTGGTACTGAGGCATGAACTGGATGTTTTTAAACTTGTTTCATGTGTTGAGCTGTTTCGGGAAAACTTGGGTGTTCGATTGTTCGATCGGAAATATTAACATTTTTTGTTTATCTGGAATGTGCTACAATAATTGGAATTCACAATTAGTTATGAGATAACTGAATGAATGTTATAAACACAACACTTTAGTCTCACTTGATCGGTTGCCACGGAATTTTGATGTGATCAAAAGTCCGTCGCAATCATGTAGCGTACGCGGATACTCGCCGGGTAAACTTAATAGACAGCTACACCCCATGGCCCCGACCAAGTGACTGTAGGAGAACCCCGTCGCCGAAAGCATCCGTTCGGGTGCTCGCGGCAGCGGTGTTCCGCCTTGGTACACTTCGTCGACGGTATCGGGGGTGCGGCCGCCTACTAAAGTTTGCGACGAGCATTCGATCAGGATATCGGGAATCTTGTTGAGTTGCCCGATTATGTATTGAAAAGTGTTTTCGATTTTGAGACTAAAATGCGGGATTTATAATTGTTAGGCATGCGATGTCTAAGGGATTCATTTGATTAGGCATGCGATGTCCAAAGAGATTGCGGATTCCAACTGTTGTAGTTTTACACTTTCTTTTCTGTGACCGTAAGTGTAATATGTGATATTGCCGGTTTCGTTGCTATATGTCAACGACAATTGGGATGTGCATATTTACTTACGTTGATGACATGTGATGTTATGTGTTGCTGGATATGTTATATTGGATCGTCGCGTTTGAATAGCCGGGTTTTTTTTATGTGAGATGAGTGTTTTTCATTTTCATTCATGTAAAAACTTGTATGTAATATTCTTTTATTGGGGCACTTCCAGGTTGCGGAAGATGTCACCGTTTATATATTATTTACTTTTCCGCACTAGGATAGACCCAAGGAGGAGGACACAAGTAACCGGGTTCTGGAGCCCAGTGGGAGACCAACTCAAGGAGTCGAGTCCGGGTCTCCTAACTCTAGAATTGGTAGGGTTGCTTGCCGCTCTCGTAGGGGTCTAGGGGTGTGGGTTTTGGCTATTCATCGCGACCGTGGAATCCGTGTTTTATACTGGCTCGTATTGAAAACACGGACGTCCTAGTATATCCAATATTTCATATGTTTCTTCTGCTGCGATATCTGTGATGTGATCATGTGATGTTCTGTGATAAATGCTGTATATAGTATATATGTTATATTATATAGGCGTTACTTATGTTTTGCACCCGCGCTAGCCCTGCCCTGCTCTGCCGTTAGTTACCTAACCTAACGGTGCACGAGAGGACATCGAGGCGAATGCGGATGGCATAAGTGTACGTCGTATTTATCTATGATGATTAGGTACTTAAATGATGGGACTTCATTAATATGATTAATGAAAGAAAAGAAATCTAAGATGTTGTGGAATCGAATTTCAAAATAAAACAGGTAGCTACAGTTCTTGCTTTGCATTGCGGTGTTCCTTGTAGAATATCCTGCACCTTATTCGATAAGGAAAGGACCGAGATCCCTTCACCGGGAGTGACTCCTTTAGCAATAACTGGCAGATGCTACAACCTTCGGTCTGTCTTTTGATTGCTTCTATAGTTTTTGCTTTGCACAGTGATATATATGATATATCCCGCACCTTATTCGATGAGGAAAGGACCGACGATCCCTTCACCGGGAGTGACTCCTTTAGCAAAACTAGAAAAGCCTCAAAAACACTCCATTTCAAAATTCATTCGATCCTACAACAATATCAAGTTCATTACGCAATAGGTTTTCAGAAAAACCTGTCATAGCCCTCCGTCATTTCAGATAAGTAGTAGTTAGTATTCGTGCTGCGTTTGTTGGCCTTTGTCAAGGCATAGTGTGCGGTATCTAACTGGTGCTTATCTGCTTATGCATATGATGCAGATTGGGTTAGGGTAGTCGTGCGACCTTGTTGGCCTTTGTCAAGGGTCGTGCGGGTGGGTTTAATTCAATCAGGAAATGACGGGTTGAACTTGACTAGCATCCTATGGTTTGTTGGCCTTTGTCAAGGTCATAGGAGGTTAGGGGAAAAATATTATCGGGAATTTCAAGTGTTGAAATTTGCAATGAGATTGCATACTTTCTATGAGATAGTTGGATCCCGATACCCACTGCGAGTAATTGTTACTCCTGGGAGAGTTTTACACATTACAATTAGCCGATCAAGTAGGTGTCTAGAAAGGTGTCAACGGGGTTATGCCTCTGGGAAAACGAGGTTTACATTAATTAGGTTCGTGCGAAAGCACGGGGGACCTCCCTCAAAGTACCGACACTGGCGTGGCTGAAAGATTGGCGAACTTGTAGCGTGTAATTAATCCCGGCTAGTCTTTCCTTTTAGGGTTTGAAGGAAGATTTGATAAAAAGCAGTGGGAGCCATCCTGATTAGATAAAATAATAACCAATCTGATCTTGCAAGAGCGCACGCTGAGTGTTTTCTTCTCTCTCTCTCTCCAGGTAGCGACCATATCACGCCTTAATCAAGATAATAATATGGAATATTGACCGAACCCGCTTGTTTTACTGAGCTGGGGAACGTTGGTCCCGCTCCAACTTATAATAGTTATAAGACAGAGCAGGAAATAGGGGAATACCAAGATTCCCATGCCGCCCAAACGAAGAAAGTGCATGAGATGCATCTCCTTCGGGTGTGTTCATTATAAAGAACTGTTTCTCAGTATCCTCTGAATCCTGGGTATTTGATACCGGATCAGGATCCCAGATATGTAATCTGTTACATAGGGCTACAAAAAGGTAGAAAACTGAGAACGGATGATAAGTTTCATAAGGCAGAAAACGGGGCAAGTGTTGCAACCAAGTCTGTTGGTCACTGTCACCCTGTATTACTAATACATTGATTCTGAACGAATGTTATTAGATACCGAACCTGATATACAAAATCATATCACTCTCTTTATTAGTAAAGAAATGATAAAATTTTGTATTGCTGGATAATGTTTTGAACATTTCCTATATCAAAAGTTGATCGGTTCAGGCACGTTATCTAAAAGCATTGATGTTCTAAATCAAACTACAGTTCTTAGTATATAGAACCCACACAAGAGGAAGAG
This sequence comes from Agapanthus africanus, assembly GCA_030015575.1. Taxonomy (NCBI): domain Eukaryota; kingdom Viridiplantae; phylum Streptophyta; class Magnoliopsida; order Asparagales; family Amaryllidaceae; genus Agapanthus; species Agapanthus africanus. The sequence continues at coordinate 638,246,225 of CM057339.1, read as the reverse complement.
TTCAGAAATGAACGGATCCTTCTTGAGGTATTGTAGACTAGGTCATATCAATGCGACCCGACTAGCTTGAGTTACATAAAGATGCATATTTAAATTAGTTTGAATTTACATCTTATGAAACTTGCCAGTCTTGTTACAGAGATAAGATGACCATAGCTCCGTTTACAGGAAACAGAGAAAGAGTTAGTGAACTCTTGGGATGATACATGTTGATGTATGTAGGTCCCCTGTCTACACATGCCAAGACCGCTTCTTTGTACTTCATTACATTCTCTGATGATCTCTCAAGATTCAGACATATGTTCCTGTTGAAACACAAGTCCGAACCTTTTGAGATATTCATAGAATATAAGTTAGAAGTAAAGAACCAAAATACGGGTATAAGTATTATGTCCTTTGATGTGATCGAGGAGGAGAATACTTGAGCACGGAAATCCTGGACTATTCTAAAGGAGAATGAGATTCTCTCTCAGAATTACTCCTCCGTATACACCATAGTGTTGGAGATAGTGCCCTCAGAGTCAATTATTGGATCACAGGCACGTGGTTGCAATGATTGAGGGAGGACCTATCCCGGTAGGACAGTCTTACTCGAGATGATAGTATGCTATCTGGTTTACCTTTATCATCGTGTACTGTTTTAGGTGACCTGACACGTCGCTATTACACGTTGATAGAGCCCCTAGGATTCTGTGCTTGACCACCAGCAGTATGAGGGCGATCATATACGTGGGAGCTGGCAGTCTATAAGCATATCCTAAAATGGTCCCTAGTCGTGTGAGTTTCGAGACAGGGCATCGATACTCCATAGTAGACTAGTGTATACAGTCGAGACCCCGACGAGGGGCGGTGGCCGGTCTCACAAGCCACTGGTGTCAGTTGGATCACCTAAGATGTATACAGGTGCTCATTGGGTTATGAGTACACCGGACAGGACTCGCCGGGAACATGCTAGTTGGTCATATACCAGACGTCAGATGGCAGTTCCCTGGTGACATGTGTGCAGGTTAGTTCATCGACCTGGAGATCGTCATTTGTCTCGTGTGAGTTCCCACTGTACTTTGATTACTACCCTACCACGGCTCAAAGGAGTCGTGCAAACAGGTTTTAGTTGGGTACAGTCCCGAGCCACATGGAGGCAGTGAGCGTATCTTCAGGGGTTTGTCTCTCCCGGTATTGGGAGTGAGGTCGTGCTGTGTCTAGGAGAGCCATTACACAAAGCCCTCGGCCGAGGCAAGGAGATTTACTGGTAGGTATTCCAGTAGTATCTCAGGGTGTTCTGGGCTACACTCCGACACGACTTGTACCGCTTTTGGGGGTCTGACTTTTACCAACCCTCTAGGCCCGCCATGCGATGCTCATAGACGAACGGACCGGACTGTACGGATATTGTCACTGACAGGCTCAGTTGGGTGTCGGGGTGAGCTTCCTCATCGACGTCCCTTTTGGTCAATTGCTGGTGGCCCGTCACGTATTGGCTTATACCTCTGACGTGCTAGTGGTTAAATCCACAGCCATAGTATTGACGAGTCTTTAGAGTCCACCACACTTTCAGTTACTCAGCTTTCGGGCGAAAGGTTGTAGAGGCCGTATGGAGATATGGCAAGGTCCGATCAGATACGTGCGGTATAGCACGGATCAGGATCGGACAGTTTGTACTATAGGCCGTATTGGTATATGGCAGGGTTCGATCAGATACGTGCGGTATTGCACGGATCAGGATCGAACAGATATTACTAGCCGGCTTTGGTATAAGCCGGATCCTAGTATAGTACAGTGTAGACTTTGTCTCATTGCATTTGTATTTCGGTCGAAATACAGATGCGGGTGTGTATGCACAGTATCGGGGTTTTCCTGTAATTTATTACGGGACCAGTTTTCTGGAGTTGCCAGTTTGCTTTCCGTTTTGGCCAATTTCCATTGTTCCGTTCATTGGCCGAAGATTGGTGGATGAGGGTTTATTTGCATTGTTGCAAATAGACATTTGTGGAGGGGGTATTTGCTTATTGTTGTATCATGATTGTCTCTCCCTTGACCTTGACTTTCTTTGTGTCATGATGGCATGACTTTGTGAGCCATCATGGTAGTTGTTGATGAGTTTTTGGAGTGGAGTTTTGGTTAAAATGATTCTTGATCATCATACCCTTTTTGCTCTCTCTTTTGGATGATGGTTCCACCCACCCCTTGACTTACTCTTTCTCTCTCCAATCACACATGGGTGGGGGGGGGCCGGCCATTCCAATTGAGGGATGGGGATTCTTTTCATAAGGGGTGTGGCAATTTTGGTTCTCATGGTGCTATGAAAATTGCTCTCTTGTTCATCCAAAAACCTCCTTGATTTCCTCCACAAAATGGCAATTCCACAAACCCCAAAGTGAGACTTGAGTCCTACACAACATTCTACAGCGAATCTTGGGCACGTCGAGTAGCCGGCTTCGTGCCCGAGTTGCCTCGGCATTGAGGTGGGAGCCCGTAAACGAAGAAGGCGATGTGGTGCACTTCCGGCGACGAGGAGGAGACGGACGGAGATCCCGCGAGGAGATCGGAGTGGAGATGAAGACCGGAGGACTTGGATCGTCGGTATATCTCTTTCCCATCTTCTAGTTAGCTTAGACTTAGTTTAATGGTAACGATCCGGGTGTTTAGTGCGCGGTGGTACCGATTTGCTAAGTCCGCAAAATCAAAGTTATTCACCGTTTCCGCATTCCGGCGTCGGATTGACGACCGGGGTGCCGCCGTGCACTTACAGTGGTATCAGAGCCTCGCCATTAACATAGTCTAGCTTGGTGTAATGTGTTTTTCTGTTTCGATCGATCGAATGTTCCAAAACTGCATTTTAGTTCGAATCAGTTTCTGTTGAAAATTTTTGGTCTCGAAAATTTTTTCAGGTTGTAAAATATTGATGTACTGGAAAATATAAGGGTTCTGTAAAAATTTGACGAAGTAACTCCACAGTGGGAGCGCGGAAGCGCCGCGTAAACCCCATTCCCGCGGCCCTTCCGCCGCGCACTATTCACATCACTTTACCAAATTTTTTCAGAGGCCTTCTGGGCTTAAAATTTGGGTTTTGGAATATTAAAATTGGGCCCAGGGTTTCTGTGAGTGCTACAGTTTTGTTTGAGGGCCCACTTGTTAATTTTTGATCGATCGGATATTTCAAACACATTATTTCACAGTATTTACATTATATCTGCGACCGTGAATATCACTCGATCGGTAAATCCGGTCTAACTGCTATAGCCCGGTTAGACGGATTTGCGAACGTGACTTTCACGTTGATGTTCTATGTTTATGCTGTGATGTTGCGGATCGGTCGTGGGGGATAGCCTGGATGCAATGCTAGTACTGTATTGTTGTTTTATGTACATTTGATATTGCGGGGCGAGCGTCCGACATGTGGACTGCCGTCACTGCCTGATTGTATTATTGTTTTGGGGCACGACCTGGTTGCGGTCGATGTACCCGGTGTATGTATATTTTACATTATGTACTAGGATTACCCCGCGGTGGGGTGCACGGATAGCCGGGTTCTAGAGGGCAACAAGCCCGCATCTCATGGCATTGAGACGGAGGGGGCTTCACTCTAGGATTGGCGGGCTATTCGCCGCACTCGTAGGGGGTACAGGTTGACCCAGGAGGGGTGCCCAAGTTGCCGGATTCCGTGGAGTGCTGGGTGGTCCATTCACGGAGCTGAAGGGGGCTGCCTCGCTTCAGGTTTTGGCGGGTGACTTGCCGCGCCCGTAGGGGTCTAGGTTTTTCATTGCACAGGCTATCCACACGACCAGGGGAACGTCGGGTTTCAGCAGTGGCTCTGTGAAACCCGGGGATCCCAGATATCTGTATTGTTCTGTGTTGCTGTACATTTCTGTGATGTTGCATTTCTTTTCACGCCTTGAGCGAAATATAATATATTGGTATATATATTAGTAGATGTTGTATATGTTTTACATCCGCGCTAGTCCAGTCCCCGCTCTGTCGTTAGTTAGCTAACCTAACGGGTAATGACGGGACCCAGTGGCGAATGCGGATGGCATATACGTACATCAGTATATTTTCGTTCTTTTTGGTGTGATCAATTGATGGGACTGCATTGATTCGGATCAATGCAAGTTAAAAACAAACCTAATCTGATGTTGTTGGAACACTTTTTCAAAAAACTGTTATTGCAAGGACGTTCACTTTTGTTTTGCATCGTGATATTCAGTTGGAATATCCTGCTCCTCAGTCGACGAGGCAAGGGCCGAGATCCCTTCACCGGGAGTGACCCCTTGGACAGAAGTTTGCGTCAGGGCATTAACTTCACTATAGCCGATTACTTTTGCTTTGCACCGTGGTATTCATTTGGAATATCCTGCACCCCATTCTACGGGGAAAGAGCCGAGATCCCTTCACCGGGAGTGACCTCTTTAGTAAAGGTTTTCGTCACTATATTTTATAAAAAGCTATCCGTTCCTTCGACGATATCAAGTTCTTTACGTTAAAGGTTTTCGCCAGAAACCATTCGTAGCCCTCCATCATTTCAGTTAAATATTCGGTAGTATTCAAGCTATGTATTTTGACCTCACGCCAAGGCATAGTGATTGGTAGCTGCCGGATATTTATCTGTTGCATAGATAGATGCGTTGGTTTGGGACAGTCGTACTACTATTTTGGCCTACGTCAAGGGTATGTACGGGTGGATTCAAATTAACCTGGATAATGATGGGTAGAACTTGACATGTGACTTATGATATTTTGACCTCACGCCAAGGTCATAAGAGCATGGGGCAGAAATCCACATCGGGAGTTTCAAAAGAACTGAAACTTGCCAGATATGCGCATACCTTCTGGAGTGTGATACCGTGAGCGGATTCCGTCACGTTATCATGCGATGAGAGTTGGATCCCGATTCCCACTGATGAGTTAGTATACTCCTCGGGTGACCCCGACTAATTCTTCTTTCAGGTTTGGAGGAGAATTTGAGGTACAGTGGGAGGTTTCCAGATTAGATAAATTGGTAACCATTCTGATCTAGGATAGAGTGCACGCTGAGTGTTTCTTTTCTCTCTCTCTTTGGCAGCGACCATTGACCCGACCCTAAGACTATGACTCAGTGACCAAGTTGACCGAACCTACTTAACACTGGCTTTTGGATTGTCAGAGTTGCAGACCTCATTGCCACTCCTACTTTTACCCTTTTCTCCAGGACACCCCGTATTACTACGAACGTCCACTTCCATTGGACAAAACCATCGTATGGTTATATACGAACTCGAAGGACTTCGAGGATGGTTTCCGGTTCTGGAGAAAACGGATAGGATTATTCAGTTGTCTTTTCCTTTTACCTTCTCTCAGGTTGCGAGTACTCCTTGGTTTAGGAGATAGTACACCTATTATGCAAATTGGATAGTCTTCTTCCAAACCTTAGGCTGGTGCCGAACGATGGGGAATGAAGAAAGCCAATTAGCCTAAACGGTGTACAGAAGGTATTAAGTTAAGACAAAGTAAGGGATTAGTAAGAGGGCAAAGTAAATTGCAACAGATATTCACGACCAAACCATGTATTCCTTCGCCAATCCTAAATCACCTTTGTATTTCTCCAGGACACTCCGTATCATTACGAAGATCCCATTTTATTGGATAATCCATCGTATGGTTATATACGAACTCGAAAGGAACTCGTTCCAGTTCGGGGATGGATCCTGGTTCAGGAGAAATAGGAATAAAGTACATTCAGGTGTCTTTTATCTTCACCTTCTCTCGCGATGCGAGTGCTCCTAGGATTAGGACAGTACACCCTTTATGCTTTTTGGATAGTCTTCTTCCAAACCATAGGCTGGTGCCGAACGGTAGGGAAGGAAGAAAACCATTTGGCCTAAAGGGGTGTACAGAAGGTAAAGACTAAAGACATATGAAGGGATTTGGAGAGGTGGCAAAGAACTATACGGTTACAGTCGTGAATCTGGAAGAGGCATTACTAGGAATACCGGGATACCCCATCGAAACATTTCAATGTTTCAGTCTCACTGTGTACTGTTAATGGAAAACTGATTTCCCGATTAGACACTTACTCCAGGGTATGTATTTACCAGGTATGATTCTCACATCTGTATGGTTTTACAGATGATGAGTGGGAGTGAGTTATTGGGAATTGGGTGATCATCCTCATTTTTTGAGGAAGTCACCTGGGTTGTTTGCAAGTTAGCAATTATTTGGTTTTGAATATCCGCGGTTATGCACCAATTTCAAATTGATATATCTGTACGTCTATTTTCATAGAGTGAGATATACCTTTTGATATTATGTCGATGACATTTACCTATATCAGTGGATGGTTAGGTAAGGAGCATTAAACAGCGGTGTAATTCTTCTTAACCAAAAGTACAGTTTTCAACCTACGACACACAGTGAATGAGTCACTAGACTCAAGGGACTTATACAGAGTATTGTATGTTGTCCAGTGTCCATCAGGACAGAGGGGTTGGTCCTCGTACTGTATTCTGTTTACTTTTGACTTCTCTAGTTCTTAGACATGTGTTTCGTAGAAACACAGGGTCTAAGTTTTGAGGAGTTATAGGTATTTGAATAGAGTAGAGAACCAGGTATAGCAAGTATCGGGATTCTTCAAAGTGATCGAAGATGTAGATACTTGTGTGTGGTATTCAGTTAATAGTAATGATAAAGAGAAATTACTTCTCTTTCAGGTTACTCATAATTGGAAGTATTCCTAAGTTGAGTAACGCTGATCGACCTCCTTCCATTTAGTTGACATGCACTGGAGAAAGCTGCATGATTTGAATCTGGTTCAATTAAATCAGTGCCTCTGGTTCTATATTGGATGTAGAACAGTTCATATCTTAACGTTGTTAAGGTACGGGGAGTTGTCCGGCTTATGCTTAAAACCAGACACTGGACAACTCAAGGCACGTTTCTGTAATGGCTGTTTGTGGGTTGACCCAGGCTATGACGCGGGTTGATTTTCTACCATCTGGATGAACAATAGCAATATTGTTCTAGACTCGCCACAGTTTTATTAAAAATGGATTTTTTCAAAAACAGCAGTGGGAGTATGGTAGAACTGGAAGTGATTCCAGAACCGCAAACGATTACTGAAGATTTGATAAGGAACCTGAAGATTCAATCTGATTTGACATTCCATTGGCCACTCCGCAGATAAGGTGGGTAACTTCAGGCACCCGAGAGGTACTTCGGTAGCCTCAAGGACGGTGACAGGGAAGTTCTTGTTTACCCACACTTGCCATTGTTGTTGTTCCAGGCTGCGAGACCCGGCAGGAGGATGAGTATAGCGTCGTTCTGAACTAGCTTCAGAAGTGTACGTGTATATGACTCTGCCAGAGGGTTGTCGTAGTCAGTGGGAGCAGCGGAAGCATTGGTGGACATCAGGCTTATGTCTATTTATAGACTAAAGCAGATGTAGCAGAGAAAGATCATCTGTTTCTGATGTGACAGTCATAGGTTTGACGTCATCAGAATAGGGGATGGATCTGTTGAGAAGGTAGTAGGAAGTGATATTCCTTTACTACGATCGGTTATACTTTGGTCGTCACACAGTGGTTTCTCCACAAAGGACTTGGACATTATATCAGACATACTGGTTACTAGATCTATGGTTTTAGATCTAGATTTGGGTGGTTTCCTAATCTGGGTACCTTGACAGCATTCTATGAGTATTTAGAATGGACGACTCCTGGCACGGTAGTGTACCTGCAAGTAATGGAGTTGCCCTCTCTAAAGGTGTCTTTTAGACTGAAAGGGAGAGGGATACTCATGAATGGCAGATCATTTGCTTAGGCAATTGAGTCAATCATGAGATGTCAAGTACAACACCAGATGTTGTTCTTGCACTACATGCAATAAGTTAATATTGATCCAATCCTGGAGAAACAGTCGGAGGCAGTTTTAGAACATAAGTGGATGTTCTAGGGATATGATAACGACAGCCTCATTCGAGAGACAGTTATCATTCCAGGCTTCCAAGGTGACATGGACGACAAGGAGGTTGTCAGAGTTATAGTTATCCCTCTGATGAGGGGCAGTATTTTGGACAGATGGTCCAAGGGAATACTGAGGGTGGCATGGCGCAGGATACTGATTAAGTTCAGTTGAAGATACAGTCTAAGAAGTTTGGATTTGGAGTTCATTTATGAGCTACGTCCCATCAGACATCCAGACACATTCTAAGACAGGTATTGCTCATTTCGGGAGATGGCTTTCTCCGCGAATTTGAAATATAGAGAGACATAGAAAGAAACTTCTAGGCGGATCCACTCACTGAGGCTATTCCTCGACCGCAATAGTTTCACAAACGGGATTTGTGAGACTGACTAGTAGAGGAGTTGGGTGTTCGGTATCACACGGGCTGTGAGTATGCGACATCGCAATAATTAGCCTTGAGTGCAAGTGGGAGATTGTTGGAGATAGTGCCCTCAGAGTCAATTATTGGATCACAGGCACGTGGTTGCAATGATTGAGGGAGGACCTATCCCGGTAGGACAGTCTTACTCGAGATGATAGTATGCTATCTGGTTTACCTTTATCATCGTGTACTGTTTTAGGTGACCTGACACGTCGCTATTACACGTTGATAGAGCCCCTAGGATTCTGTGCTTGACCACCAGCAGTATGAGGGCGATCATATACGTGGGAGCTGGCAGTCTATAAGCATATCCTAAAATGGTCCCTAGTCGTGTGAGTTTCGAGACAGGGCATCGATACTCCATAGTAGACTAGTGTATACAGTCGAGACCCCGACGAGGGGCGGTGGCCGGTCTCACAAGCCACTGGTGTCAGTTGGATCACCTAAGATGTATACAGGTGCTCATTGGGTTATGAGTACACCGGACAGGACTCGCCGGGAACATGCTAGTTGGTCATATACCAGACGTCAGATGGCAGTTCCCTGGTGACATGTGTGCAGGTTAGTTCATCGACCTGGAGATCGTCATTTGTCTCGTGTGAGTTCCCACTGTACTTTGATTACTACCCTACCACGGCTCAAAGGAGTCGTGCAAACAGGTTTTAGTTGGGTACAGTCCCGAGCCACATGGAGGCAGTGAGCGTATCTTCAGGGGTTTGTCTCTCCCGGTATTGGGAGTGAGGTCGTGCTGTGTCTAGGAGAGCCATTACACAAAGCCCTCGGCCGAGGCAAGGAGATTTACTGGTAGGTATTCCAGTAGTATCTCAGGGTGTTCTGGGCTACACTCCGACACGACTTGTACCGCTTTTGGGGGTCTGACTTTTACCAACCCTCTAGGCCCGCCATGCGATGCTCATAGACGAACGGACCGGACTGTACGGATATTGTCACTGACAGGCTCAGTTGGGTGTCGGGGTGAGCTTCCTCATCGACGTCCCTTTTGGTCAATTGCTGGTGGCCCGTCACGTATTGGCTTATACCTCTGACGTGCTAGTGGTTAAATCCACAGCCATAGTATTGACGAGTCTTTAGAGTCCACCACACTTTCAGTTACTCAGCTTTCGGGCGAAAGGTTGTAGAGGCCGTATGGAGATATGGCAAGGTCCGATCAGATACGTGCGGTATAGCACGGATCAGGATCGGACAGTTTGTACTATAGGCCGTATTGGTATATGGCAGGGTTCGATCAGATACGTGCGGTATTGCACGGATCAGGATCGAACAGATATTACTAGCCGGCTTTGGTATAAGCCGGATCCTAGTATAGTACAGTGTAGACTTTGTCTCATTGCATTTGTATTTCGGTCGAAATACAGATGCGGGTGTGTATGCACAGTATCGGGGTTTTCCTGTAATTTATTACGGGACCAGTTTTCTGGAGTTGCCAGTTTGCTTTCCGTTTTGGCCAATTTCCATTGTTCCGTTCATTGGCCGAAGATTGGTGGATGAGGGTTTATTTGCATTGTTGCAAATAGACATTTGTGGAGGGGGTATTTGCTTATTGTTGTATCATGATTGTCTCTCCCTTGACCTTGACTTTCTTTGTGTCATGATGGCATGACTTTGTGAGCCATCATGGTAGTTGTTGATGAGTTTTTGGAGTGGAGTTTTGGTTAAAATGATTCTTGATCATCATACCCTTTTTGCTCTCTCTTTTGGATGATGGTTCCACCCACCCCTTGACTTACTCTTTCTCTCTCCAATCACACATGGGTGGGGGGGGGCCGGCCATTCCAATTGAGGGATGGGGATTCTTTTCATAAGGGGTGTGGCAATTTTGGTTCTCATGGTGCTATGAAAATTGCTCTCTTGTTCATCCAAAAACCTCCTTGATTTCCTCCACAAAATGGCAATTCCACAAACCCCAAAGTGAGACTTGAGTCCTACACAACATTCTACAGCGAATCTTGGGCACGTCGAGTAGCCGGCTTCGTGCCCGAGTTGCCTCGGCATTGAGGTGGGAGCCCGTAAACGAAGAAGGCGATGTGGTGCACTTCCGGCGACGAGGAGGAGACGGACGGAGATCCCGCGAGGAGATCGGAGTGGAGATGAAGACCGGAGGACTTGGATCGTCGGTATATCTCTTTCCCATCTTCTAGTTAGCTTAGACTTAGTTTAATGGTAACGATCCGGGTGTTTAGTGCGCGGTGGTACCGATTTGCTAAGTCCGCAAAATCAAAGTTATTCACCGTTTCCGCATTCCGGCGTCGGATTGACGACCGGGGTGCCGCCGTGCACTTACACATAGCACGATGGTATATCGGGGCGGAGCAATCACACCCTATATGATAAGGTGTGCTCTATGATGAGTACTACTGAGTTACCTATTTTCTTTGGGATATATGCACTTATGAAGTTGCATACCTATTGAATAGGGTTCAAATCAAACCAGTTGCCTACCACTTCATATGAGATATGGAAAGGGAAGAGCCCATATCTTAAGTTAGTTAAGATTTGGGGTTGTCCGGCCTATGTCTAAAAGCAAAATCCGGACAAGCTCGAGGCAAGGTTTGTTATGCAGAACTGGAAATGTTCCAGCTATACAAACTGCAGCTGATGATTTGGTAGAACCGAAGGATTCAATAGTAACCAACGAACCTCAGCCTCTCCGCCGATCTAGTAGGGTTCCTCACCCACCTGAGAGATACTTTGGTTTCTCTATGACAGTGGGAGCGAGGAATGCATCATGAGATGATGACCCAACTAGTTTCGAGCTGGCCATCAGGAGTGAGACTCTGTAAGAATGGCTGGATGCTTAGCGATCTGAGATGGAATCCTTATACACCAACAAAGTATGGACTTTAGTTTCTATATCTGAAGGGTTAAATCCCCATCAGGAGCAAGTATATCTTGAGAAGATTACTTGGTGTAGATGGAAAAGTTGAGACTTTCAAAGCTAGACTTGTTAAAAGTTTGCATCATTTACCAGGCGTGGATTATGATGAAACCTTTTTCAAGTAGCTATGCTTAAGTCCATCCAGATCCTACTTGCCACGGCTACATACCATGACTACGATATCTGGCGGTTGGGTGCCATGACTGCTTTTCTAAATTATGTTTTAGAAGAGTGCGTCTATAAGTACACAGCCAGAGGTCCTCGTAGACAGTGGGAGCAGCGGAAACGTGTGCAAGATGTTTTATATGATAAAGCAGGCATCGCGGAGTTGGAACGTCTGTTTTGATGTAGTAGTCAAAGAGTTTGACTTCATCAAAATGGTAGATGAACCTTGTATAAACAAAATGGTAGTAGGGAGTATGGTGGTGATCCTCGTAGAGTACGTGGATGACATACTCTTGATAAGAAAGGAGTTTCCTATGCTACTCTCGGTCAATCTCCGCTTATCACAAGGATTCTCCATAAAGGATCAAAGTAATACCTACTAAATCCTAGGTTTTGGATCTATGAGATAGATCTAATTGGATAATAGGACACTCACTAGTTGTAGTGAGATGGTATCAATTGGTCCTGGGGAGAATCACTGGAAGGGTTCCAGGGTGATAAGGACGACTGAAAGTCAGTCACAGGCATTGTCTTTACCCTCAGTAAAGGGACGGTATGTTGGAAGAGTTCCAAGCTAGATACCGTGGCATACTAGACGATAAAAGCTGGATACATCGCTACTTAAGTTGCTACCAAAGAGGCAGTCTGGATGTATATTTGTTCATGAGATGAACTTAGTTCCTCCCATTGTGTGACAATGGAGTTGTGGCTTGTGCTAAGGAACGTCCGTCCCATCAGTGATCCAGACATATTCTAAGGCAGTATCACCTGATCATGGAGATGGCTGAACTCCAAGGTGATCGAGGTTAGGAGAGTAGACTCAGAGGATAACACTGCGGATCCACTCACGAAGGCCTATTCCTAGAGAGAGACTTTTATGGGATGGTTGAGTATGAGATACTGCAACCACTGCTACAGATGGCCCTAGTGCAAGTGGGAGATTGTTAGTTATATGTATGCCCTAGAGGCCATTACTATACATAGGATGTTTATTGTAGTGGATGCTTGGACATATATAGGGAGGGCTTTCTTGCTCGACATGATAGTATGCTATCTGGTTACTCTTTACCTTAACGTGTATACTGATTGCCTCTTTATTACATGTTGGTAAAGCCCTTAGGATGTGTACTTGACTACCTGGACTATGATGCGGTCATACCAGTGGGGACATGGTAGTCTATAAGTACATCCTTCAAGGTCCCTAGTCGTGGGTGTATCGAGACAGGGCATCGATATACCAGAGTAGACTAGCGTATACCTTCTCGACCCATACAGATGGGCGATGGATGATCCCATATCCATTGGTGTTTGACATCAGAGATGATATACGGGTGCTCAGTGGAGACTGGGTACACTAGACGGACTCGCCGAGAACTCCCAGATGGTATTATACCTCACGTCAGATGGCAATTCTCTGGTGACACTGGTACAGGTTAGTCTGTAGACCCGAGATCATCATTGAGTCTTGTGTGATTCCCACTGTGCTTTGATTTCCACCTTACCACGTCCAAGAGGGCGTGCAAAACGGTGGCTTTTGGGTACAGTCCCGAATCACATGGAGGCAATGAGCGATAGGAGGGGATTCGTCTCTCCCGGTATAGGGAGTTGATGTTGCGCTGTGTTCGATTGGCTATAACCGGAAATCCCTGCCCAGGGTTGCTGAGATTTACTGGTAAGTGTTACCAGTAGTTTCTCGAACTGTTATAGACCTCATATCGACACGACTTATCGAGCTATTGGGGTCTGACGTTTACCACCCCTAGACAAGATATGCGACATATCAGACGACGAGACCGGACTGTACGGTAAGTGTTACTGGTTGGATTTACAGGAGTGTGAGCGGGCTTGCTCGTCGATCTTCTCATTGCTCAATACCCGGGTGGCCGTTACGTTTAGCAGACCGCTTGCGGCTTGTGGGTGTTTGATATGATCATCACCTGCTGCCGGCGTATTGACGAGTCTTTAGAGTCCTACACAGAGGTTTCATGGCTCAAGCGAAACGAAATAGGAGCGCATATGAGATCTGTGCGGGACCGAGAATAATGCGTGTATGTGATACCGTATTTAATTCTCGCGAATTGTATCATTGGTCGGTTATATGTGATATAGCCGGGTTACCGAATCAAATGTTGATTCGATACATTGATACACTTGATATTAGTCGGTTATATGCGATATGACCGGATCGTTAAATCAAGTGTTGATTTAATGATTTAATGTATAATTATATATTTGATATATTACTTTGCATTAACTAGTATTGGTTCACTTTAAATGGATTTTCTCACTTGAAATGCACATTGTATATGTGATATATTTTTGTGCACTTGCTTGTATCATGTTTCATGATACATGCTCACTTGAGTTTGTGTAAAGATTAAACCATGGTTAAGTTAATGATTAGGGTTTTTTTTATTTGCTTATTTATTTATTTATTTATTTTTTCATTTTGGAAAAGATAAATAAATGAATGGTGGCTTTCTTTGTTTGTTAGTTGAAGCTTTATGAACCTTTGACTAAGTGACCACTTTTGTACTCATGCTTAACCCTAACCATTCAAACTAACCCTAGTTCATTCTCTACACTTAACCAAGGTTAGGATATGATAAGTATTCTTTTTATTATTCTTTTTGAGATAATACTTATCATATTCTTTCTTCTTCTTCTTCATCTTCAACAAGAAGAATAGCTTGCCTCCATCAATGGCAACTTGAGCAAATGATTGAGAAATCCAATTCTAAAGTGAACCCACCTCCTATTTCTTCATCCTCTACCTCTTGCCAAGTAGTATAGGGTGTTTTTTTCACAAGTTTCATGGCTTGGTGAAGTTGGAGCTTGATCTTGTGTTGCCTCGACGTAGATCATCTTCGGCATCATAGTCGATGACCTAGCCCGCCCATCTCTCCGATGAAGCCGATGCTTGAGTCCGGAATCCAATATGGACAGCGAGGGGACGTCATCATGGAGCTTAGGAGGTGGAGGACCGGATCTACAAAGGTTGTAGCCTCTTTCTTCTTAGTTAAGTAGTTAACTAGTTGCTAGTTTCGCCTAAAATTCTAGTTAACGATCTAGTCTAGGGTTTCTCGGCACCGTATTATTTGAAATTGGCATGGTTGATGCCTTGTGAGACCTCATTAGCGTGCCTAGGAACCCTACAGAAGAGATGCGTGAAAGATGGTCAGCTACTATGTTTTCACATCCTTTCTTATCTTTGATAACAAGATCAAATTCTTGTAACAGTAGGATCCAACGTATTAGTCAACCTTTTGTATCTTTCTTCGCCAGAAGATGTTTTAAAGCGGAATGGTCAGTATACACAACTATAGGTGAGCCAATTAAGTAAGGCCTGAATTTTTCTAATGCAAATACAACCGCTAAAAGTTCTTTTTCTGTGGTTGTATAATTGATTTGCGCATCATTCAGGGTCTTACTTGCATAGTAAATCATGTGTGGCATCTTTTCGATGTGCTGTCCTAAGACTGCACCTACTGCAAAATCAGATGCGTCACACATCAGCTCAAAGGGGTAATCCCAGTTTGGTGATGATAAGACGGGGGCTGAAGTGAGTGAGTGTTTAAGTGAGTCGAAAGCTGTCTCGCAATCCGAGTCAAAATGGAAGGTCGTATCCTTGGCCAGGAGAAGAGTTAAAGGTCTAGCAATTTTGCTAAAGTCCTTAATGAATCTCCTATAAAAGCCCGCATGGCCAAGGAAAGAGCGAATATCTTTGACGCTTTTGGGATGAGGGAGGTTTTGAATGACATCTATCTTAGCTCTGTCAATCTCAATGCCTTTCTGTGAAATGACATGTCTAAGAACAATTCCTTCTTGGACCATAAAGTGGCATTTTTCCCAGTTCAAAGTCAAGTTCTTCTCTTTGCAACGAGTAAGAACAGCGTCAAGATTCGCTAGGCAATCGGAAAAAGAGTCTCCAAAAATCGAGAAGTCGTCCATAAAGATCTCCAGAAAATTCTCTACCATATCAGAGAATATCCCCATCATACACCGCTGAAAGGTAGCAGGAACATTGCATAGCCCAAAGGGCATGCGACTGTAAGCAAAGGTACCAAAAGGACAAGTAAAAGTGGTTTTATCTTGATCCTTTTTGGCGATGGGGACCTGATTATAGCCTGAGTATCCGTCCATAAAACAATAATACTCTCGTCCCGCTAAGCGTTCCAACATCTGATCAATGAATGGTAGAGGAAAGTGGTCTTTCCTCGTGGCAGCATTGAGTTTTCTATAATCAATACATACACGCCACCCAGTTTGGGCGCGTGTCTGAATCAACTCATTCGCCTCATTGGTTATAACAGTGATGCCGGATTTCTTAGGAACGACATGTATAGGACTTACCCATTGGCTATCGGAGATGGGGTATATAATACCATTATCTAAGCATTTGACGATCTCTTTCATGACCGCTTCCTTCATGACGGGATTCAACCATCTTTGTGGTTCTCGGGTTGGTCTGGCATCATCCATCACATGTATATGATGTTCAACTATCAAGGGACTAATCCCTTTGATGTCCGCCATACTCCAACCAAACGCCTCTTTGTTAGATCTCAATACCGATAAAAGTGCATTCTCTTGCTCTAATGCTAGAGAAGCGGAAATTATAACCGGTGAAGTCTCCTTCTCACCTAAATAAGCATATTTCAGATGAGAGGGTAAAATTTTGAGATCTAATTCGGGCGGAGAAATGATAGAAGGAGGGATCATTGAGTGATTTTTGGATTTACAAAGAAGCTCAGAGCCTGTGAAAGATACAGACTCGGGTGGAGAAAAGTCAGAAGTGCAGGACTCAAGTGTAGGTAAAGTGTCCTCACTAAGATCTTGTGTAAAGTCAAACAGAGATGTGGTAATGTCATCGAGATCAGTAAAGCAAAGTTCCTCAGCTCCACAACTATCGGGAGCGATCTCATGGACAGAGCACACATCTAAAATATGAGCAGAGGGTTCTGATGGCTGATTTCCAACTTTGTAGATATTTAGTTCAAAGGTCATATTTCCAAATGATAAGTTCATTGAACCGTTTCTACAGTTTATAACAGCGTTGGAAGTGGCAAGGAAAGGACGACCTAGAATCACCGGAATTTGGCCCCGGGGGTTTGCTACAGGATGTGTGTCGAGTACAATGAAGTCTACAGGGAAAACAAATTCCCCGACCTTTATCAACACATCCTCTAATTCACCCCTTGGTTTGGTGATAGATCGGTCTGCCATCTGGAGAGTGCAGTGAGCAGGTTTCAGCTCTCCAATCCCTAGTTGCTCATAGACAGAATAAGGGAGTAGGTTAACACTTGCGCCAAGGTCTAAAAGAGCACGATTTATGTTTTTACCCCCAATAGAAATCGATATTGTAGGACATCCTGGGTCCTTTCGTTTCTTTGGTAGCTGGGGAATAAAAGCAGTGCTGATATTATTAGACATAAAGACCTTTTTCGGCACTTGAGTCTTCCTCTTCCTAGTGCACAAGTCCTTAAGTATTTTCGCATAAGCGGGGACTTGTTGAATCGCATCTAGGAGAGGGATATTGATGTTAACCTGTTTGAACATTTCCATAATTTTCTCCATATGAGGACTCGTTCTATTACCCCTTAACCGATTCGGGTAAGGAGCTTTCGCAATAAGCGCAGGGTCTATCATAGGAGAAGGAAGAGGGGGTAGACGAGGTCCCAAAAGAGGTGTGGGGACCGTCTGTGGAGAACTATAAGGGTTAGGAGAAGGTGTCGAGCCTAATGGGAAATGGAGAATAGGATCTCGAGAAGATGGTGTGGTAGAAGAAGAAGGATCAGAAGGAGAAGTGTGTGTGTGTGTGGAAAGGTCTCAGCCGGGGTGTTGATATGATTTTCAGTATCATCAATACCTTCCCCGACATGATTATTCAGCATTTTCCCCGATCTCAACGTTGAGATGGCATTTACATTGTAATGCCCAGGATTCTGTAGGGGTTGAGAGGGAAGTTTCTCTTTTTCTCTCGCACTCATTTCGGCTTTTAGGGGTGCGATTTCAGCTTCCATCGATCTGATACTCTCAGCTTGGGATGATGAGTTTTTCTTTATCTCACTGACGGAAGATCTAACCTCAGTCGAAATCTCTATGAAATTTAATAAAAGTGATTTCATGGTTTGAGTGAATTGAGAGAATTCGTCAGAACAGGACACCTGCATAGGATTAGACTGTGCAGGAGTGTTGCCCTGGTTTTGGAAATTTTGTGACTGGTAGGGGTGCTGAGTGAGTTGAAGGGGTTGCTGTTGTGGTGGAGGAAGAGCCCTTTGAAATTGATTCGTGTTTGGAACCGTGTTTTGAGATTCGTTTTGGTTCCAAGCGAAATTCGGGTGATTCCTCCAACCCTGATTGTACGTGGAAGAATATGGATCGTTTCGAGGTCTTTGAAATGCGGCATTAGAATGCTCGTGACCTTGAAACGCAGAGTTTAATGGACATTATTCCGTTAAATGAGACGGATCAGAACAGCACCCACAAACAGTTTTGGGGAGCGACATTGGGTTTAGGGAGGCTGCAGAAAATTTGTGTTCCATAGCGTCAAGCTTCTTTTGCATTGCTGCCATCTCAGCTCGAACACCTATGGACACATCTATTTGGTGTACGCCACCCCTATTCAATGGTTGGGTTCCACTCTCCCACTGTAGTGATTTTTAAGCGAACTCTTCTAAGTACTTCCAAGCTTCCCCATCATCCTTGGTCATAAAAGTACCTTGACACATGTTTTCAAGGCTCTGTTTAGTGTTTGAGTTAATGCCCTCATAAATGATTCAGCACAATTCCCATCTCGGGATGCCGTGATGAGGACACTGAACCAAAAGATCCTTGAAACGTTCAAAGCATTTTGAAAATGGTTCGGTAGGGAGCTGGGCAAATTGATTCAGTTCGCTACGGATTCGAGCTGTCTTTTGGATTGGGTAAAATTTCTTAAGGAATGCCGCGATGAATTCTTCCCAATTCGTAGTAGAGTGTGCGGCAGTGTTATATAGCCACTTCTCGGCTATATCGTACAATGTAAATGGAAGAAGTCGTAGACGCATCGCATCCACTGAAAGTTGTGACGTACCCATCATTGCGCACACGTTTTCAAATTTGGTAATGAAAACGTAAGCATCCTCAGTCTCGAGTCCGTGGAATTTGGGTAAAAGATTGATATACTGGGGCTTAATCTCAAAGTTATCCCCATTGGCTGGTGGTGTGGATAAGCAGGTCGAAAGAGGACCTCTAAGTGGATAGCATCTCTCCTGGAGAGAGATGCGGGGTGGATTCTGCGCACCAACGGACGGCGGCAGATTAGGGTTAAAGAAGTTTGATGGATTCAGATCCATCGGTGTGGGTGTGGTAGTAGGTAAAGAAAAGGTAAATGGAGAAATATCGACTTCGGAGTCGATAAAGGGTACGCGGACTAAACGGGCACTAGAATCCCGTGTCCAGCCTATCTTGTACTAAAAAGGGTTAGTACAAGTGGCAGCGTTGGCTTATAATTAGGGGTAAATGAATGCGGTGTTTGCTTTTGAAAAAGGGACGGATTTTTGGAAAAAAAAATGATGCGACACAACAAATGCAGCACACAAACCCTAGAATCTGTAAGTCCATATTGAGACCCCCGGTTCTTACGGGGAGGCGGAAACGGTATAAAAAACAAATTTTTATCGCAAGAGGCAACATGGACTAAACAAGGTCGGGATCGTGTCTAAACTAAACTAGCAAACTTGCTAAAGAGACTTAGCTACTCGGATGAAGGTTATACCTAAACTTGAACTCCTTCTTCTTCAAACCTTGTAGAGGTTGATGGTTCTTGCCTCGTAGCCTTCTTCCGTCGAAGATGGATCCACCTCGAGAGTTCAACCTTCGGGCTCTTCCTCGTGCTTTGAGTGAACTAGGGTTTCCGGCTTGCCAAACCTTGAACCTAGAATGAGTAGAGAGTGTTTAAGGGGTGCTTTTCTATTAAAAGAGAAGGATTCTCAACACATGAGAAGGTTTCTCTTTTGCTAGAGGAAGAAGAAGATGAAGAGAGGAGAGAGAAGCTAAATGAGATAATGAGACCTCTTTCTCTTTCTTGCAACCATAACAAAAGAAAAAGAATTATCTAAATAATAATAATTCAAAATAAGAATAGTTGATGGTAATTTGGAATGACCACTATCATGCTTCATTAAATGAAATGTAAGCATGAATCAAGGAGGATCTTTACAAAGCATGATGGTGGTCAACATTCAACCATGGTGAACAAGTCAACCATGGTCAACAAGTCAACAAAATCAACCATAACATAATTCTCATTTAATTACTATTATTAATAGATAATCCATAAAACCATTAGGGTTTGGAAAATGATAACTGTCAATTGTGCATACGCACCCGTTCCGAAACCCTAATGAAAGTCATCTTCCTCCTCCTCAAATAACTGTGCATACACACCTGCATTCTTGTTCCGAGGAACATGAATACTGAGAGATAAAAGCAACCCCAAAACATATACCGGTATCTGACTCAAACCAGAGCCAGCCAGTAATATCCGTCCGGACTCCAAACGTGCACAAGTGCGCGGAGGAGAACGAACCCTGTCGCAAAACCATGCGACCTCTACTCTGTTTTGCCCAGAGGCGAATACCCTCTGTGTGGGACTCTAAAGACTCGACACTACGCTGGCAGTAGGTTTAACCACAGACCGCAAGCGGCACTAGCTGTGCGTAACGGTCCCCAGGTAGATGTCGACAAGAAGGCTGACGAGGTGAAACCCCATCTGTACTCCTACTGAGTCTGAATGTGACAGTCTCCGTACAGTCCGGTCTGTTCGTCTGATACATCGCATGTCGGGCCTAGGGGGCGGTAAAACGTCAGTCCCCCAATAGCGGTACAAGTCGTGTCGGAGTGAAGCCCAAAACACCCTGAGATAACACTGGAACCTACCAGTATATCTCGCTTGCCCTGGCCAGGGACTACTCGTGTAATGGCTCTCCTAGACACAGCGCGATGTCAACCCCCAATACCGGGAGAGACGAATCCTGTCTAACCGGCACTGCCTCCAAGTGCTTCGGGACTGCACCCAACCACCACCTGTTTGCACGACTCCTTTGAGCCGTGGTAGGGTAGTGATCAAAGTGCAGTGGGAACACACTCGAGGCGAAGTGCTAGTGTCAAGTCAGCGGACTAAGCTGTACTCATGTCACCTGGGAACTGATGACTGACGATAGGTATAATACCAACCTGTCAGTTCCCGACGAGTCCTGTCAAGTGTACTCGTAACCTAACGAGCACCCGTATACTATCTCTAGTACGACGTACTGATGGCTGTGGGACAGACCATCTCCCACACTGGGATGAGAAGCGCATACGCTAGTCTACTCCGGAGTATCGATGCCCTGTCTCGATAGTCCTGCGACTAGGGACCTGTATAAGGATGTGCTTATAGATTACCCAGCCCCCACTAGTGTGACTGCCATCACAACGCTGGTAATCAAGCAAAGATCCTAAGGGCTCCACTAATGCGTATAAGTGATATAGAAAAATAAACACAAGTACACATTGAAGTAGAAACAAACCAAGTAGCATACTACTATATTGAGCAAGATTGTTTATACAAGGTGAATATCCCAAGCTTCCATTAAGTAATATACAAACTAGTATGATACAGTAATGGCCTCTAGGGCATATACACTAACAATCTCCCACTTGCACTAAGGCCATGTACTGGCGTATCGAAGACCTATCATCTCGATCAGCCGCTCGAACTGAGTCTGGGGTAGGGCCTTGGTGAATGGATCTGCAGTGTTCTCTTCTGAAGCAACCCTCCGAACCTCGATCTCCTTGCGATCCACGATCTCCCTGATCAGGTGATACCGCCTCAAGATGTGCCTGGATCTCTGATGGGACCTGGGTTCCTTCGCTAAAGCTATAGCCCCGTTGTTGTCGCAATACAGAGGTATTGGGTCAACAATGGACGGAACCACCTGAAGTTCTTTTAAGAACTTCCTCATCCAGACAGCTTCTTTCGCGGCATCAGATGCAGCGATGTATTCCGCTTCCATAGTCGAGTCAGCAACGGTTTCCTGTTTGGAGCTCTTCCAGCACACCGCCCCTCCATTGAGGGTAAAGACAAAACCCGACATGGAATTGGAATCATCCTTGTCACTCTGGAAGCTGGAGTCAGCAAAGGCCTCGATCTGGAGGTCTTTTCCGCCATACACCAAGAACATCTCCTTAGTCCTTCTCAGGTACTTGAGAATGTTCTTTACTGCTATCCAGTGTTTCTCCCCAGGGTTTGACTGATACCTGCTTACCACACTCAGTGCATAAGCCACATCCGGTCTGGTACACAACATCGCATACATTATAGAGCCTACCGCAGAAGCGTAGGGTATAATAGACATGCGATCCCTCTCCAAATCAGTCTTGGGAGACATCTCTTTGGAGAGAGTGATCCCGTGACAAGCCGGTAGATTACCGCGCTTGGAATCTTCCATACTGAATCTCTTCAGTATGGTGTCGATGTACCTGGACTGTGAGAGTCCTAATATCCTCTTGGATCTGTCACGGTAGATCCGGATACCCAGAATGTATGAGGCATCACCCAGGTCTTTCATGGAGAACCTGTGTGACAAGAACCCCTTGACAGATTGTAGCATAGGAATGTCATTTCCTATTAAGAGAATGTCATCCACGTATAAAACGAGGATTACTACAGTTCTCGCTACAAATCTACTATAGATGCATGGTTCATCTGGATTTTTGATAAAGCCAAATTCCTTGACCGTCTCATCAAAACAGATGTTCCAACTCCGCGATGCCTGCTTTAGTCCATAGATGGACTTAAGCAACTTGCACACCTTTCCGCTGCTCCCACTCTGAATGAAACCCTCTGGCTGATCCATATAGACACACTCCTCTAAATTTCCATTTAGAAAAGCGGTCTTTACGTCCATCTGCCAAATCTCATAATCGTGGAAGGCAGCAATGGCAAGAAGGATCCGAATGGATTTCAGCATAGCCACTGGAGAAAAGGTTTCGTCATAGTCCAAGCCAGGTCTTTGACGGAAACCCTTTGCTACAAGTCTAGCTTTATAGGTCTCAACCTGCCCATCTACACCAATCTTCCTTTTGAAGATCCACTTGCATCCTACGGGTTTTACCCCGTCTGGAGCAATGTCCAACGTCCATACTTTGTTGGTGTACATGGACTCCATTTCGGTCCGCATTGCATCCAGCCATTTTACCGAGTCAACGCTCTGAACGGCCTGCTGGAAGCTAGTAGGCTCATCATAATCTATGATGCAATCCTCTCGATCCCCGTCTATGAGAAAACCGCAGTATCTCTCGGGCGGATGAGACTGCCTACTACTCCTGCGGAGCGGCATAGGAATGTCCTGTTCATTTGAACCCTCTGGTTTCATTAGGCTTTCAGTAATAGTCTGTGGTTCTGGAATTTCTTCCAGTTCTACTGCGCTCCCACTTGTTTCTTTTTCTATGAACTGGTGTTCTAGAAAGTGGGCATTACGAGAAACAAGGACTTTTTGTTCTTCTGCGTAGTAGAAAAGATACCCCCTGGTGCTCTTTGGGTATCCCACAAACTTGCACAGTACTGAGCGTGCCTCGAGTTTGTCCGCATGCTGCTTTTTGACAAAAGCCGGACATCCCCAAATCTTCAGATATTGAAGATAGGGTTTCTTCCCACTCCATAACTCATATGGTGTGGTAGGCACAGTCTTAGAGGGAACTCGGTTCAAAAGGTACGCAGCTGATTCTAGTGCATACCCCCAGAATGATCGCGGTAACTCAGCGTTACTCATCATGGACCGTACCATATCCAATAGGGTGCGGTTCCGTCTCTCCGATACACCGTTATGTTGCGGAGTGTATGGAGGAGTAAGCTGAGAGAGAATTCCATTCTCTTTTAAGTAGTTCAGGAACTCGGCACTTAAGTATTCTCCACCTCGATCCGATCTTAGAATCTTGATACTTTTGCCGGTTTGTTTTTCTACCTCATTCTTATATTCCTGGAATTTTCCAAAGGCTTCAGATTTATGTTTCATCAAGAAAACATGTCCGAACCTTGAAAAATCATCCGTAAAAGTAATGAAGTAAGAAAAACCGCTTCGCGCAAGTGTAGACATTGGACCGCACACGTCGCTGTGTACGAGTCCCAAGAGCTCGCTCGCTCTTACTCCGTGTCCAGTGAACGGAGTCTTTGTCATCTTTCCTTTGAGACAGGATTGACAAGTGGCATACGATTGATATTCGAACGGATTCAAATACCCTTCTGTATGTAACTTAGTCAACCTTCTCTCATTGATGTGACCCAGTCTACAATGCCATAAGAAAGCCTGATTGATATCTGGAGACTTTCTTTTGTGTGTATTCTGGACATTAAAAATCTGTGGTTGGTTTAACACGTATATACCATTGCTCAGTGTACCTAACCCAATCAGAATTTGATTAAGGTGAATGTTTACAACATTACTTACAAACGCAAATTCATAACCTTCTTTAGAAACTAAAGATACAGAAATGATATTACAAGTTGCGTTGGGTACAAAAAAACAATTACGCAAAACCAAAACATGCCCATCTGACATTCCCAGGTGATAGTCCCCCACGGCTTTAGCATCCATGCTAGCTCCGTTCGCAACTCTGAGGGTCATGTCACCTGCCTTCAAAACCCTACGGTTTCTCAACGCCTGCAAAGAATTACAGATATGAGATCCTGATCCGGTATCCAATACCCAGGAAGTAGAGTTTATAGAAAGACAGTTTTCAATAACATACACACCTGAAGCTGAAGCCGTAACCTGCTTCAGTTCCTGTGTCCTAGCCTTCCAAGCCCTGCAATCTTTCTTCCAGTGTCCACTCTTGTGACAATAGAAGCATTCCTCTTTACCCACAAGCTTCCCCGCGATCTTTGTTGCCAATTCTTTTCCCTTCGTACCCACATTACTAACACCGCCTCTTGGTTTGGCGGGGGCTTTCCTCCTCTTTCCCTTGGCTTTCGCCTTGGACCTAGAGGAAGAAGATCCTCCTACAAACAAAGCGGGTGTTTCCCTACCCTTCTGTAGGGTGCCCTCTGCGCTCCTCAGCATGTTGAGGAGTTCTGAAAGTTCAACTTCCTTTTCTTGCAAGTTGAAATTCAGTATGAACTGGGCGTAAGTGGATGGAAGGGACTGGAGAATTATATCCGTATAGAGTTCACTGTCCAACGTGGTCCCAAGTTCCGCGAGCTCCTCAGTGTAGCCAATCATCTTAAGCACGTGGTCCGCTACCGATGATCCAACGGCCAACTTTGTCGAAAACAACTTCTTCGACACTTCGTATCTTGCGATACGAGACTGCTCTCCATACAGTTCTTTTGTATGAAGAAATATGGATTCCAAATCCATATTCTCGTGCCTCCTCTGATGTTCGTTGTCCATTGAGGCAAGTACGAGGCACCTGGCCTTCGCGCTGTCAATCTCCCAAGTCTTACGGACTTCCTTATCCGCGACGCTGGAGGTGGGACCTGGGATGGGGGGAGCTTTGGTGGTAAGAAGATACCCCAGCTTGTCGTAAGTGATTGCCAACTTGACATTCCTGAGCCAATCTTTGTAGTTTGGCCCTGTCAATATGTTTTTATCTAGAATCAACTTAAGTCCAGTCATTTCGATTTGGTTGCTGCAGGGGGGAGAGAAGGAACACTTTAGCACGATGCTCTTGCAAGTTTAGATTGGTTTTTAATTTGTCTAAACAGGATGGCTCCCACTGTCTCTCGAATCCCTCCTCAAACCACAAAGGAAGAATTAGCCGGGATCAATCCCACCGTGCAATACTTGCTTAACCGTTCAGCCAGGCCAGTGTCGGTACTTCGAGGGAGGTTTTCCAATGCTTTCGCGAAGTTCCTTAATTAAACAACCTCTTTTCTCTGGGGGCGTAGCCCCGCTGACACCTTTCTAGGCACCTACTAGGTTTATAGCATTGATCGTCTAGTGAGAAATTTCCCGAGGAGTAGCATATACTCACAGTAGGATCGGGATCCAAATATCATCGCGTGACGAAACTGAAGGAATCCTACCAGAATCACCACACTCCAAATGGTATGCAAATCTAGCAAGTTTCAGTGCTTATGAAACTCCCGATGTGGATTTTTGCCCCATGCTCTTATGACCTTGGCGTGAGGTCAAAATGTCATAAGTCACATGTCAAGTTCTTCCCATCATTATCCTGGTTAATTTGAACCCACCCGTACCTACCCTTGATGTAGGCCAAAATGGCAGTACGACTGTCTCAAACCAACGCATTCTATCTATGCAACAGATAAATATCCGGCAGCTACCAATCACTATGCCTTGGCGTGAGGTCAAAATACATAGCTTGAATACTACCGTATATTTAACTGAAATGATGGAGGGCTACGAATGGTTTTGGTGAAACCGTGAACGTAGTGAACTTGATATAATCGATGGAACGAGATAGCTTTTAGAATGAGTGGTTCAAGCTCCGCATTTAAAAGTTAGTTTTGAAAAGAACCGAGTGGTTTTTCGAAAGTGTTCCAACGATTTTAACTTGGTTTATTATCTTGCATTAGTTCTTTTAATGCGTGATATTCTTGCATTAGTACTTTTAATGCGTCCCATCATTTAAATCCTACCATTGCAGAAAACAACCAAAATATGACGTACGCTTATGCCATTCGCATTCGCCACGGGGTCCCGTCATCACTCGTTAGGTTACTTAACTAACGACAGAGCGGGGGCTGGGCTAGCACGGCTATAAAACATAAGCAACGCCTAAATAGAAAGCAATGATAGACATTACAGATCACAGATGAATACATTGGATATACTAGCAATCCGCAATCCTTTCGAGCCTGAAACGAAAAGCGGATAACACGGTCGCGGTGAATAGCCAAATACCCCACCCAAGACCCCTATGGGTGCGGCAAACTACCCTCCAAGTACTCGGCAGTTTGTGCACCCCTCCATGGGTCTATCCTAGGAGCAAAAACAGTAAAAAGAATTATACAATGACGGCTACAACCCCGACCCGGTTGTGCGGCCAAACAAATAATAATTATTACATCAATTTACATTTACAATGAATGAAAGAAAAACAAAAGCTCATCTCACATCCACCCCGGCTATTCACCCGCGACAGTCCAACACATTCATATACACATTCCAATATCAAACACAGATCATGTATAACCCCGACTAATCGTCTTATAGCGATTAGCCGACGTTCAATACATGCAAGCATCACAGATATAACCATCATAGTCAAAGTGCAGTGAAGTTCGGAAAAAATACGGAATTATAGGACCCCAAAAGCAAATTTCTGTTCTGGAAAATCTGGGCACATATAATATATTTTAAAAATCCCAAAACCAACACACAAATACACTGCACGAAAAACGATGCACAGAAGACGACAAACCGCGGCGCTTCCGCGGCAGATGCCTACCTCGTGCGGCGGAAGCGCGGCGGTTTGAACGAATCACTGTGTCGTTTTTCTTGGGTGTTCATACAAAACCCTGAGCCGAATTTACAAGTATAAAGTTTTTCATTTAGAGCAGAAAAAATTTTAACAGAAACTTAGGGTTTTGTTTTTCCGGTTTTGTGACTTTTTCGGTTCCGAACTTCGTTACACTTCACTACCAAGCTAGTTTAAGTTTAGTTAGGCTCTGATACCACTGTAAGTCCATATTGCGACCCCCGGTTCTTACGGGGAGGCGGAAACGGTATAAAAAACAAATTTTTATCGCAAGAGGCAACATGGACTAAACAAGGTCGGGATCGTGTCTAAACTAAACTAGCAAACTTGCTAAAGAGACTTAGCTACTCGGATGAAGGTTATACCTAAACTTGAACTCCTTCTTCTTCAAACCTTGTAGAGGTTGATGGTTCTTGCCTCGTAGCCTTCTTCCGTCGAAGATGGATCCACCTCGAGAGTTCAACCTTCGGTCTCTTCCTCGTGCTTTGAGTGAACTAGGCTTTCCGGCTTGCCAAACCTTGAACCTAGAATGAGTAGAGAGTGTTTAAGGGGTGCTTTTCTTTTAAAAGAGAAGGATTCTCAACACATGAGAAGGTTTCTCTTTTGCTAGAGGAAGAAGAAGATGAAGAGAGGAGAGAGAAGCTAAATGAGATAATGAGACCTCTTTCTCTTTCTTGCAACCATAACAAAAGAAAAAGAATTATCTAAATAATAATAATTCAAAATAAGAATAGTTGATGGTAATTTGGAATGACCACTATCACGCTTCATTAAATGAAATGTAAGCATGAATCAAGGAGGATCTTTACAAAGCATGATGGTGGTCAACATTCAACCATGGTAAACAAGTCAACCATGGTCAACAAGTCAACAAAATCAACCATAACATAATTCTCATTTAATTACTATTATTAATAGATAATCCATAAAACCATTAGGGTTTGGAAAATGATAACTGTCAATTGTGCATACGCACCCGTTCCGAAACCCTAATGAAAGTCATCTTCCTCCTCCTCAAATAACTGTGCATACACACCTGCATTCTTGTTCCGAGGAACATGAATACTGAGAGATAAAAGCAACCCCAAAACATATACCGGTATCTGACTCAAACCAGAGCCAGCCAGTAATATCCGTCCGGACTCCAAACGTGCACAAGTGCGCGGAGGAGAACGAACCTTGTCGCAAAACCATGCGACCTCTACTCTGTTTTGCCCAGAGGCGAATACCCTCTGTGTGGGACTCTAAAGACTCGACACTACGCTGGTAGTAGGTTTAACCACAGACCGCAAGCGGCACTAGCTATGCGTAACGGTCCCCAGGTAGATGTCGACAAGAAGGCTGACGAGGTGAAACCCCATCTGTACTCCTACTGAGTCTGAATGTGACAGTCTCCGTACAGTCCGGTCTGTTCGTCTGATACATCGCATGTCGGGCCTAGGGGGCGGTAAAACGTCAGTCCCCTAATAGCGGTACAAGTCGTGTCGGAGTGAAGCCCAAAACACCCTGAGATAACACTGGAACCTACCAGTATATCTCGCTTGCCCTGGCCAGGGACTACTCGTGTAATGGCTCTCCTAGACACAGCGCGATGTCAACCCCCAATACCGGGAGAGACGAATCCTGTCTAACCGGCACTGCCTCCAAGTGCTTCGGGACTGCACCCAACCACCACCTGTTTGCACGACTCCTTTGAGCCGTGGTAGGGTAGTGATCAAAGTGCAGTGGGAACACACTCGAGGCGAAGTGCTAGTGTCAAGTCAGCGGACTAAGCTGTACTCATGTCACCTGGGAACTGATGACTGACGATAGGTATAATACCAACCTGTCAGTTCCCGACGAGTCCTGTCAAGTGTACTCGTAACCTAACGAGCACCCGTATACTATCTCTAGTACGACGTACTGATGGCTGTGGGACAGACCATCTCCCACACTGGGATGAGAAGCGCATACGCTAGTCTACTCCGGAGTATCGATGCCCTGTCTCGATAGTCCTGCGACTAGGGACCTGTATAAGGATGTGCTTATAGATTACCCAGCCCTCACTAGTGTGACTGCCATCACAACGCTGGTAATCAAGCAAAGATCCTAAGGGCTCCACTAATGCGTATAAGTGATATAGAAAAATAAACACAAGTACACATTGAAGTAGAAACAAACCAAGTAGCATACTACTATATTGAGCAAGATTGTTTATACAAGGTGAATATCCCAAGCTTTCATTAAGTAATATACAAACTAGTATGATACAGTAATGGCCTCTAGGGCATATACACTAACAGAATCTAGTGGTCACCTAGGTCCGGCTCTAGACCGCTCCTAACTGCCAAAAGACAAGTCGCGGGATAGAATCTTCCACTGCCTCTTTGTCCCCCTGTGGCCAGGTAAGTGCCAGGTAAGTAGGAAGGTACTCCACTAAGTAAGTAGTGGGCCTAATTAATAACCACTAGCCTTCGACACACTTTTCTAGGCACCACAAGAAAACGTGGATAAGCAATGAATTACCCACGGCCTTCTTCTGTCCTAATTGAGCGCGACAGTCCTTATAGTCATCTCTAGATTTCTTTTAGTTAATGTGGGTTCAATGCGGATGCAAGTTTGTGGTTTTCGAGGCCTAGGAAGGATAATGAAATCCCCACCTAATTTGGATTTGGCCGTGCCCCTTAATATCCGTATTTATAATGCAAACAACCAAGAAACAAAATACGCACAAATTTAATTTTGCAATTTGCGAGCTGCTATTATTTGCAAAGAATCCTGCAGAAAATTGTCAGTTGGAGCTAAAAAGAGGAGAGAGGAGAAGGTAAGAAATCACCTGGGAGAAAAATTGTACAGAGAACCCTCCACCAAGCCGCGGTTCCGCCGCATATGGGTACTCCCACCGCGCTTCCGCGGTCGTATGGTGCGATCACTGAACAACAATTCACCAGGGAGCTTCTGTAGACTCCCTCTGCTCTCTGGTATATTCCAAATATTTTTCCAAATTTCCAGCAAGCTCCAGATCTCCTTGCAATGAAACACAACAAATTGTTTAGGGTTTGCACGAATTTTGATCTCAAAAATCACAATGAAATAAATCTTTCAATTCAAACTTTGATATAAAACGAATTAGCGCGTGATCCCGGCAACGACGCCATTTTGATTGAATTTATTTTCCGATTGGATGTGAAAAAAGTAAAAAGTATCGATTCAAATTGTCCCCGACTTCGGTGCCATTTGATTGATCGTAAAATGCGAGACTGAGTAAGTAAATCAAATCAATAAGAGTCTCTTTGTGTCGGTAATTAGAAAATTGAATAAGGTTCACAATCAAAAAATTATATTTGACCGCAATCAACTACGGTGTCGGATGTAGATTGTAAGTGAGTGAGGATCGTCCACAGGGATTGTGCAATTCGTTTTTATATTTGCTTTGTTTGAATCGAAAAGTTAATTGAAAAGAAAAGAAAACATGATTCAAGAATTTATCAATTGATTCAAGTGTCATGAGTTTAATCAAGAATGAAGAAACTGATAAACAATCAAGAATTGGGTTTCGATAATATTTCCAAACAAAATGTCAAGAATCTAAATGAGGCTCGTAAGAATCGATCGGATCTATAGATGTGATGTAACCTCAAGATTTCGTGTTCTTGTCCTTCGAAGGATTGATACTAGATCGATGATGATCGACGAGAGTTAGGGCTTTCTTGATTGAAACTAGGGTTTCATCATTTAACCCTTGTTCTTTCGTTGATTTCATTCACATTCTAGCCTCTAGCAATTTCAAGAAACGATCGTAACTCCCCAATCTCGAGCGATATCGATCAAGAAAGCATCGCAACGAAATGGGTCGTCGGTTCTTGAATTTGCTAGGGTTTACAAAACTCGTGGAATCGAGAATCGATTTAAGATATATTACATCATCATTCTATTGATCGTCTCGACTCCTCGACGAGCGGAGTATTACTCAAGCATCACAACAAGAATTATAACTAGAAATTTAGATTGACTCATGATGCAAGAATTTAAAGAAAACAAGATAAAAGAATTTCACCTTTTATTTATATCAACAATTTGATTACAGTCGCTCAAGAACGACAAGAGGAAGAATTAAATTGTCGACTTGGCTTCGCTCGGCTCCGTGAGTCGCGAATCGGCTTAGATCACTTGCTCCGTTGAAGACCGGCTCGGCTCCTAAAAGGTTGCAAAGCTTCTTGCTTGAATGGGTACTCAGGATCTTGGCTTTTGAATGGAATTAGGGTTAGGGTTTCACACAAATCCTCTCACTAGACTTGTGGAAGAAGAAGATGAAGAGAGAGATAGAATGGCTCTCAAATGAACTAATGGATTGATTTTTCCAAGCTTATGAATTATTGAATTCTTCTTTTACAAGTGAGCCTAGGGTCTTATTTATAGAACATCCAAACCCTAAGCCTTTGAGTTCCCTCCAAAAGTTTGTTGAAAGACTTCTAGAAAGAGTTTGTTAGGCTTAGCTTAGGGTTTAAGCTAGGGTTTAGGAAGAAGTTTCTAGAATGATAGGCTAGTTTTGTGTTGATCCCAAAGCTTGCTGATCTGGCAGAAGTCTCTGGAGACTTCTGGAAATTGGAGTGTCTGAGCTGAATGTGGGCCCAGAGTGAAGCATTTTGCACCAAAATTGAGGTGGTGCCATGGCAAGATGGCCGCGGAACCGCGGCGCAAGCAGGCTACGGCCGCGGTTCCGCGGCCATGTAGGAGGCTTGGGCTTTGATCTTTTTGCACTGGTGTTTGACTAACATCTTGGGCTTCTTCTGATATGTTGATTTGTATTTTCCCTTTTGGATTGATACCAGATCTGAAATCATTGAGTTGGCGTAATGTTTGATAGGTACCCTGTACATTTTTGGCCTTACTTCTGGATTTTCCTGCACAGATCTCAAAACAAGTGTTGCGCAAATGTAGGGATGATGCGATGCCATGAAATGTGGTCAATTTCCTTTATAGTGTCGGTTTTAGAGTCTAATACATTTAATCTGATATTTTGCGACAGTTTTGCTAATATGTAATATATGAATGCCGAACACTTCTATATGAATGCAAATGATGAGGAAATTGCCGGTTAAAATATGCAATATTTTCGACTAATCACTACTCTGGTCGCAAATTGCGGCCAGAATGATTAAATTTGTGGCCTTAGCTTGGGGTTGGGGCTCAGGACTCTGTGGTAGCTTCCTAGGTGCCTGCATGTATCATTGTATTTGCAAAATAAATCCTAGGCCCCCGGGTGTTAGCAGATATCAATATACCATCATAAATTTCCAGAAATTCAAATGTCGGGGTTTCTTAATTCTGTGGTTTTGGATTTACTTTATGGTTCCAGTCCAATATACAATCCCTACAGGGGTTTAAGCTCACAACTAACCTCAATTACACCTTTGGATTCAATTCAAACCCTAACCTCTTCTAGAAATTTTCAAAGTTCACCAAACCGCATTAAAACACTTCAAAACTTGTATGGGTGCTAAAGAAATTGAAATACAATGCTAGTGGTGCAGAAATTACCTCATTTGGAAACTCAAGAAAATTCTTGAGTTGCCCCAAGTTTTCAAAATCCTATTTTTCTTAGTCTAAAGAGCATCTAGTGAGCTTGTGCATATTTTTATTGAAATGGGGATGGACTTTTGATGTTGTTTTGGGGGTGTTTTGAGGGTTGTAGTGGACGAGGGAGATGGGGCTGCCATGGTTGAAGAAGGAGGAGAAATGGTGAAGAAAAAAAATGGAGGGAAACAATGAGCCTTGGTCAAGTTTGACCCCTCACCTCTCTCTCTCTCCTCTCTCATGCCCATACCTCTTTTCTTTATCATTTTTCCTTTTCTTTTTCTTTATCTTTTCTTTCCTTTTAAAAATAAAACCATGCATGATAATAAAGAAAAAGCCATGAAAAAATGTAACAATGTGTATTATGAAAAGGTGCATATCATGTGCACAAATCAAGTTTAATGCACGATTAGCGATATTTAATCGCGATTAGCATTAAAATAAAATATAATTAATTATATAACAATCTATAAATGCTCAAATCTTTTAATCTCTTTCAAATTCAGTAATTTACATAATTTCCAAACATGTCCTAATTTATCGGTATTTAATTATACCGCATTATCGAAATATTCATAATATTTATTATTTAATTATAAAAATTCCCAAAAATAATATTTTATTTTTCTAAAATGTTACAGTCTTCCCCCCTTAAAGTAATTCGGTCCCCGAATTTAACTTTAAACTCCCCCAATTTCTAAAACATTTCAGTAAAATGATCCAGTCGTCGGGGCTCCGAAATAAAAAATACATAAAATGTATCGTATCGCAATACATACGCATGAAAAATGAGCATATAATCCAAAATCAAAACTCCGTCAAGCATCCCGCAATTATCGGAGTTATTGTGAAGACACAAATGTCTAAATCCAATACGAAAACCAACATGATATACATCAAAACTATACATGTAAACAACATAACTATACATGTAAACATCTGAAGGAAATGCATGCCAAACCTTTTTAAGTCGCTGTGCGATGCGCATATCACTGCACAGTTGCGGACGTCTATTGTAAGAAAATATCTATCTCTCTCTCTCTCTCTCTCTATATATATATATATATACATATATATCCTTTGTTTAACATACACGTCCCGCCGTTTTGAAAAATAATTTAGAAGGGTTTCCTTTATAAAATGTTTCGTGTCATCTCGGACACGTAGGTAAATACTGAGACTATAGCTCCTTTTTGAAAATCCCTTCGATATCTATCAATGCATGAAAAAATATACTCAGGTACAGTCCTCGGACTAGTCCTGCTTAGCTACTATACCAAATAGTAAATATCATAAAAACATACTGCTCAAATCAATCCCAAAATGTATATAAGAATGCCACGTGCGTCTGGTGTGCACGGAAATCGAAATCCATGAATGTGCCATACATGTGCACAGAAACAAATCTATGTGCAACGGGTGTGCACGAAACACCTGTCAAAGGCAACGGGTGTGCCTGACAGCAATATCAGGTGCATCTGATATGCACGAAGAATCTCGATTTAGTGCATCTGGCGTGCACCAAAATTGCATCAAGCGCGTCAGGTATGCACAAAATCCAGCTCAAGTGCACAAGGTGCACGAAAACAAATATCGAATATCATAATCGAAATCGACGGTATACAACACATATCAATCCAAGTCAGGTATACCGTGGTATATAATCTCCCAACCATGTGCATCAACGTGCATAAAATCGAATCATAAATGCTGAAAGTGCATGAAAACTATGCTGAAAGCATCAAATCACATGCATACTATAGGTATGAAATCAAAATCAGTATCTCGGATGACATCAAATTGAAGTCAAGTGCAACTGTGGTGCACAAAATCTCAATCATGCAAATAAATCGCCCAAAATACCAAAATCAAAAAGGGCGGAAACAGTCCCGCTCTGGCACATCCTCTAAGGATCTCTGGCCAACTGTCATGGTCGCTCAAAATATGTCTCGTCGATGATGCCGAACTATGGCCTACCGGGTATGCGTAATATGACCGATCCTGGGTCCAAGTCTTCTCGTAGTATTCCAAAAAGGTTCTGTCGAAGTCTCCCCCAAATCTTGTTTCTGCCGAACTGCCTGGAAGTCATCGTCCTTTACTAACCCCGTTCCTGTTCTGGAACGGCTGCATACTCATCGTGACTCCTTTTGGAAGATATATCCATATACAACACCTCTGCATGCGTATCATATCTCTGATGTCAGCGGAGTGGAACGTCATCTTATCAAGATCTCGTATGAACCTCTTACTCCATTTTTCTCTAATGTCGATTGATTCTGACTCGTCTCTTCGTGGCTGCATGGACTGCGCTCCAACGGCTATACTCGTATCTGGAGTCTCCCAAGCAATGTATCCCATCACATGATAACTGAACGACGTCGAACCCTTAGATTGATTTGTCAAAGTTTCATAATCCCCCAAGAGCTCAACATCTTGGGTACAGTTTAATAGTATTCTAGTACATGTCACAGTACCTATGTGTTGGATATATGTATGCCCTAGAGGCCATTATATGATAGTGGATGTATTTATACACGTGTGTGTGTGTATATATATATATATATATATATATATTCAGTGTACATTCTTGCTCGATATGATAGTATGCTATCTGGTTCTTCTTTATCTGACATGTTGATTTGATCATGCTTTTATTTATTCACACATGTTGATAAAGCCCTGAGGATATAGGCCTGACTATTGTGATTATGATGGAGATCATACTAGTGGGATATCTGTAGTTTATAAGCATATCCTGAAATGTCCCTAGTTGTAGGTATATTGAGACGGGGCATCGATATACCAGAGTAGACTAGCGTATATGATACTAGACCCATATGATGGGCGATGGATGTTCCCACATCATCGATGTTTGACATCGAGATCGTATACGGGTGCTCAGTGGTGACTGGGTACACTGGACGGACTCACCAAGAACTTCTATATGGAATTATATCTATCGTCGGATAGCAGTTCTCAGGTGACACTGGTGCAGGTTAGTCTGTAGATCCGAGATCGTCATAGAGTCTTGTGTGTTCTCCCACTGTACTTTGATTACCACCCTACCACGGCTCTACTGAGTCGTGCAAACAGGTGGCCGTTGGGTACCTTCCCGAGACACACGAAGGCGATGAGCGATAGGAGGGGTTTCGTCTCTCCCGGTATTAGGAGTTGATGCTGTGCTGTGCTCGACTGGCTATATCAGTAAGTCCCTGGCCAGGGCTGTTGAGATTTACTGATAAGTGTTATCAGTAGTTTCTCGATCTGTTATAGACCATTCATTGGCATGACTTATTGAGTTATTGGGGTCGACGTTACCATCCCTAGACTCGATATGCAGCATATCTGACGAAGAGACCGGACTGTACGGTAGTGTTGCCAGTTGGCTCGACGGGAGTTGTAACAGGTTTGCTTGTTTTCTTCTGATCGCTCAATACCCGGGCGGCCGTTACATTTAGCTGACCGCTTGCGGCTTGGGGGTGCATGATATGATCATCACCCACTGCCGGCGTATTGACGAGTCTTAGAGTCCTATAATGGAGTTACCTAGTCCAGGCGAAATGATGTGGTGCGCATATGCGATATGCGCGTGGACCCGGTTAAAATGTGCGTATGAGATACCGTATATTAATCGGGCGGCTTGCTTTTGGTCGGGTCATATGTGATACGACCGGGTTGCTAAATCAAGTGTTGATTTATCATTAACCATTAGTTTCTCACTTGAAATCCTTTCTTGTCTTTATGTTGTATGCATGCATGTATGCATTCATTCTCATTCATGCACATAGGATGTGCATGCACACATACATGCATACATAATGGTTATCATGGTTGTTGATATAGTAGATGGTGGCAATATAAGACTCACACCATATATAAAATATATGGATATTATTTATTTGAAAAAAGGAAAATGAAATGGAAATTGTTTCATGGTTTAATTTTTTATTCTTACACTAACCCCTTGTATTAACCATGATTCATTTTCTATGGTCATTTTTGTTCCAAACAAAAATATCTAAGATATTTTACAACCATGGTTTAGAATGAGAGAGTGAATATATAAATTTTCATTTTCTCATTTTCTACACAAGCTTATCATTATCTTGAGTTTTAAAAAGCCATCATCTTCTTCCTCCTTTCTCTCTTGCTCTCTAGTTTTCTCAAGTGAGCAAAAGAGTTACCAAGTTAGGATTTTGAAGTGAGAAAACCAACCACAACACCATTCTACACTAGTCTTGCCAATTAGTGAAGAGTGCTAGCTTCCATTTCTTCTCTTGATCTTGTGAAGTTTCAAGCTTGGACAAAGAGGACTCCGGGTGGATCATCGTGGACCTAGAGGATCTCAAGCGGACTTTTTTCCAACCCTCAAGTAGCCAAGGAGTCTAGCGTAGGGAGCTACAAAGATTGTACTCTCAAAACCCTAGCTTTTACTACTTGTGATGATGTCAATGTTATGAAACCTTAAATTTCTAGTGATGATTCTTTGTATGTTCACTTAGCACCTTAAAAATTTGATTTTGAGACATGTGATGCTTCCAAACCCTTCATGAGGTGCTAGGTAAACCTAACAATGGTATCAGAGCCAAGCTAGAGTTTTAGGCGATGCTTTAGCGAAGTTAAAACTCTGATCGAACCCGAAATACGCATTTTTTAACCCTCTCTGGACATTTTTTGAAACTGTATTATTTTCAGAATTAAAAATATGTAAAAAATTCAGTTGGGAAATCTAAGCAATACTGTAAAATACGGAGCCATAATACGGACATACCGCCGCGGAACCGCGGCCATACCTTGCTTGGGCCGCGGATCCGCGGCCGTACAGGGATATTATTGCCTCGTTTTTATACAGTAATGTTCTTGTCTGCTTTTACATGTTTTTGGGTATTTTTAATCTGATTCCAGTGTTGAATGTTTTGGGGATTATTTTAGGTTCGTTGATTCGATCGGAATATTTAATTTCGTGTTGTTTTCGGATAATTTAGAAAGTATTAAAAAGTTCGAACGGATATCATTAACTCACTTTTTCCCGGCACGAAAAATTTTCAAGTGTTGATTTTTTCTCGGGATCAAATCTTTCGGAAATACGTGCAAGTTAAGTGGTGGACCCTCTAGAAGAACACAAACCTTAACGCGATTATGTGACCGTCTTAACTGCCTCTAAACCTTAGGGTTTGGGGCAGTACGGCGTGCCACATGTGAGGCGTTGGCTTGACCCTTCTACGGCTGGTCCGCTGCTATTGTGACACATTCCGGGTTTTTTTGAACTTCACTCAAGTGTTGACACCCGGCCCCTTTTATACCAAAGTCCGTATTTTTATTACTTTAGAATTCTATGTATTCTCATTTATAATTGTACTCATTTTAATTATAAGTTTATTTCTTCTAAACCACATATTTCTTTTATTACAACCCGAACCTATTTCCCTAATCCTATATTTTTCCCTTACAAAATTCCCAGCCCAAGCTTTAGATATTGTTTCTTCCATCCCCTTCAGCCCAACTCCTTTTGTTTTTCCTAAATGGATTTTTCCTTTTATTTTTTTTCTTTTTCTTCAGCCCGTTCATTTCTCCCAAGCCCATTCCCTTTTTATTAGACCAAACCCAAATTTTTCCCCTTCAACCAATTCCTTTATTTACTCAAAACTAAACCCTAAAACCAAATAAATTCCTTAAGCCCACTCATTTATTTTCATCTAATTTTCTTTAATTTCCCTAGCCCAAACTCGCCTCAGCCCGTTCCATTTCCTTTTCTTTTAAACTTAATTTCCTTATCAACTAACCCCGGCCCACTCTTTCCTTTCTCCTCCAAATTTCCTAATTTTAACTCCTGGCCCAACTCACCCCGGCCCGTTTCTATTTTCTTCAATAATTAAATTCTTTTCTTTCTTGGCCCAGCCCCTTTCTCCTTCAGCCCACGCCCACAACGCTTCCCTACCCGACCCGACTCCCTACTACTGTTCATCTCTTTTAAATCCCCAACGGCTCTTCTCCCGCTCGTTACTGCGCCATGCTCTCCTCGCCGTAACCGACGCCGCCTCCTCCGCTAACGCCAGCGACCACGTCACCACGCTCCTCGCCTTCACCGACGCCACGACGCGCGCCTCTCTCTCTCCTCTCATAATTTTCCTCCCCTCTCTTTTCCTCTGTCTAGACCTCTCTCCCTCGAGCCCAAGTCAGTCCCCTCCGCTTCATCTTCGACTCCGACCACCATATCCCCGATCTCGACGCCATCATCAACGTCGTCACCTCACCTCCCTCACCTCCACCCTCGATCACGAGCACCCACTTCCTCTCTCCTACTTCCCTGCACACCGAGTACGAGCCCTGCACCCCTCGCCGGCGAGCCCCTCTCTACGTCTCGTCGACCACGACGGCAACCCTCGCTCAGTCCTCCCCCATCAACACGGCTCCTCTACGACTCCACCTTCGTCGACCCGAGCCCCTGCCGAGCACCCCTGCACACCAACCCATTTCACCGAGCCGACCACCACCTTGCACCCCGACGAGGGCGACCTCTCCACCCCTTTTTTCCGACCACACTACGACCTTCTAGCCATCATCCCAGCATCTCTCTCATCTCTCCCTGCTTGTCTCTCTCTCAATCTCTCTATCCCTCTCCCGAGCTCGCTCTATCCCTACAAACCCAATCCCCTCTCCTTCTCTCTCTCAGCTCTCTCGCTCTCAGTCTCTCTCTCTCTCTCTCACTCTCAGTTCTCTCTCTCCGCTCTCAGCTCTCATCTCTCAATCTCTCTCTTTCAGTACTCTCTCTCTCTCTCTCTCTCCCCTCCTCACTGTCTCTCTCTCTCCTTGCATCTCATCTCTCTAAATTTCTCTCCCACAATTCTCTCTCCCTATATCACTTTCCCTCTCTTGAACCCACATCCCGAACACCTCACTGGAACCCCGCCAGCAACCACCTCGTCCCCACGAGCCGAGTCGTGATCACCGCAAACTATTCAAGCTTTGGAATTTCATACGTCGTTGATCCCTGCTGTCTCGGTCGTCGCCACTGCTGCCGTGCATCACCATAACGTCTCCAGGCAAGTATTTTACTTGCTTACATGCTATTTACCTAAGTTACGATCTTTAATTACACATATCACAAAGTTGCAATTTAGATCAATTATGTGCCGTAACTGTTCGATGCGTGTTCTCATAGTAAGTTTTCATTTAACATGACGAAACTAAATATTATTGCTTGGCCCGTATGGCTGTGGACCTAATGTGTGAATTTCGTTGGATAATTTGATCGTTAATGACCAAAACGACTACCCCCAAGTTTAATCGTAAAAAGTGTACTTTTATTGTACCTGAAAACCGTTAAATTCACCATAAATTATATACACACTAGAATGGTGCGTTCGAGGGCTCAAATCGAAGCCAACTCGACAAACTTTAACCCTATACTAGTTTCCAGATATTCCTGTACTGAAACCATGATGATATTTGGATCGGAGTGCGACTCTGGACTGCAGTCCAGAGCGACTCCAATTGTTGCTTGCTGTTCCGTAATGGCTACCACAGGATTCCCTTAACTCGTAGGTTGCGGAACTCTGCTGTTTACTGTAGGTGAACCTGTTAGCTAGATAACATAAGTGATTTCATTCTGTTTTGTTATCGTTTGTTATTTATTCTATAATTTAAAAGATCGGGACGCATAACAGTCCCAACAGAATCAGAATTGACATATTAATAGTAAACAGTGCATATTTCCTAACGTACAGACGCGATCGAAGATCCATCTATTGCGTTGAAAACCTTACTGAAAACCCTAGAATTCATCTGTGGTGTTGCTAAAATCTGATCCCAACTGGGATTAAAATGCGTTGTGAAACGGACTTCTGATTCTGAAACCGGATTTCCAGCCGCGAGCGCTTAAAATGAAATGGTTATAATTAATGATCCGGGAACCCGATTGGCTTGAAACTAAATTCGATGGACGGACAACTGAACATACTAATTATTACCCGTTTATCGTTTCACTGAATTATATACGTACGTTTCATGATAAATTGTGCAAGTGATAGAATACTGTTTTTGTGACACCTTAATCGTGCTTATATACTGTTCACGCATCATATCATACCCATATTATTGTAGTGATAACCTAGTGATATTGTGCATTTACCCAGTGTTAGATTCTAGTGATGATTGTGGCAAGTACGTCAGTGTTCGTGTATCCCTGAATAAGTGAAAGTGATACGTACTTGTACACAATCAGTGACCCTATTATTCTATTGCATTGTCGACGTCTGTGGGATGCGTGTACGTGTGACTATAAGTGGTATGGGACACTTATGGAAGCGCTTGCACGGGTGTCACAGATAAGGCATCCGACACTTGTAGGGTTGCTAGGCACGCGCACAAGGGTCTACGAGGCATCAACCATGCCCGATTAAAAATTAGCCGTGCCGAACAACCCGAATACGGATCTTTAAACTAGAGATTAGGCGAAAACTAACATGTTAACAACTTTAACACTAAGTGAGAGGGTTTACAATCTTTGTAGATCCGGTCCTTCACTTCATATGCTCCGTGTTGTGGTCCCTTCGCTGCGATCATCGGGTTT
The DNA here is from genome assembly GCA_030015575.1 of Agapanthus africanus. Taxonomy (NCBI): domain Eukaryota; kingdom Viridiplantae; phylum Streptophyta; class Magnoliopsida; order Asparagales; family Amaryllidaceae; genus Agapanthus; species Agapanthus africanus. The sequence goes on along the minus strand of CM057339.1, from coordinate 638,205,212 downwards.
CGGACTCTCGAGAGGTTCCACGAAGAGAAAGATACAACCTTTGCTTCCGATCTTCGATACAAAGATGATCTACCTTGAAGTTTCGTTAACACAAGCTAACACTCATGAAATGATGTGAACACCCACATCTAAATGGCATGGGAAGATGAGGATGATGTAGTAGGATTTTTGCTCTCTTTATTTATCTTTTTCTCATATTTATTCATCACTTGGAAAAAGCTAGTAAGCTTTTTCCATGAAGAAAGAAGAAGGAAGAAGATGAACAATATGATAGAATTCCTTTTGTGATGAATAGAAAGAATTAATATGATGAATAATGCAACCATGGTTGACTTAACCATTGTAGAGAATTAACCAAGGGTTTGGGTTTGGGTTGAGTTAAGAATGAGTCATAACAAAATATCTTTATCATGACAAAAAGAAAAGCTTCTAGAATCAACTAGAAGTGTTAACCCTAATCCAAACCCTAATCATGTTTAAACTCCACTAAACATGTTGCATTAGTTATCATATCATGTTACAATATTATATCACATATATAATATTTATCGTAACAAAATAAAATAATACAATTAACATATATCGCATATATATCAATGTATTACCCGAGTGAGAAAAAGAATCTTTTAGTGAGCTAATATTAGTTAATGTAATTTAATATATCATATATATATTATTATACATTAAATTATCGTATCAACACTTGATCCGACAATCCGGTTATATCGCATATAACCGACTAATATTTATCCGTACCGATTCATCGAATCAACACTTGATCCGATGGCCCGGCTGATATCAAATATCGCGAGAATAGAATACGGTATCTCATATCGTATTATCCTCGGTCCCGCACATATCACATATGTGCCCCTACTCCGTTTTGCCTGAGCCAAGAAACCTCTGTGTAGGACTCTAAAGAATCGTCAATACGCCGGCAGTAGGTGATGATCATATCAAACACCCACAAGCTGCAAGCGGTCAGCTAAACGTAACAGCTACCCAGGTATTCAGCGCTCAGAAGATCAACAAGCAAGCATGTACATTCTCCTGTGAATCCAAACAGTAACACTCCCGTACAGTCCGGTCTCGTCGTCTGATATGTTGCATATCTCGCCTAGGGGTGGTAAACGTCAGACCCCAGTAGCTCGATAAGTCGTGTCGATATGAGGTCTATAACAGTTCGAGAAACTACTGATAACACTTACCAGTAAATCTCAGCAACCCTGGCCAGGGATTTCCGGTTATAGCCAATCGAACACAACACAACATCAACTCCCTATACCGGGAAAGACGAATCCTCTCCTATCGCTCATTGACTCCATGTGATTCGGGACTGTACCCAAAAGCCACCATTTTGCACGCCCTCTTGGACGTGGTATGATGGAAATCAAAGCACAGTGGGAATCACACAAGACTCTATGACGATCTCGGGTCAACAGACTACTCTGTACCAGTGTCACCAGAGAACTGCCATCTGACGTGAGGTATAATACCATCTGGGAGTTCTCTGCGAGTCCGTCCAGTGTACCCAGTCTCCACTGAGCACCCGTACACCATCCTTGATGTCAAACACCGATGGATATGGGATCATCCATTGCCCATCATATGGGTCAAGATGCGTATACGCTAGTCTACTCTGGTGCATCGATGCCCTGTCTCGATACACCCTCGACTATGAACAGTTATAGGATGTACTCGTCAACTACCGTGGCCCCACTATTATGATCTCATCATAGTCCCAGTAGTCGAGTACATATCCTAAGGGCTTTATCAACATGTAACATAGAGACAATCAGAGTACATGTTAAGATAAAGTACAACCAGATAGCATACTATCATGTCGAGCAAGAAAGTCCTCCCTATATATGTCCTAGCATCCACTACAATATACATCGTATGTACAGTAATGGCCTCTAGGGTATACATATTACTAACAATCTCCCACTTGCACTAGGGCCATCTGTTGTGGTATCACATACCCAACAATTAGCTGTGGTTGAAGTATCTCATACTTAACCATCCCATAAAAGTCTCTACTGGGAAAAAGGCCTTTGTGAGTGGATCCGCGCTGTCGTCTTCTGTGTCTGCTCTCCTAACCTCGATCTCCTTGGAGATCAACCATCTCCATGATCAGGTGATACTGCCTAAGAATTATATCTGGATTTCTGATGGGACGGTAGTTCCTTGGCTAAAGCCACAACCCCATTGTCACACAATGGTAGGAACGAAGTTCATCTTATGAACTTATATATATATCCAGACTGCCTTTTTGGTAGTATCCTTGGTAACGATGTATCTTGCCTTTAATCGTCTAGTATGTCACGGTATCTAGCTTGGAACTCTTCCAACATACCTTCCCTCCACTGAGGGTAAAGACAATGCCTGCGACTGACATTTAGTCGTTCTTATCACTCTGGAACCTTTCCAGTGATTCTCCCTAGGATCGATTGATACCATCTCGCTACAACTAGTGAGAATCCTAACATCCAATTTGATCTATCTCATAGATACATAACTCAGGATTTAGGAGGTATCACATTAATCCTATATGGAGAATCATTGTGATAAGCGGAGATTGACTGAGCGTAGCATAGGAAACTCCTTCCCTATCAAGAGTATGTCATCCACGTACTCTACGAGGATCACCACCATACTCCCTACTACCTTTTTGTATATACATGGTTCATCTACCATTTTGATGAAGTCAAACTCTTTGACTACCACATCAAAACAGATGTTCCAACTCCGCGATGCCTGTTTTATTATATAAAACATCTTGTACACGTTTCCGCTGCTCCCACTGTCTACGAAGCCCTCTGGCTGTATACTTATAGACACTATTTTCTAAAACATCATTTAGAAAAGCAGTCATGACACCCAACCGCCAGATATCGTAGTCATGGTATGTAGCCGTGGCAAGTAGGATCTGGATAGACTTAAGCATCGCTTTGAAAGTCTCAACTTTTCCATATACACCAAGTAATCTTCTCAAGATATACTTGCTCCTGATGAGGATTTAACCCTTTAGATAGAGCAACCAAAGTCCATACTTTGTTGGTGTATCAGGATTCCATCTCAGATCAATAAGCATCCAGCCATTCTTACAGAGTCCCACTCCTAATGGCCAGCCCGAAACTAGTTGGGTCATCATCTCATGATGCAATCCTCGCTCCCACTGTCATAGAGAAACCAAAGTATCTCTCAGGTGGGTGAGGGACCCTACTAGATCGGCGGAGAGGCTGAGGTTCGTTGGAAACTATTGAATCCTTTGGTTCTACCAAATCATCAGCTTTAGTTTGTATAGCTGGAACATTTCCCGTTCTACATAACATACCTTGCCTCAAGCTTGTCCGGATTTTGCTTTTAGACATAGGCCGGACAACCCCAAATCTTAACCAACTTAAGATATGGGCTCTTCCCTTTCCATATCACATATGAAGTGGTAGGCTACTGATTTGATTTGAACCCTATTCAATAGGTATGCAACTTCACAAGTGCATAACTCCCTAAAGGAAATAGGAAACTCAGTAGTACTCATCATAGAGCACACCATATCACATAGGGTGCTATTGCTCCGCCCCGATACACTGACGTGCTGTGGTGTATACCGAGGAGTAATGCTAAGAGAGAATCTCATTCTCCTTTAGAATAGTCCTGGAATTCCGTGCTCAAGTATTCTCCTCCTTGATCACATCAAAGGACATAATACTTTTACCCTTATTTTGGTTCCCTACTTCTAACTTATATTCTGTGAATATCTCAAAAGGTTCGGACTTGTGTTTCAACTGGAACATATGTCTGAATCTTGAGAGATCATCAGAGAATGTAATGAAGTACAAAGAACCGATCTTGGCATGTGTAGACAGGGGACCTTCATACATCAGCATGTATCAATCCCAAGAGTTCACTAACTCTTTCTCTATTTCCAATAAAAAGAGCTATGTTCATCTTAACTTTGTGACATGACCAGCAAGTTTCACAAGATGTAAATTCAAACTAATTTAAATATGCATCTATATGTAACTTATCTAGTCGGGTCGCATTGATATGACCTAGTCAACAATGCCTCAAGAAGGATCCGTTCATTTCTGAACTCTTCCTCTTGTGCGTGTTCTGTATACTAAGAACTGTATTTTGATTTTGAACATCAATGCTTTTAGATAACGTGCCTGAACCGATCAACTCTTGATATAGGAAATGTTCAAAACATTATCCAACAATACAAAATTATATCTTTCTTTACTAATAAAGAGACCGATATGATTTTGTATATCAGGTTCGGTATCTAATAACATTCGTTCAGAATCAATGTATTCTGGTAATACAGGATGATAGTGACCAACAGACTTGGCTGCAATACTTGCACCGTTTTCTGTCTCATGAAACTTATCACCCGTTCTCAGTTCTCTACCTATCTGTAGCCCATGTAATAAATTACATATGTAGGATCCTGATCCGGTATCACATACCCAGGACGTAAAGGATACTGAGAAACAGTTCTGTGTAACGAACACACCCGAAGATTATGCATCAGCATGCACTTTCTTCGTTTGGGCGGCACGGGAAATCCGGTATTCCCTAATTTCCTGCTCTGTCTTTTAACAATTATAAGTTGGAGCGGGACCAACGTTCCCCAGCTCAGTATAACAAGCGGGTTCGGTCAATATATCCGTTTTATTATCTTGATTAAGGCGTGATATGGTCGCTACCTGGAGAGAGAGAGAATAAAACACTCAGCATATGCTCTTGCAAGATTAGATTGGTTATCTAATATATCTAATCAGGATGTCTCCCACTGTTTTAATCAAATCTTCCTTCAAACCTTAAAAGGAAAGACTAGCCGGGATTAATTACACGCTACAAGTTCGCCAATCTTTCAGCCAGGCCAGTGTCGGTACTTTGAGGGAGGTCCCCCGTGCTTTCGCACGAACCTAATTAAAGTAAACCTCGTTTTCCCAGAGGCGTAACCCCATTAACACCTTTCTAGACACCTACTTGATCGGCTAATTGTAATGTGTAAAACTCTCCCAGGAGTAACTCTTACTCGCAGCGGGTATCGGGATCCAACTATCTCATAGAAGGTATGCAATCTCATTGCAAATTTCAACACTTGAAATTCCCAATAATATTTTACCCCTAGCGTCCTATGACCTTGACGGAGGTCAACAAACCATAGGCTACTAGTCAAGTTCAACCCGTCATTTCCTGATTGAATTAAACCCACCCGCACGACCCTTGACGGAGGTCAACAAGGCCGCACGACTACCCTAATCCAATCTGCATCATATGCATAAGCAGATAAATACTAGTCAGCTACCGCACACTACGCCTTGATGGAGGTCAACAAACGTAGCACGAATACTAAGTAGGACTTATCTGAAATGACGGAGGGCTACGACAGGTTTTTAAGAAAACCCTTTGCGTAATGAACTTGATATCGTTGTAGAATCGAGTGATTTTAAATGGAGTGTTTTTGAGGCTTTTCTAGTTTTGCTAAAGGGGTCACTCCCGTTGAAGGGATCGTCGGCCCTTTCCTTATCGAATAAGGTGCAGGATATTTCACAAATATCACTATGCAAAGCAAGAACTATAGAAGCAATCAAAAGACAAACCGAGTTTGTAGCATCTGCCAGTTATTGCTAAAGGAGTCACTCCCGGTGAAGGGATCTCGGTCCTTTCCTTATCGAATAAGGTGCTGGATGTTCTACAAGGAATACCGCTATGCAAAGAAAGAACTAGAGCTACCAGTTTTTATTAAACAAGTTTCTACAACATCTTAGGTTTCTTTTATTTCATTAATCTCATTAATGAAGTCCCATTTTAATATGCTTCACAAGCATCTCTTTTGAAACGAAATCTGCAATATAACATATAACCCATATATATAATATAAACATTCGTCTCAGGCAGTAATATGATCTCATCACAGAACATTGCAGCAGAAGAAACATATATGAAATATTGGATATACTAGGACGTCCGTGTTTTAAATACTAGCCTGTATAAAACACGGATTCTACGGTCGCGATGAATAGCCAAACCCACATCCCTAGACCCCTACGAGAGCGGCAAGTAACACTGCCAATTCTAGGGTTAGGAGACCCGGTCTCGACTCCTCGAAATGGTCTCCCACTGGACCCTAGAACCCGGTTACTTGTGCTCCCCGCTTTGGGTCTACCTAATGCGGAAAAGTAAATAATATACAACGGTGACAGCTTCCTCTACCTGGAAGTGCCCCAATAAAAGAATATTACATACAAATGAATTTTACATGAATGAAAAAGAAAAAAACTCTCATCTCACATAAAACCCCCGGCTTTTCAAAACGCGACGATCCAATATAACATATCACAGCAACACATAATATCTCATATCTTCAACATAAGCAAGTATGCGTATCCCGATTGTCGTTGATGTATAGCAACGAAGCCGGCGATACACCACATACTACGCTTACGGTCACAGAAAAGAAAGTGTAAAACTACAATAGTTGGAATCCGCAATCTCTTTAGACATCGCATGCCTAACCAAATGAATTCCTTAGACATCTCATGCCTAACAATTATAAACCCCACATTTTAGTCTCATTATCGAAAACTCTTTTCAATATCAAGTCGGGCAATTCAACAAGATTCCCGACGTCTTGATCGAATGCTCATCGCAAACTTTAGTAGATGGCCGCACCCCCAGATGCTGTCGACGAAGTGTACTAAGGCGGAACACCGCTGCCGCGAGCACCCGAACGGATGCTTTCGGCTACGGGGTTCTCCTACAGTCACTTGGTCGGGGCTATGGGGCGTGGCTGTCTATTAAGTTTACCCGGCGAGTATCCGCGTACGCTATGTGATTGCGACGGACTTTTGATCACATCAAAATTCCGTGGCAACCGATCATCGAGACTAAACTGCTATGTTTATAACATTCAAATTAGTTTTCTCATAACTTTTTGTGGATTCCAAATATTGTATCACATTCCAGATAAATAGACAAAGTTAAACTTTCCGATCGAATAATCAAACACCCAAGATTTCCCCAATATATCTCAACACTTGAAATCAGTTTAAAAACATCCATCACGTGCCATAGTACCAATGGTCCAGCCGTAGAAGGGTCAAGCCAACGCCTCACATGTGGCACGCCGTACTGCCCCAAACCCTAAGGTTCAAAAGGCAGTTCAAGAAGGTCACATAATCGAGTTAAGGTTTGTTGTCTTCTAGAGGGTCCACCGCGTTACTTGCACGACTTAGAACGTTCTTAAACACGAGGAAAAATCCAACTTTTGAAAAAATTTCCGACAGGGGAAAAAGTGAGTTATTGATATCCGTTCGAACTTTTTAACAGTTTCTAAAAGTTATCTGGACAAAACACAAAGACGCAGTTAAAGTTCCCGATCGAATCATCGATCCCCAATACAACCCAGAAAATTCAACAGTTGAATAAATATTAAAAATTCCCAGAAAATACAGCACTAAAAGATAAGAATTACTGTGCAAATTTCAAATGCTAAAGTGACTAACTGGCCGCGGAACCGCCGCACAAGCCATGCTTGTGCCGCGGTTCCGCCGCGCTTTGGTGGAATCAGGCGCACGTGCTTCACAGTATTTCTTACAATTCCCTGCTGAATTTTTTAGGTATTTTTAATATGGAAAAAATCACATTTCAAAAAAATTTCCAGAGAATGGGTTTTATCGGGTTTTCCGGGTTTGATCGGACTTTAAACTTCGTCTAGACTTCGCCTAAATCTCTAGCTTGGCTCTGATACCACTGTAGGGTTGCTAGGCACACGCACAAGGGTCTACGAGGCATCAACCATGCCCGATTAAAAATTAGCCGTGCCGAACAACCCGAATACGGATCTTTAAACTAGAGATTAGGCGAAAACTAACATGTGAACAACTTTAACACTAAGTGAGAGGTATTACAACCTTTGTAGATCCGGTCCTTCACTTCATATGCTCCGTGTTGTGGTCCCTTCGCTGCGATCATCGGGTTCCGGACTCTCAAGAGCTTCCACGAAGAGAAAGATGCAACCTTTGCTTCCGATCTTCGATACAAAGATGATCTACCTTGAAGTTTCGTTAACACAAGCTAACACTCATGAAATGATGTGAACACCCTCATCTAAATGGCAAGGGAAGATGAGGATGATGAAGTAGGATTTTTGCTCTCTTTATTTATCTTTTTCTCATATTTATTCATCACTAGGAAAAAGCTAGTAAGCTTTTTCCGTGATGAAAGAAGAAGGAAGAAGATGAACAATATATAGAATTCCTTTTGTGATGAATAGAAAGAATTAATATGATGAATAATGCAACCATGGTTGGCTTAACCATTGTAGAGAATTAACCAAGGGTTAGGGTTTGGGTTGAGTTAAGAATGAGTCATAACAAAATATCTTTATCATGACAAAAAGAAAAGCTTCAAGAATCAACTAGAAGTGTTAACCCTAATCCAAACCCTAATCATGTTTAAACTCCACTAAACATGTTGCGTTAGTTATCATATCATGTTACAATATTTTATATCACATATATAATATTTATCGTAACAAAATAAAATAATACAATTAACATATATCGCATATATATCAATGTATTACCCGAGTGAGAAAAAGAATCTTTTAGTGAGCTAATATTAGTTAATGTAATTTAATATATCATATATATTATATTATACATTAAATTATCGAATCAACACTTGATCCGACAATCCGGCTATATCGCATATAACCGACTAATATTTATCCGTACCGATTCATCGAATCAACACTTGATCCGATGACCCGGCTGATATCAAATATCGAGAGCATAGAATGCGGTATCTCATATCGTATTATCCTCGGTCCCGCACATATCACATATGTGCCCCTACTCCGTTTTGCCTGAGCCAAGAAACCTCTGTGTAGAACTCTAAAGAATCGTCAATACGCCGGCAGTAGGTGATGATCATATCAAACACCCACAAGCTGCAAGCGGTCAGCTAAACGTAACAGCTACCCAGGTATTGAGCGCTCAGAAGATCAACAAGCAAGCCTGTACATTCTCCTGTGAATCCAAACAGTAACACTCCCGTACAGTCCGGTCTCGTCGTCTGATATGTTGCATATCTCGTCTAGGGATGGTAATCGTCAGACCCCAGTGGCTCGATAAGTCGTGTCGATATGAGGTCTATAACAGTTCGAGAAACTACTGATAACACTTACCTGTAAATCTCAGTAACCCTGGCCAGGGATTTCCGGTTATAGCCAATCGAACACAGCACAACATCAACTCCCTGTACCGGGAGAGACGAATCCCCTCCTATCGCTCATTGCCTCCATGTGGTTCGGGACTGTACCCAAAAGCCACCTTTTTGCACGCCCTCTTGGACGTGGTATGATGGAAATCAAAGCCCAGTGGGAATCACACAAGACTCTATGACGATTTCGGGTCAACAGACTACTCTGTACCAGTGTCACCAGAGAACTGCCATCTGACGTGAGGTATAATACCATCTGGGAGTTCTCGGCGAGTCCGTCCAGTGTACCCAGTCTCCACTGAGCACCCGTACACCATCCTTGATGTCAAACACCGATGGATATGGGATCATCCATCGCCCATCATATGGGTCAAGATGCGTATACGCTTGTCTACTCTGGTGAATCGATGCCCTGTCTCGATACACCCTCGACTAGGAACAGTTATAGGATGTACTCGTCAACTACCGTGGCCCCACTAGTATGATCTCATCATAGTCCCAGTAGTCGAGTACATATCCTAAGGGCTTTATCAACATGTAACATAGAGAAAATCAGAGTACATGTTAAGATAAAGTACAACCAGATAGCATACTATCATGTCGAGCAAGAAAGTCCTCCTTATATATGTCCTAGCATCCACTACAATATACATCGTATGTACAGTAATGGCCTCTAGGGCATACATATTACTAACAACACTGCCATTTATCTTAGATATTAGTCGGGACGTGCTTGATGGAGGTCCTGCCTCCAGTTCTCGCGCTGACTTGTTACGGATCGATTAGTATTTAGGGTTATGGTTAGCGTTTGATGTAGACCACGGGGTGTGGGGTAGTTTAAGTGTGAGTTCAACAGAATCTCGGGAGTCCCATGCCGGCTTATATATTTAGGGAGATATATGGAGATTTACAGGGTATGTGATATACACCGTGATATACATGTTACATGCTGGGCCCGTGGTCCCTTGCCCTTGGGTTCTACCCTTTGGTGGAGGACACTCGCGAGTGGTTGACTCTCACACTTGGACTAACGATAGGCTTAGTGACCTGTACAGTGAGACTTAGAGATTGATAGGGATACTGGCATTTATATACCTTATATACTGTGTTGACATACATGATATATCGTTCTATTGCTTTACTGCTCCGCTGCATTGATTACTGCACATTCATATCCATGCTGTCATTGATTTACTGTCATTCATATCTATTACCACTGTTAGAACTGTCACTTGATTTTATATATATTATATTGCTATTGTGTCGCTCTGACGACCTGAGTATGCATGCTCCGTGTGAGGAGAAGATTTAGCCTGGACCAGTGCATCACAGACTTCTTGACTCGCCATTCCGAGTTACATTCGTTTGTTCTACTTCAGGTCAGTCTTTACATTGTTTCTTTCAGTTACTGCAATTCTCATTACCTGCGCATCTTTTACTTTTTACCATGATAAACTAGAAGCCGAAGTGTGACTACGGCAGGACATTTCCTTGATCGTAGGAGCATGGCTGGCCTTGTTTACCCTTCGTATTCCATATTTTGGGAAGCGGGGCGTGACATGGTTTAGTTGGTATCAGAGCCCAAGTTTTGCATCGATTGGGATTGCAGTTTTCCGTGTATAGTTTGGCAATCTAAGACATCCCTCGGTCTAGGTTGTAAACTTGTCATTCTTGATCCATATTCACATCGTGTGTTCAGCTATCCATTCCCCATGGTTTCGGGTGATTTGACAAGGTTACGTGGATTGAAATTGCACTACCGTACTCTATTCAAGTGACTTAAAGTCATACAGTTGATTCCCCACTTGTAATAAATTCATCACCTCTGATATTTTTGAATCTTTGTCCTATCCATATTATATTCGTATATCTTGTGACTTATATCATCCTTAAAATCATTGTTTCAGGATCATGTCTTTCAACGACTCTTCCTCTATCTCCACTCCCTAGAATCAGACTGTTGAGATCCTTAGTGTACTGCAAGGTTTAAAGGAAGCCCAGGAGCGAACAAACGACTTATTAGCTGAAGGGCTGAGAAGACAGGTGAGTCAGACCCCAGCGGGAGTTTCCTATCATAAAGGGATCCTTATTAGACGAGGAAAAGAGAAGAAGATGAAGCGTCAACAGAAGCATCAGAAGAACCCTTTCTGTGGGTACTGTAAGAGGCCATGACATCTTCAGAAGGATTGTCGCCGCGCCCAAGGGAAATGTTTGATATGCGTATCCAACAAACATCTCATCAACGGTTGCCCAGAAAGGAAGGAACTACAAGGAGGAGACTCGTCCACTCTCCCCACTTCTGCCAAGTGAGGATTATCGCATAGTTCGAACTTCGACGATAAGGCGGACCTAACGCAGGATTCAACTCACGCGACGACAATGCAATGTTATAGTAGTCGAAGAAGGATTTTTCATGTTATCTACTTTCAGCATTAATGTTGTCATCTTTTTATGAATATTTCTTTCCGTTTGAAATCTTGTATCCGTTGAACTTTTGGTTGGATGCAATAAAATTTGAATCATAATATATGTATCATTCTCAAGCTTTCTCTATGTCAAATTCTATTCATTATCACGGTATTTTAATCCTGATCTTTCAGTTCCTACAACCGCATATTTTCCTATACTTCGTACCCTGAGCTTTTCCTTGATGTATTCCACTGTCTAATCATGACTTTTCTTTTCAGGCCATGGCCCACCCTGGAGCAGCGCCGCATCTAGACGAGGATGCACAGTCATGCGTTTCCTTAGATCACACACTGACGAGTTCCGATGATGAGGTCAACGGTCCCCAGGTCAACTTCGGAAACAATGATTCAAAGGACGAAGGAGTAGCCGCCCCAGAGTTTGACTTGATAGCTGATTCCGACGAAGAAGAAGGAGACCCTGAGGAAAACCTAATAGAAGAAGATCACGAGGAAGAACCGATAGAAGAAAATCCAGTGGAGGAAGACCCCATGGAAGAGCAACACATGGAATCGGACCTCGATGAAGAAGCTCCACCCGAGGAGGAAGGACCGGAAGATCAAGACCCTGCTGTAGAAGAAATTCCAATGGCGATGCCCGCGAGGCGATATGGAAATGGACGCCCCTACTTGAGTGCGCGAGCCTACCGCAACCTACTGAATCTCCACAACCGCGACTGACGGAATTTCTTTTGATGTTGTCTTTCCGGCAAAAAAAAACTGTGTATAGTTTAGGGCCACTTTTCGCCTTTGGGAATGCCTTGTTTCAAATTTTCTTGAATGAAATAAATCTTCTGAATTCGAAAACCTTTTGATTATTGGTTCGCCTGATAAATGTTTATTGCCCATATCCATTTATTTTCTGCTGAGATTCCTGAATGTCCTCCCATACTCATTGTATAGTTTTTTTCACCCCCGTTTCGATTAGAAAGTACCGCACCCTGATCCTTGGAATGAGCCACCCTCCATCCCTCGTCCGTGCCCCGTTGAGATCCTTCTGGGAGGAGAACAGTTCCTGTGAAACTTCCGAGTTCCCTAACTCTTCAAATTTTGATTCGTGTGTTGTACCGACTATTGTTTCCCCCACACTTTTCCTTTTGTATTCCTTTGTTGCTCATCCTTACTTCCTGTGCTGACCCTATCCCAATCTCCTTAACATTCAGCCTAAAGCCGCCACACTCCGACCTTCTGATTGCGCCACACCTTCTTGTAATCACTACCCTAGCTAGCCCTATTCATATTGGTGATTTCTCTATTACCCCAAATATATTTAAAGACATTATTATTCAAAATTTAGTTTTCATTATTTTAAATTTATCAAAGAGTGTGTGTTATTGATTACTCTGTTTTATGTATTTTAAGTACACTATTAGTATTCTCATTTTCAGTAGCGCAACCTTACACCGTGCATATTTTTGTTCCATGTTCCTTATTTTCACGATACGGGTTTTCTAAGTTATTTTAAAATTATCTGGTCGGTATATCGTCCTAAGATGTTTTAACCTGCCGACTAACCCTTCACTATTTTATGGTCGTTACTTTATCTTCGAGTATTGTGTTTATAGTTACTATCATCAATGTTTGTGCCTTATACTTACTACCTCCGATGTACTACTTTTGATATATTTACATGTGCACATAATTGAGTTTCGATTTTATCGAGTACGCCTCGAATATCATTGTTTGTTATTGTTCGTATGGCTATTCTTATATACATATAGTTTGCCTTTGTAGTTGTTCTTGTCTTATACTCCTTTAAACCTATACCTTTGTATGTTGTTCTTACATAGATAAATTTTCAAATTTCTTCATCTGCCTATTTCAAGTAGATCTTTATGTGTTAGATGCAATATAATAGCTTTCACCTAAGTTGTATTATTTATCGTTCATTTTAAATTTCGAGGACGAAATTTTTGTAAGGGTGATATGATGTAACACCCGGCCCTTTTTATACCAAAGTACGTATTTTTATTACTTTAGAATTCTATGTATTCTCATTTATAATTGTATTCATTTTAATTATAAGTTTATTTCTTCTAAACCGCATATTTCTTTTATTACAACCCGAACCTATTTCCCTAATCCTATATTTTTCCCTTACAAAATTCCCAGCCCAAGCTTTAGATATTGTTTCTTCCATCCCCTTCAGCCCAACTCCTTTTGTTTTTCCTAAATGGATTTTTCCTTTTATTTTTTTTCTTTTTCTTCAGCCCGTTCATTTCTCCCAAGCCCATTCCCTTATTATTAGACCAAAACCCAAATTTTTCCCCTTCAACCAATTCCTTTATTTACTCAAAACTAAACCCTAAAACCAAATAAATTCCTTAAGCCCACTCATTTATTTTCATCTAATTTTCTTTAATTTCCCTAGCCCAAACTCGCCTCAGCCCGTTCCATTTTCTTTTCTTTTAAACTTAATTTCCTTATCAACTAACCCCGGCCCACTCTTTCCTTTCTCCTCCAAATTTCCTAATTTTAACTCCTGGCCCAACTCACCCCAGCCCGTTTCTATTTTCTTCAATAATTAAATTCTTTTCTTTCTTGGCCTAGCCTCTTTCTCCTTCAGCCCACGCCCACAACGCTTCCCTACCCGACCCGACTCCCCACTACTGTTCATTTCTTTTAAATCCCCAACGGCTCTTCTCCCGCTCGTTACCGCGCCACGCTCTCCTCGCTGTAACCGACGCCGCCTCCTCCGCTAACGCCAGCGACCACGTCGCCACGCTCCTTGCCTTCATCGGCGCCACGACGCGCGCCTCTCTCTCTCCTCTCATAATTTTCCTCCCCTCTCTTTTCCTCTGTCTAGACCTCTCTCCCTCGAGCCCAAGTCAGTCCCCTCCGCTTCATCTTCGACTCCGACCACCACATCCCCAATCTCGACGCCATCATCAACGTCGTCACTTCAACTCCCTCACCTCCACCCTCGATCACGAGCACCCACTTCCTCTCTCCCACTTCCCTGCACACCGAGCACGAGCCCTGCGCCCCTCGCCGGCGAGCCCCTCTCTACGTCTCGTCGACCACGACGGCAACCCTCGCTCAGTCCTTCCCCACCAACACTGCTCCTCTACGAATCTACCTTCGTCGACCCGAGCCCCTGCCGAGCACCCCTGCATACCAACCCATTTCACCGAGCCGACTACCACCTTGCACCCCGACGACGGCGACCTCTCCACCCCTTTTTGCCGACCACCCTACGACCTTGTCACCATCATCCCAGCATCTCTCTCATCTCTCCCTGCTTGTCTCTCTTTCAATCTCTCTATCCCTCTCCCGAGCTCACTCTATCCCCTGCAAACCCAATCCCCTCTCCTTTTCTCTCGCTCTCAGTCTCTCTCTCTCTCTCAGTTCTCTCTCTCAGCTCTCATCTCTCAATCTCTCTCTTTCAGTACTCTCTCTCTCTCTCTCTCCTCCTCACTGTCTCTCTCTCTCCTTGCATCTCATCTCTCTAAATTTCTCTCTCACAATTCTCTCTCCCTATATCACTTTCCCTCTCTTGAACCCACATCCCGAACACCTCACTGGAACCCCGCCAGCAACCACCTCATCCCCACGAGCCGAGTCGTGATCACCGCAAACCATTCAAGCTTTGGCATTTCATCGAGCACTTTTCATACGTCATCGATCCCTGCTGTCTCGGTCGTCGCCACTGCTGCCGTGCATCACCATAACGTCTCCAGGCAAGTATTTTACTTGCTTACATGCTATTTACCTAAGTTACGATCTTTAATTACACATATCATAAAGTTGCAATTTAGATCAATTATGTGCCGTAACTGTTCGATGCGTGTTCTCATAGGAAGTTATCATTTAACTTGACGGAACTAAATATTATTGCTTGGCCCGTATGGCTGTGGACCTAATGTGTGAATTTCGTGGGATAATTTGATCGTTAATGACCAAAACGACTACCCCTAATTTTAATCGTAAAAACTGTACTTTTATTGTACCTGAAAACCGTTAAATTCACCATAAATTATATACACACTAGAATGGTGCGTTCGAGAGATCAAATCGAAGCCAACTCGACGAAATTTAACCCTATACTAGTTTCCAGATATTACTGTACTCAAACCATGATGATATTTGGATCGGAGTGCGACTCTGGACTGCAGTCCAGAGCAACTCCAATTGTTGCTTGCTGTTCCGTAATGGGTACCACATGATTCCCTTAACTCGTAGGTTGCGGAACTCTGCTGTTTACTGTAGGTGAACCTGTTAGCTAGATAACATAAGTGATTTCATTCTGTTTCGTTATAATTTGTTATTTATTCTATAATTTAAAAGATCGGGACGCATAACAGTCCCAACAGAATCAGAATTGACATATTAATAGTAAACAGTGCATATTTCCTAACGTACAGACGCGATCGAAGATCCGTCTGTTGCGTTAAAAACCTTACTGAAAACCCTAGAATTCATCCAACTGTGGCATTGCTAAAATCTGATCCCAACTGGGATTAAAATGCATTGCGAAACGGACTTCTGATTCTGAAACCGAATTTCCAGCCGCGAGCGCTTAAAATGAAATGGTTATAATTAATGATCCTGGAACCCGATTGGCTTGAAACTAAATTCGATGATGGACAACTGAACATACTAATTATTACCCGTTTATCGTTTCACTGAATTATATACGTACGTTTCATGATAAATTGTGCAAGTGATAGAATACTGTTTTTGTGACACCTTAATCGTGCTTATATACTGTTCACGCATCATATCATACCCATATTATTGTAGTGATAACCTAGTGATATCGTGCATTTACCCAATGTTAGATTCTAGTGATGATTGTGGCAAGTACGTCAGTGTTCGTGTATCCGTGAATAAGTGAAAGTGATACGTACTTGTACACAATCAGTGACCCTATTATTCTATTGCATTGTTGACGTCTGTGGGATGCGTGTACGTGTGACTATAAGTGGTATGGGACACTTATGGAAGCGCTTGCACGGATGTCACAGATAAGGCATCCGACACTGCCATTTATCTTAGATATTAGTCGGGACGTGCTTGATGGAGGTCCTGCCTCCAGTTCTCGCGCAGACTTGTCACGGATCGATTAGTATTTAGGGTTATGGTTAGCGTTTGATGTAGACCACGGGGTGTGGGGTAGTTTAAGTGTGAGTTCAACAGAATCTCGGGAGTCCCATGTCGGCTTATATATTTAGGGAGATATATGGAGATTTACAGGGTATGTGATATACACCGTGATATACATGTTACATGCTGGGCTCGTGGTCCCTTGCCCTTGGGTTCTACCCTTGGGTAGAGGACACTCGCGAGTGGTTGACTCTCACACTTGGACTGACGATAGGCTTAGTGACCTGTACAGTGAGACTTAGAGACTGATAGAGATACTGGCATTTATATACCTTATATACTGTGTTGACATACGTGATATATCGTTCTACTGCTTTACTGCTCCGCTGCATTGATTACTGCACATTCATATCCATGCTGTCATTGATTTACTATCATTCATATCTATTACTACTGTTAGAACTGTCACTTGATTTTATATATATTATATTGCTATTGTGTCGCTCTGACGACCTGAGTATGCATGCTCAGTGTGAGGAGAAGATTTAGCCTGTACCAGTGCATCACAGACTTCTTGACTTGCCATTCCGAGTTACATTCGTTTGTTCCACTTCAGGTCAGTCTTTACATTGTTTCTTTCAGTTACTGCATTTCTCATTACCTGCGCATCTTTTACTGTTTACCATGATAAACTAGAAGCCGAAGTGTGACTACGGCAGGACATTTCCTTGACCGTAGGAGCATGGCTGGCCTTGTCTACCCCTCGTATTCCGTATTTTGGGAAGCGGAGCGTGATAGTTGAGCTTTAGGAAATTTTGGGTAATTGATTATTCGATCGAAAAGTTTAATATTGTCTATTTATCTGGAATGTGATACAATATGTGGAATTCATACAGTTAGGTATAAAATTAGAAGTATGTGATATTTCGGATTTACGATGTCTAAAGAGAATGTGGATTCCAAATGTTGTAGTTTTACATTTTCTTTTCTGTGACCGTAAGTGTAGTATGTCTCTTATCGCCGGTTTCGTTGCTATACATCAATGACAATCGGGATACGCATACTTACTTACGTTGATGATATATGATATTATGTGTTGCTGAGATATGATGTGCAGGATTGTCATGATTGAATAACCGGGTTTTTTTATGTGAGATGTGTTGGTTTTACCTAGCACCTCATGAAGGGATTGGAAGCATCACATGTACCAAAGATTAAAATTTTAGGGTGCTAAGTAAGCATACAAAGAATCAATCCTAGAAAATTAGGGTTTCTAAAACAACACTTCATCACAAGTAAGAAAAACTAGGGTTTGAGAGTACAACCTTTGTAGCTCCCTACGCTAGACTCCTCGGCCACTTAGCGTTTGGAAAAAGTCCGCTAGATCTCCTCTAGGTCCACGATGATCCACCTGGAGTCCGCTTTGTCCAAGCTTGCAACTTTACTTGATCAAGAGAAGAGAATGAAGCTAACACTCTAAACAAGTGGGCAAGACTTGTGTAGAATGATGTTGTGGTGGCTTTTCTCACATCAAAATCCTAACTTGATGAGTAATTTGCTCACTAGATAAATCTAGAGAGCAAAAGATGAAGGAGGAAGAAGATGGTGGCCTTTTTTTAGAACAAGAGAAAAGATAAACTCATATAAGAAAATAGAAAATATATGTATATATATTTTCACCTCTCATCTCAAACCATGGTTAAACAATAAAGATATTATTGAATTTGAGTTAAAACACAAAAGGAAAGTTAATCCATGGTTAATTGGTGGGTGAGCATGGTTAGGTCAAAGAAGAGTGTAGAAACAAACCATGAATTATCCTTTCCTTTTTCATTTTGTTTTAAAACAAATGCAATAATAATTCATATATTTAAAACCATGGTGTGAGTCTTATATTGCCACCATTTCCTATGTATATACAACCATGAAGGATGATGTATGAATGTATGTGTGCATGCACATCCATATGTGCATGAAACAAGAAAGAATGCATACATGCATGCATACATCCCAAAAATACAAGAAAGGATTTCTAGTGAGAAACTAATGGTTAAATGATAAATCAACACTTGATTTATCAGTCCGGCCATATCACATAAGACCCAACCAAAAGCAAGCCGCCCGATTAATATACGGTATCTCATACGCGCATTTTAAACGGGTCCATGCACATATCGCATACGCGCACCACAACGTTTCGCCTGGACTAGGTAACTCCTTTGTGGGACTCTAAGACCCGTCAATACGCCGGCAGTGGGTGATGATCATATCAAGCACCGCCAAGCCGCTAGTGGTCAGCTAAACGTAACGGCCACCCGGGTATTGAGCGATCAGAAGAAAACAAGCGAACTTGCTACAACTCCCGTCGAGCCAACCGGCAACACTACCCGTGCAGTCCGGTCTCCTCGTCTGATATGTCGCATATCAAGTCTAGGGGTGGTAAACGTCAGACCCCAATAACCGATAAGTCGTGCCGATGTGAGGCTCATAACGGGTTGAGAAACTACTGGTAACACTTACCAGTAAATCTCTAATCAGCCTTGGTGTCACGACCCGAAAAAAACGGAACATGACCAGCACTTAAACTACGAAACGTCTCGAGGCGTACGTAATCTAAGTAAGCCGAAAACCCAGAAATCCAAACCAAGAAAAGTAGTAGAGTGAAGGAAAACCAATTTAAAACAAGTAGTTTTAATAGCATAAGCCGAATTATGCGTTTTTAAAACATCAAGTATTTTCTGAAAATTTCGGCAGAGTCTCCTTTGTAAATACTGGCCCCTAAACGGGATACAACATGAATAGTATACGAAATCAATAAAAATGCATCCCAAAGCGGGAGCTAGCTCTTCGTCAATCGACGGTCACAACCACACAAGCAATATAATATACAACGCTAACGGCGAGGTTCAAAATTCAAAACGAAACTCAAAACCATAAGAAAACCACAGAAATACAACGCGCGACTCTAAGGTCGAAAGAATAAACATCACTGGTCTCTATCTGAGATAAATACAAGTTTGGTTGATGGAACTTCTAGATACAACTGAATAATAATATACAAGTTATATAATAGGGGTACGATACAAGTAAACCCACCTACTAGCAAATCACCCGAAGGAAACTATGCCCGCAAAGCCATAATGAAACATGTACGGCAAACCTGCAAGAAACTGGGGCACAACGGGGGTGAGTTGCCAACTCATGAATAGAAAAACATCTAAGCACAGAAATCGCATAAATAACGCAATCCTAGGTCAATGATCATAATATATCCTCCATTATATATAACATGCAGCCTATAACAAGGCTAGGGTAAATAACTAACCCGAGTGTAATCTCATGTACCCGTGTCAGTGCCTCAGGTAGCAATATATCATATGAATGAGGTATGAATGCATGAAAGTAGAATACATGTAAATGAAGAACTGTTTTCATAGTTTAGTGAGATTTCCTTATTTTTAAATAGGAGGTACCATAAATGAAATCAGCATAAACAGTGCCCAGCATCGACACAAAACAAGTATCCAAATATCTCGATATCTCTGTGTCGTAATCTCTGTACCTCAAAATCTCAAAAATCTTAATGTCTCAATCACAATATCTAGGGCGCCGTCAGTCCAGACCGGCCCCTACCATCTATCTCAAGACCACGACGGTATCCTCCGGATATCCGACGCGTCAGGTAAAATCACCGGTCGGTAGTGCTCCCCTGCCAGGCTCAACGTCATCACCACATTCATCTTGCCCCGGGGTACCGCACCGGGCCCACCATGTACCCGTGACGGTTCCTCCACTCCTCGACACGGATCTCCAAAACCACAGCAAACTCATGGTGGACGACACTTTACATCACTAGAAAACCGCAATATTTTATATTTTAAAAGATCATAAGTTGTAAATTTTGCGGCTTTCCCCGAAATCCAGAAATATCATAAATCTCAAGAAATCATCACAAGTGCATATGTCAATGATAATGAACTAGGCATGAACAACTGAATAACAGTATGCATGCAGTGGTAGGTAATAACTACAATGTCTAATATGGCATATAAGGGAAGTACACTAATATCATGTCAAAACTACCAGCTAACAATCTAAGTCAAGCAATTATATTCTCTAAAGTGTACGTGACATGGCAATTACCGATGAAGATGTGTGTGAGCCGGCAAGTAGGTGTACATGGTACATACGCATCATCGGTAATGGTGCTGGTGTCCTAACAGCATGATATCAATAATGGAATATGCAGCAAAATAAATATGCGAGGCAGAGCGAACAACAATAATGTGCGGGAGCTGAATACTAGACACAACGATAACTAATCTGCAATAATCTAATATAAGTCCTACGAATGGTGCCTTTTGAAATAACACGAATCATGGGGTTTTGAAAATAGGGGCTACGGTGTTTTTATGAAAAGATACGTCGTTTTTGAAATATCCGTAGATTCCCTTGAGCTGTCTTTAAAAATGCCCACGATTCGTTAGTTTTATAAATAGGTAAGAAGTCTAATCTAATCTAACAACTACACTAAACTATACGGCTGAACTAACAAGCTAAACTACAGGTAAGGAAACCGCCTATCATCTGAGTCGATACATATACATACCTGTATATGTATAGTCGGTGATCCCGCCTCAATAATATCATATCCGATACCATATCTATAATCAGGCATCCCAAGTCAAGAGTGCGGATCAATCATCAATATAGCTCGTACGTAAATCCGTCGTACGGCATCCCAATCTGGGTACGGGTCAATATCACATTCATCATACTATCCACCCGGTATCCTCTTTATCAAATATCATGATCGGGGTACTGATCTACGTCTAGTACCATACTGATACCGCCTACGTATGCATGGACATGTGCGAAACACTACGTCAAGGACCCGCTACAACGTCATGTCGTATCTAAGATACGAACCCTGCTATATCACCGATCTCACGGCCTCAAATCAAATCTCATCGACTCAGCTCAATCCCAAGTATCATCCTCAATCCATATGTGAACACATAGTCCCATACCCATGTGAACACATAACTATAAAGAATCTCATGAGCACATTTCAATAGGAATGTATGCAAGTATGTATGTGTGTATGTGTGTGTAACACTACCCTAGGGTTCGCAACACTAAAGTAATCCAACACACCAATATCCATCCTAAGCATCGTTATTAATCCCAAATAACATATAATAATTGTTGGTGTGTATACGCATCCGTATACACCACCACGGACTGCGGGGGTGCTATACGCCATCCACCCGACTTCTCCCCGTAGATATAAATCTACTCACCTGGTCCTCGCTAACCGGTGACGACGTCGCCACGCGCTTGCTTGTCGTCTCGAAGTCCACATGGGGGTACCTACATATCATAACGTACCATATCGCATTAGAACTAAATTCGAAATCGAAACGGCATACGAAAATCAAATCGGCACGCGTATCACGCATAGGTCCAAACCTATCGCCCACGCATGCAGGAATAGTCAAACCAACGCTCGATGTCGATGTACGAACGTCAAACCATCGAGAAAATCCAATCAAACTCATTTGCACATTCACGAACACTAATTTTAATATAAACTAGGTTAAAACTCACAAAAACGCCAATTTCACTTAAAAAGTCATTTTTCCGAAAATCTAGCAAGCACAATTCGCCGTTTTTGTACAAAACACGATGTTTAAATGAATGTAGCGGCCAATATATTTATTAAATAACTTAAATAATCCATACAAACCATTCCCACGATTTAATTTCACCAAACCACATATGTTCAAAAAAAACTAGTTTGCAAAAATACCGACTTTAACTCTTTTTAGAGTAAAATTCACAATTTTACAAATAAGCTTGGTTTTGCATGGTCCAAAGGCATTAAACCACTTATTATAATACTAATAATGACATGAAACCATAATTATATTTTAATCTAAGACATTCAATAATTTTCCAAAAATCTAGTAAGTAAAATAGCTTAAATATTACAATTTCAACTTAACAATTTACAACTAACAATTTGATTATGTTTCACATTCCACAAAAAGAAGAATCCCACTTGCAACCATAATCATACAACAAAACCCTAACTATAATCCAAAACCATCCACTTGAATTTCTAAACTTGAATTCAAACCCCTTTATTTATATTTTTTAAACACCTAAACAAGTTTGCTTTAAACATACAACTAACAATTAACAAATATGGAAGAATTTTTATACCTCATGATCAAGAGATCAACATGAAGATCATGGCCTCCAAAATGCCAAATTTCCTCCAAGATCCATGCTAGCTTGGGCAAAGAAATAATGGGTAGAGATTGGATTTTGTTTTTGTGGGATTTTTGACTTGGATTTTTGGTGGAATTTTGTGGGTTTTGCAATGAAGTGGAGAAGAATCAAGAGGGGCTGTTTTTGTGCAGGTTTTGGCCAGAAATTTGTGGGGGTTGGGTGAGGGAGGAGAGAGAGTGAGGTGGGGAAAGATAAATCTAGTCAACCTAGTCAAAGTCCACTATCATTTCAACATTTCCTCTTTTCTTTTCTTTTCTTTTCTTTTGCAAAACAAGTGGGGACAAGAGAGGGGAGCTGCTGAATTCAGCCAAGGGGGAGGGAAAATGGGGGTGTGTGAGTGTGGGTATGGGTGTGGGGTGATGGAAAATGATAAATACTATACCCCAAACATCCATTTACACTAAAAAAAAGCCTTTTTTTCTTCAATAATTTCTAAACCGTTTTGGCAAACGATTTCGTTTCAAAAACGACATGATAAAATTTTACTTAAAGTTTTATTATGCACAAAATTTGTTTCAACTCATTCCAATTTGTAATTTTCCCTAATTAAATATATTAGTGACGGCTTAAAATAATATTAAAATAATTAATTTCGGAAAAGTTTTCAGAAAATTTGAAATTTCACCAGTGGCTCAATAAACACCAAATACTAGCAATTACATAGCTAGAATATGTATATTTAATTTTATAATAAAGATATTTGCATTTTGACTTTTTACAGAAAACCCCCTTATTTTACCGTTTTTTCGAAATTTCACCGAAACGATTTTCAAAACGTTACAATCTTCTCCCCTTAAAGAAATTCGGTCCCCGAATTTAAATTAAAACTTCCCCCAAATACTAAAATATTTCAGCCAAAACCATCAAATCGCCGGGGCTCCGAAATCATAAATACATAAAACAAATCGTAGCGCAACGCATGCGCATGAAAAATGAGCATATAACTCAAATCAAAACTCCGTCAAGCATCCCGCGATCATCGGAGTCGTGGAGAAGACATCAATGCCAAATCCAAATCAAAACCAATATGATATAACTCGAAACTATAAATGTAAATATCGAATCTATATCTGTAAGTATCTGAAGGAAATGCATGCCAAATCTCTTTAAGTCGCTGTGCAACGCGTATAACACCGCACAGTGGCGGACGTCTATCATAACAAAATAACTATATACATATATACCTTTGTTTGAAATGTACGTTCCGCCGTTTTGGAAACAATTTAGAAGGGTCTCCTTGTTTTAAACATTTCGTGTCATATCAGACACGTAGGTAAATACTGAGGCTATAGCTCGCTTTTTGGAAATCCCTTCAATAACTATCAATGCATGCAAAAATATATTCAGGTACTGTTCTCTGACTAGTCCTGCTCAGTACGAAAACACATTGCAATATCATAAAAACATACTGCTCTAAAAGAAAAAAATTCAATCGCAAAATACGCGTATGAATACTACGTGCGTCTTGTGCGCACGGAAATCAAAATCCAAATATGTGCCATACATATGCACAGAAACAAAATCTAAGTGCATCGGGTGTGCAAGAAACATCTGTCGTAGGCAACATGTATGCCTGACAGCAAAATCAGGTGCATCTGACATGCACGAAAAATCTCGATTTAGTGCATCTGGTGTGCACCAAAATCACACTTCAAAACATGCGCCCAACATGCGCGAAAATCCAAATCAGGTGCATCCATCGTGCACGAAATCATGAAATCCAATATCAAGTGCCGAACATGCGCAAAATCAAATCAGGTGCATACATATGCACAGAAACAACATCTAAGTGCATCGGGTGTGCAAGAAACATCTGTCGTAGGCAACATGTATGCCTGACAGCAAAATCAGGTGCATCTGACATGCATGAAAAATCTCGATTTAGTGCATCTGGTGTGCACCAAAATCACACTTCAAAACATGCGCCCAACATGCGCGAAAATCCAAATCAGGTGCATCCATCGTGCACGAAATCATGAAATCCAATATCAAGTGCCGAACATGCGCAAAATCAAATCAGGTGCACAAGGTGCACAAAACAAATATCGAACATCACCATCGAAATCAAAGTCCAGGGCATCTAAATGCACAACATACGTAACACTGCACTGCAAGCATATATGAACTATACCGCGTGCAAAACCAAATCGTGTGCGTATATATGCACAAAATCAACTCAAATGTCTAAAACCGTAAAATCACAAACATGTGAAACCAAGCACGAAAACGATATCAAGTGCAACACTGTGCAAAGATCGTAAATTCTCAATCATCAAAATCAAATCATGCGAATAAATCACCCAAAACATCGAAATCAATAATGGCGGAATAGTACCGCTCAAGCGCATCCTCTAAGAATCTCGGGCCAACTGTCGTGGTCACTAATGGGACGTCTCGTCGATGATCATGAACTCTGGCCTGCTGGTGTGCGTAACAATGACCACTCCTGGGTCAAGGTCTTCACTGTGAATTACCAATCTCTCGGTCCATCGGCTCATCGGCCCTGTCAGGTGTGCTAACGGGGATGATCCCGTTCTGGCACTTCTCTGGTCATCTCTCGGTCAATCATCGCGACCACTCGTAAGACAGCATATCACTGGCGTCGGCCTCTGGCTCTCTGAATGTACGTAACACATCTGATCCTGGGTGTAAGTATCATTGCAGCAGTGTCCTGGAAGGAATCCTGCTCACGGTCTCTTCCATGTCTCGTCTCTGCCAACTGTCCGGAAGTCATCGTCCTTTCCTATATCTGCATCTTGTTCCGGAACGGCTGCATACCCATCGCGACTCCTTCTGGAAGGTATATCCAGTACTCTGCCTCAGCATGCGTATCGCATCTCTGATGTCGGCGGAGTGGAACGTCGTCTTATCCAGATCTTGTACGGACCTCTTTACTCCACTTTCTCTAATGTCGACTGCTTCGGACTCGTCTCATCGTGGCTACATAGACTGAGCTCCAACGGCTATCCTCGTATCTGGAGTCTCCCAAGAATGCATCTCACCACCTAGCATCCGAATGAAGTCGAACCATTCGATCGATTCGTCAAAACATCATAATCCCCCAAGAGCTCAACATCTTGGGCACAGTTTAATAGTATCGAACACATACCACAGCATCGGTGGTCCAGCCGTAGAAGGGCAAACCCAAGCCTCACTAATGGCGCCGTAGAACTGCCGCAAACCCGAAGGTTCAAAGGCTTTCACACGGTCATTAAGTCGAGTTAGGGTTTCATTCTTCTAGAGGGACCATAGAATTACCTGCATGTCTTTCCGACTACTTTAAACTTGGAATAATAGGTTTCTGACATTCGATCGTCTCTGTCGACTCCCAACTCCTCCGCGTGAAGTCGTCTCTAGCTGGAATCAATCTATCTGATGACCTCGCATCGGGGTAAGCGAACGAACCACCTGTCCTAGTCATTCATCATCGGGTGACTAGCGACCTTCTATCATCTATTCGTACAACTCGCCCCGCCATAGTTCCAACATATGGGGCGATATCTCGTCGCTCGCAGCAACAACTGGCTCGCTCGTCTGCACGCTGAACAGTGCCTCAATCATCAGGAGTAAGCAACACACCAACGGTCATCAAAATCTGGCTGGCGTCTGTCAGTGGCTCAATCCTCTAGTGTCGATCAGCACATCCGAGTAACCTCATAAAGGCGATCCGCCAAACGCTCGTGGCGCGGAAACACAGTAAGAAGACACATCTCTGCAATCGTGTGTCGCCGGAATTTCGCCCGGGTCAGTCCTCGCTCGTGACGAGCGTGTGCTGACCGCAACTCTAGCCGTAGCTCTCCCTGCCCGTAACCGTAGCAGCAAAACCAAACTGGTACCGATGAGGCTAGATCAGGAAGGAATATAATACTGAACAAGGAAATGTACATCCTAAGGCTTCTTAAGTGGAGTGGCGTGTCGTAAATATGCCGCGGAACATACCAACGGTACGTCACTCTACTTTAGTCACCTATTCCATCAACCAAGGGTCATCCTACGCTCCGAAAGTAAAACCTAACGCTCTGATACCAACTTTGTCACGACCCGAAAAAAATGGAACATGACCGGCACTTAAACTACGAAACGTCTCGAGGCGTACGTAATCTAAGTAAGCCGAAAACCCAGAAATCCAAACCAAGAAAAGTAGTAGAGTGAAGGAAAACCAATTTAAAACAAGTAGTTTTAATAGCATAGGCCGAATTATGCGTTTTTAAAACATCAAGTATTTTCTGAAAATTTCGGCAGAGTCTCCTTTGTAAATACTGGCCCCTAAACGGGATACAACATGAATAGTATACGAAATCAATAAAAATGCATCCCAAAGCGGGAGCTAGCTCTTCGTCAATCGACGGTCACAACCACACAAGCAATATAATATACAACGCTAACGGCGAGGTTCAAAATTCAAAACGAAACTCAAAACCATAAGAAAACCACAGAAATACAACGCGCGACTCTAAGGTCGAAAGAATAAACATCACTGGTCTCTATCTGAGATAAATACAAGTTTGGTTGATGGAACTTCTAGATACAACTGAATAATAATATACAAGTTATATAATAGGGGTACGATACAAGTAAACCCACCTACTAGCAAATCACCCGAAGGAAACTATGCCCGCAAAGCCATAATGAAACCTGTACGGCAAACCTGCAAGAAACTGGGGCACAACGGGGGTGAGTTGCCAACTCGTGAATAGAAAAACATCTACGCACAGAAATCGCATAAATAACGCAATCCTAGGTCAATGATCATAATATATCCTCCATTATATATAACATGCAGCCTATAACAAGGCTAGGGTAAATAACTAACCCGAGTGTAATCTCATGTACCCGTGTCAGTGCCTCAGGTAGCAATATATCATATGAATGAGGTATGAATGCATGAAAGTAGAATACATGTAAATGAAGAACTGTTTTCATAGTTTAGTGAGATTTCCTTATTTTTAAATAGGAGGTACCATAAATGAAATCAGCATAAACAGTGCCCAGCATCGACACAAAACAAGTATCCAAATATCTCGATATCTCTGTGTCGTAATCTCTGTACCTCAAAATCTCAAAAATCTTAATGTCTCAATCACAATATCTAGGGCGCC
The DNA here is from genome assembly GCA_030015575.1 of Agapanthus africanus. Lineage (NCBI taxonomy): Eukaryota > Viridiplantae > Streptophyta > Magnoliopsida > Asparagales > Amaryllidaceae > Agapanthus > Agapanthus africanus. The sequence goes on along the minus strand of CM057339.1, from coordinate 638,177,065 downwards.
GTCAGTCCAGACCGGCCCCTACCATCTATCTCAAGACCACGACGGTATCCTCCGGATATCCGACGCGTCAGGTAAAATCACCGGTCGGTAGTGCTCCCCTGCCAGGCTCAACGTCATCACCACATTCATCTTGCCCCGGGGTACCGCACCGGGCCCACCATGTACCCGTGACGGTTCCTCCACTCCTCGACACGGATCTCCAAAACCACAGCAAACTCATGGTGGACGACACTTTACATCACTAGAAAACCGCAATATTTTATATTTTAAAAGATCATAAGTTGTAAATTTTGCGGCTTTCCCCGAAATCCAGAAATATCATAAATCTCAAGAAATCATCACAAGTGCATATGTCAATGATAATGAACTAGGCATGAACAACTGAATAACAGTATGCATGCAGTGGTAGGTAATAACTACAATGTCTAATATGGCATATAAGGGAAGTACACTAATATCATGTCAAAACTACCAGCTAACAATCTAAGTCAAGCAATTATATTCTCTAAAGTGTACGTGACATGGCAATTACCGATGAAGATGTGTGTGAGCCGGCAAGTAGGTGTACATGGTACATACGCATCATCGGTAATGGTGCTGGTGTCCTAACAGCATGATATCAATAATGGAATATGCAGCAAAATAAATATGCGAGGCAGAGCGAACAGCAATAATGTGCGGGAGCTGAATACTAGACACAACGATAACTAATCTGCAATAATCTAATATAAGTCCTACGAATGGTGCCTTTTGAAATAACACGAATCATGGGGTTTTGAAAATAGGGGCTACGGTGTTTTTATGAAAAGATACGTCGTTTTTGAAATATCCGTAGATTCCCTTGAGCTGTCTTTAAAAATGCCCACGATTCGTTAGTTTTATAAATAGGTAAGAAGTCTAATCTAATCTAACAACTACACTAAACTATACGGCTGAACTAACAAGCTGAACTACAGGTAAGGAAACCGCCTATCATCTGAGTCGATACATATACATACCTGTATATGTATAGTCGGTGATCCCGCCGCAATAATATCATATCCGATACCATATCTATAATCAGGCATCCCAAGTCAAGAGTGCGGATCAATCATCAATATAGCTCGTACGTAAATCCGTCGTACGGCATCCCAATCTGGGTACGGGTCAATATCACATTCATCATACTATTCACCCGGTATCCTCTTTATCAAATATCATGATCGGGGTACTGATCTACGTCTAGTACCATACTGATACCGCCTACGTATTCATGGACGTGTGTGAAACACTACGTCAAGGACCCGCTACAACGTCATGTCGTATCTAAGATACGAACCCTGCTATATCACCGATCTCACGGCCTCAAATCAAATCTCATCGACTCAGCTCAATCCCAAGTATCATCCTCAATCCGTATGTGAACACATAGTCCCATACCCATGTGAACACATAACTATAAAGAATCTCATGAGCACATATCAATAGGAATGTATGCAAGTATGTATGTGTGTATGTGTGTGTAACACTACCCTAGGGTTCGCAACACTAAAGTAATCCAACACACCAATATCCATCCTAAGCATCGTTATTAATCCCAAATAACATATAATAATTGTTGGTGTGTATACGCATCCGTATACACCACCACGGACTGCGGGGGTGCTATACGCCATCCACCCGACTTCTCCCCGTAGATATAAATCTACTTACCTGGTCCTCGCTAACCGGTGCCGACGTCGCCACGCGCTTGCTTGTCGTCTCGAAGTCCACATGGGGGTACCTACATATCATAACGTACCATATCACATTAGAACTAAATTCGAAATCGAAACGGCATACGAAAATCAAATCGGCACGCGTATCACGCATAGGTCCAAACCTATCGCCCACGCATGCAGGAATAGTCAAACCAACGCTCGACGTCGATGTACGAACGTCAAACCATCGAGAAAATCCAATCACACTCATTTGCACATTCACGAACACTAATTTTAATATAAACTAGGTTAAAACTCACAAAAACGCCAATTTCACTTAAAAAGTCATTTTTCCGAAAATCTAGAAAGCACAATTTGCCGTTTTTGTACAAAACACGATGTTTAAAAGAATGTAGCGGCCAATATATTTATTAAATAACTTAAATAATCCTTACAAACCATTCCCACGATTTAATTTCACCAAACCACATATGTTCAAAAAAAACTAGTTTGCAAAAATACCGACTTTAACTCTTTTTAAAGTAAAATTCACAATTTTACAAATAAGCTTGGTTTTGCATGGTCCAAAGGCATTAAACCACTTATTATAATACTAATAATGACATGAAACCATAATTATATTTTAATCTAAGACATTCAATAATTTTCCAAAAATCTAGTAAGTAAAATAGCTTAAATATTACAATTTCAACTTAACAATTTACAACTAACAATTTGATTATGTTTCACATTCCACAAAAAGAAGAATCCCACTTGCAACCATAATCATACAACAAAACCCTAACTATAATCCAAAACCATCCACTTGAATTTCTAAACTTGAATTCAAACCCCTTTATTTATATTTTTTAAACACCTAAACAAGTTTGCTTTAAACATACAACTAACAATTAACAAATATGGAAGAATTTTTATACCTCATGATCAAGAGATCAACATGAAGATCATGGCCTCCAAAATGCCAAATTTCCTCCAAGATCCATGCTAGCTTGGGCAAAGAAATAATGGGTAGAGATTGGATTTTGTTTTTGTGGGATTTTTGACTTGGATTTTTGGTGGAATTTTGTGGGTTTTGCAATGAAGTGGAGAAGAATCAAGAGGGGCTGTTTTTGTGCAGGTTTTGGCCAGAAATTTGTGGGGGTTGGGTGAGGGAGGAGAGAGAGTGAGGTGGGGAAAGATAAATCTAGTCAACCTAGTCAAAGTCCACTATCATTTCAACATTTCCTCTTTTCTTTTCTTTTCTTTTCTTTTCTTTTCTTTTGCAAAACAAGTGGGGACAAGAGAGGGGAGCTGCTGAATTCAGCCAAGGGGGAGGGAAAATGGGGGTGTGTGAGTGTGGGTATGGGTGTGGGGTGATGGAAAATGATAAATACTATACCCCAAACATCCATTTACACTAAAAAAAAGCCTTTTTTTCTTAATAATTTCTAAACCGTTTTGGCAAACGATTTCGTTTCAAAAACCACATGATAAAATTTTATTTAAAGTTTTATGATGCACAAAATTTGTTTCAACTCATTCCAATTTGTAATTTTCCCTAATTAAATATATTAGTGACGGCTTAAAATAATATTAAAATAATTAATTTCGGAAAATTTTTCAGAAAATTTAAAATTTCACCAGTGGCTCAATAAACACCAAATACTAGCAATTACATAGCTAGAATATGTATATTTAATTTTATAATAAAGATATTTGCATTTTGACTTTTTACAGAAAACCCCCTTATTTTACCGTTTTTTCGAAATTTCACCGAAACGATTTTCAAAACGTTATACTTGGCCAGGGACTTCCCTGTTACGGCCAATCGAACACAGCGCAACATCAACCCCTAATACCGGGAGAGACGAAACCCCTCCTATCGCTCATTGCCTCCATGCGACTCGGGACTGTACCCAAAAACCACCATTTTGCACGCCCTCATGGACGTGGTAAGGTGGAAATCAAAGCACAGTGGGAATCACACAAGACTCTATGACGATCTCGGGTCTACAAACTAACCTGCACAAGTGTCACCAGAGAACTGCCATCTGACGTGAGGTATAATACCATCTGGGAGTTCTCGGCGAGTCCGTCCAGTGTACCCAGTCTCTACTGAGCACCCGTATACCCTCTCTGATGTCAAACACCAATGGATATGGGATCTTCCATCGTCCATCTCATGGGTCGTGAAGCGTATACGCTAGTCTACAATGGTATATCGATGCCCCGTCTCGATACACCTATGACTAGGGACCTTGAAGGATGTACTTATGGACTATCATGTCCCCACTAGTATGATCCGCATCATAGTCCAGGTAGTCAAGTACAAATCCTAAGGGCTTTACCAACATGTAACTACACGACAGTATAAAGAGACAAGTATACATGTTAAGATAAAGAGCAACCAGATAGCATACTATCATATCGAGCAAGAAAGTCATCCCTATATATGTCCAAGCATCCAATATAATATACATCATCTGTACAATACTGGCCTCTAGGGCATACATACAACTAACAATCGCCCACTTGCACTAGGGCCAGCTGCTGTAGTATCGCATACCGAGTATCCCGAAGAGTCTCTCAAAATGTATCTGGGGAATGGCCTTCGTGAGTGGATCAACTGTGTTATTCTTCGTGTCAGCCCTCCTGACCTCGATCTCCCGGCGATCAACTTGTAGGGTTCCGGGGCACATCAAGGGGTTGTCACAAGGCATCAACCATGCCAAACAAAAATTTTACATGTGCCGAAGAACTCTTATACGGATCGTTGGCTAGAGTTTAGGCGAAAAAGAAGCAACTAGTTATCAACATAACTAATGAGTGAAGAAAATACAACCTTTGTAGTTTCTTTGCTCCACCTCCATAGCTCCAAGACGATATCCCTCCGCTTCGGTCGTCGGATCCCGGACTCCGGTGATGGTTTCGTCGGAGAAACAATCGGGCTAAGTCGAAGACTACGATGCCGAAGAAGATCTACGTCGAGGCATCTCAAACTCGAGCTCCGCCTTCACCAAGTCAAGAACTTATGAAGACAACACACTCTTCAACAAGGGCATGTTGTAGAGAATGAAGAAAGAGGAGATGGGTTGACTTTAGATTTTTTTTTCTCACTCATTTGATCATTTCACCATTGGAGGCTTCAAGCTTTTTTCTTCTTGATGAAGAAGAAGAAGAAGCATGAAGAGACATGAATGGACAAGAGGAATCTCATGAGAATGGTGTGAATCAATTCCAATGGGAAAGAATAATATGATATGTATCATAATGCAAACTATAGTTAGTGGTAGAGATGGATCCACGGTTGGATGTATGGTTGGGTCAAAGACAAGAGACAAAATGGTGTAAGCTTCAAAGCTTCATCAATTTCATGAAGAATAAAAAACTTGCCACCATTTTATTCTTGCCCCCAACTATTCGTTACAAATGAAATGAATGGAAAATTTATAAGAAAACCCTAACCAATATACAACCATGGTTTGATCCTTACAACTAACTTAAGTTAGCATATATCAACAAACATGACACAATCAAGTGCACATGAAAATATATCACATATACAATGTGCACAACAAGTGAGAAAAACCATCTTAAGTGAACCAATATTAGTTAATGTAAAGTAATATATCAAATATATAATTATACATTAAATCATTAAATCAACACTTGATTTAACGATCCGGTCATATCACATATAACCAACTAATATGAATAGTAACAAATTATCGAATCAACACTTGATCCGATAACCCGGCTATATCACATATAACCGATCAATATTAGTTAATGTAAAATAATATATCAAATATATAATTATACATTAAATCATTAAATCAACACTTGATTTAACGATCCGGTCATATCTCATATAACCGACTAACATGAATAGTAATAAATTACGAGTCAACACTTGATCCGATAACCCGGCTATATCACATATAACCGATCAATGTTACATATCGCGAGAATAGAATACAGCATCACATACACGTATTATTCTCGGTCCCGCACATATCTCATATGTGCTCCTCTTTCATTTTGCTCGAGCCAGGAAACCTCTGTGTAGGACTCTAAAGACTCGTCAATACGCCGGTAGCAGGTGATGATCATATCAAACACCCACAAGCCGCAAGCGGTCTGCCAAACGTAACGGCCACCCGGGTATTGAGCGATCAGAAGATCGACGAGCTAGCCCGCTCACACTCCTGTGAATCCAACCAGTAACACTACCGTACAGTCCGGTCTGATCGTCTGATATGTCGCATATCTCGCCTAGGGGTGGTAAACGTCAGACCCCAATAGCTTGATAAGTCGTGTCGATATGAGGTCTATAACAATTCGAGAAACTACTGGTAACACTTACCAGTAAATCTCAGCAACCCTGGCCAGGGATTTCCTGTTATAGCCAATCGAACACAGTGCAACATCAACTCCCTATACCGGGAGAGACGAATCCCCTCCTATCGCTCATTGCCTCCATGTGACTCGGGACTGTACCCAAAAACCACCGTTTTGCACGCCCTCATGGACGTGGTAAGATGGAAATCAAAGCACAGTGGGAACCACACAAGACTCTATGACGATCTCGGGTCAACAGACTACTCTGTACCAGTGTCACCAGAGAACTGCCATCTGACGTGAGGTATAATACCATCTGGGAGTTCTCGGCGAGTCCGTCCAGTGTACCCAGTCTCTACTGAGCACCCGTATATCATCTCCGATGTCAAACACCAATGGATATGGGATCATCCATCGCCCATCTGTATGGGTCGAGAAGGTATACGCTAGTCTACTCTGGTATATCGATGCCCCGTCTCGATACACCCACGACTAGGGACTTTGAAGGATGTACTTATGGACTACCATGTCCCCACTAGTATGATCCGCATCATAGTCCTGGTAGTCAAGTACACATCCTAAGGGCTTTACCAACATGTAACAGAGAGACAATCAATGTACACGTTAAGGTAAAGAGTAACCAGATAGCATACTATCATGTCGAGCAAGAAAGTCCTCCCTATATATGTCCCAGCATCCACTACAATATACATCATATGTACAGTAATGGCCTCTAGGGCATACATATAACTAACAATCTCCCACTTGCACTAGGGCCATCTGTAGCAGTGGTTGCAGTATCTCATACTCAACCATCCCATAAAAGTCTCTCTCTGGGAACAGGCCTTCGTGAGTGGATCCGCCGTGTTATCCTCTAAGTCTGCTCTCCTTGCCTCGATCATCTTGGAGATCAACCATCTCCATGATCAGGTGACACTGCCTTAGAATAAGTCTGGATCACTGATGGGACCAGCGTTCCTTGGCATAAGCCACAACTCCATTGTCTCACAATGGTAGGAACATAGTTCATCTCATGAACCATTATACATCCAAACAGCCTCTTTGGTAGCATCTTAAGTAGCGATGTATCCTGCCTTTATCGTCTAGTATGTCACGGTATCTAGCTTGGAACTCTTCCAACATACCGTCCCTTTACTGAGGGTAAAGACAATGCCTGCGACTGACATTCAGTCGTCTTTATCACTCTGGAACACTTCCAGTGATTCTCCCCAGGATCGATTGATACCATCTCACTACAACTAGTGAGAATCCTAACATCCAATTAGATCTATCTCATAGATCCAAAATTCAGGATTTAGTAGGTATCACTTTGATCCTATATGGAGAATCATTGTGATAAACGGAGATTGACCGAGCGTAGCATAGGAAACTCCTTCCCCATCAAGAGTATGTCATCCACGTACTCTACGAGGATCGTCACAATACTCCCTACTACCCTTTTGTTTATACAAGGTTCATCTACCATTTTGATGATGTCAAACTCTTTGACTAATTCATCAAAACAGACGTTCCAACTCCGCGACGCCTGCTTTATCACATAAAACATCTTGCACACGTTTCCGCTGCTCCCACTGTCTACGAAGCTCTCTGGCTGTGTACTTATAGACGCTCTCTTCCAAAACATCATTTAGAAAAGCAGTCATGACACCCAACCACCAGATATCGTAGTCATGGTATGTAGCCGTGGCAAGTAGGATCTGGATGGACTTAAGCTTAGCTCCTTGGAAAAAGCTTTATCATGATCCACTCCTGGTCAATGATGCAAACCTTTAACAAGTCTAGCTTTGAAAGTCTCAACTTTTCCATCTACACCAAGTAATCTTCTCAAGATATACTTGCTCCTGATGGGGATTTAACCCTTTAGATATCGCAACAAAAGTCCATACTTTGTCGGTGTATAAGGATTCCATCTCAGATCGCTAAACATCCAGCCATTCTTACAGAGTCTCACTCCTGATGGCCAGCTCGAAACTAGTTGGGTCATCATCTCATGATGCAATCCTGGCTCCCACTGTCATAGAGAAACCGAAGTAACTCTCAGGTGGGTGAGGAACCCTACTAGATCGGCGGAGAGGCTGAGGTTCGTTGGTATCTACTGAATCCTTTGGTTGTACCAAATCATCTGCTGTCATCTGTATAGCTGGAACCTTTCCAGTTGTACATAACAGACCTTGCCTCGAGCTTGTCCGGATTTTGCTTTTAGACATAGGCCGGACAACCCCCAAATCTTAACTAGCTTAAGACACGGGCTCTTCCCTTTCCATATCACATATGAAATGGTAGGCAACTGATTTGATTCGAACCCTATTCAATAGGTATGCAACTTCTCAAGTGCATAAACCCCTAAAGGAAATAGGTAACTCAGTAGTACTCATCATAGAGCACACCATATCAAATAGGGTGTATTTGCTCCACCCCGATTTACCATCGTGCTATGGTGTATTCGGAGGAGTAATGCTGAGAGAGAATCTCATTCTTCTTTAGAATAGTCCAGGAATTCCATGCTCAAGTATTCTCCTCCTTGATCACATCAAAGGACATAATACTTATACCCATATTTTGGTTCTCTACTTCTTTCTTATATTCCGTGAATATCTCAAAAGGTTCGGACTTGTGTTTCAACAGGAACATATGTCTGAATCTAAAGAGATTATCAGAGAACGTAATGAAGTATAAAGAACCATTCCTGGTATGTGTAGACAGGGGACCTACATACATCAACATGTATCATCCCAAGAGTTCATTAACTCTTTCTCTGTTTCCAATAAACAGAGCTGTGGTCATCTTATCTCTGTGACATGACTGGCGAGTTTCACAAGATGTAAATTCAAACAAATTTAAATATGCATCTTTATGTAACTCCAGCCAGTCGGGTCGCATTGATATGACCTAGTCTACAATACCTCAAGAAGGATCCGTTCATTTCTGAACTGTTCTTCTTGTGTGTGTTCCGTATACTAAGAACTGTAGTTTGATTTAGAACTTCAATGCTTTTAGATAGCGTGCCTGAACCGATCAACTTTTGATATAGGAAATGTTCAAAACATTATCCAACAATACAAAATTCTATCATTTCTTTACTAATAAAGAGGGTGATATGATTTTGTATATCAGGTTCGGTATCTAATAGCATTCGTTCAGAATCAATGTATTCAGGTAATACAGGGTGACAGTGACCGACAGACTTGGCTGCAACACTTGCCCCGTTTTCTGCCTCATGAAACTTATCACCCGTTTTCAGTTTTTCTACCTTTTGTAGCCCTATGTAACAGATTACATATCTGGGATCCTGATCCGGTATCACATACCCAGGATCGGGAGGATACTGAGAAACAGTTCTTTGTAATGAACACACCCGAAGATGATGCATCAACATGCACTCTCTTCGTTTGGGCGGCACGGGAAATCTGGTATTCCCCAATTTCCTGCTCTGTCTTATAACAATTATAAGTTGGAGCGGGACCAACGTCCCCAGCTTAGTATAACAAGCGGGTTCAGTCAATAATCCGTATTATTATCTTGATTTAAGGCGTGATATGGTCGCTACCCGGAGAGAGAGAGAAGAAAACACTCAGCGTGCGCTCTTGCAAGATCAGATTGGTTATGTTTTATCTAATCAGGATGGCTCCCACTGCTTTTTATCAAATCTTCCTTCAAACCCTAAAAGGAAAGACTAGCCGGGATTAATTACGCACTACAAGTTCGCCAATCTTTCAGCCAGGCCAGTGTCGGTACTTTGAGGGAGGTCCCCCGTGCTTTCGCACGAACCTAATTAATGTAAACCTCGTTTTCCCAGAGGCGTAACCTCGTTAACACCTTTCTAGACACCTACTTGATCGGCTAATTGCAATGTGCAAAATTCTCCCAGGAGTAACTCTTACTCGCAGCGGGTATCGGGATCCAACTATCTCATAGAAGGTATGCAATCTCATTGCAAATTTCAACACTTGAAATTCCCGATAATATTTTGCCCCGAACGATCTATGACCTTGACAAGGTCAACAAACCATAGACCGCAAGTCAAGTTCAACCCATCATTTCTTGATTGAATCAAACCCACCCGCACGACCCTTGACAAGGTCAACAAGGCCGCACGACTACCCTAACCCAATCTGCATCATATGCATAAGCAGATAAATACTGGTTAGCTACCGCACACTGCGCCTTGACAAGGTCAACAAACGCAGCACGAATACTAAACAGCACTTATCTGAAATAACGGAGGGCTACGACAGGTTTTTCTGAAAACCTATTGCGTAATGAACTTGATATCGTTGTAGAATCAAATGACTTTTTTTAAAATGGATTGATTTTGAGGCCTTTTCAGTTTTGCTAAAGGGGTCACTCCCGGTGAAGGGATCGTCGGCCCTTTCCTCGTCGTATGAGGTGCGGGATATATCACATATATCTCTGTGCAAAGCAAAAACTCTTAAAAGCAATCAAAAACAAACCGAGTGTGTAGCATCTGCCAGTTGTTGCTAAAGGAGTCACTCCCGGTGAAGGGATCTCGGTCCTTTCCTTATCGAATAAGGTGCAGGATATATCACATATACCGCTGTGCAAAGCAAGAACTGTAGCTACCTGTTTTAATTTTGAAATTCGATTCCACAACATCTTAAGGTTTCTTTTCTTTGATTAATCACATTAATGAAGTCCCATCATTTAAATACCTAAACATCACAGATAGATATGACGTACACTTATGCCATCCGCATTCGCCTCGATGTCCCCTCGTGCACCGTTAGGTTAGGTAACTAACGGCAGAGCGGGGCAGGGCTAGCGCGGGTGTAAAACATAAGTAACGTCTATATAATATATCATATATATCATATACCATATCTATCACAGAACATCACATGATCACATCACAGATATCGCAGCAGAAGAATCAAATGAAATATTGGATATACTAGGACGTCCGTGTTTTTCAATACGAGCCAGTACAAAACACGGATTCCACGGTCGTGATGAATAGCCAATCCCACACCCCTAGACCCCTACGAGAGCGGCAAGCAACCCTACCAATTCTAGAGTTAGGAGACCCGAACTCGACTCCTCGAGTTGGTCTCCCACTGGACTCCAGAACCCGGTTACTTGTGCCCTCCTCCTTGGGTCTATCCTAGTGCGGAAAAGTAAATAATATACAACCGGTGACATCTTCCGCAACATGGAAGTGCCCCAAATAAAAGAATATTACATACAAGTTTTTACATGAATGAAAATGAAAAACACTCATCTCACATAAAAACCCCCGGCTATTCAAACACGACGATCCAATATAACATATCCAGCAACACATAACATCACATGTCATCAACGTAAGTAAGTATGCATACCCCAATTGTCGTTGACGTATAGCAACGAAACCAGCGATATCGCCATACTACACTTACGGCCACAGAAAAGAAAGTGTAAAACTACAACAGTTGGAATCCGCAACATGCATAGACATCACATGCCTAATCAAATGAATTACTTAGACATCACATGCCTAACAATTATAAACGCCGCATTTTAGTCTCAAAATCGAAAACACTTTCCAATATCAAGTCGGGCAATTCAACAAGATTCCCGACATCTTGATCGAATGCTCGTCGCAAACTTTAGTAGGCGGCCGCACCCCCGATACCGTCGACGAAGTGCACCGAGGCGGAACACCGCTGCCGCGAGCACCCGAACGGATGCTTTCGGCGACGGGGTTCTCCTACAGTCACTTGGTCGGGGCTATGGAGTGAGGCTGTCTATTAAGTTTACCCGGCGAGTATCCGCGTACACTACGTGATTGCGACGGACTTTTGATCACATCAAAATTCCGTGGCAACCGATCAAGTGAGACTAAACTACTATGTTTATAACATTCATTCAGTTATCTCATAACCTTTTGTCAATTCCAATTATTGTATCCCATTCCGGATAAATAGAAAATGTCAAACTTTCCGATCGAACAATCGAACACCCAAGTTTTCCCGATACTGCTCAACACATGAAACAAGTTCAAAGACATTCACTTCGTGCCTCAGTACCAACGGTCCAGCCGTAGAAGGGTCAAGCCAACGCCTCACATGTGGCACGCCATACTGCCCCAAACCCGAAGGTTCAAAGGGCAGTTCAAGACGGTCACATAATCGAGTTATGGTTTGTTGTCTTCTAGAGGGTCCATCGCGTTACTTGCACTACTTAGAATGTCTCTAAACCACGGAAAAATCCAACACTTGGAAATTTCCCAACAGGGAAAAAATTGGGTATTTATATCCGGTCGAACTTTTCAACATGTTCAAAAATTATCCGGAAAACACATAGACAGAATTTAGACTTTCCGATCGAAACAATGATTTCCCAAAACAACTCAGAAGAACTCAACTCTTGAATTCAGATTAAAATATTCCAGGAAAATCATCACTGCATTATAGAAGTTACTGTACTAAATTCGAAACATTCAGTGAACAGTTAGCCGCGGAAGCGCCGCACATGGCCTGCATGTGCCGCGCTTCCGCGCTGCTACAGTCGATTCATGAAGAAAAATTTCACAGTAATTTCTAAAAAAGCCTGCTTGTTTTTCTGGATATTTTTAATTCCCAAAAATCAACAGTTTTGAAAAAAGTACAGAGAGCGTTTTTGCAATGGGATTTTGGTTCGATCGGATTTCTAATTCCGTCCGGGGATCGCCTAAGGCTCTAGCTAGGCTCTGATACCACTGTAGGGTTCCCGGGCACATCAAGGGGTTGTCACAAGGCATCAACCATGCCAAACAAAAATTTTACATGTGCCGAAGAACCCTTATACGGATCGTTGGCTAGAGTTTAGGCGAAAAAGAAGCAACTAGTTATCAACATAACTAATGAGTGAAGAAAATACAACCTTTGTAGTTTCTTTGCTCCACCTCCATAGCTCCAAGACGATGTCCCTCCGCTTCGGTCGTCGGATCCCGGACTCCGGTGATGGTTTCGTCGGAGAAACAATCGGGCTAAGTCGAAGACTACGATGCCGAAGAAGATCTACGTCGAGGCATCTCAAACTCGAGCTCCGCCTTCACCAAGTCAAGAACTTATGAAGACAACACACTCTTCAACAAGGTCATGTTGTAGAGAATGAAGAAAGAGGAGATGGGTTGACTTTAGATTTTGTTTTCTCACTCATTTGATCATTTCACCATTGGAGGCTTCAAGCTTTTTTCTTCTTGATGAAGAAGAAGAAGAAGCATGAAGAGACATGAATGGACAAGAGGAATCTCATGAGAATGGTGTGAATCAATTCCAATGGGAAAGAATAATATGATATGTATCATAATGCAAACTATAGTTAGTGGTAGAGATGGAACCATGGTTGGATGTATGGTTGGGTCAAAGACAAGAGACAAAATGGTGTAAGCTTCAAAGCTTCATCAATTTCATGAAGAATAAAAAACTTGCCACCATTTTATTCTTGCCCCCCACTATTCGTTACAAATGAAATGAATGGAAAATTTATAAGAAAACCCTAACCAATATACAACCATGGTTTGATCCTTACAACTAACTTAAGTTAGCATATATCAACAAACATGACACAATCAAGTGCACATGAAAATATATCACATATACAATGTGCACAACAAGTGAGAAAAACCATCTTAAGTGAACCAATATTAGTTAATGTAAAGTAATATATCAAATATATAATTATACATTAAATCATTAAATCAACACTTGATTTAACGATCCGGTCATATCACATATAACCGACTAATATGAATAGTAACAAATTATCGAATCAACACTTGATCCGATAACCCGGCTATATCACATATAACCGATCAATATTAGTTAATGTAAAATAATATATCAAATATATAATTATACATTAAATCATTAAATCAACACTTAATTTAACGATCCGGTCATATCTCATATAACCGACTAACATGAATAGTAATAAATTATCGAGTCAACACTTGATCCGATAACCCGGCTATATCACATATAACCGATCAATGTTACATATCGCGAGAATAGAATACAGCATCACATACACGTATTATTCTCGGTCCCGCACATATCTCATATGTGCTCCTCTTTCATTTTGCTAGAGCCAGGAAACCTCTGTGTAGGACTCTAAAGACTCGTCAATACGCCGGTAGCAGGTGATGATCATATCAAACACCCACAAGCCGCAAGCGGTCTGCCAAACGTAACGGCCACCCGGGTATTGAGCGATCAGAAGATCGACGAGCTAGCCCGCTCACACTCCTGTGAATCCAACCAGTAACACTACCGTACAGTCCGGTCTGATCGTCTGATATGTCGCATATCTCGCCTAGGGGTGGTAAACGTCAGACCCCAATAGCTTGATAAGTCGTGTCGATATGAGGTCTATAACAATTCGAGAAACTACTGGTAACACTTACCAGTAAATCTCAGCAACCCTGGCCAGGGATTTCCTGTTATAGCCAATCGAACACAGTGCAACACCAACTCCCTATACCGGGAGAGACGAATCCCCTCCTATCGCTCATTGCCTCCATGTGACTCGGAACTGTACCCAAAAACCACCGTTTTGCACGCCCTCATGGACGTGGTAAGATGGAAATCAAAGCACAGTGGGAACCACACAAGACTCTATGACGATCTCGGGTCAACAGACTACTCTGTACCAGTGTCACCAGAGAACTGCCATCTGACGTGAGGTATAATACCATCTGGGAGTTCTCGGCGAGTCCGTCCAGTGTACCCAGTCTCTACTGAGCACCCGTATATCATCTCCGATATCAAACACCAATGGATATGGGATCATCCATCGCCCATCTGTATGGGTCGAGAAGGTATACGCTAGTCTACTCTGGTATATCGATGCCCCGTCTCGATACACCCACGACTAGGGACTTTGAAGGATGTACTTATGGACTACCATGTCCCCACTAGTATGATCCGCATCATAGTCCTGGTAGTCAAGTACACATCCTAAGGGCTTTACCAACATGTAACAGAGAGACAATCAATGTACACGTTAAGGTAAAGAGTAACCAGATAGCATA
Source organism: Agapanthus africanus (assembly GCA_030015575.1). Lineage (NCBI taxonomy): Eukaryota > Viridiplantae > Streptophyta > Magnoliopsida > Asparagales > Amaryllidaceae > Agapanthus > Agapanthus africanus. Next base: position 638,162,014 of record CM057339.1, on the reverse strand, counting down.
CTATCATGTCGAGCAAGAAAGTCCTCCCTATATATGTCCCAGCATCCACTACAATATACATCATATGTACAGTAATGGTCTCTAGGGCATACATATAACTAACACAACTATCTCCCGGATCAGGTGATACCGCCTCAGAATATGCCTGGATCGCTGATGGGACCTGGGTTCCTTCGCCAAAGCCACCGCTCCATTGTTATCGCAATACAAAGGTATTGGATGCTCAATGGATGGAACCGCTCCAAGTTCAGTAATGAACTTCTTGATCCAGACAGCCTCTTTGGCAGCATCGTTGGCAGCGATGTATTCAGCCTCCATCGTTAAGTCTGCCACGGTTTTCTGCTTGGAACTCTTCCAGCTAACCGCCCCTCCGTTAAGGGTAAAGGCAAATCCCGACTGCGACTTGGAGTCGTCCTTATCACTCTGGAAGCTCGAATCGGTAAAGGACTCCACTTGGAGTTCTCCGTTACCATACACCAAGAGCATCTCTTTAGTCCTTCGTAAGTACTTGAGAATGCTCTTCACAGCTGTCCAGTGACTCTCTCCAGGATCAGCTTGATACCTGCTCACTATACTTAGTGAGTATGCTACATCGGGTCTGGTACATAGCATCGCGTACATGATAGAGCCTACAGCTGAAGCATAGGGTATCCCTTGCATGCGAGCTCTCTCCAAATCAGTCTTGGGGACATCTCTTTGGAGAGAGTGACGCCAGAGATCGTGGGTAAGTTCCCACGCTTGGATTCTTCAATACTAAACCGCTTTAGTATAGTGTCAATGTACCTGGATTGGGACAATCCCAGTATCCGTTTAGATCTATCTCTATAGATCCTGATTCCTAATATGCAGGAGGCATCACCAAGATCTTTCATTAAGAATCTTTTTGATAAGAAGAGCTTGACCGATTGCAGCATAGGAATGTCATATCCTATCAAGAGTACGTCGTCCACGTACAATACGAGGAAGACAACCTTACTCTCTGCCACCTTCTTGTAGATACAAGGTTCATCTACGTTTTTGACGAAATAAAACTCTTTGATAACGACGTCAAAGCAGATGTTCCAACTCCGCGATACTTACTTTAATCCATAAATGGATTTAAGCAGCTTGCACACCTTCCCGCTGCTCCCACTATCTACGAAGCCCTCTGGCTGAGTCATGTACACGCACTCTTCTAAATCACCGTTCAGAAAGGCGGTCTTAACATCCATTTGCCAGATTTCGTAATCATGATATGCAGTGATGGCAAGCATGATCCGGATGGATTTAATCATAGCCACTGGAGAAAAGGTTTCGTCATAGTCCACACCTGGTCTTTGATGAAAACCCTTTGCAACAAGTCTAGCTTTGAAAGTCTCCACTTTCCCATCTACACCAAGTTTTTTCTTGAAGATCCACTTGCTCTCAATGGGTTTTACCCCTTCAGGAGCAACTTCCAAAGTCCATAATTTGTTGGTGTTGTTGCGCCACGGCAGCGCCCCGGCCTCTTGCTCGAGGCCAAAATACGGAATAAAAATTTTCCTTACTCGGAAACCGGCGCTACCGCGGACAAAGAAAACCCGGATCGTTTACCATTAACCTAAAGCTAGCAATCAAGAGATAGGGTAAGAAGTATACCGAGTGATCCGAGTCCTCCGGTCTTCTCGTCGTCGTCCCGATCTACCGCGGAAAGTGTTTCCTCCACATCGTCGCCTCCTCGCCGGAAAGGGCACCACATCGCCTTCTTCTTTTACGGGCTCCCGCCTCAATACCGAGGCAACTCGCTCATGAAGCCGGCAACTCGACATGCTCAAGATATGCTGTAGAATGTGTAGTGTAGTGTCTCACTTGGGTTTTGGTTGCCTTGATGGAGGAAATGAGATAAGAAAAATGGTGCTTGCATTTTTCTAACAAGAATGAGATCAAGAAGATGAAACTCTCAAGAATGAAGAACTCTCTCCTTCTTCTTCTCTCTTTTCTAATGAAAACTTATCATCCAAAAGAGAATTGTGGAGGAGGTAATATCAAGCAAGAAGGGAGGTGAGTGTAGGGTAAAGCAAGTGGTGACTATATCCTAAACATCATGATAACAACCTCACATCACTTCTAATCAAGAATCAAATCCTTTCTCATCAACAAAAAGCAAATGATAAGAAAGGTATCAAAAGATGCTTTCATAATAAATCATCTTACAAATAAAACCTCCACCAAAAGTAATTTGCAAAACTGCAAATTACCCCCTCCATCAGAAAAGTCCGGCCGGGAAAGAACAAAGGAAAACCGGCCGGAACGGAATGCAAACTGACAACTCCAGAAAACTGGTTCCGTAATAAATTACAGGAAAACCCCATACTGTGCATACACACCCGCATTTGTATTCCGACCGGATACAAATGCAATGAGACAAAATCTACACTGTACTAAACTAGCACCGGCTTAAACCAAAGTCGGCTAGTAAAATCCGTTCGATCCTGATCCGTGCAATACCGCACGTATCTGATCGAACCCTGCCATATAACTATACGGCCACTAGTACAAAACTGTCCGATCCTGATCCGTGCAATACCGCACGTATCTGATTGGACCCTGCCATATCTCCATACGGCCTTTACAGCGTTTCGCCCGAAAGCTTGAGTATCTGTAAGTGTGGTGGACTCTAAAGACTCGTCAATACTATGGCTGTGGATTTAACCACTAGCACGTCAGAGGTATCAGCAATACGTGACGGGCCACCAGCTATTGACCAAAAGGGACGTCGATGAGGAAGCTCACCCCGACACCCAACTGAGCCTGTCAGTGACAATATCCGTACAGTCCGGTCCGTTCGTCTATGAGTATCGCATGGCGGGCATAGGGGGTTGGTAAAAGTCAGACCCCCAAAAGCGGTACAAGTCGTGTCGGAGCGTAGCCCAGAACGCCCTGAGATACTACTGGAATACCTACCAGTAAATCTCCTGCCTCGGCCGAGGGCTTTGCGTAATGGCTCTCCTAGACACAGCGCGACCTCACCCCCAATACCGGGAGAGACGAACCCCTGAAGATCCGCTCACTGCCTCCATGTGGCTCGGGACTGTACCCAACTAAAACCTGTTTGCACGACTCCTTTGAGCCGTGGTAGGGTAGTAATCAAAGCACAGTGGGAACTCACACGAGACAAATGACGATCCTCAGTTCGATGAACTAACCTGTACACATGTCACCTGGGAACTGCTATCTGACATCTGGTATAAGACCAACTAGCAGGTTCCCGGCGAGTCCTGTCCGGTGTACTCATAACCCAATGAGCACCTGTATACATCTTAGGTGAACCAACTGACACCAGTGGCTTGTGAGACCGGCCACCGCCCCTCGTCGGGGTCTCGACTGTATACACTAGTCTACTAATGGAGTATCGATGCCCTGTCTCGAAACTCCTACGACTAGGGACCTTTTAAGGATGTGCTTATAGACCACCAGCTCTCACGTATATAATCGCCATCATACTGTCGGCAGTCAAGCAAGAATCCTAGGGGCTCTATCAACGTGTAATAGCGACATGTCAGGTCACCTAAAGCAGTACACGATGATAAAGATAAACCAGATAGCATACTATCATCTCGAGTAAGACTGTCCTACCGGGATAGGTCCTCCCTCAATCATTGCAATCACGTGCCTGTGATCCAATAATTGACTCTGAGGGCACTATCTCCAACAATCTCCCACTTGCACTCAAGGCTAATTATTGCGATGCCGCATACTCACAGCCCGTGTGATACCGAACACCCAACTCCTCTACCAGTCAGTCTCACAAAGCTCGTTTGCGAAACTATTGCGTTCGAGGAATAGCCTCAGTGAGTGGATCCGCTGTGATGTTTCTTTTTATGTCTCTCTATATCTCAAGTTCGCAGAGAAAGCCATCTCCCGAAATGAGCAATACCTGTCTTAGAATGTCTGGATGTCTGATGGGACCTAGCTCATAAATGAACTCCAAATCCAAACTTCTTAGACTGTATCGTCAACTGAACTTAATCAGTATCCTGCGCCAGGCTACCCTCAGTATTGCCTTGGACCACCTGTCCAAAATACTGCCCCTCGTCAGAAGGAAAACTATAACTCTGACAACCTCCTTGTCGTCCATGTCACCTTGGAAGCCTGGAATGATAACTGTCTCCCTAATGAGGCTGTCGTTATCATATCCCTAGAACATCCACTTATGTTCTAAGACTGCTTCCGACTGTTTCTCCAGGATTGGATCAATATCAACTTATTGCATCTAGTGCAAGAACAACATCTGGTGTGGTACTCGACATCTCATGATTGACTCAATTGCCTAAGTAAGTGATCTGCCAATCATGAGTATCCCTCTCCCCTTTAGTCTATAAGACACCTTTAGAGAGGGTGACTCCATCAACTACAGGTGCACTATCGTGTCAGGAGTCGTCCATTCTAAATACTCATAGAATGCTGTCAAGGTACCCAGATTGGGAAACCACCCAAATCTAGATCCAAAACCATAGATCTAGTAACCAGCATGTCTGATATAATATCCAAGTCCCTTGTGGAGAAACCACTGTGTGACGACCAAAGTATAACCGATCGTAGTATAGGAGTATCTTTTCCTATTCTGTGTATGTCATCCAAATACCAGGACATCACACTCTACTACCTTCTCAACAGATCCATCCCCTATTCTGATGAAGTCAAACCTGTGACTGTCAGGTCAGAAATAGATGATCTATCTCCGCTACATCTGCTTTGGTCTATAAATAGACATAAGCCTGATGTCCACCAATGCTTCCGCTGCTCCCACTGACTACGACAACCTTCTGGCAGAGTCATATAGACGTGCACTTCTAAAGCTAGTTTAGAATGACGCTATACTCATCCTCCTGCCGGGTCTCGCAGCCTGGAACAACAACAATGGCAAGTGTGGGTAAACAAGAACTTCCCTGTCACCGTCCTTGAGGCTACCGGAGTACCTCTCGGGTGCCTGAAGTTACCCACCGTATCCGCGGAGTGGCCAATGGAATGTCAAATCAGATTGAATCTTTAGGTTCCTTATCAAATCTTCGGTAATCGTTTGTGGTTCTGGAATCACTTCCAGTTCTACCATACTCCCACTACTGTTTTTGAAAAATCCATTTCTTTTAAAATGTGGCGAGTCTAGAACAATATTGCTATTGTTCATACAGATGGTAGAAAGTCAACCCTCGTCATAGCCTGGGTCAACCCACAAACAGCCATTACAGAAACGTGCCTTGAGTTGTCCAGTGTCTGGTTTTAAGCATAAGCCGGACAACTCCCCGTACCTTAACAATGTCAAGATATGAACTATTCTATATCCAATATAGAAATAGAGGCACTGATTTAATTGAACCAGATTCAAATCATGCAGCTGTCTCCAGTGCATGTCAACTAAAATGGAAGGAGGCCGATCAGCGTTACTCAACTTAGGAATGCTTCCAATTATGAGTAACCTGAAAGAGAAGCAATTTCTCTTTATCATTACTATCAACTGAATACCATAGACAAGTATCTACATCTTCGATCACTTTGAAGAATCCCGATACTTGCTACACCTGGTTCTCTACTCTATTCAAATACCTATAACTCCTCAAAAGTTAGACCCTGTGTTCCTACGAAACACATGTCTAAGAACTAGAGAAGTTAAAAGTAAACAGAATATAGTATGAGGACCAACCCCTCTGTCCTAATGGACACTGGACAACATACAATACTCTGTATAAGTCCGCTGAGTCTAACAACTCTTTCACTGTGTGTCGTAGGTTGAAAACTGTACTTATGGTTAAGAAGAATTACACCGCTGTTTAATGCTCCTTACCTAACCATCCACTGATATAGGTAAATGTCATCGACATAATATCAAAAGGTATATCTCACTCTATGAAAATAGACGTACAGATATATCAATTTGAAATTGGTGCACAACAGCGGATATTCAAAACCAAATATTTGCCGACCGGCAAACAGCCCAGATGATCTCCTCAAATATCACTGATTACAACGAATCCCGATATAATGAGGATGATCACCCTATTCCCAATAACTTACTCCCACTCAGCATCTGTAAAACCATACAGATGTGAGAATCATACCTGGTAAATACCTACCCTGGAGCAAGTGTCAAACTGGGAAATCAGTTTTCTTTTAACAGTACACAGTGAAACTGAAACATTGAAATGTTTCGATGGGGTATCCTGGTATTCTTAGTAATGCCTCTTCCATTATCCAGATTCACAACTGTAACCTTGTGATTCTTTGCCATCTTTCTAAATCCCTTTCTATGTCTTTAGTCATTACCTTCTGTACACCCCCTTAGGCCAAATGGTTTTCTTCCATCCCTACCGTTCGGCACCAGCCTATGGTTTGGAAGAAGACTATCCAAAAAGCATAAAGGGTGTACTGTCCCAATCCTAGGAACACTCGCAATGCGAGAGAAGGTGAAGATAAAAGACACCTGAATGTACTTTATTCCTATTTCTCCTGAACCAGAATCCATCCCCGAACTGGAATAAGTTCCTTTCGAGTTCGTATATAACCATACGATGGAGTATCCAATAAACTGTGGATCTTCATAGTGATACGGAGTGTCCTGGAGAAATACAAAGGTGATTTAGGATTAGCGAAGAAATACTTGGTTTGGTCGTGAATATCAGTCGCAGTTTACTCTGCCCTCTTACTAATCCCTTGCTTTTTCTTAATCTTAATACCTTCTGTACACCGTTTAGGCTAACTGGTTTTCTTCATTCCCTACCGGTCGGCACCAGCCTATGGTTTGGAAGAAGACTATCCAATTTGCGCAATAGGTGTACTACTCCTAAACCAAGGAGTACTCGCAACCTGAGAGAGGGTGAAAAGAAAAGACAACTGAATAATCCTATTCGTTTTCTCCAGAACCAGAAACCATCCTCGAAGTCCTTCGAGTTCGTATCTAACCATACGATGGTTTTGTCCAATGGAAGTGGACGTTCGCAGTAACGCGGGGTGTCCTGGAGAAAGGGTAAAAGTAGGAGTGGCAATGAGGCCTGCAACTCTGATAATCCAAAGGCCTGTGTTAAGAAGGTTCGGTCAACTTGGTCACTGAGTCATAGTCTTGGGGTCGGGTCAATGGTCGCAGCCAAAGAGAGAGAGAAAAGAAATACTCAGCGTGCACTCTAACCTAGATCAGAATGGTTATCACTTTGTCTAATCTGGAAACCTCCCACTGTACCTCAAATTCTCCTCCAAACCTGAAAGAAGAACTAGTCGGGGTCACCCGAGGAGTAAACTAACTCATCAGTGGGAATCGGGATCCAACTATCATTGCATGATAACGTGACGGAATCCACTCACGTCACCACACTCCAGAAGGTATGCGCATGCCTGGCAAGTTTCAGTTCTTTTGAAACTCCCGATGTGTGTTTTTACCCCTAGGACTCAAGTGACCTTTACGGAGTCAACAAATCAAAGAGTCCTAGTCAAGTTCAACCCGTCATTATCTGGATTGCATTAAACCCACCCGTACGTGCCCTTGACGGAGTCAACAATGCCGCACGACTGTCCTAACCAATCCCACTTATGCAACAAACAAGCACCACTTAGCTACCGTACACTACGCCTTGACGGAGTCAACAAACGCAGCACGAATACTAAATAATACTCATAAGAAATGACGGAGGGCTACGAATGGTTTTTGGCGAAAAACCTTTAACGTAATGAACTTGATATCGTTGAAGGAACTGCATAACCTTTTATAAAATATAGTGACGAAAACCTTTACTAAAGAGGTCACTCCCGGTGAAGGGATCTCGGCTCTTTCCCCGTAGAATGAGGTGCAGGATATTCCAAATGAATACCACGATGCAAAGCAAAAGTAATCGGCTATAGTGAAGTTAATGCCCTGACGCAAACTTCTGTCCAAGGGGTCACTCCCGGTGAAGGGATCTCGGCCCTTGCCTCGTCGACTGAGGAGCAGGATATTCCAAATGAATACCACGATGCAAAACAAAAGTGAACGTCCTTGCAATAACAGCTTTTTGAAAAGTGTTCCAACAACATCAGAATAGGTTTGTTTAACTTGCATTGATCCGAATCAACGCAGTCCCATCAAATGATCACACCAATAAAGAACGAAAATATACTGATGTACGTATATGCCATCCGCATTCGCCACTGGGTCCCGTCATCACCCGTTAGGTTACTTAACTAACGACAGAGCGGGGACTGGACTAGCGCGGATGCAAAACATATACAACATCTACTAATATATATATACCAATATATTATATTTCGCTCAGGGCGTGATAAAATGCAACATCACAGAAATATATAGCATCACAGAACAATACAGATATCTGGAAGCCCCGGGTTTCACAGAGCCACTGCTGAAACCCGACGTTCCCCTGGTCGTGTGGATAGCCTGTGCAATGAAATCCTAGACCCCTACGGGCGCGGCAAGTCACCCGCCAAAACCTGAAGCGAGGCAGCCCCCTCCAGCACCGTGAATGGACCACCCAGCACTTCACGGAATCCGGTAACTTGGGCACCCCTCCTGGGTCAACCTGTACCCCCTACGAGTGCGGCGAATAGCCTGCCAATCCTAGAGTGAAGCCCCCTCCGTCTCAATGCCATGAGATGCGGGCCCGTTGCCCCCTAGAACCCGGCTATCCGTGCACTCCTCCGCGGGGTAATCCTAGTACAGAAAGTAAAATATACATACACCGGGTACATCGACCGCAACCAGGTCGTGCCCCAAAAGAATAATACAAACAGGAAGTGACGGCAGTCCACAAGTCGGACGCTCGCCCCGCAATATCAAATGTACATAATACACCAAAACTGTACTAGCATTGCATCCAGGCTATCCCCACGACCGATCCGCAACATCACAGCATAAACATAGAACATCAAGGTGAAAGTCACGTTCGCAAATCCGTCTAACCCGGCTATAGCAGTTAGACCGGATTTACCGATCGAGTGACATTCACGGTCGCAGATATAATGTAAATACTGTGAAAAATGTGTTTAAAATTTTCCGATTGACCAAAAATTAACAAGTGGGCCCCCAATCAAAACTGTAGCACACACAGAAAACCTGGGCCCAATTTTAATATTCCGAAACCCTTAATTTAAGTCCTCAAGCCCACTGCAAAAAACTTATCACACGACCCCACATTCCTGCGGCGGAAGCGCGGCCAAAAGGGGGTTTTGGCCGCCCTTCCGCGGTCGTACGGAGGAGTCATGTCACCAAATTTTTGCAGTATTCTTAGAACTCCCTGCACATCATTCTGAGACCACCTGAAAAATTTTTAGACTCCAAAAAATTTCGACAGAAACTGATGTGCTAGAAAAATACGGTTTTTGGAAATTTCGGTCGATCGGAAACGCAAACACATTAGAACAAGCTAGGTAAGGTTAATGGCGTGGCTCTGATACCATGTTGCGCCACGGCAGCGCCCCGGCCTCTTGCTCGAGGCCAAAATGCGGAATAAAAATTTTCCTTACTCGGAAACCGGCGCTACCGCGGACAAAGAAAACCCGGATCGTTTACCATTAACCTAAAGCTAGCAATCAAGAGATAGGGTAAGAAGTATACCGAGTGATCCGAGTCCTCCGGTCTTCTCGTCGTCGTCCCGATCTCCCGCGAAAAGTGTTGCCTCCACATCGTCGCCTCCTCGCCGGAAAGGGCACCACATCGCCTTCTTCTTTTACGGGCTCCCGCCTCAATACCGAGGCAACTCGCGCATGAAGCCGGCAACTCGACATGCTCAAGATATGCTGTAGAATGTGTAGTGTAGTGTCTCACTTGGGTTTTGGTTGCCTTGATGGAGGAAATGAGATAAGAAAAATGGTGCTTGCATTTTTCTAACAAGAATGAGATCAAGAAGATGAAACTCTCAAGAATGAAGAACTCTCTCCTTCTTCTTCTCTCTTTTCTAATGAAAACTTATCATCCAAAAGAGAATGGTGGAGGAGGTAATATCAAGCAAGAAGGGAGGTGAGTGTAGGGTAAAGAAAGTGGTGACTATATCCTAAACATCATGATAACAACCTCACATCACTTCTAATCAAGAATCAAATCCTTTCTCATCAACAAAAAGCAAATGATAAGAAAGGTATCAAAAGATGCTTTCATAATAAATCATCTTACAAATAAAACCTCCACCAAAAGTAATTTGCAAAACTGCAAATTACCCCCTCCATCAGAAAAGTCCGGCCGGGAAAGAACAAAGGAAAACCGGCCGGAACGGAATGCAAACTGAAAACTCCAGTAAACTGGTCCCGTAATAAATTACAGGAAAACCCCATACTGTGCATACACACCCGCATCTGTATTCCGACCGGATACAAATGCAATGAGACAAAATCTACACTGTACTAAACTAGCACCGGCTTAAACCAAAGTCGGCTAGTAAAATCCGTTCGATCCTGATCCGTGCAATACCGCACGTATCTGTAACAATTAGGAAAAAGCTAGAAATAAATAAAATTAATTAAATTTAGAATAAGCCGATAAATCACAAAATGGTTAAAATCAAATATGTCCACCTTCATAAGTTATATGTAATACAATTTAAATTAGAATTTTTGAATGTAAATTAAATAAGTTATAAGGGTTTTAATGAAAATTTTAGCTTCATTTTACAAAATAGGTGTTTTATAATAAGTTAAGTTGTGAGGGGTTAAATTGTAAAGTTAAGTTTTATGTAAATACAAGATTGTTGAGGGTTTAAGTGAAACAAATGATATTAATTCAGTTCTGAAACTAAACTAAAAATAAAACAAAAAATTGAGGATAATCATCAAAACACCTCAAGCTTTCTTGCCACCTTCACCTTCCACCTCCTTCTTGCATGAAACACACACACTTTAGCACATGACACCTCCTCCTTCCCTTATCTCTTTATACCTTCACTTAAATAGCTCTTTTCCAGTTCAGTTCTGAAATTAAAACTCAAAGGAATTTAAAAGAAAAGAAAAGTAAAGGAGAAAAGAAAACAAGAGGAAGAAGAGGAAGAAGAAGGAGCTTGTTCTTGAGTTTGGATCATCATCAAGCTAGGAGGAGTTTGTAAATCTTTGGGGGTTATTCCTACAACAAATAGGAAGGTAAAATTCTTAATCACAGTAGATAATTAAGCTCTGCAGTTCAATTGATTAATGTTTAGATAGGTCACATAATATCGTATTTTAGTTAAAAATAGTGTCTGTTAGAATCTGCTATAATCTGGAACATAACTAAATAATTTCAACAGAACTAAAATGATGTAGAAAGCAATTAGAACACACCACAAGAAAACGATTGGAGGGGGCCGGTTTTGGGCCGGCGACATAAGGGTTTTGGCCGGCGTCGCCGGCCAAGTGGAGGAAATTTGGGGTTTTGGTTTTTGGGGTGTCTTCAGTATACAATTTAGGTTATTTTGGCACTGTTGATTTAACTTAATGTTACTGTAATTAAAATCTGGGAAGATATATCGGTAAAAGAATCGTAAAACGCTAAATACGACACGATGAAATCAAGTCGCGTTTTAAATTTTGAACCAGTTCAGATTAGGGTCAAAATCCAGCAAAACCAAGTGTTTAATAACTTGAAAAGATCAGATAGTATATAACTTATGTGGGTTAGCGTGTTTCTATGTCCGTTATATCGGAATAGTCGTTTTGCTTATATATGTAAACTTGGTATATTTAGACGCGGATACGAGAAGTACGGAAGCCGCGAGGAAAGGGAAAGGATTAGCAATTCCGGAGTAGATTCGACTTTTCCGGTGAGTAGACTAATCATCTACCGGGGAATTTAGTAAAGATGGCGTGTTTCGCCCATGGTTTTACTTAATGTGATATTCATATCATCATGTGTAAATGTTAGAATTTCATTCATTAAAATACTTGTATATTGCTTAGTGGTTAGAACACTTCACAAGTATCGACGAGTCATGTCACGTGCACATCTTATATGCTACACACACCTCGTCGATATTGCCATGTCACATACACTTAAATATCATACTTATTAGCATGGATTACATCGTATTTCACATGTCAAGTATATGGGTAGATTTCATCATTTACATTCTATTGCTTTATACGTATTTCTATGTTGGATATGAGATAGATACAGATTTGAGGATTTATGGTTTTGAGTTTTGAATACTATTACATAAATCCAGTATTTCATGATTGATGTGACATGTCCACCCTGAGTTGATTTCTGTTTTTGTTTTATTCCGGACCGAGTGAGGGAGATATACGGTCGCGGATTTACGTTATCCATACTGAGTGGGGGAGCTATACAGTTGGATACAGGGTGGACCCGGTCGAGACCGAGGGGCAGGATAGCCGTATTGAGACGGGGGAGCCTAGCGAGGTTACTCGATACCGGAGTTGGTTATAGAAATACGGCGTGTATCTAGAGGATAACGACCGATATTATGAGTATAGGATCATTCGGGGAATGATGCCTATAAGAAATGAAGATTTTTGTGTCGTTGATGGACACCGAGAATGATTTACTTGAGTTATGATTTTAGAAGTATAATGAGATTTATTGTTGGATTTCACATATACTCATATATCATATTGATTCATATTTAGTAGCATGATTGTCATATTTACTTTATTCGCCGTTATATGTTAGTCGTATTCACTGAGTTGGCAACTCATCCCCGTTGTGCCACAGTTCCTTACAGGGATAGAGTGGACGGGTAGCTGCGAGGCAGGATCACTTTTGCCGTCGTATTTCATCTTTTGATCGGTAGGTTACATGTGTAGTAACCCCCCTTTTTGGGTTTTGTATTTTGTATCTAGAAGTCTCCATCAAACCTGTATTTGACTTAGAAATGAGAGATGGTAAATATATGTACAGTTGAGTTCTGTTGAGCAGTTTCATAGCTTCTTTCTTTATGAGATTCAGTGATTTTACTTATGCTTATATTCATAATTCATGTTGATATTGTTGATTCCAACTAGGAATACAACCAAACTTAATTTTTATTATTGTTTAAATGAATTAATTTCATAACTTGAGATTTTTACTTAAAAACTAAATTTGTCCTAAATAATTCCGAAATAAGGTATTTTGATCTTGGTTTTTGGCTTACTTGGATTTGTGCATATCTCTAGATATGATACAATCTGAGTGCCTGTCACATCCAAATTTGGGTCGTGACAGTATCTGATCGAACCCTGCCATATAACTATACGGCCACTAGTACAAAACTGTCCGATCCTGATCCGTGCAATACCGCACGTATCTGATTGGACCCTGCCATATCTCCATACGGCCTCTACAGCGTTTCGCCCGAAAGCTTGAGTAACTGTAAGTGTGGTGGACTCTAAAGACTCGTCAATATTATGGCTGTGGATTTAACCACTAGCACGTCAGAGGTATCAGCCAATACGTGACGGGCCACCAGCTATTGACCAAAAGGGACGTCGATGAGGAAGCTCACCCCGACACCCAACTGAGCCTGTCAGTGACAATATCCGTACAGTCCGGTCCGTTCGTCTATGAGTATCGCATGGCGGGCCTAGGGGGTTGGTAAAAGTCAGACCCCCAAAAGCGGTACAAGTCGTGTCGGAGCGTAGCCCAGAACGCCCTGAGATACTACTGGAAAACCTACCAGTAAATCTCCTACCTCGGCCGAGGGCTTTGCGTAATGGCTCTCCTAGACACAGCGCGACCTCACCCCCAATACCGGGAGAGACGAACCCCTGAAAATCCGCTCACTGCCTCCATGTGGCTCGGGACTGTACCCAACTAAAACCTGTTTGCACGACTCCTTTGAGCCGTGGTAGGGTAGTAATCAAAGCACAGTGGGAACTCACACGAGACAAATGACGATCCTCAGGTCGATGAACTAACCTGTACACATGTCACCTGGGAACTGCTATCTGATATCTGGTATAAGACCAACTAGCAGGTTCCCGGCGAGTCCTGTCCGGTGTACTCATAACCCAATGAGCACCTGTATACATCTTAGGTGAACCAACTGACACCAGTGGCTTGTGAGACCGGCCACCGCCCCTCGTCGGGGTCTCGACTGTATACACTAGTCTACTAATGGAGTATCGATGCCCTGTCTCGAAACTCCTACGACTAGGGACCTTTTAAGGATGTGCTTATAGACCACCAGCTCTCACGTATGTCATCGCCATCATACTGTCGGCAGTCAAGCAAGAATCCTAGGGGCTCTATCAACGTGTAATAGCGACATGTCAGGTCACCTAAAGCAGTACACGATGATAAAGATAAACCAGATAGCATACTATCATCTCGAGTAAGACTGTCCTACCGGGATAGGTCCTCCCTCAATCATTGCAATCACGTGCCTGTGATCCAATAATTGACTCTGAGGGCACTATCTCCAACAGGTGTATATGGATTCCATCTCGGACCGCATAGCATCCAGCCATTTCACTGAGTCCCTACTCGTGATGGCCTGCTCGAAGCTAGTTGGGTCATCATCCTCCATGATGAAATCCTCGCTCCCACCATCAATGAGAAAACCGTAGTATCTCTCAGGTGGATGAGAAACCTTGCTAGATCGGCAGAGCGGCTGGGGTTCGTCAGGTACTACTGAATCCTCAGGTTCTACCAAGTCTTCTGTTATAGTTTGTGTTGCTGGAACCTCTTCCAGTTCTACCTCAATGCCGCTGATCTGTTTCATAAGAAAACCTTTTTCTAAGAAAGTGGCATGTCGAGAGACAAACACCTTTTGTTCCTCGGGGTGGTAGAAGATATACCCTTGTGAATTTTTGGGATATCCTACAAACTTACATAAGACAGATCTTGCCTCGAGTTTGTCCGGATTTGGTCTTTTGACATAGGCCGGACAACCCCATATCTTAACATACTTAAGACATGGTCTCTTCCCTTTCCATATCTCATATGGAGTAGTAGGCACTGATTTGGTAGGAACCATATTCAATAGGTGCATGGATGTCTCAAGCGCATACCCCAAGAAAGAAATAGGCAACTCAGCAGTGCTCATCATGGAGCACACCATATCTAATAGCGTGCGATTCCTCCGTTCCGATACACCGTTGTGCTGTGGTGTATAAGGAGGAGTGAGCTGAGAGAGAATCCCATTCTCTTTTAAATAATCCAGAAAATCACTGCTCAAGTATTCTCCTCCTCGATCAGATCGAAGGATCTTAATACTTTTGCCTGTTTGGTTCTCTACTTCGTGCTTATATTCTCTGAATTTCTCAAAAGCTTCAGACTTGTGTTTTATCAGGAACACATGTCCGTATCTAGAAAGATTGTCAGTGAATGTAATGAAGTAGGAAGAACCGTTCCTGGCATGTGTAGACATGGGACCGCATACATCACTATGTATCAGCCCTAAGAGTTCCGTAACTCTTTCTCCGTGTCCCGTAAACGGAGTTTTGGTCATCTTGCCTTTGAGACATGACTGGCAAGTGTCATAAGATGAAAATTCAAACGGATTCAAATATCCATCCTTATGCAACTTAGCTAGTCATGTCGCATTGATGTGACCCAGTCTACAATGCCACAAGAAGGATTCGTTCAGTTCCGAACTCTTCCTCTTGTGTGTGTTTTGTAAATTGAGGACTGTATTTTGATTGAGAATGAATATGCCATTATGTAACGAGCCTGATGCAATCAACTTTTGATCTAAGAAGATGTTCATAATATTATCCTGTACTTCAAAATTATATCCTTCTTTACTCAGTAAAGAAACTGATATAATGTTGCACATCATGTTCGGTATATAATAGCACTCATTCAGAACCAGTGTATTACGACTTGGTAATACAAGGTGATATTCGCTAACTGCTTTGGCTGCAATACTTGCACCATTCCCTACTTGAACGGAATGATCACCTTTTCCCAGTTCTCTACCTTTCCGTAGCCCATGTAACAATTTACATATGTGGGATTCTGATTCGGTATCTAATACCCAGGACGTAGGGTGAACTGAGAAACAGTCCTCAATAACTAACACACCTGAAGAAGATGCATCAACATGCATGTTCTTTTGGGCGGCTTGAGAATCCAGATATTCTCCAATTCCCTGTTCGGTCTTATAACTCTTATAAGAAAGAACGGGTCCAACGTTCCTCTGCTCAGTATAATAAGCGGGTTCAGTCAATACATCCATATTATTATCTTGATTATGGCCTGACATGGTCGCTACCTGGAGAGAGAGAGAAGAAAACACTTTAGCGTATGCTATTGCAAGATCAGATTGGTTATTATCTTATCTAATCAGGATGGCTCCCACTGTTTTTTTATCAAATCTTCCTTCAAACCCTAAAAGGAAAAGACTAGCCGGGATTAATTACACCCTACAACTTCGCCGATCTTTCAGCCAGGCCAGTGTCGGTACTTTGAGGGAGGTTCCCCGTGCTTTCGCACGGACCTAATTAAAGTAAACCTCATTTTTCCAGAGGCGTAACCCCGTTGACACCTTTCTAGACACCTACTTGATCGGCTAATTGTCCTGTGTAAAACTCTCACGGGAGTAACAATTACTCGCAGTGGGCATCGGGATCCAACTATCTCATAGAAGGTATGCAATCTCATTGCAAATTTCAACTCTTGAAATTCCCGATAATGCTTTTGCCCCTAACGTACTATGACTTTGACGGATGCCAAACAACCCATAGTACGCTAGTCAAGTTCAACCCGTACATTTCTTGATTGAATTAAACCCATCCGCACGACCCTTGATGAATGCCAAACAACGCCGTACGAATACCCTAATCCAATCGCATCGTATGCTACAGATAAATATTAAATAGCTACCGTACACTACGCCTTGATGAATGCCAAACTACCATAGCACGAATACTAAGTAATATCTATCTGAAATGTCAGAGGGCTACGCAGGTTTTTCAGAAAACCATGAGCATAATGAACTTGATATCGTTGTAGAATCGAGTGAATTTTGAAATGGAGTGACTTTGAGGCTTTTATTAGTTTTGCTAAAGAGGTCACTCCCGGTGAAGGGATATCGGCTCTTTCCTCATCGAATAAGGTGCAGGGTATATCATATATACCATTATGTAAAGCAAAACTCCAAAAGCAGTCAAAAGTCAAACCGAGTATTGTAGCATCTGCCAGTTTTGCTAAAGAGGTCACTCCCGGTGAAGGGATCTCGGCTCTTTCCCCATCGAATAAGGTGCAGGGTATATCATATATAACGCTATGCAAAGCAAGACTGTAGCTACCCCTTTTTGGAAAAATTTGATTCTACAACATCTTTTAGGTTTCTTTTCTTTCATTGATCACATTAATTAAGTCCCATCATTTAAGTCACCTAAACATCACAGATAAATACGACGTACACTTATGCCATCCGCATTCGTCTCGATGTCCCCTCGTGCACCGTTAGGTTAGGTAACTAACGACAGAGCAGGGCAGAGCTAGTGCGGGTGTAAAACATAAGCAACGTCTATATAATATATCATATATACTATATACTGTATCTATCACAGAACATATCTAATGATCACATCACAGATATCGCAGCAGAAACATAGATATAATGTGGGATATACTAGGACGTCTGTATTTAGTATTTAGCCAACAATAGAAAATACGTATTCTACAGTCGTGATGAATAGCCAAGCCCACATCCTGGACCCCTACGAGAGCGGCAAGCGACCCTACCAATTCTGGAGTTTAGGAGACCCGGTCTCGACTCCTCGAGATGGCCTCCCACTGAACCCCAGAACGCGGTCACCTGTGCTCCCCTCCTTGGGTCCATCCTAATGCGGAAAAGTAAATAATATACAACACTGGTGGCATCAACCTCAACCCGGAAGTGCCCCAAATAAAATAATACCACATTGCATTTGAATTTACATGAATGAAAAATAAAACTCTCATCTCACATAAAAACCCCCGGCTATTCAATCGCGACAATTCTTCACACCATATCACTACAACACATAATATCATATATCATCAACGTAAGTAAGTATGCGTACCCCAATTGTCATTGATGTATAGCAACGAAACCGGCGATATCGACATACTACACTTACGGTCGCAGAAAAGAAAGTGTAAAACTACAATATTTGGAATCCACATTCTCTTTAGACATCATAAATGCGAAATATCATATATTTCGTATTTCATGCCTAACTATATGAATTCCACATATTGTATCACATTCCAGATATTTAGACAGTATTAAAGTTTTCGAACGAATGGACAAATACCCAAAATTCCCTAAAGCTCAACACTTGAGCGGAGTTCAAAAACCCGGAGTGTGACACAGTAATAGCGGTCCAGCCGTAGAAGGGTCAAGCCAACGCCTCACATGTGGCACACCGTACTGCCCCAAACCCTAAGGTTCAAAAGGCAGTTCAAGATGGTCACATAATCGAGTTAAGGTTTGTTGTCTTCTAGAGGGTCCACCACAAAACTTGCACGTATTTCCGAAAGATTTAAACCCCGTGAAAAAGTGAGTAAATGATATTCGTTCGAATAATTCAATACTTTCTAATTTACCCCGAAAAGACACGAAATCAAAATTCCGATCGAATCACCGACTCCAAAACAATCTTTAGAACATACAACACTAATTCATATTAAAAATCCCAAAAAAAAAAACAAGCAGAAAAAACAATTACTGTACAAAAACGACAAATTGATTCATCCGTACGGCCGCGGAACCGCGGCCCAAGCAGGCTATTGCCGCGGTTCCGCGGTGATAAGTACTGTTCATGTCATCGTTTTTTACATTTGTGCTTAGATTTCCCTGCTGAATTTTTTAAGGATTTTTAATTCCGAAAATTAACAGTTTTGAAAAATTGTCCAGAGAGCTAAAAATCCGTATTTTTCGGTTCGATCGAAGTTTTAACTTCGTTAAAGTGTCGCCTAATGTTCTAGGTCGGCTCTGATACCAATGTTGGTTTTACCTAGTACCTCATGAAGGGATTGGAAGCATCACATGTACCAAAGATTAAAATTTTAGGGTACTAAGTAAGCATACAAAGAATCAATCCTAGAAAATTAGGGTTTCTAAAACAACACTTCATCACAAGTAAGAAAAGCTAGGGTTTTGAGAGTACAACCTTTATAGCTCCCTACGCTAGACTCCTCGGCCACTTAGGGTTTGGAAAAAGTCCGCTAGATCTCCTCTAGGTCCACGATGATCCACCCGGAGTCCGCTTTGTCCAAGCTTGCAACTTCACTTGATCAAGAGAAGAGAATGAAGCTAACACTCTAAACAAGTGGGCAAGACTTGTGTAGAATGATGTTGTGGTGGTTTTTCTCACTTCAAAATCCTAACTTGATGAGTAATTTTCTCACTAGATAAATCTAGAGAGCAAAAGATGAAGGAGGAAGAAGATGGTGGCCTTTTTTTAGAACAAGAGAAAAGATAAACTCATATAAGAAAATAGAAAATATATGTATATATATTTTCACCTCTCATCTCAAACCATGGTTAAACAATAAAGATATTATTGAATTTGAGTTAAAACACAAAAGGAAAGTTAATCCATGGTTAATTGGTGGGTGAGCATGGTTAGGTCAAAGAAGAGTGTAGAAACAAACCATGAATTATCCTTTCCTTTTTCATTTTGTTTTAAAACAAATGCAATAATAATTCATATATTTAAAACCATTTTGTGAGTATTATATTGCCACCATTTCCTATGTATATACAACCATGAAGGAAGATGTATGAATGTATCTGTGCATGCACATCCATATATGCATGAAACAAGAAAGAATGCATACATGCATGCATACATCCCAAAAATACAAGAAAGGATTTCTAGTGAGAAACTAATGGTTAAATGATAAATCAACACTTGATTTATCAGTCCGGCCATATCACATACGACCCAAACAAAAGCAAGCCGCCCGATTAATATACGGTATCTCATACGTGCATTTTAAACGGGTCCATGTGCATATCGCATACGCGCACCACAACGTTTTGCCTGGACTAGGTAACTCCTTTGTGGGACTTTAAGACTCGTCAATACACCGGCAGTGGGTGATGATCATATCAAGCACCCCAAGCCGCAAGCTGTCAGCTAAACGTAACGGCCACCCGGGTATTGAGCGATTAGAAGAAAACAAGCGAACCTGCTACAACTCCCGTCGAGCCAACCGGCAACATTACCCGTGCAGTCCGGTCTCCTCGTCTGATATGTCGCATATCAAGTCTAGTGGTGGTAAACGTCAGACCCCAATAACCGATAAGTCGTGCCGATGTGTGGCTCATAACGGGTTGAGAAACTACTGGTGACACTTACCAGTAAATCTCTAATCAGCCCTGGCCTGGGACTTCCCTGTTACGGCCAATCGAGCACAGCGCAACATCAACCCCCAATACCGGGAGAGACGAAACCCCTCCTATCGCTCATTGCCTCCATGTGACTCGGGACTGTACCCAAAAACCACTGTTTTGCACGCCCTCATGGACGTGGTAAGGTGGAAATCAAAGCACAGTGGGAATCATACAATACTCTATGACGATCTCGGGTCTACAGACTAACCTGCACAAGTGTCACCAGAGAACTGCCATCTGACGTGAGGTATAATACCATCTGGGAGTTCTCGGCGAGTCCGTCCAGTGTACCCAGTCTCCACTGAGCACCCGTATACCCTCTCTGATGTCAAACACCAATGGATATGGGATCATCCATCGCCCATCTCATGGGTCGAGAAGCGTATACGCTAGTCTACAATGGTATATCGATGCCCCGTCTCGATACACCTACGACTAGGGACCTTGAAGGATGTACTTATGGACTACCATGTCCCCTCTAGTATTATCCGCATCATAGTCTAGGTAGTCAAGTACACATCCTAAGGGCTTTACCAACATGTAACTACACGACAGTATAAAGAGACACGTATACATGTTAAGATAAAGAGCAACCAGATAGCAACTATCATATCGAGCAAGAGAGTCATCTCTATATATGTCCAAGCATCCAATATAATATACATCATCTGTACAATACTGGCCTCTAGGGCATACATACAACTAACAAGATGAGAGTTTTATTTTCATTCATGTAAAATTCAAATGTAATGTAATATTCTTTTATTTGGGGCATTTCCGGGTTGAGGTTGATGTCACCAGTGTTGTATATTATTTACTTTTCCGCATTAGGATAGACCCAAGGAGGGGATCACAAGTGACCGGGTTCTGGGGTTCAGTGGGAGGCCATCTTGAGGAGTCGAGACCGGGTCTCCAAAACTCCAGGATTGGTAGGGTCGCTTGCCGCTCTCGTAGGGGTCTAGGGGTGTGGGCTTGGGTATTCATCGCGACTATGGAATCCGTATTTTCTATTGTTGGCTAAATACTAAATACGGACGTCCTAGTATATCCCACATTATATCTGTATTTCTGCTGCCTGTATTCTGTGATGTGATATCCGAGATGAATGATATATTATATATATGATATATAGTAGACGTTGCTTATGTTTTACACCCGTGCTAGTCCCGTCCCGGTATGCCGTTAGTTAAGTAACCTAACGGTGCATAACGGAACATTGCGGCGAATGCGGATGGTATAAGCGTACGTTGTATTTTCGTTTCTTTTCTGTGATTGGCTTATGGACTTAAATGATGGGACAACATTAATATGATTAATGTAAAGAAAATAAACCTATAAAGATGTTATAGAATCGGATTTGAAAACCACTCGGCTCTTTATGAAAAAGCTACATTTCAAAACTGCGGAGTTTAAGCTACTTCTTTTGAAAACCATTTGATTCTACGACGATATCAAGTTCAAAGCGTTAAAGATTTTCTTAAAAATCATCCGCAACCCCCCGTCATTTTAGGAAGTAGAGTACTTAGTATTCGTGCTACGTTTGTTGACCTTAGCCAAGGCGTAGTGTACGGTAGTTAAGTGATGTCTTCCTACAATGCATATGATGCAGATTAATTAGGACGGGCATATGACTTTGTTGACCTTAGCCAAGGGTCATGTGAACGGGTCTGAGTAATCAAGAAATGACGGGTTGAACTTGACTAGTGCTTGTGATTTGTTGACCATAGCTAAGGTCATGAGTGCTAGGGGTAAAAACCACATCGGGAATTTCAATAGTTGAAATTTGCAATGAGATTGCATACCTTCCATGTAATGTTTGGATCCCGATCCCACAGTGGGCAATAGTTGCTCCCAGGAGAATTTTGCAGTTTACAATTAGCTAACTCATTAGGTGTCTAGAAAGGTGTTAACGGGGCTACGCCTATGGGAAAATGAGGTTTACTTTAATTAGGTTCGTGCGAAAGCACGGGGAACCTCCCTCAAGTACCGACACTGGCCTGGCTGAACGGTTAGCGAAGTTGTAGACTGTAATTAATCCTGGCTAGTTTTCTTTTTAAGGTTTGAAAGAAAAACTTGATTAAAGCAGTGGGAGACATCGATTAGACAAGATAATAAACAATCTGATCTTTGCAAGTGCTTTCGCTGAGTGCATTCTTTTCTCTCTCTTAATGGCAGATACCAATGACTAGACTCAAGCTTTTACTAGATAAAAATAAACTGAATAGGACCAATTATAAAGACTGGCTGAGGAATCTGAAAATTGCCTTGACTTATGATAAAGTATCATATGTCCTCACGGCTTCAGCCCCGCCCGTCCCAGGTCCAAAATCCTCAGTTGCGGATATTGAAGTCCGTAAGACATGGGACGCTGACTGTGCGACGGCCAAATGCCTCGCGCTTGCATCGATGGATAACACACATCAAAAGCAGCACGAGAATATGGACATTCACGCCATATTCCTCCATACAAAGTAGTTGTATGGAGAGCAATCCCGTGTATTACGATACGAAGCATCAAAGAAATTGTTTCAGATGCGAATGGCCCCTGGCACACCAGTAGGAGACCATGTTCTGAAGATGATAGCTCTCATAGAAGAGCTTGAGGACCTTGGATGGACGATGGACAATGAACAATATACAGATATTATTCTGCAGTCCCTCCCCTCCACCTTTGCTCAATTCATAGTTATGTTCAACATGCACAACATGGAGAAGGAACTACCTGAACTTCTTAATATGTTAAGGAGTGCTGAGAGCACACTGAAATCAGTGAAAACTCCCGTTTTGAGTGTTGGGCAATCTTCTTCTTCTCGCCCAAAGGCTAAGGCCCAGGGAAAGCTCAAGAAGAAGCCCACCAAGCCTAGGGGTGGAGTTAAAAAGGTTAAGGGGAAGGACAAGTCCAAAGCTGGAGAATCGGGGAAAGGGGAATGTTTTCATTGCCACAAAACAGGACATTGGAAGCGCAACTGTACCGAGTACTTAAATCTCAAGAAGAAGCATGGGGATGCTTCCGCTTCAGGTGTGTTTTTGACAGAAAACTGTTTTTCAATAAACTCTGCTTCCTGGGTATTAGATACCGGTTCAGGTTCTCACATTTGCAATTCTATGCAGGGGCTGAGAAATAGCAAAGTTTTGAAGACAGGTGACTATAATCTCCGCGCTGGAAATGGTTCCAATGTACATACAGTCGCAGTGGGAGAGTATCACTTGGGGTTGCTATCTGGGTGTATATTGGTTTTGAACCCATGTTATTTTGTACCAAGTATGCTTTGTAATATAATATCTGTTTCTTTGTTAGACAATGAAGGATATAATTTTGTATTGCAGAACAATGTTATGAACATTCACCTGAATCAAATGTTGGTTGGGTATGGTATGCTTAATAATGGGATATATGTCCTAAATCAACACACAGTTTTCAGCATACAACACACTAATAAAAGAAAACTTTCAGAAATAAATGAAGCTTTTCTTTGGCACTGTAGACTTGGTTATATTAACGAAACAAGACTAAACAAGTTACACAAAGATGGATATTTAAACCCTTTTGAATATAAATCTTATGCGACTTGCCAGTCTTGTATCAAGGGTAAAATGACCAAAACTCAGTTTACCCGACACGGAGAAAGAGCTATTCAGCTCTTAGGCCTCATACATAGTGATGTATTTGGGCCAATGTCTACACAGGCTAGAGGCAGTTTTTCTTACTTCATTACTTTCTCTGACGATTTCTCAAGATTCGGTCATGTATTTTTATTAAAGCACAAATCCGAAGTCTTCGAGAAATTCACTGAATATAAACTCGAAGTAGAAAAACAAATCGGCTTGACTATCAAAATGCTTCGATCAGATCGAGGTGGGGAGTACCTCAGTACAGAATTTGCAAACTTCCTAAAAGAGAATGGGATTCTCTCTCAGGTCACTCCTCCTTACACACCACAGCACAACGGTGTGTCTGAACGACGGAATCGCACCCTATTAGATATGGTCCGTTCCATGATGAGTGATGCTGAGTTACCTGTCTCATTTTGGGGGCATGCATTGGAGACTGCAGCGTTTCTACTGAACAGGGTTCCAACCAAAACCGTGTCTACCACGCCATATAAGATATGGCATGGGAAGAGACCATCTCTTAAGAGAATTAAGATTTGGGGTTGCCCGGCCTATGTTATAAAGCAGAATCCGGAAAAACTCGAGACACGGTCAGTCATGTGTAATTTTGTGGGATATCCAAAGAACTCTTATGGATATCTTTTCTACCACAAGGAGGAACAAAAAGTATTTGTTTCTCAGCATGCCACATTCTTGGAAAAAGAGTTTTTCACAAATGACACTGATGGCAATATGGTAGATCTAGAAGAGGTTC
This sequence comes from Agapanthus africanus, assembly GCA_030015575.1. Lineage (NCBI taxonomy): Eukaryota > Viridiplantae > Streptophyta > Magnoliopsida > Asparagales > Amaryllidaceae > Agapanthus > Agapanthus africanus. The sequence continues at coordinate 638,137,411 of CM057339.1, read as the reverse complement.
TAGAGACACAAACTACAAATGACGACTTGGTTGAACCGGCTGTTGCAATAGAAAGTGAGGAACCTCGGCCACTCCGAAGGTCTGGTAGGACTTCTCGCCCACCAGAGAGGTACTACGGTTTTCTCATTGATGGTGACAGAGAAAACTGCATCATGGAGGATGATGATCCTACCAGTTTTCAGCAAGCTATCACGAGTGGAGACTCTATGAAGTGGCTGAATGCCATGAGATCCGAAATGGAGTCTATGTACACCAACAAAGTATGGACTTTGGACGTTGTACCCCCTGGGGTAAAACCTGTGGTGCAAATGGATCTTTCAAAGAATGATTGGTGTAGATGGGCAGGTAGAGACCTGATCAGTCGAAAATACTGCATCTTTTAACCGGCAATTTTCCTATCATTTGCATTCATTTAGAAGTGTACGGTATTCATATTTCACATATTAGCAAATTAGTCGTTAAATATCAGATTGCATGTGTTAGACTCTTAAACTGGCATTTCTAGGGAAATTGACTTCATTTCATAGCATGGCATCATTTCTATATATTGCAACCCGTGTTTCGAAGTCCGTGCAGGAAAATCAGAAGATCGGTAAAAATTTACATGACAAGACTGCTAAAAGAATACGCCAACTCAAGGATTTGAATCTGGTAATTATCTAAAGGGCATTCAGGAATTCAATATATCACAAAAGACCTCTGAAGACATAATAAGCCAACACAAGAAAGTTGAAGACATAAGGCCACCAAATGGCCGCGGTTCCGCGGCCTAAGCCTCCTTGTGCCGCGGAACCGCGACAGTTATGTCACGTCAGCCCTAAAATTTGGGTGCAAAATGTTTCTCTCACGGTCCACACTTCAGAAAGACATGTCAAATTCCAGAAGACCCCAAAACCTTCTGCCAGATCAGCAAGCTTTGGGATCTACACTAAACTAGCCTTGTATTCTAGAAACTTCTCCCTAAACCCTAGCTTAAACCCTAAGCTAAGCCTAAATAACTACTTCTAGAAGTCTTTCAACAAACTTTTGGAGGGAACTTCTATTTCAAACTCAAGGCCTAGGGTTTGGGAAATCTATAAATAGGACCCTAGGCTCACTTGTAAATCATTATTCATTCATTGAAATTGATTGATCCATTCACTCTCTTTCTTCATCTTCTTCCACAAGTCTAGTGACAAGGCTTGTGTGAAACCCTAACCCTAATTCCAATCAAAAGTCAAGATCCCGAGTACCCCATCAAGCAAGAAGCCTTGCAACCTTTTATGAGCGGAGCCGATCTTCAACAGAGCAAGTGGTCCAAGCTGATCCACGACTCACGGAGAAAAGCGACGCCGGATCGACAATTTAGTTCTTCCTCTTGTAGTTCTTGAGCGACTGTAATCAAATTGTTGATATAAATAAAAGGTGATATTCTTTTATCTTGTTTTCTTTAAATTCTTGCATCATAATTCGATCTCAATTTCTAGTTGTAGTTCTTGTTGTGATGTTTGAGTAATACTCCGCTCGTCGAGGAGTCGAGACGATCAATAGAATGATGATGTAATATATCTGAAAACGATTCTTAATTCCTGCGAGCTTTGTAAACCCTAGCAAGTTCAAGAACCGACGACCCATTTCGTTGCGATGCTTTCTTGATTGATATCGTTCGAAATTGGGGAGTTACGATCGTTTCTTGAAATTACTAGAGGCTAGAATGTGAATGATATCGACGAAAGAACAAGGGTTAAATGATGAAACCCTAGTTTCACGAGGAAGCCCTAACTCTCGTCGATCATCATCGATCTAGTATCAATTCTTCAAAGGACAAGAACACGATATCTTGAGATTATATCACATCTATAGATCCGATCGATTCCTACGAGCCTCATTTAGATTCTTGACATTTTGGTTGGAAATATCATCGAAACCCTATTCTCGATTGTTTATCATTTTCTTGATTCTTGATTAGACTAGTGACACCTGAATCAATCGATAAAATCTTGAATCATGTTTTCTTTTCTTTTCGATTAACTTTTCAATTCAAACAAAAATCAAATATAAAAGCGAATCACACAATCCCTGTGGACGATCCGCACTCACTTACAATCTACATCCGACACCGTAGTTGATTGCGGTCAAATATAATTCTTTGATTGTGAATTTTATTCAATTTTCATACCGACACAACGAGAAACTCATATCGATCAAATGACACCGTTATCGGGGATCATTTGAGTTGATACACACTACACAGTCTCGAATTTTTATAACCAATCATATGGCGCCGTTGCCGGGGATTAAGCGCTAATTCGTTTCGTATTAAAGTTTGAATTGAAAGATTTATTCCATTATAATTTTTGTAATCAAAATTCGTGCAAACCCTAAACGATTTGTTATGGTTCATTGCAAGAAAATCTGGAGCTGTTGTGCAATTGAAGAAATTTTTTGGAAATTTCCATAGAGCAGAAAAAATCAACAGCAGCTTGCTGTTGAATTTTGGCGCAAAGATCATCACAAACGACCGCGTTTCCGCGGTGGGAGCCCCTATTGCGGCGGTTCCGCGGCTACCTGAAGCCTTCTCTGTGCAATTTTTCCTCTGTAAGTTCCTAACCTTCTTCTCTCTCCTCTTTTCAGCTCCAACTAACAAATTTCTGCAGGCTTCTTTGCAAAATAACCGCAGCTCATAAATTGCAAAAGTAAATTTGTGCGTGATTTTGTTTCTTGGTTGTTTGCATTCTAAATACGGATATTAAGGGGCACGGCCAAATCCAAATTAGGTGGGGATTTCATTACCCTTCCTAGGCCCCAAAAATCACAAAACTAGCATTCGCATTGACCCACATTAACTAAAAAATATCTAGAGATGACTCTAAGGACCGTCACGCTCACTTAGGACAGAAGAAGGCCGTGGGTAATTCATTGCTTATCCGCGTTTTCTTGTGGTGTCTAGGCAAGTGTGTCGAAGGCTAGTGGTTATTAATTAGGCCCACTACTTACAAAGTGGAGTACCTTCCCACTTACCTGACACTTACCTGGCCACAGGGGAACAAAGAGGCAGTGGAGGATTCTATCCTGCGACTTGTCTTTTGGAAGTTAGGAGCGGTCTAGAGCCGGCCCTAGGTGACCACTAGATTCTAGGGTTTTGTGTGCTGCATTTGTTGTGTCGCATCTTTTTTTCAAAAATCCGTCCCTTTTTCAAAGCAAACACCGCATTCATTCATTTACCCCTAATTATAAACCAACGCTGCCACTTGTACTAACCCTTTTTAGTACAAGATAGGCTGGACACGGGATTCTAGTGCCCGTTTAGTCCGCGTACCCTTTATCGACTCCGAAGTCGATATTTCTCCATTTACCTTTCCTTTACCCACTGCCACACCCACACCGATGGATCCACCTCCATCAAACTTCTTTAACCCAAATCTGCCGCCGTCCGTTGGTGCGCAGAATCCACCCCGCATCTCTCTCCAAGAGAGGTTATATCCATTACGAGGTCCTCTTTCGACCTGCTTATCCACACCACCAGCCAACGGGGATAACTTTGAGATTAAACCCCAATACATCAACCTTTTACCCAAATTCCACGGACTCGAGACTGTGGACGGTTACGTTTTCATGACCAAATTTGAAAACGTATGCGCAATGATGGGTACATCACAACTTTCAGTGGATGCTATGCGTCTACGACTTCTTCCATTTACCTTGTGCGATATAGCCAAGAAGTGGCTATATAACACTACCGCACACTCTATTACGAATTGGGAAGAATTCGTCGCTGCATTCCTTAAGAAATTTTACCCAATACAAAAGACAGCTCGAATCCGTAGCGAACTGAATCAATTTGCCCAGCTCCCTACTGAACCATTCTCTAAATGCTTTGAACGTTTCAAGGATCTTTTGGTTCAGTGTCCTCATCACGGCATCCCGAGATGGGAGCTTTGCCGAATCATTTATGAGGGCATTAACCCAAACACTAAACAGAGCCTTGAAAACATGTGTCAAGGTACTTTTATGACTAAGGATGATGGGGAAGCGTGGAAGTATTTAGAAGAGTTCGCTGAAAAATCACTACAGTGGGAGAGTGGAACCCAACCATTGAATAGGGGTGACGTACACCAAATAGATGTGTCCATAGGTGTTCGAGCTGAGATGGCAGCAATGCAAAAGAAGCTCGACGCTATGGAACACAAATTTGCAGCAGCCTCCCTAAACCCGGTGTCGCTCCCCAAAACTGTTTGTGGGTGCTGTTCTGATCCGTCTCATTTAACGGAAGAATTTCCATTAAACTCTGCATTTCAAGGTCACGAGCATACAAATGCCGCATTTCAACGACCTAGAAACGATCCATATTCTTCCACGTACAATCAGGGTTGAAGGAATCACCCGAATTTCGCTTGGAACCAAAACCAATCTCAAAATACGGTTCCAAACACGAATAATTTTCAAAGGGCTCTTCCTCCACCACAACAGCAACCCCTTCAACTCACTCAGCACCCATACCAGTCACAAAATTTCCAAAATCAGGTCAACAATCCTACACAGTCTAATCCTATGCAGTTGTCCTGTTCTGACGAATTCTCTCATTTCACTCAAACCATAAAATCACTTTTATCAAATTTCATAGAGGTTTTGACTGAGGTTAGATCTTCCGTCAGTGAGATAAAGAAAAACTCAGTGTCCCAAGCTGAGAGTATCAGATCGATGGAAGCTGAAATCGCACGCCTTAAAGCCGAAATGAGTGCGAGAGAAAAAGGGAAACTTCCCTCTCAACCCCTGCAAAATTCTGGGCATTACAATGTAAATGCCGTCACAACGTTGAGATCGGGAAGAGTGCTGAACAATCATGTCGGGGAAGGAATTGATGATATTGGAAATCATATCAACACCCCGGCTGAGACCTTTCCACACACACACACTTCTCCTTCTGATCCTTCTTCTTCTACCACACCACCTTCTCGCGAGCCTATTCTCTATTTTCCACTAGGCTCGACACCTCAACCCAACCCTTATAGTTCTCCACAGACGGTCCCCACAGCTCTTTTGGGATCTCGTCTACCCCCTCTTCCTTCTCCTATGATGGACCCGACGCTTATTGCGAAAGCTCCTTACCCGAACCGGTTAAGGGGTAATAGAACGAGTCCTCATATAGAGAAAATTATGGAAATGTTCAAACAGGTTAACATCAACATCCCTCTCCTAGATGCGATTCAAAAAGTCCCCGCTTATGCGAAAATTCTTAAGGACTTGTGCACTAGGAAGAGGAAGACTCAAGTGCCGAAGAAGGTCTTTATGTCTAATAATATTAGCACTGCTTTTATTCCCCAGCTACCAAAGAAACGAAAGGACCCAGGATGTCCTACAATATCGATTTCTATTGGGGGTAAAAACATAAATCGTGCTCTTTTAGACCTTGGCGCAAGTGTTAACCTACTTCCATATTCTGTTTATGAGCAATTAGGGATTGGAGAGCTGAAACCTGCTCACTGCACTCACCAAATGGCAGACCTTTCAATCACCAAACCAAGGGGTGAACTAGAGGATGTGTTAATAAAGGTCGGGGAATTTGTTTTCCCTGTAGACTTCATTGTGCTCGACACACAGCCTGTAGCAAACCCCCGGGGCCAAATTCCGGTGATTCTGGGTCGTCCTTTCCTTGCCACTTCCAACGCTGTTATAAATTGTAGAAACGGTTCAATGAACTTATCATTTGGAAATATGACCATTGAACTAAATATCTACAAAGTTGGAAGTCAGCCATCAGAACCCTCTGCTCATATTTTAGATGTGTGCTCTGTCCATGAGATCGCTCCCGATAGTTGTGGAGCTGATGAACTTTGCTTTACTGATCTCGACGACATTACCACATCTCTGTTTGATTTCACACAAGATCTTAGTGAGGACACTTTACCTACACTTGAGTCCTGCACTCCTGACTTTTCTCCACCCGAGTCTGTATCTTTCACAGGCTCTGAGCTTCTTTGTAAATCCAAAAATCACTCAATGATCCCTCCTTCTATCATTTCTCCGTCCGAATTAGATCTCAAAATTTTACCTTCTCATCTTAAATATGCTTATTTAGGTGAGAAGGAGTCTTTACCGGTTATAATTTTCGCTTCTCTAGGATTAGAGCAAGAGAATGCACTTTTATCGGTGTTGAGATCTAACAAAGAGGCGTCTGGTTGGAGTATGGCGGACATCAAAGGGATTAGTCCTTTGATAGTTGAACATCATATACATGTGATGGATGATGCCAGACCAACCCGAGAACCACAGAGACGGTTGAATCCCGTCATGAAGGAAGCGGTCATGAAAGAGATCGTCAAATGCCTAGATAATGGTATTATATACCCCATCTCCGATAGCCAATGGGTGAGTCCTATACATGTCGTTCCTAAGAAATCTGGCATCACTGTTATAACCAATGAGGCAAATGAGTTGATTCAGACACGCTCCCAAACTGGGTGGCGTGTATGTATCGATTATAGAAAACTCAATGCTGCCACGAGGAAAGACAACTTTCCTCTACCATTCATTGATCAAATGCTGGAACGCTTAGCAGGACGAGAGTATTATTGTTTTATGGACGGATACTTAGGCTATAATCAGGTCCCCATCGCCAAAAAGGATCAAGATAAAACCACTTTTACTTGTCCTTTTGGTACCTTTGCTTACAGTCCCATGCCCTTTGGCTTATGCAACGCTCCCGCTACCTTTCAGCGGTGTATGATGGGGATATTCTCTGATATGGTAGAGAATTTTCTGGAGATCTTTATGGACAATTTCTCGATTTTTGGAGACTCTTTTTCTGATTGCCTAGCGAATCTTGACGCTGTTCTTACTCGTTGCAAAGAGAAGAACTTGACTTTGAACTGGGAAAAATGCCATTTTATGGTCCAAGAAGGAATTGTTCTTGGACATGTCATCTCACAGAAAGGCATTGAGGTTGACAGAGCTAAGATAGATGTCATTCAAAACCTCCCTCATCCCAAAAGCGTCAAAGATATTCGATCTTTCCTTGGCCATGCGGGCTTTTATAGAAGATTCATTAAGGATTTTAGCAAAATTGCTAGACCTTTAACTCTTCTCCTGGCCAAGGATTCGACCTTCCATTTTGACTTGGAATGCGAGACAGCTTTCGACTCACTTAAACACTCACTCACTTCAGCCCCCGTTTTATCATCACCAAACTGGGACTACCCCTTTGAGCTAATGTGTGACGCATCCGACTTTGCAGTAGGTGCAGTCTTAGGACAGCACATCAAAAATATTCCACACGTGATATACTATGCAAGTAAGACCCTGAATGATGCACAAATCAATTATACAACCATAGAAAAAGAACTTTTAGCGGTTGTATTTGCATTAGAAAAATTCAGGCCTTACTTAATTTGCTCACCTCTAGTTGTGTACACGGACCATTCCGCCTTAAAACATCTTCTGGCGAAGAAAGATGCAAAAGGTCGACTAATACGTTGGATCCTTCTGTTACAAAAATTCGATCTTGTTATCAAAGATAAGAAAGGATGTGAAAACGTAGTAGCTGACCATCTTTTACGCATCTCTTCTTCTCCTGTGACCCTGCCGATCAATGATTCGTTCCCTGTCTAACAGCTCTTGAGCATATCCAATGAACCATGGTTCAGGGATATTATGAACTATCTTGTCACGGGACTTATACCGAGCGATTGGTCAGAACAGGACAAATACCGTTTTCTTTTCCAAGTAAAACACTTTTACTGGGACGATCCATACTTGTTTAAGTATTATCCTGATCAGATCATCCGCCGGTGTGTCCCGAAAGAAGAGTTCAAGAGTGTTCTTTCTTTTTGTCATGATCAGGCCTGTGGGGGTCACTTTGGTCCTAAAAAGACGGCGGAGAAGGTTTTGCAATGTGGATTTTATTGGCCGACCTTATTCAAGGACGCATTTGACTATTGCAAAACCTGTACACAATGTCAGTACATGGGTAGAATCTCCCAGAGGAATGAAATGCCTCAACAACCCATTCTGGTTGTTGAAATATTCGATGTTTGGGGCATTGATTTTATGGGTCCTTTTCTCAACTCCTTTGGGAATTTGTACATACTGCTGGCAGTTGATTATGTCTCAAAGTGGGTAGAAGCCATTCCATGTCACACTAATGACAAGAAAGTTGTCATTAAGTTCTTAAAAGAGAATATCTTTTCGCGATTTGGACACCCACGCGCTATTATTAGCGATAATGGGACACATTTCTGCAACAGGTCTTTCGAGACTCCGATGCGGAAATACTCAATCAACCACCGACTTTCTACACCCTATCATCCCCAAACAAGCGGGCAGGCTGAAATCTCAAACAGACAAATCAAACTTATCCTGGAGAAAACTGTTGCTAAAAATAGAAAAGACTGGTCGACCAAACTGACAGATGCTCTTTGGGCATTCCGAACTGCATATAAAACCGACCTAGGGATGTCTCCATATAGGATAGTGTTTGGAAAAGCATGTCATTTACCAGTCGAGATAGAGCATAAAGCATTGTGGGCTATTAAAGAAATAAATTTTGATCTAAACTTAACTTGCAACTTTCGGAAGCTGCAACTTAATGAGCTAAGCGAACTCCGCGATGAAGCTTATGATAACGCTGTGATCATAAAGAATAGGACCAAGGTTTTTCATGATAAAAACATTTTGAGAAAAACATTTACACAAGGTCAACAAGTCCTTCTTTATGATTCATGATTACACCTTCACGCGGGTAAGTTCCGATCTCGATGGAAGGGACCTTTTGTTGTGCGGTCTGTATACCCGCACGGGGCAGTAGAAGTAGAAAATATTAAAAACGGCACATTTTTTTTTAAAGTGAATGGACATAGACTAAAGCCGTATTTTTCCACTGACCCCACCGAGGAGCTCCTATTCTTACAGGAGCCAGTTTATTTGGATTAAAATTCCTCCGTCTCACCTTCATGTCCTGCATATTATTACATCATCTTTTGAATGGAGGTGAGTGAAAAGAGTAAGTTTGGGGGAAGTTCTTCACTTATATATTTTGCCCCCACTAATAATTCCTCCCAGACTTACAGGTTTTGTAGATATTGCTGTTGGCAACAGTGAGGACACTGTTGAAAACAAGTTTGGGGGAGGTTTGTGCTTATTTTTGCATCATTTGCATATCATTTGCATAAGCACAAAACATTTCTTTAAAAACTTATAAAAATTTAAAAAATTTCAAAATCCATAAAAAATTTAAAATTTTCAAAATATTTTAACATTTAAACATTTTTGTACATAAATAAAATAATGAAAGTTTAGATAGTGAAAAATTACATCCATGAGAGTAGAAAAATTTAAGAAAACCAAGAAAATTAGAAGTTTTCTTATACGAACTATTAATAAGTAGTTATGAGCCGTTGTCCCAAGGGTTAGTAAGATGAAGGACGTCACTAATCTGAGGATAAAAATAAGTCTGAAAAATAGTTTCTATTCTGGAAGCCAAACATTTTGAACGTTGATACCCTGCTATTCGCACTTACACACGTCTTAAAGCCTGGGATAGTAGAGGATACCTTGAAATGCTCTTGTCTTAAAGCCAAAAGTATGAAGGAAATAAAAAAAATAATAATAAAAAAATGAAGAAAATATAAAGTGGTGAGAAAAATGGACACTGGTTTTGTTATCACCAAGGGCAATAAAAAGATATAGCGAGGGTGCCTCTTCACCTAGTGCCCTAAGGCCAACTGGTCTGGGAGTCACTGCTATGCCTGAGGTGGTGCAAGACGGGGAAAATACACCAAATAAGCAAGCACAGGTGTAATCGGTCGGTTAATACCTCAAGAAGTATTAACGGTCACATGAAAGTGTATGAGCAATCTCATCTAAATATTCATTAATTAAAAAGTACTGAGGCTGATGGGCAAGAGTATGATAGCTTGAATTGAATTCTCCGGGTGTAGGGATGTCTTTATACACACGCAGGGTTATATGATCGATGTTTGGAAGAAAGATAGGAATGAAGAATAAGATGATGTTTTATTGAGGGAGGATGTGATTTCTGACATCTTTTCATGACCATTAAGATAGGGCTCATGACAACCGAAAAGCTAGCTTAGTTGGAAACCCTAATTTTCAAGGCTTTTCTTTTACAATTCTTTTCTTTAAATGTAATATTCATGATCTTCCTTTTATTATTGGATTTTGTGGGTGCAATCCGCTGAAAACCCTCAGGAGACAACACTCCTCCTACTAGGGACACCTAGAGGTTTAAAGGCTTGTTGCACATGCTCAGTGCAATCGTGTTGCCTACGAAAGTGTGCTAGTTAGTTTTTCTCTTTCTTTATTTTCACTTTCTCTTTTTAATAAAACAGTTCGCTCGAGACGAACGAAATTAAGTTTGGGAGAATTTGATCAGTCGAAAATACCGCATCTTTTAACCGGCAATTTCCCTATCATTTGCATTCATTTAGAAGTGTACGGTATTCATATTTCACATATTAGCAAATCAGTCGTTAAATATCAGATTACATGTGTTAGACTCTTAAACCGGCATTTCTAGGGAAATTGACTGCATTTCATAGCATGGCATCATTTCTATATATTGCAACCGTGTTTCGAAGTCCGTGCAGGAAAATCAGAAGATCGGTCAAAATTTACATGACAAGACTGCTAAAAGAATACGCCAACTCAAGGATTTGAATTTGGTATTGATCTAAAGGGCATTCAGGAATTCAATATATCACAAAAGACCTCTGAAGACATAATAAGCCAACACAAGAAAGTTGAAGCCATAAGGCCACCAAATGGCCGCGGTTCCGCGGCCTAAGCCTCCTTGTGCCGCGGAACCGCGGCAGTTATGCCACGTCAGCCCTAAAATTTGGGTGCAAAATGTTTCTCTCGGGGTCCACACTTCAGAAAGACATGTCAAATTCCAGAAGACCCCAAAACCTTCTGCCAGATCAGCAAGCTTTGGGATCTACACTAAACTAGCCTTGTATTCTAGAAACTTCTCCCTAAACCCTAGCTTAAACCCTAAGCTAAGCCTAACTAACTACTTCTAGAAGTCTTTCAACAAACTTTTGGAGGGAACTTCTATTTCAAACTCAAGGCCTGGGGTTTGGGAAATCTATAAATAGGACCCTAGGCTCACTTGTAAAATATTATTCATTCATTGAAATTGATTGATCCATTCACTCTCTTTCTTCATCTTCTTCCACAAGTCTAGTGACAAGGCTTGTGTGAAACCCTAACCCTAATTCCAATCAAAAGCCAAGATCCCGAGTACCCTATCAAGCAAGAAGCCTTGCAACCTTTTATGAGCGGAGCCGATCTTCAACAGAGCAAGTGGTCCAAGCCGATCCACGACTCACGGAGAAAAGCGACGCCAGATCGACAATTTAGTTCTTCCTCTTATAGTTCTTGAGTGACTATAATCAAATTGTTGATATAAATAAAAGGTGATATTCTTTTATCTTATTTTCTTTAAATTCTTGCATCATGATTCAATCTCAATTTCTAGTTGTAGTTCTTGTTGTGATGTTTGAGTAATACTCCGCTCGTCGAGGAGTCGAGACGATCAATAGAATGATGATGTAATATATCTGAAAACGATTCTTGATTCCTACGAGTTTTGTAAACCCTAGAAAGTTCAAGAACCGACGACCCATTTCGTTGCGATGCTTTCTTGATTGATATCGCTCGAAATTGGGGAGTTACGATCGTTTCTTGAAATTACTAGAGGCTAGAATGTGAATGATATCGACGAAAGAACAAGGGTTAAATGATGAAACCCTAGTTTCACGAAGAAGCCCCGACTCTCGTCGATCATCATCGATCTAGTATCAATTCTTCGAAGGACAAGAACACGATATCTTGAGATTATATCACATCTATAGATCCGATCGATTCCTACGAGCCTCATTTAGATTCTTAACATTTTGGTTGGAAATATCATCAAAACCCGATTCTCGATTGTTTATCATTTTCTTGATTTTTGATTAGACTAGTGACACCTGAATCAATCGATAAAATCTTGAATCATGTTTTCTTTTCTTTTCGATTAACTTTTCAATTCAAACAAAAATCAAATATAAAAGCGAATCGCACAATCCCTGTGGATGATCCGCACACACTTACAATCTACATCCGACACCGTAGTTGATTGCGGTCAAATATAATTCTTTGATTGTGAATTTTATTCAATTTTCATACCAACACAACGAGAAACTCATATCGATCAAATGACACCGTTATCGGGGATCATTTGAGTTGATACACACTACACAGTCTCAAATTTTTATAACCAATCAAGACCTATAAGGAAAGACTTGTGGCGAAGGGTGTTCGTCAAAGACCAGGTTTGGACTATGACGAGACTTTTTCGCCCGTAGCCATGCTTAAATCCATTCGGATCCAACTTGCTATTGCTGCTCACTATGACTATGAAATCTGGCAGATGGACGTTAAAACGACATTTCTAAATGGGGATTTAGAAGAATGTGTTTATATGGATCAGCCGGAGGGCTTCATTGACGGTGGGAGCAACAGGAAAGCCTGTAGATTGCTTAAATCCATATATGGGTTAAAGCAGGCATCACGTTGTTGGAACATCTGTTTCGATGATGTTATCAAAGAGTTTGATTTCATCAAAAATCTAGATGAACCTTGTGTTTATAAGAAGGCTGTAGGGAGAGCTGTCACATTCCTCGTATTGTACGTGGATGACATTCTTCTGATAGTAAATGGTATTCCTATGCTACAGTCGGTCAAATCTTTCTTATCACTAAGGTTCTCCATGAAGGACCTGGGTGATGCCACATACATTCTGGGCATTAGGATCTATAGGGATAGATCCAAAAGGTTATTGGGATTGTCCCAAACCAGGTACATCAACACCATCCTAAAAAGGTTTAGTATGGAAGACTCCAAGCGGGGTGCCTTACCCGCTTGCCATGGTGTCACTCTCTCCAAGGACTCTTGCCTAAAGACCGATGAAGAGAGAGCTTGCATGAGCATTATACCCTATGGTTCGGCAATATGATCTATAATGTATGCGATGTTATGTACACGCCCAGATGTAGCTTATGCACTTAGTGTTGTAAGAAGGTATCAATCCAACCCAGGGGAGAATCACTGGATAGCTATGAAGAACATTCTTAAGTACTTACGAAGGACTAAAGAATTGTTCTTGGTGTATGGTAATGGAGATCTCCAAATGGAGGCCTTTACCGATTCGAGCTTCCAGAGCGATAAGGACGACAGCAAATCTATCTCAGGGTTTGTATTTACCCTCAATGGAGGGGCGATAAGTTGGAAGAGTTCCAAACAGGATACCGTTGCAGACTCTACGATGGAGGATGAGTACATTGCTGCAAATGATGCCGCCAAGGAAGCCGTCTGGATGAGGAAGTTCGTCTCGGAGTTAGGAGTAGTTCCAACCATTATTGATCCAATACCATTGTATTGTGATAATAATGGGGCTATGGCGTTAGCCAAGGAGCCCAGGTCCCATCAGCGGTCCAGACACATCCTGAGGCGCTTTCATTTGATCCGGGAGATTGTAGATCGCCGCGAGATCGAGATTAGGAGAGTAGACACAAAGAATAACGCCGCGGATCCACTCACCAAGGCCCTCCCTCAGCCGCAGCATGAGCGACTTTTTGAGATGTTGGGTATGAGATACGCCAATAACTGGCCTTAGTGCAAGTGGGAGATTGTTGGATATATGTATGCCCTAGAGGCCATTATATGATAGTGGATGTATTTATACATGTGTATATATATATATTCAGTGTACATTCTTGCTCGATATGATAGTATGCTATCTGGTTCTTCTTTATCTGACATGTTGATTTGATCATGATTTTATTCATTCACACATGTTGATAAAGCCCTGAGGATATAGGCCTGACTACTGTGATTATGATGGAGATCATACTAGTGGGACATCTGTAGTTTATAAGCATATCCTGAAATGTCCCTAGTCGTAGGTATATTGAGACGGGGCATCGATATACCAGAGGTATATGATACTAGACCCATATGATGGGCGATGGATGTTCCCACATTCATCGATGTTTGATATCGAGATCGTATACGGGTGCTCAGTGGTGACTGGGTACACTGGACGGACTCCCCGAGAACTCCTATATGGAATTATATATATTGTTGGATAGCAGTTGTCAGGTGACACTGGTGCAGGTCAGTCTGTAGACCCGAGATCGTCATAGAGTCTTATGTGTTCTCCCACTGTACTATGATTACCACCCTACCACGGCTATATTGAGTCGTGCAAACAGGTGGCCGTTGGGTACAGTCCCGAGACACATGAAGGCGATGAGCGATAGGAGGGGTTTCGTCTCTCCCGGTATTGGGAGTTGATGTTGTGCTGTGCTCGACTGGCTATATCAGTAAGTCCCTGGCCAGGGCTGTTGAGATTTACTGATAATTGTTATCAGTAGTTTCTCGATCTGTTATAGACCATTCATTGGCACGACTTATTGAGTTATTGGGGTCGACGTTACCATCCCTATACTCGATATGCGGCATATCTGACGAAGAGACCGGACTGCACGGTAGTGTTGCCAGTTGGCTCGACGGGAGTTGTAACAGGTTCGCTTGTTTTCTTCTGATCGCTCAATACCCGGGTGGCCATTACGTTTAGCTGACCGCTTGCGGCTTGGTGGTGCTTGATATGATCATCACCCACTGCCGGCGTATTGACGAGTCTTAGAGTCCCATAATGGAGTTACCTAGTCCAGGAGAAACGATGTGGTGCGCATATGCGATATGCTCGTGGACCCGGTTAAAATGCACGTATGAGATACCGTATATTAATCGGGCGGCTTGCTTTTGGTCGGGTCGTATGTGATACAACCGGGTTGCTAAATCAAGTGTTGATTTATCATTAACCATTAGTTTCTCACTTGAAATCCTTTCTTGTCTTTATGTTGTATGCATGCATGTATGCATTCATTCTCATTCATGTACATAGGATGTGCATGCACACATACATGCATACATAATGGTTATCATGGTTGTTGATATAGTAGATGGTGGCAATATAAGACTCACACCATATGTAAATATATGGATATTATTTATTTGGAAAAAGGAAAATGAAATGGAAATTGTTTCATGGTTTAATTTTTTATTCTTATACTAACCCCTTGTATTAACCATGATTCATTTTCTATGGTCATTTTTGTTCCAAACAAAAATATCTAAGATATTTTACAACCATGGTTTAGAATGAGAGAGTGAAATTATATATATTTTCATTTTCTCATTTTCTACACAAGCTTATCATTATCTTGAGTTTAAAAAAGCCATCATCTTCTTCCTCCTTTCTCTCTTGCTCTCTAGTTCTCTCAAGTGAGCAAAAGAGTTACCAAGTTAGGATTTTGAAGTGAGAAAACCAGCCACAACACCATTCTACACTAGTCTTGTCCATTAGTGAAGAGTGTTAGCTTCCATTTCTTCTCTTGATCTTGTGAAGTTTCAAGCTTGGACAAATAGGACTTCGGGTGGATCATCGTGGACCTAGAGGATCTCAAGCGGACTTTTTTCCAACCCTCAAGTAGCCAAGGAGTATAGCGTAGGGAGCTACAAAGGTTGTACTCTCAAAACCCTAGCTTTTACTACTTGTGATGATGTTAATGTTATGAAACCCTAAATTTCTAGTGATGATTCTTTGTATGTTCACTTAGCACCTTAAAAATTTGATTTTGAGACATGTGAGGCTTCCAAACCCTTCATGAGGTGTTAGGTAAACCTAACACTATGGACCAGCCGTAGAAGGGCAAACCCAAGCCTCATTAATGGAACTGCGGAACTACTGCAAACCCTAAGGTTTCATAGCTTTCTCATGGTCATTATATCGAGTTAGGGTTTCATTATTCTAGAGGGTCCACGGAATTACTTGCACGTTTCTCCGAATACATTAAACTTAGAAAAATGGGTTTCTGACATTCGATCGTCTTCTACCGACTCTCAACGTACCTGCATGAAGTCGTCTTAAGCTGGAATTAATCAATCTGATGACATCACATCTGGGTAGGCAACGAATCACATGTCCTAGTCATTCCTCCTTGGGTGACTAGCGATCTTCTATCATATCTCTAAGTATACTCGTGCGATAACAGCTCCAAACATCTGGGGCGATATCTCATCATTCGCGGCAACAACTGGCTCATTCGTCCGCACGCTGAACAGTGCCTCAATCATCATGAATAGTCGGTGCATTGAAGGTCATCACATTCTGGCCGGCCTCTAGTAGTGGCCCAATCCTCTGGTGCTGATCTGCACGTCCGAGAAATCTCATAAAAGCGATCCATCAAATGCTCGTGGCGCGAAAAACACAATAAAACGACGCATCTATGCAAATTGTATGTCCCTGGAATCATGCCCTGGTCAGTCCTCATTCGTGAAGAGCTCATGCTGACACAACTCTAGCCGTAGCTTTCTCAGCCCGTGTAATCGTGGCAGCAAAACCATAAACCGGTATCGATGAGGATAGATCATATGAATGAATATAATGTTGTGCAAGGAAATGTACATCCTAAGACTTCTTAAGCGGAGTAGAGTATCATAAGTATGCCGCGGAACATATACACGGTACGTCACTCTCCTTAAGTCACCTACTCCATCAACCAAGGTCAACCTACGCGACAAAAGTTCGAGTCTAATACCCCCTCGACTAAGTCTAAGTTCCGTAAGGTCAAGCCTAGATTCCGTATATATACAAACGCCATAGGCTCCGCACAGTCAAACATAGACTAGAACCAAGGTTAACCTAGTGCTCTGATACCAACTTTGTCATGACCCGAAATGGCACGTGACTGGCCTATGAATCATATGAAGTCTATAGGACCCCATATAATTCAAGTAAGCCAAAAAAACCCAGAAATCTAAACCATTTTTAGAGAAAGTGTTTTGTTAAAATAATCCGAATATGCGTTTTTAAAATCAAAAATCTTTTCTGAAAATTTCGGCAGAGTTTCCTTTGTAAATACTGGCCCTAAATGGGTACAACATGCATAATATATAAAAAGGCATCGCCAAGCGGGAGCTAGCTCTTCGTCAATTGACGGTCACAACCACGCAAGCAATATAATATACAATGCCAAAGGGCAAAGATCAAAACTCAATAGAAAACTCAAATCATCAAGAAAACCATAATAATACAACGCGCGAGTCTAAGGTCGAAAGAATATACAACTGGTCTTCTAAGTCTAATAAAAATACAAGTCTGGTTGATGGAGTTTCTAGATACAACAGAATATATATAAAGTACAATAGTGGTCACGATACGAGTGAACCCATCTACCAAAGCAATCACCCGGAAAGAAGCAGTGTGCCAGCAAAGCCATCAAGAAACCTGTACGACAAAACTTGCAAGAAACTGTGGCACAACGGGGGTGAGTTGCCAACTCGTGAGTAGAAAATATCAACGCGCAGAAATCACATGTATGACTCAATTCTAGGTCATACTATCAATATATATCCTCAAAATAACAACCTGAACCATCTACACATTAGTGTAATATCAAGTGCTCGTGTCAGTGCCTCAGATAGCAACATATCATATGTATGATGTATGAATGCATCGAAATGAAAACAAAATACATCATGAAAGGAAAACTGTTTTCATAAAATAGTGAGATTTCTGTATATTCAAAATGAGGTATCATCAACGAAATAAACATAAATCAGTGTCTAGCATCGACCCAAAACATATATCCAAATATCCAATATCTCGGGCTCCGGCTATCCGGACAGACCCATATCATGAAACCTCAAATCTCAAAATCTAGGGCTCCGGCTATCCGGACTGGCCCACCCGATCGG
Source organism: Agapanthus africanus (assembly GCA_030015575.1). Taxonomy (NCBI): domain Eukaryota; kingdom Viridiplantae; phylum Streptophyta; class Magnoliopsida; order Asparagales; family Amaryllidaceae; genus Agapanthus; species Agapanthus africanus. The sequence goes on along the minus strand of CM057339.1, from coordinate 638,119,609 downwards.
TATCATCCGGATATCCGTCGAGTCACAATACAATCACCGGTCAGTAGTGCTCCCCTGTCACAGGCTCAACGCCATATTCTGCGACCTTCTTGCCCCGGGGTACCGCACCGGGTCACCATACACCCACAGACGGTTCCTCCTCCTCCTCGAATCGGGTGTATCATAACGCTCAAGAGCCGAGAAAACTCATGGTGGACTCCTCTCAAATCATATCATGAGAAAACCACAACTTTCACTTTTAATTGATAATACGTTTATAAAATCCTTGCGGTTTCTCCAAATCCAGAAATCTCAAGTAAATCCGAAATCCAAATCTCATAAGTAAATAACAATGAATTCTAACATATTGGGCTCCGGCAATCCGGACTGGCCCTAACAATAATGCATGACAATGAATATATAAATATGCATGAGTATCTTTGTAAAATACAACATCTAAACTAGCACAGCCATGATATATCAGAACTATCGGCTAACAAGCGATAATAATGAATTAATATTCTCTAAAGTGTATGTGACATGGCAATTACCGATGATGATTTGTGTGAGCCGGCAAACAGGTGTACGTGGAGCATACGCATCATCGGTAATGGTACTGGTGTCATGACATCATCGTTTCATAATCACTAAAGTACACGTTAAGCATGAAATGCGATTATAACATGAATATGCAGCAATGAATAGTAAATGCAACAGTAATGAATCTACATTAGATATATGAGCCATACGGTTTGTCATTTGAAATAACACGAATCATGGTGTTTAGAAAATAGGGCTTCGGTGTTTTTTAAGAAAGACACGTCCTTTGAAATATCCATAGTAACCCTTGATATGTCTTTAAATATTCACGATTCCTTAGCTTGAAATAAGTATGACTCAAGTCCCGACTAACATCTACTATGTAAGCTACAGTACTAAACTAACAGGCTAATCGAAAGGGGTAATGAAAACCACCTAAGTCTGAGTCAATATATATATATATAATAGTCGGTGATCCCGCCTCAATAGTATCACTACGATACACTATATCACATGGCATCCTCGAGTCAAGAGTGCGGATCAATCATCATAATTATATCTCGTACGGTAAATCCATCATACGACATCCCAAATCCGGGTACGGGTCAAATATCACATTTATCTCATCATTTATCTGGTATCCTTGCCATCATATCATGATCTGGGTACTAATCTAAGTCTAGTACGTACTGATACCATCTACATGTATATATATGCGTGTGTCTGAAAACACACCGCCTAAGGACCCGCTATAAAATCGTATCGTATCTCATAATACGAACCACATCATATAAACCGATCTCATGGCATCATGCCCAATCTCATCGACTCATCTGCAAATACCATGTACTATTCTCATCATCCATGTATATGTATACGTATATATATACATAGTCCCATACCTACGTGTATTTATATATACATACATATCCCCATATACGCACAAGTAATAAAATGTATGCAAGTTTGTGTGTGTGCGTGTATGCAAATCATTAATCTAGGGTTCGCGGCTAAAACTAACTATCGACACTATTAACCAATTATACTAAAATTTATCCACGAACTCCTAAATTCTATCTAGATAATCATCTAGTCTCATAATAAACATAATTATATATATATATATACGTATTCGTATACTACACTACGAACTGCGGGGGTGTTATACGCCATCCACCCGACATCCCCCGTAGATATATATCTACTCACCTGATCCTCGCTTGCTGGAGTCGATGACGCCACGCTCTCCTCGTCGTCTTGAAATCCTCATGAGGGTACCTACAACCAATACACATTGCAAATGCGTATTAAAAATCAAGTCGGAAAGCTAAAACAACACACGTTTCGCTCATAGGTTAAAACCTATAGTCTCGCATGCAAAACACGACCAATAATCCTAGTCGTTGACGTTCAAATGCCACAAGACGGAATACAAAATCAAATACCAAATCCTAAATTAAAACGAATTCGCAAAACAATATAGCAACTCAAGAAAATGGTCCCAGATTTTACCCTAGGTCAAATTAGCCAATTTTGCATATATGGACGGTCTATTTTACTGATAAAGGAGCCACAGAACAAACACTAACCAATTTGCCCCTACTCTGGCCGCAAATTGCGGCCGGAATGATTAAATTTGCGGCCTTAGCGTGGGAGTTGGGGCTCGGGTCTCTGTGGTAGCTTCCTAGGTGCCTGCATGTATCACTGTGTTTGCAAAATAAATCCTGGGGCCCCCGGGTGTTAGTAGATATCAATATACCATCACAAATTTCCAGAAATTCAAATGTCGGGGTTTCTAAATTCTGGGGTTTGGGGTTTACTCTATGGTTCCAGTTCAATATACCTTCCCTACATGGGTTTAAGGTCACAACTAATCTCAATTACACCTTTGGATTTAATTCAAGCCCTAACCTCTTCTAGAAATTTTCAAAGTTCACTAAACAGCATTAAAACACTTCTAAACTTGTATGGGTGCTGAAGAAATTGAAATACAATGCTAATGGTGCAGAAATTATCTCATTTTGCAACTCAAGAAAATTCTTGAGTTGCCCCAAGTCTTCAAAATCCTATTTTTCTTCGTCCAAAGTGCATCCAGTGAGCTTGTGCATGTTTTTATTGAAATGGGGATGGACTTTTGATGTTGTTTTGGGGGTGTTTTGAGGGTTGTAGTGGAGGAGGGAGATGGGGCTGCCATGGTTGAAGAAGGAGGAGAAATGGTGAAGGAAAACAATGGAGGGGAACAATGAGCCTTGGTCAAGTTTGACCCCTCACCTCTCTCTCTCTTCTCTCTCATGCCCATACCTCTTTTCTTTATCATTTTTCCTTTTCGTTTTCTTTTCTTTTCCTTTATCTTTTCTTTCCTTTTAAAAACAAAACCATGCATGATAATAAAGAGAAAGCAATGATAAATATGTAACAATGTGTATTATGACATGGTGCATGTCATGTGTATAAATCAAGCTTAATGCACGATTAGCGATATTTAATCGCGATTAGCATTAAAATAGAATATAATTAATTATATAACAATCTATAAATGCTCAAATCCTGTAATCTCTTTCAAATTCAATAATTTACATAATTTCCAAATATGTCCAAATTTATCGGTATTTAATTATACCGCATTATCGAAATATTCATAATATTTATTATTTAATTATAAAAATCCCAAAAATAATATTTTATTTTTCTGAAATGTTACAATAACCCTAACTCGATTCTATGACCATTGATCCGCAGCCAAACCTTAGGGTTTGCCGTTGTCCCGTGGCGCCATAGGTGAGGCAAGGGTTGACCCTTCTACGGTTGGTCCATAGGCACTGTGGCGTGTTTTGGATATTTTAGGTTTGCTCAAGTGTTGAGCTCTCGGGGTAATTTGTGGGTGTTTGTTACTTCAATCGAAACGTTTAAAAATCGTCTAGATATTTGTGAACATGATATAATAATTGGAATCTACACTAATTAGTTTTGTGAAAAGTAATTAGTTGCATGTAAATCTAATATTTTGACCTCGGTAGAATCGGGAATCTTGTTGAATTACCCAACTTCTTTTGAAAAGGTGTTTTCATAGTTGAGACCCAAATGTAAGATTTGCATCGTTAGGAATGAAATCAAGAATATGTGATATTCCGGGTTTATGATGTCTAAAGGCAGTGTTGATTCCAATTGCTGTAGTTTTTCACTTTCTTTTCTGCGACCGTAAGTGTAGTATGTGGTGTATCTCTGGTTTCGTTGATGATATGTGATATTATGTGCCGCTGAGATATGATGTATAGGATCGTCATGAATGAATGGCCGGGGTTTTTATGTGAGATAAGAGTTTTTCTTTTCATTCATGTAAAATTAATTGTATGTAAAATTCTTTTATTGGGGCACTTCCGGATTGAGGATGATGTCACCATTGTTGTATATTATTTACTTTTCTGCATTAGGATAGACCTAAGGAGGGGAGCACATGTTGGGACTTTTGCAGTCCAGGTACATAGACATCATATTGAAGAGATTCAGTATGGATGATTCTAAGCGCGGTAACCTACCGACTTGTCACGGAATCACCCTATCTAAAGAGATGTCTCCCAATACTGATTTGGAAAGGGATCGCATGTCGATTATACCCTACGCATCTGCGGTAGGCTCTATAATGTATGCGATGTTATGTACCAGACCAGATATAGCATACGCATTGAGCGTTGTAAGCCGGTATCAGGCAAACCCAGGGGAGAAGCACTGGATAGCAGTAAAGAACATTCTCAAGTACCTGAGAAGGACTAAGGAGATGTTCTTGGTGTATGGCGGAAAAGACCTCCAGATCGAGGCCTTTGCTGACTCCAGCTTCCAGAGTGACAAGGATGATGCCAAGTCCATGTCGGGTTATGTCTTTACCCTCAATGGAGGGGTGGTCTGTTGGAAGAGTTCCAAGCAGGACACCGTTGCTGACTCAACGATGGAAGCGGAGTACATAGCTGCTTGCGATGCCGCAAAAGAAGCTGTCTGGATGAAGAAGTTCCTCACAGAACTTCAGGTGGTTCCTACCAGTGTTGGTCCAATACCTCTGTATTGCGACAACAACGGCGCTATAGCTTTAGCGAAGGAACCCAGTGTAGGGTTCCTAGGCACACCCATGAGGTTCTACAACTGATCAAACATGTCCAATTGAAATTTTTCTATGTGCCAAAGAACCCTAAACTAGATCGTTACTAGAGGTAAGGCGAAACAAACAAGCAACCAAACTACTTTTCTACTAAGTGAATGGTAATACAACCTTTGTAGATCCGGTCCTCCACTTCTTTAGCTCCATGATGACGTCCCTCCGCTGCGATCATCGGATCCCGGACTCTAACGATGGTTTCGTCGGAGAAATGATCGAGCTAGGTCGTTGACTTCGATGCCGAAGATGATCTACGTCGAGGCAACTCAAACTCAAGCTCCATCTTCATAGGTCATGAAACTTGTGAAGATAACACACTCTACTACATGGCAAGTGGTAGAGGATGAAGAAATAGGAAGTGAGTTCACTTTGGAATTGGATTTCTCACTTGGATTCATCACTTGGAATTTTCAAGAGAGCTTTCTTCTCTTCATGAAGAAGAAGAAGAAGAGAAGAAAATGAATAAAATAAATTATCTCCAAAAGAAAATCAAGTGATGTCTATCATTTAGCAACCATGGGTGAGTAAACTCATGTAGAGAGTAAACTAGGGTTTAGGCTAATGGTTGGGTTAAGGAAAGAAACAAAATGGTTAAGACTTTCAAAGCTTCATGAAGCATCAAGAAGCTTCAAATGAAGACAAAGAGAGCCACCATTTTATTTCACTAAATATAAATAAATAAAATGAATACAACCCTAACCATTAACTAAACATGGTGTATAGCATACACTCACCCAAGTTTGCATGTATCATCGAACATGATACAATCTAGTGCACAAAAATATATCACATATACTACTTGTGCACATCAAGTGAGAAAATCCATCTTAAGTGAACAAATACTAGTTAATGTAAAGTAATATATCAAATATATAATTATACATTAAATCATTAAATCAACACTTGATTTAATGATCCGGTCATATCGCATATAACCGACTAATATCAAGTGTATCAATGTATCGAATCAACACTTCATTCGGTAACCCGGCTATATCATATATAATCGTCCAATGATACAAATCGCGAGAATAGAATGCAGTATCACATACTGGTATTATTCTCAGTCCCGCACATATCTCATATGCGCTCCTATTTCGTTTCGCTTGAGCCAGGAAACCTCTGTGTAGGACTCTAAAGACTCGTCAATACGCCGGCAGCAGGTGATGATCATATCAAGCACCCACAAGCCGCAAGCGGTCTGCTAAACGTAACGGCCACCCGGGTATTGAGCGATCAGAAGATCAACGAGCAAGCCTGCTCACACTCCTGTGAATCCAACCAGTAACACTTACCGTACAGTCCGGTCTGTTCGTCTGATATGTCGCATATCTCGCCTAGGGGTGGTAAACGTCAGACCCCAGTAGCTTGATAAGTCATGCCGATGTAAGGTCCATAACACGCATGAAACTACTGATAACACTTACCAGTAAATCAGAGCAACCCTGGCCAGGGATTTCCAGTTATGGCCAGTCGAGCATAGCGCAACATCAACCCCCAATACCGGGAGAGACGAATCCCCTCCTATCGCTCATTGCCTCCATGTGAATCGGCACTGTACCCAAAAACCACCAGTTTGCACGCTCAGTAGAGCCGTGGTAGGGTGGAAATCAAAGCACAGTGGGAGACACACAAGACTCTATGACGATCTAGGGTCAACAGACCAAGCTGTACCAGTGTTACCAGAGAACTGCCATCTGACGTGAGGTATAATACCATCTGGGAGTTCTCGGCGAGTCCGTTCAGTGTACCCAGTCATCACTGAGCACCCGCATACCATCTCTGATGTCAAACACCAATGGATATGGGATCATACATCGCCCATCACATGGATCGAGAAGATATACGCTAGTCTACTCTGGAATATCGATGCCCCGTCTCGATATTCCCACGACTAGGAACATTGAAGGATGTACTCATTGACTACCCAGGCCCCACTAGTATGATCTTCATTATAGTCCAGGAAGTCGAGTACACATCCTAAGGGATTTATCAACATGTAATAGAGAGACTGCAAGTATGCATGTTAAGATAAAGAGCAACCAGATAGCGTACTATCATGTCGAGCAAGAAAGTCCTACCTATATATGTCCCAGCATCCACTACAATATACATCATATGTACAGTAATGGCCTCTAGGGCATACATATAACTAACAATCTCCCACTTGCACTAGGGCCATCTGTAGCGGTGGTTGCAGTATCACATACTCAACCATCCCATACAAGTCTCTCTCTGGGAAAAGGCCTTTGTGAGTGGATCCGCCGTGTTGTCCTCTGAGTCTACTCTCCTAACCTCGATCACCCTGGAGATCAACTATCTCCATGATCAAGTGATGCTGCCTCAGAATATGTCTGGGTCACTGATAGGACCGGGGTTCCTAGGCCAAAGCCACACTTCCATTATCACACAATGGTAGGAACCTAGTTCATCTCATGAACTAATATACACCCAAACTGCCTCTTTGGTAGTATCTTTGATAGCGATGTCACCATCCTTTATCGCCTGGTTTGCCACGGTATCTCAGCATTGAACTCTTCCAACATACCGTCCCTCCATTGAGGGTAAAGACAATGCCTGCGACTGACATTCAGTCGTCCTTATCACCCTTGAACCTTTCCAGTGATTCTCCCCAGGATCAACTATACCATCTCACTACATCTAGTGAGAATCCTAACATCTATCTAGATCTATCTCATAGATCCAAAACCCAGGATTTAGGAGGTATCATTTTGATCCTATATGGAGAATCCATATGATAAGAGGAGATTGACCGAGCATTGCATAGAAAACTCCTTCTCTATCAAGAGTATGTTATCCACGTACTCTACGAGGATCACCACCTTACTCTCTACTACCTTTTTGTATACACAAGGTTCATCTACCATTTTGATGAAGTCAAACTCTTTGACTACCACATCAAAACAGAATTTCTAACTCCGCGATGCCTGCTTTATCCTGTAAAGCATCTTGCACGCGTTTCCGCTGCTCCCACTGTTTACGAAGCCCTCTGGCTGTGTTCTTATAGACGTTCTCTTCTAAATCAGTATTTAGAAAAGCAGTCATGACACCCAACCACCAGATATCGTAGTCATGGTATGTAGCAATGTTAAGTAGAATCCGGATGGACTTAAGCATAGCCACTGGAAAAGGTTTCATCATTTTTCATGCCTGGTCAATGACGAAAACCATTAACAAGTCTAGCTTTGAAAGTCTCAACTTTTCCATCTACACCAAGTAATCTTCTCAAGATATACTTGCTCCTGATAGGGATTTAACCCTTCAGATATTGCAACCAAAGTCCATACTTCGTTGGTGTATATGGATTCCATCTCAGATCGCTAAGCATCCAGCCATTCTTACAGAGTCCCTACTCTCGATGGCCTGCTTGAAACTTGTTGGGTCATCATCTCATGATGCAATCCTCGCTCCCACTGTCATCGAGAAACCGAAGTATCTCTCAGGCGGATGAGGAACCCTGCTAGATCGGCGGAGAGGCTGAGGTTCGTTGGAGACTATCGAATCCTTTGGTTCTATCAAATCATCAGCTGTAGTTTGTATAGCTGAAACTCCTTCCAGTTCTACAGAACTGACCTTGCCTCTATCTTGTCCGGATTTTGCTTTTGTCATAGGCCGGACAATCCCAAATCTTAACTTACTTAAGAGATAGGCTCTTCCCATACCATATCTCATATGGAGTGGTAGGCAATGATCTGATTCGAATCTTATTCAATTGGTATGCAGCTACTCAAGTGCACATCCCTTTAAAAGAAACAGGTAACTCAGCAGTACTCATCATAGAGCACACCATATCACATAGGGTGTGATTGCTCCGTCCCGATACACCGTTGTGCTATGGTGTATTCAGAGGAGTAATACAGAGAGAGAATCTCATTCTCCTTTAGAATGGTCCAGAAATTTTATGCACAAGCATTCTCCTCCTTGATCTTATCATAGGACATAATACTTATACCCGGTTTTTGGTTCTCTACTTCTAACTTATATTCTGTGAATATCTCAAAAGCTTCGGACTTATATTTCAGCAGGAACATGTGACTGAATCTTGAGAGATCATCAGAGAATGTAATGAAGTACAAAGAACCGGTCTTGGCATGTGTAGACAGGGGACCTTACATACATAATCATGTATCAGTCCCAAGAGTTCACTAACTCTTTCTCTATTTCAAGTAAACAGAGCTATGGTCATCTTATCTTTGTGACATGACTGGCAAGTTTCATAAGATGTAAATTCAAACTGATTTAAATATGCATCTAAATGTAACTTTAGCTAGTCGGGTCACATTGATATGACCTAGTCTATAATGCCTCAAGAAGGATTCGTTCATTTCTGAACTCTTCCTCTTGTGTGTGTTCTGCATACTAGGAACCGTAGTTTGATTTAGAACGTCAATGCTTTTAGATAACGTGCCTGAACCGATCAACTTTTGAAATGTTCAAAACAATTTTCAACAATACAAAATTATATCCTTCTTTAATAAATAAAGAGATAGATATAATTTTGTATATCAGGTTCGGTATCTAATAGCATTTGTTCAGAATCAATGTATTGGTAATACAGGGTGATAGTGACCAACAGACTTGGTAGCAATACTTGCACCGTTTTCTGTCTCATGAAACTTATCGCCCGTTCTCAGTTCTTTGCCTTTCTGTAGCCCTATGTAACAGATTATATATCTGGGATCCTGATCCGGTATCAGATACCCAGGACGCAGAGGATACTGAGAAACAGTTCTGTGTAACGAACACACCCGAAGGAGATGCATCATATGCACTTTCTTCGTTTGGACGGCATGGGAATCTTGGTATTCCCCTATTTCCTGCTCTGTCTTATAACAATTATAAGTTGGAGCGGGACCAACGTTCCCCAGCTCAGTATAACAAGCGGGTTCGATCAATACATCCATATTATTATCTTGATTAAGGCGTGATATGGTCGCTACCTGGAGAGAGAGAGAAGAAAACACTCTGTATGCGCTCTTGCAAGATTAGATTGGTTATATATTTTATCTAATCAGGATGGCTCCCACTGTTTTTATCAAATCCTCCTTCAAACCCTAAAAAGAAAGACTAGCCGGGATTAATTACACTCTATAAGTTCGCCAATTTTTCGGCCAGGCCAGTGTCGGTACTTTGAGGGAGGCTCCCTGTGCTTTCGCACGGACCTAATTAAAGTAAACCTCATTTTCCCAGGGGTGTAACCCCGTTGACACCTTTCTAGACACCTACTTGATCGGCTAATTGTAAAATGCAAAACTCTCCCAGGAGTAACAATTACTCGCAGTGGGTATCGGGATCCAACTACCATATAGAAGGTATGCAATCTCATTGCAAATTTCAACACTTGAAATTTCCGATAAAGGTTTTTACCCCTAGCACCTATGACCTTAACTATGGTCAACAAATCATAAGCACTAGTCAAGTTCTACCCGTCATTTCGTGATTAATTAGACCCACCCACATGACCCTTAACTAAGGTCAACAAAGTCACGCGACTGTCCTGTTGGAGATAGTGCCCTTAGAGTCAATTATTGGATCACAGGCACGTGATTGCAATGATTGAGGGAGGACCTATCCCGGTAGGACAGTCTTACTCAAGATGATAGTAAGCTATCTGGTTTATCTTTATCATCGTGTACTGCTTTAGGTGACCTGACAGGTCGCTATTACACGTTGATAGAGCCCCTAGGATTCTTGCTTGACTACCAGCAGTATGAGGGCGATCATATACGTGGGAGCTGGCTGTCTATAAGCACATCCTTAAAAGGTCCTTAGTCGTGGGAGTTTCGAGACAGGGCATCGATACTCCAGAGTAGACTAGTGTATACAGTCGAGACCCCGACGAGGGACGGTGGCCGGTCTTACAAGCCACTGGTGTCAGTTGGTTCACCTAAGATGTATACAGGTGCTCATTGGGTTATGAGTACACCGGACAGGACTCGCCGGGAACATGCTAGTTGGTCTTATACCTGACGTCAGATAGCAGTTCCCTGGTGACATGTGTACAGGTTAGTTCATCGACCTGGGGATCGTCATTTGTCTCGTGTGAGTTCCCACTGTACTTTGATTACTACCCTACCACGCTCAAAGGAGACGTGCAAACAGGTTTTAGTTGGGTACAGTCCCGAGCTACATGGAGGCAGTGAGCGGATCTTCAGGGGTTCGTCTCTCCCGGTATTGGGGGTGAGGTCGCGCTGTGTCTAGGAGAGCCATTACACGAAGCCCTCGGCCGAGGCAGGTGATTTACTGGTAGGTATTCCAGTAGTATCTCAGGGTGTTCTGGGCTACACTCCGACACGACTTGTACCGCTTTTGGGGGTCTGAATTTTACCAACCCCCTAGGCCCGCCATGCGATGCTCATAGACGAACGGACCGGACTGTACGGATATTGTCACTGACAGGCTCAGTAGGGTGTCAGGATGAGTTCTCTCATCGACGTCCTTTTGGTCAATAGCTGGTGGCCCGTCACGTATGGCTAATACCTCTGACGTGTTAGTGGTTAAATCCACAGCCATAGTATTGACGATTCGTTAGAGTCCACCACACATACAGTTATTCAAGTTTCGGGAGAAACGCTGTAGAGGCCGTATGGAGATATGGCAGGGTCCGATCAGATACGTGCGGTATTGCACGGATCAGGATCGGACGGTTAGTACTAGAGGCCGTATGGAGATATATGTTGGAGATAGTGCCCTCAGAGTCAATTATTGGATCACAGGCACGTGATTGCAATGCTTGAGGGAGGACCTATCCCGGTAGGACAGTCTTACTCAAGATGATAGTATGCTATCTGGTTTATCTTTATCATCGTGTACTGCTTTAGGTGACCTGACATGTCGCTATTACACGTTGATAGAGCTCCTAGGATTCTTGCTTGACTACCAGCAGTATGATGGCGATCATATACGTGGGAGCTGGTAGTCTATAAGCACATCCTTAAAAGGTCCCTAGTCGTAGGAGTTTCGAGACAGGGCATCGATACTCCATTAGTAGACTAGTGTATACAGTCGAGACCCCGACGAGGGGCGGTGGCCGATCTCACAAGCCACTGGTGTCAGTTGGTTCACCTAAGATGTATACAGGTGCTCATTGGGTTATGAGTACACCGGACTGGACTCGCTGGGAACCTGCTAGTTGGTCTTATACCTGACGTCAGATAGCAGTTCCCTGGTGACATGTGTACAGGTTAGTTCATCGACCTGGGGATCGTTATTTGTCTCGTGTGAGTTCCCACTGTACTTTGATTACTACCCTACCACGGCTCAAAGGAGTCGTGCAAACAGGTTTTAGTTGGGTATAGTCCCGAGCCACATGGAGGCAGCGAGCGGATCTTCAGGGGTTCGTCTCTCCCGGTATTGGGGGTGAGGTCGCGCTGTGACTAGGAGAGCCATTACGCAAACCCCTCGGCCGAGGCAGGAGATTTACTGGTAGGTATTCCAGTAGTATCTCAGGGTGTTCTGGGCTACACTCCGACACGACTTGTACCGCTTTTGGGGGTCTGACTTTTACCAACCCCCTAGGCCCGACATGCGATACTCATAGACGAACGGACCAGACTATACGGATATTGTCACTGACAGGCTCAGTAGGGTGTCAGGATGAGTTCGCTCATCGACGTCCCTTTTGGTCAATAGCTGGTGGCCCGTCACGTATTGGCTAATACCTCTGACGTGCTAGTGGTTAAATCCACAGCCATAGTATTGACGAGTCTTTAGAGTCCACCACACTTTCAGTTACTCAAGCTTTCGGGCGAAACGCTGTAGAGGCCGTATGGAGATAGGGCAGGGTCCGATCAGATACGTGCGGTATTGCACGGATCAGGATCGGACAGTTTTGTACTAGTGGCCGTATAGTTATATGGCAGGGTTCGATCTGATACGTGCGGTATTGCACGGATCAGGATCGAGCGGATATTACTAGCCGGCATTGGCTTAAGCCGGTCCTAGTTTAGTACAGTGTAGATTTTGTCTCATTGCATTTGTATCCGGTCGGAATAAAGATGCGGGTGTGTATGCACAGTATCGGGGTTTTCCTGTAATTTATTACGGGACCAGTTTTCTGGAGTTGCCAGTTTGCATTCCGTTCCGGCCGGTTTTCCTTTGTTCTTTCCCGGCCGGACTTTTCTGATGGAGGGGGTTATTTGCAAGTTTGCAAATAACATTTTGTGGATGGTTTATTTGTGAGATGATTAATTATGATGGCATCTTTTCTTTTCCACCATCATTTGATTCTCTTTACATCACTTAAAGGTGATTAGAGTTTGATATGAGTTTTGTTATCATGATGTTTGGCTATGGTCACCACTTACTTTTACTACCATTACCTTCCTTCTAAGGTTGTGGTTTTGTATTCCCTCCTCCACCATTCTCATTTTGATATGGTAGAACACACTTGAGAGAAGAAGAAGAGAGAGTTTCATTTTGAGCTTGAGGGATTTTTCTTGATCTCATTTCATGCTAGGAAAAATGCAAGCACCATTTTTCCTTATCTAGTTTCCTCCATCAAGGCAACATAACCCCAAAGAGACAAGCATCATCCACACTACATTCTATAGTACACCTTGGGCACGTCGACTAGCTAGCTTCGTGCCCGAGTTGCCTCGGTATTGAGGTGGGAGCCCGTAAAAGATACAGACGATGTGGTGCCCTTCCGGCGAGGAGGCGACGATGTGGAGATAAGACTTTCCGCGGGAGATCGGGACGATGACGAGAAGACCGGAGGACTCGGATTACTCGGTATACTTCTCTTCCCATCTCTTGTTAGCTAGCATTAGGTTAATGGTCACGATCCGGGTATATTGTCCGCGGTAGCGCCAGTTTAAAAGTTAAGAAAATTTTGATTCCGCATTTTGGCCTCGGATAGACGGCCGGGGAGCTGCCGTGGCGCAACATGGTATCAGAGCCACGCCATTAACCTTGCCTAGCTTGTTCTAATGCGTTTTACTTATCCGATCGACCAAAATTCCAAAAACCGCGTTTTTGCATGTATCAGTTTTCTGTCGATTTTTTCCGGGCTCTAAAAATTTTTCAGGTTGTAGAAAACTGATGTACATGAAATTCTAAGAAAACTGCAAAAGTTTGGTAAGCTGATCCTTCCAGAGGACCACGGAACCGCGGCAATGACCCCTCTTTTGCCGCGGTTCCGCCGCAGTATGTTCCCTTCATTTTACCAATTTTTTTGTGGTGGGCTTTTGGGCTGAAAATAGGGGTTTTGGAATATTAAAATTGGGTCCAGAATTTCTGTGAGTGCTACAGTATTACTTGGGGGCCCACTTGTTAATTTTTGATCGATTGGATATTTTAAACACAATATTTCACAGTATTTACATTATATCTGCGACCGTGAATGTCACTTGATCGGTAAATCCTGTCTAACTGCTATAGCTCGGTTAGACGGATTTGCGAACGTGACTTTCACTTTGATGTTCTGTGTTTTGCTGTGATTTTGCGGATCGGTCGTGGGGGATAGCCTGGATGCAATGTTAGTACAGTTTTGTTTTATATGTACATTTGATATTGCGGGGCGAGCGTCCGACATGTGGACTGCCGTCACTGCCTGTTTGTATTATTCTTTTGGGGCACGGCCTGGTTGCGGTCGATATACCCGTTGTATGTATATTTTATTTTCTGTACTAGGATTACCCCGCGGAGGGGTGCACGGATAGCCGGGTTCTAGAGGGCAACGGGCCCGCATCTCATGGCATTGAGACGGAGGGGCTTCACTCTAGGATTGGCGGGCTATTCGCCGCACTCGTAGGGGGTACAGGTTGACCCAGGAGGGGTGCCCAAGTTACCGGATTCCATGAAGTGCTGGGTGGTCCATTCACGGAGCTGAAGGGGGCTGCCTCGCTTCAGGTTTTGCGGGTGACTTGCCGCGCCCGTAGGGGTCTAGGATTTCATTGCACAGGCTATCCACACGACCAGGGGAACGTCGGGTTTCAGCAGCGACTCTGTGAAACCCGGGGATCCCAGATATCTATATTGTTCTGTGATGCTGTACATTTCTGTGATGTTGCATTTTATCACGCCTTGAGCGAATATAATATATTGGTATATATATTAGTAGATGTTGTATATGTTTTGCATCCGCGCTAGTCCAGTCCCCGCTCTGTCGTTAGTTAAGTAACCTAACGGGTGATGACAGGACCCAGTGGCGAATGCGGATGGCATATACGTACATCAGTATATTTTCGTTTTTTGTGGTGTGATCAATTGATGGGACTGCGTTGATTCGGATCAATGCAAGATAAACAAACCTATTCTGATGTTGTTGGAACATTTTTCAAAAAGCTGTTATTGCAAGGACGTTCACTTTTGTTTTGCATCGTGGTATTCATTTGGAATATCCTGCTCCTCAGTCGACGAGGCAAGGGCCGAGATCCCTTCACCGGGAGTGATCCCTTGGACAGAAGTTTGCGTCAGGGCAATAACTTCACTATAGCCGATTACTTTTGCTTTGCATCGTGGTATTCAGTTGGAATATCCTGCACCTCATTCTACGGGGAAAGAGCCGAGATCCCTTCACCGGGAGTGACCTCTTTAGTAAAGGTTTTCGTCACTATATTTTTATAAAAGGCTATGCAGTTCCTTCAACGATATCAAGTTCATCACGTTAAAAGTTTTTCGCCAAAAACTAGACGTAGCCCTCCGTCATTTCTTACAAGTATTACTTAGTATTCGTGCTGCGTTTGTTGACTGTGTCAAGGCGTAGTGTGCGGTAGCTAAGTAGTGTTTGCTTGTAGCATATTAATGGGATTGGTTAGGACAGTCGTGCGGCCTTGTTGACTGTGTCAAGGGCTCGTACGGATGGGTTTAATGCAATCCAGGATAATGACGGGTTGAACTTGACTAGGACTCTTTGATTTGTTGACTGTGTCAAGGTCACTTGGGTCCTAGGGGTAAAAGTCACATCGGGAGTTTCAAAAGAACTGAAACTTGCCAGGCATGCGCATACCTTCTGGAGTGTGGTGACTTGAGTGGATTCCGTCAAGTTATCATGCGATGATAGTTGGATCCCGATTCCCACTGATGAGTTTGTTTACTCCTCGGGTGACCCCGACAAATTCTTCTTTCAGGTTTGGAGGAGAATTTGAGGTACAGTGGGACGTTTCCAGATTAGATAATGTGATAACCATTCTGATCTAGGTTAGAGTGCACGCTGAGTGTTTCTTTTCTCTCTCTCTGGCAGCGACCATTGACCCGACCCTGGACTATGACTCAGTGACCAAGTTAACCGAACTTTCTTAACACTGGCTTTTGGATTGTCAGAGTTGCAGACCTCATTGCCACTCCTACTTTTACCCTTTTCTCCAGGACACCCCGTATTACTACGAACGTCCACTTCCATTGGAAAAAACCATCGTATGGTTATATACGAACTCGAAGGACTTCGAGGATGGTTTCTGGTTCTGGAGAAAACGAATAGGATTATTCAGTTGTCTTTTCCTTTTACCTTCTCTCAGGTTGCGAGTACTCCTTGGTTTAGGAGATAGTACACCTATTGCGCAAATTGGATAGTCTTCTTCCAAACCTTAGGCTGGTGCCGACCGGTAGGGAATGAAGAGAACCAATTAGCATAACGATGGTGTGCAGAAGGTATTATGTTAAGACAAAGCAAGGGATTAGTAAGAGGGCAAAGTAAATTGTGACTGCTATTCACGATCAAACCAAGTATTTCTTCGCCAATCCTAAATCACCTTTGTATTTCTCCAGGACACTCCGTATCACTACGAAGATCCACAGTTTATTGGATACTCCATCGTATGGTTATATACGAACTTGAAAGGAACTTGTTCCAGTTCGGGGATGGATTCTGGTCCAGGAGAAATAGGAATACAGTTTATTCGGTTGTCTTTTATCTTCACCTTCTCTCGCATTGCGAGTGCTCCTAGGACTAGGACAGTACACCCATTATGCTTATTGGATAGTCTTCCTCCAAACCATAGGCTGGTGCCGAACGGTAGGGAAGGAAGAAAACCATTTGGCCTAAAGGGTGTGCAGAAGTAATGACTAAAGACATATAAAGGGATTTGGAGAGGTGGCAAAGAATTATACGGTTATAGTTGTGGATCTGGATAATGGTAGAGGCATTACTAGGAATACCAGGATACCCCATCGAAACATTTCAATGTTTCAGTTCAACTGTGTACTGTTAAAAGAAAACTGATTTCCCGATTAGACACTTGCTCCAGGGTATGTATTTACCAGGTTGGATTCTCACATCTGTATGGTTTTACAGATGATGAGTGGGAGTAAGTTATTGGGAATTAGGTGACCATCCTCATTATATCGGGATTCGTTGTAATTGGTGATATTTGAGGAAGCCACCTGGGTTGTTTGCCGGTCGGCAAATATTTGGTTTTGAATATCCGCTGTTGTGCACCAATTTCAAATTGATGTATCTGTACGTCTATTTTCATAGAGTGAGATATACCTTTTGATATTATGTCGATGACATTTACCTATATCAGTGGATGGTTAGGTAAGGAGCATTAAACAGCGGTGTAATTCTTCTTAACCATAAGTACAGTTTTCAACCTACGACGCACAGTGAAAGAGTTGTTAGACTCAGCGGACTTATACAAAGTATTCTATGTTGTCCAGTGTCCATTAGGACAGAGGGGTTGGTCCTCATACTATATTCTGTTTACTTTTAACTTCTCTAGTTCTTAGACATGTGTTTCGTAGGAACACAGGGTCTAAGTTTTGAGGAGTTATAGGTATTTGAATAGAGTAGAGAACCAGGTGTAGCAAATATCGGGATTCTTCAAAGTGATCGAAGATGTAGATACTTGTGTATGATATTCGGTTGATAGTAAAGATTAAGAGAACTTGCTTCTCTTTCAGGTTACTCATAATTGGAAGCATTCATAAGTTGAGTAACGCTGATCGGCCTCTCTCCATTTACTTGACATGCGCTGGAGATAGCTGCATGATTTGAATCTGGTTCAATTAAATCTGTGCCTCTGGTTCTATATTGGATATAGAACAGTTCATATCTTAACGATCTTAAGGTACGGGGAGTTGTCCGGCTTATGCTTAAAACCAGACACTGGACAACTCAAGGCACGTTTCTGTAATGGCTGTTTGTGGGTTGACCCAGGCTATGATGAGGGTTGACTTTCTACCATCTGGCAGATCAATAGAAATATTGTTCTAGACTCGCCACAGTTTTATTAATAATGGATTTTTTCAAAAACAGTAGTGGGAGTATGTAGAACTGGAAGTGATTCCAGAGCCGCAAACGATTACTGAAGATTTGATAAGGAACCTAAAGATTCAATCTGGTTTGACATTCCTTTGGCCATTCCACAGATACGGTGGGTAACTTCAGGCACCCGAGAGGTACTCCGGCAGCCTCAAGGACGGTGACAGGGAAGTTCTTGTTTACCCACACTTGCCATTGTTGTTGTTCCAGGCTGCGAGACCCGGCAGGAGGATGAGTATAGCGTCGTTCTAAACTAGCTTTAGAAGTGCACGTCTATATGACTCTGCCAGAGGGTTGTCGTAGTCAGCGGGAGCAGCGGAAGCATTGGTGGACATCAGGCTTATGTCTATTTATAGACTAAAGCAAATATAGCGGAGATAGATCATCTATTTCTGACACGACAGTCATAGGTTTGACGTCATCAGAATAGGGGATGGATCTGTTGAGAAGGTAGTAGGGTGTGATGTCATGGTATTTGGATGATATACACAGAGTAGGAAGTGATATTCCTATACTACGATCGGTTATACTTTGGTTGTCACACAGTAGTTTCTCCACACAGGACTTGGACATAATATCTGACATACTGGTTACTAGATCTATGGTTTTAGATCTAGATTTGGGTGGTTTCCCAATCTGGGTACTTAGACAGCATTCTAAAAGTATTTAGAATGGACGACTCCTGGCATGGTAGTGTACCTGCAGGTGATGGAGTCACCCTCTCTAAAGGTGTCTTACAGACTAAAGGGGAGAGGGATACGCATGATTGACAGATCACTTGCTTAGGCAATTGAGTCAATCATAAAATGTCAAGTGCCACACCAGATGTTGTTCTTGCAGTAGATGCAATAAGTTGATATTAATCCAATCCTGGAGAAACAGTCGGAAGCAGTTTTAGAACATAAGTTAATGTTCTAGGGATGTGATAACGACAGCCTCTTTTAGGAGACGGTTATCATTCCAGGCTTCCAAGGTGACATGGATGCAGAGTGGCTGTCAGAGTTGTTGTTTTCCCTCTTACGAGGGGCAGTATTTTGGACAGGTGGTCCAGGTGGATACTGAGGGAAGGCATGGCGCAGGATACTGATTAAGTTCAGTTATCGATACAGTCTAAGAAGTTTGGATTTGGAGTTCATTTATGAGCTAGGTCCCATCAGATATCCAGACATTCTAAGACAGGTATTGCACATTTCGAGAGTTGGTTTTCTCCGCGAACTTGAGATATAGAGAGACATAGAAAGAAACATAACAGCGGATCCACTCAATGAGGCTATTCCTCGAACGCAATAGTTTCGCAAACGGGTTTTGTGAGACTGACTAGTAGAGGAGTTGGGTGTTCGGTATCACACGGGCTGTGAGTATGCGGCATCACAATAATTAGCCTTGAGTGCAAGTGGGAGATTGTTGGAGATAGTGCCCTCAGAGTCAATTATTGGCACAGGTACGTGATTGCAATGATTGAGGGAGGACCTATCCTGGTAGGACAGTCTTACTCGAGATGATAGTATTGTAAGTCGATGTAGTACACCCCAGTACTTATGGGGAGGCAGAATTTTCAAAAACGATCAAGTTTAAAGAACAAACATCGACTAACCGCTTGAATCGAAGCTAAACAAATAATAACTGAACACATAGCTATACTAAACTATAGTGTTAAGGGATTATACCTAATGAAACCGGTCCTTCGTCTTTACGATCTCCTTGTTCTCCTCGGCCTTCTCTAGGTAGTAGACGATCCACCCGAGAGCGAAACTCCAAGCTAAACCTCTAAACTTGAGGCAACTAACCTTCTTGGATTGCTAATCAAAGAAGTTAGGATGAGATAGAGTGATGGTTATGGATTGTTTAGTCTAACTAATCCTTTGATCTCAACTCATGAGGTGTAAGGATTAGGGTTTGAAGATGAGAGCTTGAGGAGAGAGAATGTGAGATAAGATAATGAGATGAGAGAGAGTGTATCATAATATATTATGAAGCATTTTCTAATAATGAGAAAAGAATAAAGAGTGATGATAAATCATGCTTCATAAAATATCTAGTGGTGATTCATTAGGATGAGTCATTAAGCAATAAATGTGCATTAATGAAATGAATGAATCACCACCATGACTCATAACCTCATCCAAAGTAACCTCCTTAGTCACATCTTCTAGAAGCTTCTCGTACAATTACGAGAACGCCCCTCCAATCCGCAAAAATACGGAAAAACTTTAGACTGTAAAAATCCAATAACCGGATACCAGTAACTGGCTTAAACCGAAGCCGACTGGTAAAAACTGTCCGAAAGTCGTACGTGCGTAAACGCACGTATGCGTCCGAACCCTTTGTCGCAAAACCATGCAACCTCTATATCGTTTCGCCTGGAGTAGGAAACTCTCTGTGTGGGACTCTAGAGACTCGACTACTAAGCTGGCAGTGGGTTTAACCACAGACCGCAAGCGGCACTAGCTGTACGTAACGGTCCCCAGGTAGTTGTCGATAAGAAGGCCGATGAGAAAACCCATCCGAACTCCTACTGAGTCTGATGTGACAATCTCCATACAGTCCGGTCCGTTCGTCCAAGACTATCGCATATCGGGCCTAGGGGGGCGGCAAGCGTCAGTCCCCTAATAGCGGTATAAGTCGTGTCAGAGGGAAGCCCATTACACCCTGAGAAACTACTGGAACCTACCAGCAAATCTCGCTTGCCCTGGCCAGGGACTTTGCGTAATGGCTCTCTGACACAGCACGATATCTACTCCCAATACCGGGAGGGACGAATCCTGTCTAACCGCCACTGCCTCCAAGTGCTCGGGACTGCACCCAACTGCTACCTGTTTGCACGACTCCTTTGAGCCGTGGTAGGGTAGCAATCTAAGAACAGTGGGACACACTCGAGGCGAAGTAGCAGTGTCAAGTCTGCGGACTACGCTGTACTCATGTCACCTGGGAACTGTTCACTGACGACTGGTATCAAACCAACCAACAGTTCCCTGTGAGTCCTGTCCGGTGTACCCGTAACCTAACGAGCACCTGTATACTATCTCCAGTACGACGTACTGACGGCTGTGGGACAGACCATCTCCCTAACTGGGATGAGAAGCGTACACACTAGTCTACTCCGGAGTATCGATGCTCTGTCTCGATAATCCAACGACCAGGGACCTGAATAAGGATGTGCTTGTAAACTACCCAGCCCCCACTAGTGTGACTGCCATCACAACGCTGGTAGACAAGCAAGATCCTAAGAGCTCTATCAATACGTACACTCACATATTAAGATAGAAAAACCAAGTAGCATACTACTATGTTTAGCAAGACTGTTATATACATGTGAATATCCCAAGCTTCCATTAAGTAATATACAAGCTAGTATGATACAGTAATGGCCTTCTAGGGCATAAACACTAACAATCTCCCACTTGCACTAGGGCCATGTACTGGCATATCGTAGACCAATGATCTCGAGCAGCCTCTCGAACTGAATCTGAGGAAGGGCCTTCGTGAATGGATCAGCAATGTTCTCTTCTGAAGCAACTCTCCGAACCTCGATCTCCTGACGATCAATGATCTCCCTGATCAGGTGATACCGCCTCAAGATGTGTCTGGACTTCTGATGGGACCTTGGTTCCTTCGCTAAAGCTATAGCTCCGTTGTTGTCGCAATACAGAGGTATTGGATCAACTATGGTAGGAACCACCTGAAGTTCTGTTAGGAACTTCTTCATCCAGACTGCTTCTTTTGCGGCATCGCAAGCAGCTATATACTCCGCTTCCATCGTCGAGTCAGCAACGGTGTCCTGCTTGGAGCTCCTCCAGCACACCGCCCCTCCATTGAGGGTAAAGACATAACCCGACATGGACTTGGAATCGTCCTTATCACTCTGGAAGCCGGAATCAGCAAAGGCCTCCAACCTGAGGTCTTTTCCGCCGTAAACCAAGAACATCTCCTTAGTCCTCCTCAGGTACTTGAGAATGTTCTTTACTGCTATCCAGTGTTTCTCCCCTGGGTCTGACTGATACCGGCTTACCACGCTCAGTGCGTAAGCTATATCTGGTCTGGTACATAACATCGCATACATTATACAGCCTACCGCAGAAGCGTAGGGTATAATTGACATGCGTTCCCTTTCCAAATCAGTCTTGGGAGACATCTCTTTGGAGAGGGTGATTCCGTGACAAGCCGGTAGATTACCGCGCTTAGAATCTTCCATACTGAATCTTTTCAGTACAGTGTCGATATACCTGGACTGCGAAAGTCCCAACATCCTCTTGGATCTATCACGATAGATCCGGATCCCCAGAATGTAAGAAGCATCACCCAGGTCTTTCATGGAGAACCTGTGTGACAAGAATCCTTTGACAGATTGTAGCATAGGAATGTCATTTCCTATCAATAGAATGTCATCCACGTACAAGACGAGGAATACGACACTTCTGGCCACAACTTTACTATATATGCACGGTTCATCTGGATTTTTGATAAAGTCATATTCTTTGACTGTCTCATCAAAATAGATGTTCCAACTCCGCGATGCCTGCTTTAGTCCGTAAATGGACTTAAGCAGCTTGCATACTTTCCCGCTGCTCCCACTCTGATTGAAACCCTCTGGCTGATCCATATAGACGCTCTCTTCTAAATTTCCATTCAGAAAAGCCGTCTTTACGTCCATCTGCCAGATTTCATAATCATGGAAGGCAGCAATAGCAAGAAGGACCCGAATGGATTTGAGCATAGTCACTGGAGAAAAAGTTTCGTCATAGTCCAAACCAGGTCTTTGACGAAAACCCTTTGCAACAAGTCTAGCCTTATAGGTTTCCACCTGTCCATCTACACCAATCTTTTTCTTGAAGATCCATTTGCATCCTATGGGTTTTACCCCATCTGGAGCAAAGTCCAAAGTCCATACTTTGTTGGTGTACATGGACTCCATTTCGGTTCGCATTGCATCTAGCCATCGTACCGAGTCGCCGCTCTGGATGGCCTGCTGGAAGTCAGTAGGTTCATCATCATCTATGATGCAATCCTCTCTATCCCCGTCTATGAGAAAACCGTAGTATCTCTCAGGCGGATGAGACGGCCTACTACTCCTGCGGAGGGGTGCGGGAATGTTCTGTTCTTCTTGAACCTCTGGTTCTACCAAACTTTCAGTAGCAGTTTGTGGTTCTGGAATTTCTTCCAGTTCTATTTCGCTCCCACTTGATTCCTTTTCTAAAAACTGATGTTCTAGAAAATGGGCATTACGAGAAACAAATACCTTTTGTTCCTCTGCGTAATAGAATAGATATCCCCTGGAGTGCTTTGGATATCCCACAAACAAACACTTTACTGATCGTGCCTCGAGCTTGTCCACATGCTGCTTTTTAACAAAAGCTGGACATCCCCAAATCTTTATATACTGTAGATGGGGTTTCTTCCCGCTCCACATCTGATATGGAGTGGTAGGCACAGTCTTGGTAGGTACCATGTTCAAAAGATATGCCGCTGATTCTAGCGCATGACCCCAGAAAAATCGCGGTAACTCAGCATTACTCATCATGGATCGTACCATATCTAATAGGGTTCGATTCCGTCTCTCCGATACGCCGTTATGCTGTGGAGTGTACGGAGGAGTAAGCTGAGAGAGAATTCCTTTCTCTTTTAGGTAACCTAGGAACTCGGCACTCAAGTATTCACCACCTCGATCAGATCTAAGTGTCTTTATACTTTTGCCGGTTTGGTTTTCTACTTCATTCTTATACTCTTGGAATTTCTCAAAAGCCTCGGATTTATGTTTCATCAGATAAATGAATCCGTATCTTGAGTAATCATCCGTGAAAGTAATGAAATAGGAAAAACCACCTCTTGCATGTGTAGACATTGGACCGCATACATCGCTGTGTATGAGTCCTAAGAGCTCGCTCGCTCTTACTCCTTGTCCAGTGAATGGAGTCTTTGTCATCTTTCCTTTGAGACAGGATTGACAAGTGTCATAAGATTGATATTCGAACGAGTCCAAATATCCTTCTCTATGCAACTTAGTCAACCTTCTCTCATTGATGTGACCCAGTCTACAATGCCATAAGAAAGCTTTATTCAAATCTGGAGACTTTCTTTTTAGTGTGTTCTGGACATTGAAAATTTGGAGTTGGTTTAAAACATATATGCCGTTATTTAGAGTACCGGACCCAATCAAACCATGATTAAGGTGGATGTTGACAACATCTCTTACAAACGTGAAATCATAACCTTTATTTGATAACAAGGAAACTGATATGATATTACACGTTAAGCTGGGTACAAAATAACAGTTATGTAAAACCAAAATGTGTCCACTCGTCAATCCTAGGTGATAATCCCCGACGGACGCAGCTCCCACGCTAGCTCCGTTAGCAACCTTGAGGATCATATCACCTTCCTTCAGCACTCTACGGTTTCTCAGTGCCTGCAATGAATTGCAAATATGAGATCCTGATCCGGTATCCAATACCTAGGAAGTAGAGTTGATCGACAGACAATTCTCAATTACAAACACACCTGAAGTCGAAGCCACAGCTTGCTTCGGTTCCTGGTTCTTGGCGTTCCACGCCTTGCAATCCTTCTTCCAGTGCCCTTTCCTGTGACAATGGAAGCACTCATCCTGACCAACTATCGGTACTGCTTTCTTTTTCTTTCCCTTCCCTCCCACCTTACTAACACCTCCTCTAGGTCTGGGTGCGGCCTTCTTCTTCCTTCCTTTGGCCCTAGCCTTGGACCCGGAAGAAGATGAACCGCCAACAAACATAGCGGGTGTTTCCCTTGCCTTCTGCAAGGTGCCCTCCGCACTCCTTAACATGTTCAGGAGTTCCGCAAGTTCAACTTCTTTTCCTTGAAGATTGAAGTTGAGGATAAACTGGGCGTAGGTGGGAGGAAGGGACTGGAGAACAAGGTCTGTATAGAGCTCATTATCTAAAGTCGTCCCAAGGTCTGCGAGCTCTTCTATATAGCCAATCATCTGTAGGACATGTTCACCTACCGATGACCCGACAGCCAACCTCGCTCGAAACAATTTCTTAGAGGTCTCGTATCTTGCTATACGAGATTGCTCTCCATAAAGTTCCTTTGTATGGAGAAATATGCTATCTAAGGACATATCCTCGTGCCTCCTCTGATGTTCATTGTTCATCGAGGCAAGCACGATGCACTTGGCTCTCGCGCAATCTGAATCCCAGGTTTTGCGGATTTCCTTATCCGCATTGCTGGATTTGGGACCAGGGACAGCAGGTGCCGTAGCGGTGAGGACGTACCCCAGTTTGTCATAGGTCAAAGCCATTTTGACATTCCGCAGCCAATCTTTATAGTTTGGCCCTGTCAGTATATTTTTCTCTAAAAGTAACTTAAGTCCAGTCATTTTCAGGGTCGCTGCAATTAGGAGAGAGAGAAGAAAACTCTTTAGCATGATGCTCTTGAAAGTTTAGAGTGGTTTTTAGTTTATCTAAACTGGATGGCTCCCACTGTTTCTCGAATCCTTCCTCAAACCATAAAAGAAGAATTAGCCAAGACTATTCTCACCGTACAATACTTGCTTAACCGTTCAGCCAGGCCGGTGTCGATACTTCGAGGGAGGTTTTCCAATGCTTTCGCGAAGTT
This sequence comes from Agapanthus africanus, assembly GCA_030015575.1. Lineage (NCBI taxonomy): Eukaryota > Viridiplantae > Streptophyta > Magnoliopsida > Asparagales > Amaryllidaceae > Agapanthus > Agapanthus africanus. The sequence continues at coordinate 638,094,131 of CM057339.1, read as the reverse complement.
CCTTAATTAAATAACCTATTTTCTCTGGGGGCGTAACCCCGCTGACACTTTTCTGGACACCTACTAGGTTTATAGCATTGATCGTTAAGTGACGAATATCCTGATAAGTAGCATATACTCACAGTAGGATCGGGATCCAAATATCATCGTATGATAATGTTGAAGGAATGCTACCAACATTCATCAAACTCCAAATGGTATGCATCTCTTTGCAAATTTCAGTTTCTTTAGAAATTCCCGATATAAGTTTTTGCCCTATGCTCTTATGACCTTGGCGTTAGGTCAAAATGTCATAAGTCACATGTCAAGTTCTACCCATCATTATCTTGTCAATTTGAACCCATCCGTATATATCCTTGACGTTCGGCCAAAATGATAATACGACTGTCCCAAACTAACTCATCTATCTATGCAACAAATGAATATCCAGCAGCTACCAAACACTATGCCTTGGCGTTAGGTCAAAATACATAGCTTGAATACTACTGAATACCCAGATGAAATGACGGAGGGCTACGAATGGTTTTGGCGAAACCGTGAACGTAGTGAACTTGATATAACCGAAGGAACCTGATAGCTTTTAAAAGGAGTGGTTAAATCTCCGCATTTAAAAATATCTGTTTTTAAAAATAACCGAGTGGTTTCTTTTAAATTGTTCCAACGATTTAAACTTTGGTTTGTTTTACTTTGCATTATAGATAATGCGTCCCATCATTAACCTATCATTGCAGAAAACAACGAAAATACAACGTCCTCTTATGCCATTCGCATTCGCCACGGGGTCCCGTCATCACCCGTTAGGTTACTTAACTAACGACAGAGCGGGGGCTGGGCTAGCGCGGGTGTAAAACATAAGTGGCGTCTAAATAGCTATCATAAATATAGATATTTTACATTCGTCTGACGCAATGATATTCATTCCAGAACACAGATAAACAATATTGGATTTGCAAGCAATCTGTATTTCTTTTGAGCCTGCAAGAAAAGACAGATTACACAGTTGTGATGAATAGCCGTTACCCCACCCTCGACCCCTACGGGTACGGCAAACTACCCACCCGGCAGTCTGTGTACCCCACCTTGGGTCAGTCCTAGGAGCAAAAACAGTAAAATGAAATAATACAACGGTGGCTACGACCGCAACCTGGAAGTGCCCCGCAAAAATAATATTACAACAAATTACATTTACAACAAATGAATTAAACAAAAACCCATTGCTAACCCCGGCTATACATCACAACAGTCCAATACAGTTTATATGCACAAACAGATATAACCATTTCAGAAATGTGCAACCCCCTGCCAACCGACATACTAGCAGTTGGGGGAGGTTTACGAACACATTAAACAATCACATATATAATCCAATATGCAAATACTGTACAATTTCGATCGACTAAACAACATCAATATTGCTCCAAAATCTGCTCTGTTAAACAGTAACCTGAGCAAATATTAAATATTCCAGAAAACCCCAAATTATACAGAGAAGCAACAGAAGAAAAATCGGCCACTGACTCGCCAACTCGGCGGCGGAAGCGCGGCGACTCAGTAGGCTGAGGCCGCGCTTCCGCGGCGAGTTCGACGATTCAGTTGACTGTTTTTCTTGGGCATTCTACTGGTGTCATGTCAAGCTATCTGAACTCACCAGAAAAATTTTTGGACATCATTTTAACTTCGACAGAAACTTGCATTTTTTAGGGTTTTCCGGCTTCGTTTTTCCGTTCGAAAATCGTACAAATTTGTGATTAAGTTATTTAGTGTTTAGCGAGGCTCTGATACCACTGTAAGTCGATGTAGTACACCCCAGTACTTATGGGGAGGCAGAATTTTCAAAAACGATCAAGTTTAAAGAACAAACATCGACTAACCGCTTGAATCGAAGCTAAACAAATAATAACCGAACACATAGCTATACTAAACTATAGTGTTAAGGGATTATACCTAATGAAACCGGTCCTTCGTCTTTACGATCTCCTTGTTCTCCTCGGCCTTCTCTAGGTAGTAGACGATCCACCCGAGAGCGAAACTCCAAGCTAAACCTCTAAACTTGAGGCAACTAACCTTCTTGGATTGCTAATCAAAGAAGTTAGGATGAGATAGAGTGATGGTTATGGATTGTTTAGTCTAACTAATCCTTTGATCTCAACTCATGAGGTGTAAGGATTAGGGTTTGAAGATGAGAGCTTGAGGAGAGAGAATGTGAGATAAGATAATGAGATGAGAGAGAGTGTATCATAATATATTATGAAGCATTTTCTAATAATGAGAAAAGAATAAAGAGTGATGATAAATCATGCTTCATAAAATATCTAGTGGTGATTCATTAGCATGAGTCATTAAGCAATAAATGTGCATTAATGAAATGAATGAATCACCACCATGACTCATAACCTCATCCAAAGTAACCTCCTTAGTCACATCTTCTAGAAGCTTCTCGTACAATTACGAGAACGCCCCTCCAATCCGCAAAAATACGGAAAAACTTTAGACTGTAAAAATCCAATAACCGGATACCAGTAACTGGCTTAAACCAAAGCTGACTGGTAAAAACTGTCCGAAAGTCGTACGTGCGTAAACGCACGTATGTGTCCGAACCCTTTGTCGCAAAACCATGCAACCTCTATATCGTTTCGCCTGGAGTAGGAAACTCTCTGTGTGGGACTCTAGAGACTCGACTACTACGCTGGCAGTGGGTTTAACCACAGACCGCAAGCGGCACTAGCTGTACGTAACGGTCCCCAGGTAGTTGTCGATAAGAAGGCCGATGAGAAAACCCATCCGAACTCCTACTGAGTCTGATGTGACAATCTCCATACAGTCCGGTCCGTTCGTCCAAGACTATCGCATATCGGGCCTAGGGGGGCGGCAAGCGTCAGTCCCCTAATAGCGGTATAAGTCGTGTCAGAGGGAAGCCCATTACACCCTGAGAAACTACTGGAACCTACCAGCAAATCTCGCTTGCCCTGGCCAGGGACTTTGCGTAATGGCTATCTGACACAGCACGATATCTACTCCCAATACCGGGAGGGACGAATCCTGTCTAACCGCCACTGCCTCCAAGTGCTCGGGACTGCACCCAACTGCTACCTGTTTGCACGACTCCTTTGAGCCGTGGTAGGGTAGCAATCTAAGAACAGTGGGACACACTCGAGGCGAAGTAGCAGTGTCAAGTCTGCGGACTACGCTGTACTCATGTCACCTGGGAACTGTTCATTGACGACTGGTATCAAACCAACCAACAGTTCCCTGTGAGTCCTGTCCGGTGTACCCGTAACCTAACGAGCACCTGTATACTATCTCCAGTACGACGTACTGACGGCTGTGGGACAGACCATCTCCCCAACTGGGATGAGAAGCGTACACACTAGTCTACTCCGGAGTATCGATGCTCTGTCTCGATAATCCAACGACCAGGGACCTGAATAAGGATGTGCTTGTAGACTACCCAGCCCCCACTAGTGTGACTGCCATCACAACGCTGGTAGACAAGCAAGATCCTAAGAGCTCTATCAATACGTACACTCACATATTAAGATAGAAAAACCAAGTAGCATACTACTATGTTTAGAAAGACTGTTATATACATGTGAATATCCCAAGCTTCCATTAAGTAATATACAAGCTAGTATGATACAGTAATGGCCTTCTAGGGCATAAACACTAACAAGTAAGCTATCTGGTTTATCTTTATCATCGTGTACTGCTTTAGGTGACCTGACATGTCGCTATTACACGTTGATAGAGCCCCTAGTATTCTTGCTTGACTACCAGCAGTATGATGGCGATCATATACGTGGGAGCTGGTAGTCTATAAGCGCATCCTTAAAAGGTCCCTAGTCGTAGGAGTTTCGATACAGGGCATCGATACTCCATTAGTAGACTAGTGTATACAGTCGAGACCCCGACGAGGGGCGGTGGCCGGTCTCACAAGCCACTGGTGTCGGTTGGTTCACCTAAGATGTATACAGGTGCTCATTGGGTTATGAGTACACCGGACAGGACTCGCCGGGAACCTACTAGTTGGTCTTATACCTGACGTCAGATAGCAGTTCCCTGGTGACATGTGTACAGGTTAGTTCATCGACCTGGGGATCGTCATTTGTCTCGTGTGAGTTCCCGCTGTACTTTGATTACTACCCTACCACGGCTCAAAGGAGTCGTGCAAATAGTTTTAGTTGGGTACAGTCCCGAGCCACATGGAGGCACTGAGCGGATCTTCAGGGGTTCGTCTTTCCAGGTATTGGGGGTGAGGTCGCGCTGTGTCTAGGAGTGCCATTACGCAAAGCCCTCGGCCGAGGCAGGAGATTTACTGGTAGGTATTCCGGTAGTATCTCAGGGCGTTCTGGGCTACACTCCGACACGACTTGTACCGCTTTTGGGGGTCTGACTTTTACCAACCCCCTAGGCCCGACATGCGATACTCATAGACGAACGGACCGGACTGTACGGATATTGTCACTGACAGGGTCAGTAGGGTGTCAGGATGAGTTCGCTCATCGACGTCCCTTTTGGTCAATAGCTGGTGGCCCGTCACGTATTGGCTAATACCTCTGACGTGCTAATGGTTAAATCCACAGCCATAGTATTGACGAGTCTTTAGAGTCCACCACACTTTCAGTTACTCAAGCTTTCGGGCGAAACGCTGTAGAGGCCGTATGGAGATATGGCAGGGTCCGATCAGATACGTGCGGTATTGCACGGATCATGATCGGACAGTTTTTTACTAGTGGCCGTATAGTTATATGGCAGGGTTCGATCTGATACATGCGGTATTGCACGGATCAGGATCGAGCGGATATTACTAGCCGGCTTTGGCTTAAGCCGGTCCTAGTTTAGTACAGTGTAGATTTTGTCTCATTGCATTTGTATCCGGTCGGAATACAGATGCGGGTGTGTATGCACAGTATCGGGGTTTTCCTGTAATTTATTACGGGACCAGTTTTCTGGAGTTGCCAGTTTGCATTCCGTTCCGGCCGGTTTTCCATTGTTCTTTCCCGGCCGGACTTTTCTGATGGAGGGGGTTATTTGCAAGTTTGCAAATAACATTTTGTGGAGGGTTTATTTGTGAGATGATTAATTATGATGGCATCTTTTCTTTTCCACCATCATTTGATTCTCTTTACATCACTTAAAGGTGATTAGAGTTTGATATGAGTTTTGTTATCATGATGTTTGGCTATGGTCACCACTTGCTTTTACTACCATTACCTTCCTTCTAAGGTTGTGGTTTTGTATTCCCTCCTCTACCATTCTCATTTTGATATGGTAGAACACACTTGAGAGAAGAAGAAGAGAGAGTTTCATTTTGAGCTTGAGGGATTTTTCTTGATCTCATTTCATGCTAGGAAAAATGTAAGCACCATTTTTCCTTATCTTGTTTCCTCCATCAAGGCAACATAACCCCAAAGAGACAAGAATCATCCACACTACATTCTACAGCACACCTTGGGCACGTAGACTAGCCAGCTTCGTGCCCGAGTTGCCTCGGTATTGAGGTGGGAGCCCGTAAAAGATACATACGATGTGGTGCCCTTCCGGCGAGGAGGCGACGATATGGAGACAAGACTTTCCGCGGGAGATCGGGACGATGACGAGAAGACCGGAGGACTCGGATCACTCGGTATACTTCTCTTCCCATCTCTTGTTAGCTAGCATTAGGTTAATGGTCACGATCCGGGTATATTGTCCGCGGTAGCGCCAGTTTAAAAGTTAAGAAAATTTTGATTCCGCATTTTGGCCTCGGATAGACGGCCGGGGCGCTGCCGTGGCGCAACAATATAGCAAGGTCCGATCAGATACGTGCGGTATTGCACGGATCAGGATCGGACAGTTTGTACTAAAGGCCATATGGGTATATGACAGGGTTCGATCAGATACGTGCGTTATTGCATGGATCAGGATCGAACGGATATTACTAGCCAGCTTTGGTTTAAGCCGGATCCTAGTATAGTACAGTGTAGATTTTGTCTCATTGCATTTGTATTTCGGTCGGAATACAGATGCGGGTGTGTATACACAGTAGCGGGGTTTTCCTGTAATTTATTACGGGACCAGTTTTTCTGGAGTTGCCAGTTTGCTTTCCGTTTCGGCCAATTTTCTTTTGTATCGTTCATTGGCCGAAGAATGGTGGAGGAGGGCTTATTTGCATTTGTGCAAATAAGCATTAGTGGAGGGGTTCTTTGCATTTTGTTGCTTCATGATAGCTCTTGTTGACCTTGACTTGTTCACTTCATCATTGCTTGACTTTTGGAGTCATCATGTTTGATGATGGTTGTGGTTGAGTGTGGATGTGTTTGTGATCATGTTCTTTCATGATTTCTTTTGATTCCCTCTTGCATTATTGTGTGGCCTCTCTCATTTTTGATACACACTCTCATTCTCACTCTCCCCTCACTTGGCATGGCCGGCCACTTCCTCAAGTGGGCTGTCCCAATTTTTTGTGGAGGGATTTCATCTCTTTTGGCTTGTTAAAAATCCCAAAGCTCCACAAAAATTCCACAACTCATCCCTCCACCAAATGGCAACCTCCATAAACCCCAAATGAGACATATAGATCTTCACTATATTCTACAGCAAATCTTGGGCACGTCGACTCGCCAGCTCCATGCCCGAATTGCCTCGGTATAGAGGCGGGAGCCCGTAAAAGAAGCAGGCGACGTGGTGCCTTTCCGGCGACGAGGTGGACACCGGAGATTCCGCGGGATATCGGGACGACGACGAGAAGACTGGAGGACTCGGATCACTCGGTATATCTCTCTTCCCCATCTTGTAGATAGCTAGGACTAGTTAATGGCACGATCCGGGTTTGAGTGCGCGGTGGTGCCGGTCAAGAAAAATTAAAGTTAATCATCGCTTCCGCATTTGGCCTCGGGATGGAGGCCGGGGCGCCGCCGTGCACTTACAGTGGTATCAGAGCCTCGCCATTAACATAGTCTAGCTTGGTCTAATGTGTTTTACATTTCCGATCGAACAAAAAATCCCAAAACCCGCGTTTTCATCCATATCAGTTTCTGTCGAAATTTTTTTGTCTCCAAAATTTTTTCAGGTCGTCTCAGAATGATGTGCAGGGAATTATAAGAATTCTGTAGAAATTTGATCACGTGATCGCTCCATACGACCGCGGAACCGCGGCCAAAACCATGCTTGGGCCGTGGTTCCGCCGCAGTATATGCAGATCAGTGTGCCAACTTTTTACAGAGAGCTCCTGAGTTGAAAATGTGGTTTCTGGAATGTTATTTTTGGGCCCAGAATTTCTTGATGTGCTACAGTAGTACTTGGGGCCCACTTGGTAAATTTTGATCGATCGGATATTTTAAACACATTTTTTCACAGTATTTACATTATATCTGCGACCGTGAATGTCACTTATCGGTAAATCCTGTCTAACTGCTATAGCCCGGTTAGACGGATTTGCGAACGTGACTTTCACGTTGATGTTCTGTGTTATGCTGTGATGTTGAGGATCGGTCGTGGGGGAGAGCCTGGATGCAATGCTAGTACAGTTTTGTTGTATTATGTACATTTGATATTGCGGGGCGAGCGTCCGACATGTGGACTGCCGTCACTGCCTGATTGTATTATTATTTTGGGGTACGACCAGGTTGCGGTCGATGTACCCATTGTATGTATATCTTACTTTCTGTACTAGGATTACCCCAAGGTGGGGTGCATGGATAGCCGGGTTCCAGAGGGCAACGGGCCCGCATCTCATTGCATTGAGACGGAGGGGGCCTCACTCTAGGATTGGCGGGCTATTCGCCGCACTCGTAGGGGCTACAGGTTGACCCAGGAGGGGTGCCCAAGTTACCGGATTCCGAGAAGTGCCGGGTGGTCCATTCACGTTGCTGAAGGGGGCTGCCTCGCTTCAGTTTTTGGCGGGTAACTTGCCGCGCCCGTAGGGGTCTAGGATTTCATTGCACAGGCTATCCACACGACCAGGGGAACGTCGGGTTTCAGTAGTGGCTCTGTGAAACCCGGGGATCCCAGATATCTATATTGTTCTGTGATGCTGTACATTTCTGTGATGTTGCATTTTTATCATGCCTTGAGCGAAATATAATATATTGGTATATATATTAGTAGATGTTGTATATGTTTTGCATCCGCGCTAGTCCAGTCCCTGCTCTGTCGTTAGTTAGCTAACCTAACGGGTAATGACGGGACCCAGTGGCGAATGCGGATGGCATATACGTATGTCATATTATTTTCGTTCTTTGTGGTGTGATCAATTGATGGGACTGCGTTGATTTGAATCAATGCAAGTTAAAAACAAACCTAATCTGATGTTGTTGGAACACTTTTCAAAAAGCTGTTATTGCAAGGACGTTCTCTTTTGTTTTGCATCGTGGTATTCAGTTGGAATATCCTGCTCCTCAGTCGACGAGGCAAGGGCCGAGATCCCTTCACCGGGAGTGACCCCTTGGACAGAAGTTTGTGTCAGGGCAATAACTTCACTATAGCCGATTACTTTTGCTTTGCATCGTGGTATTCAGTTGGAATATCCTGCACCTCATTCTACGGGGAAAGAGCCGAGATCCCTTCACCGGGAGTGACCTCTTTAGCAACGGTTTTTGTCACTATATTTTTAAAAGCTATCCGTTCCTTCAACGATATCAAGTTCATTACGTTAAAGGTTTTCGCCAGAAACCATTCGTAGCCCTCCGTCGTTTCATATTGGTAGTCAATAGTATTCAAGCTGTGTTTGTTGGCCAAAGTCAAGGCACAGTGTTTGGTAGCTGTTGGTTATTCATATGCAGTATAGATAGATGCGTTGGTTTGGGACAGTCGTACTGCCATTTTGGCCAAAGTCAAGGGTAGGTACGGGTGGGTTCAAATTAACCTGGAGAATGACGGGTAGAACTTGACATGTGACTTATGATATGTTGGCCAAAGTCAAGGTCATAAGAGCATGGGGCAGAAATCACATCGGGAGTTTCTAAAGAAACTGAAACTTGCCAGATATGCGCATACCTTCTGGAGTGTGACACCATGAGAGGATTCCGTCACGTTATCATGCGATGATAGTTGGATCCCGATTCCCACTGATGAGTTAGTTTACTCCTCGGGTGATCCCGACTAATTCTTCTTTCAGGTTTGGAGGAGAATTTGACGGTACAGTGGGAGGTTTCCAGATTAGATAAATTGGTAACCATTCTGATCTAGGCTAGAGTGCACGCTGAGTGTTTCTTTTCTTTCTCTCTTCGGCAGCGACCATTGACCCGACCCTAAGACTATGACTCAGAGACCAAATTAACCGAACCTTCTTAAACACTGGCTTTTGGATTGTCAGAGTTGCAAACCTCATTGACACTCCTACTTTTACCCTTTTCTCCAGGACACCTCGTATTACTACGAACGTCCACTTCCATTGGACAAAACCATCGTTTGGTTAGATACAAACTCGAAGGAATTTATTCGAGGATGGTTTCCGGTTCTGGAGAAAACGGATAGGACTATTCAGTTGTCTTTTCCTTTTGCCTTCTCTCAAGTTGCGAGTACTTCTTGGTTTAGGAGATAGTACACCTATTACGCAAATTGGATAGTCTTTTTCCAAACCATAGGCAGGTGCCGACCGGTAGGGAATGAAGAAAACCAATTAGCCTAACGATGGTGTACAGAAGGTATTAAGTTAAGACAAAGCAAGGGATTAGTAAGAGGGCAAAGTAAACTGCGACTGCTATTCATGACCAAACCAAGTATTTCTTCGCCAATCCTTAAATAACCTTTGTATTTCTCCAGAACACTCCATATCACTACGAAGATCCACAGTTTATTGGATACTCCATCGTATGGTTATATACGAACTCGAAAGGAACATGTTCCAGTTCGGGGATGGATTCTGGTTCAGGAGAAATAGGAATAAGATTTATTCGGTTGTCTTTTATCTTCACCTTCTTTCGCATTGCGAGTGCTCCTAGGATTAGGACAGTACACCCATTATGCTTATTGGATAGTCTTCTTCCAAACCATAGGCTGGTGCCGAACGGTAGGGAATGAAGAAAACCATTTGGCCTAAAGGGGTGTACAGAAGGTTGTAAGTCCACGGTAGCGCCCCGGCCGTCAAACTGACGCCAAATGCGGAACAAAAACTTTTATAACTGGCGCTATCGTATACTAAAAACCCGGATCTGCCATTAACGCTAAACTAACAATCTACAAAGAGGGAAGAAAGGTTATACCGAACGATCCGAGTCCTTCGTTCTTTAACCATCATCCCACGCTCCGTTGCGGCTGCTCCGATCTCGTCGATCTCCGATCTCGTCGTCCTTCGTTATCGTCGTCCAAGTGGCACCACATCATCGGATCTTTAAACGGGCTCCCGCCTCTGACTCGAGGCAACTCGGTCGTCAAGTTTACTAAAAGAGATGACCAAGATTGATGTAGAGAATGAGTGGAATACTTTGTCTCGCTTCGTCCAAAACCATGGACGAACGGTTAATGAAGTTGCCGTGGGAATCGGGTGATGGAATGAAATGAGCTGTGAAATTCCATACACCCCAAAATCTATCATATCCTTTTAGCAAATGAAACATCAAGTGAGTGAGTGAGAGAGAGGAGGGGTCGGCCATATATATATGGAGAGGGAGGTGATCATAGGAGCAAATAGGGTGACCACAAGGATAAATATCATGAACAAATATCCTAAGGTTAAACAAGAAACATTAATGTTAAAGCATGAGTCATTAAAACCTAGTCATCATATAATAAATGCAAAGATGAGTCACCCGCCACCTCATCACCCTAGTCACCAATTCTAGAACCTTCTAGAAGCATGACTCACCATCATCCAAGAAAAGATAAATCCGTCTTTAACCGAATGTTAAAAGACGGCTGATAGAAAACTGGAAACTGGCAACTTCCAAAAGTGATCCCGAAACGAATTTCAGGATAACCCCGTAACTGTATAAATATACTCGCATTTGTATTACGACCGAATACAAATGCAACTGAGACAAAGATATTATATCTACTCTGTATAATACATGGATCCGGCTTAAACCAAAGCCCACCAGTATTATCTGCCCGAAAAATAACACGTGCGTAAACGCACGTGCATTTTCCGAACCATGCCATAAAACCATACGGCCTGTACAACGTTTCGCCCGAACTTGGGAAACTGTCTGTGGGGGACTCTAATGACTCGTCAGTACCCTGGCAGTGGGTTTAACCACAAGCCGTCAGCGGCACTAGCTATGCGTAACGGCTACCCATGGACTGACCTCAACGGAGGCTGATGAGCGAACTCATCCAGAAACCCTACTGAGCCTAACAGTGACAATGTATATACAGTCCGGTCCGTTCGTCTATGAGTATCGCATATCCGGCCTAGGGGGCTAGTAACGTCAGATCCCCAATAGCTGTATAAGTCGTGTCGGAGACAAGCCCTGAACACCCTGAGGTACTACTGGAGTACCTACCAGTAAATCTCACCTGCCTTGGCCAAGGACTTGGTGTAATGGCTTTCCTAGACAAAGCGCGACCTCCACCCCCAATACCGGGAGAGACGAATCCCCTGCCGATCCGCTCACGTGCCTCCATGTGGATCGGGACTGTACCCAAAAACTACCTGTTTGCACGACTCCTTTGAGCCGTGGTAGGGTAGAAATCAAAGCACAGTGGAAACTCACACGAGACAAATGACGACCTCAGGTCGATGAACTAACCTGTACACATGTCACCAGGGAACTGCTATCTGACGATATGTATAATACCAACTAGCAGATTCCCGGCGAGTCCTGTCCGGTGTACTCATAACCCAATGAGCACCTATATACATCTTAGGTGATCCAACTGACACCAGTGGCTTGTGAGACCGGCCACCGCCCCTCGTCGGGGTCTCGACTGTATACACTAGTCTACTCCGGAGTATCGATGCCCTGTCTCGAAACTCCCACGACTAGGGACCACTATTAAGGATATGCTTATAGACCACCCAACTCTCACTTATATGATCGCCCTCATACTGTTGGTAGTCAAGCAAGATCCTAAGGGCTCTATCAAAGTGTAATCGTGATCAGTCACCTGAACCTATACACGACTGATAAAGGCAAACCAGATAGCATACTATCATCTCGAGTAAGACTGTCCTACCGGTATAGGTCCTCCTCAATCATTGCAATCATGTACCTGCGATCCAATAATTGACTTTGAGGGCACTATATCCAACAATCTCCCACTTGCACTTAAGGCTAATTATTGCGATGTTGCGTACTCACAGCCCGTGTGAAACCAACACCCAACTCCTCTACTAATCAGTTTAACAAAGCCAGTTTGTAAAACTATTGTGTTCGAGAAATAGCCTCAGCGAGTGGATCCGCCCTGATGTTTCTTTCTATGTCTCTCTTAATCTCAAGTTCACGGAGAAAGCCATCTCCCGAATTGAGTAATACCTGTCTTAGAATATGTCTGGATATCTGATGGGACCTAGTTCATAAATGAACTCCATATCCAAACTTCTTAGACTGTATCAATCACTGAAACTAATCAGTGCCCAGCACCTTGCCTCCCACAGTATCCTCTTGGACCACCTATCCATAATACTTTCCCTCTTCGTCAGAGGGAAAACTATAACTCTGACAATCACTCTGTCATCGATGTCACCTTTGAAGCCTGGAATGATGACCGTCTCCCGAAGAAGGCTGCCGTCATCAAATCCGTAGAACATTCACTTATGTTCTAAAACTGCTTCCTTATGTTTCTCCAAGATTGGATTAATACAAACTTATTGCATCTAGTGTAAAAACAACATCTGGTGTGGTACTTGACATCTCACGTTTGACTCAATTGCCTAAGCAAGTGATATGCCAATCATGCACATCCCTCTCCCCTTTAGTCTGTAAGACACCTTTAGAGAGGGTGACTCCATTACTTGCAGGTACACCACCATGCCAGGAGTCCTCTATTCTAAAAACCATTAGAATACTGTCAAAGTACCCACATTGGGAAACTACCCAAATCCAGATCTAAAACCATAGATCTAGAAACCAGAATGTCAAATATTATATCCATATCCTGTCTGGAGAAACAACTGTGTGACGACCACAGTACAACCGGTCGTAGTATAGAAATTTTACTTCCTACTCTGTGTATGTCATCTAAATACTAGGACATCGCACCCTACTACCTTCTTAACAGATCCATCCCCTATTCTGATGAAGTCAAACCCATGACTGTCACATCAAAATTAGATGATCAATCTCCGCTATAACTGCTCTAGTCTATAAATAGACATAAGCTACTTGCCCACTTTGCTTCCGCTGCTCCCACTGACCACAACAACCCTCCTACCGGGTCTCATAGCCTGGAACAACAGTAGTGTCAAGTCTGGGTAGATAAGAACCTCCCTGTCACCGTCTTTGAGGCTACCGAAGTACCTCTCGGGTGTCTGAGGTTACCTACCAAATCTGCGGAGTGGCTAATGGAATGTCAAACCTGATTGAATCTATTGGTCCTATTAAATTTTCCGTAATCATTTGCGGTTCTGGAATTACTTCCAGTTCTACCATACTCCCACTACTGTTTTCTGAAAAAATCCATTTTACTAAAACTGTGGCGAGTCAAGAACAATATCACTATTGATCTTCCAGATGGTAGAAAGTCAACCCTCGTCATAGCCTGGGCCAACCCACAAACTGCCATTACAGAAACGTGCCCTGAGTTATCCAGAGTCTGGTTTTAAGCATAAGCTGGACAACTCACCTATATCCAATATAGAAACTTTGGCACTTATTTAATTTGAACCAGATTCTAATCATGCAGATGTTTCCAGTGCATATCATCTTTAATGGAGAAAGGCTATTCAGCATTACTCAACTTAGGAATCCATCCAATTATGAGTAACCTGAAAGAGAAACAAGTTTCTCAAAACATTTACTATCATCTGAATACCAATCACAAGTTCTACATCTTCGATCTCTTTGAAGAATCCCGATACTTGCGACATCTGGTTCTCTACTTTATTCTTATACCCACAACTTCTCAAACTTAGACCTTGTATTTCTACGAAACACTTGTCTAAATACCAGAGAAGTCATAAGTTGACAGAACAAAGTACGAGGACCTACCCCTTTGTCCTGATGGACACTGGACAACATACAATATTCTGTATAAGTCCGCTGAGTTGAATAACTCAAAAAACTGTGCGTCGTAGGTTTAAAACTGTACCCTGGCGATTTCCTCAAATATCACCAATTACAACGAATTCCGATAATAAGGATGATCACCTAATTCCCAATAACTTCCTCCCACTCATCATCTGTAAAACCATACAGATATGAGAATGAAACTTGGTGAATACACACCCTGGAGTAAGTATCTAATCGAGAAAATAGTTTTTCATTAACAATGCACTGAAACATGAAAATGTTTCGTAGGGGTATCCTTGTATTCATAGTAATGCCTCTTCCATAATACAATTCATGACTTTAACCGTATATTTCTTTGTCATCTCTCCAAATCCCTTTATTTGTCTTTAGTCGTTACCTTCTGTACACCATCGTTAGGCTAAATGGTTTTCTTCCTTCCCTACCGTTCGGCACCAGCCTATGGTTTGGAAGAAGACTATCCAGTAAGCATAATAGGTGTACCCTCCTAAACCAAGGAGTACTCGTGACTGAGAGAAGGTGATGATAAAAGACAACTGAATAATACCTTATTCTTTTAAAGGTGAAATAGGAGTGGCGATGAAGTACTCGGTTTGGTCGTGAATGATAACAGTCGCAACTTACTTTGCCCTTTTTCTAATCCCTTTATTTTGTCTTTACATATTACCTTCTGTACACCCTACTTAGGCTAATTGGTTTTCTTCATTCCCTATCTTTCGGCACCTGCCTATGGTTTGGAAGAAACTATCCAATAAGCGTAATAGGTGTACTCTCCTAAACCAAGGAGCCCTCGCAACCTGAGAGAAGGTGATAATAAAAAACAACTGAATAAACCAATTCTATTTCTCCTGAACCTTGATCCATCCTCGAAGGAGTCCCTTTGAGTTTGTATATAACCATACGATGGATCTATCTAATGGAAGTGGATGTCCGTAGAAATACGGGTGTTCTGAGAAATGCAAAGGGCAAAAGAAGGAGTGACAATGACTTATGCAACATAGACAATCCAAAAGCCAGTATTTTAAGAAGGTTCGGTCAACTTGGTCCCTGAGTCATAGTCTAGGGTCGGTCAAAGGTCGCTGCCAAAGAGAGAGAGAAAAGAAACACTCTACGTGCACTCTAAGCTAGATCAGAATGGTTATCACTTTATCTAATCCGGAAACCTCCCACTGCACTGTCAAATTCTCCTCCAAGCCTAAAAGAAGAATCAATCGAGATCACCCGAAGAGTAAACCAACTCATCAGTGGGAATCGGGATCCAACTCTCATCGCATGATAACGTGACGGAATCCACTTACGTTATCACACTCCAGAAGGTATGCGCATGCCTGGCAAGTTTCAGTTTCTTTAGAAACTCCCGATATGATTTTTACCCCATGTTCTTATGACCTTGACGAAAGCCAACAAATTATAAGTCACATGTCAAGTTCTGCCCGTCATTATCTTGTTAATTCGAACCCACCCGTACATACCCTTGACGAAAGCCAACAAGGTAATACGACTGTCCCAAACCAACTCATTTATCTATGCAACAAATGAATACCCCAGCAACTACCAAACACTATGCCTTGACGAAAGCCAACAAACATAGCTTGAATATTACTGACCATCCATAAGAAATGACGGAGGGCTACGGCTAGTTTTTGGTGAAAAACCTTTAACGTAATGAACTTGATCTCGTTGAAGGAACTTGATAGCTTTTT